>CM055117.1:11013449-11613449 GCA_029206835.1 Rana muscosa
GGGTGGAACCAAGGGATGGTGCCCGGAGTTGGGTAGGGCACGGACATAAGAAGTGACTGAAGTTCCTGCACCTACTCTTTTAGAAAAAAAGCCCTGAAAATATTAACAACTTTAAAAAAAGTTGCAGATGAAATCTCATTTGCTGGCAATTTAAATTGTATCCTTTTTTTCGTAATATTTTTTTTTTATTATTTATATTATAAATAACGAGTATTCTAAAATTGGCTGGGATTACTTTGTAAATGTCATTTTCTGCTGTAGCACATTCTACAGCAAGAATTTAAAAATAAAACTAGTCCCCCCAAAATATATAGCAGACCCTTTGAGTCTGCATAGATTCTAATGGGATCACATAAAAAATAAATAAAATAAATAAGAAAATGTGCGAGGTCCCCCCAGGAAATTCATACCAATTCCTTAATCCAAGCATGCAGCCTAACTTGGCAAGAAAGGAGAGGGAATAAGTGTGTGCCCCTATCCCTTCCCCCTCCTGCACCATATCAGGCCACATGCCCTCAACCTAGGGGGGTACCCATGTTGATCAAGACAAAGGCCTCTTCCCCACAACCCTGGCCCGATCCATAGCAAGGTCCATAAAGACATAGATGAGCAAGTTAGGGGTGGAGGAACTTGACTGGCCTGCACAGAGTCCTGACATCAACTCGATAGAACACCTTTGGAATGAATTAGAGCAGAGACTGCAAGCCAAGCCTTCTCGTCCAACATCAGCACCTGACCTCACAAATGCGCTTCTGGAAGAATGGTCAAACATTCCCATAGACACACTCCTAAACCTTGTGGACGGCCTTCCCAGAAGAGTTGAAGCTGTTATAGCTGCAAAGGATGGGCCAACTCAATATTGAACCCTACGGACTAAGACTGGGATGCCATTATATTTCATGTGCGTGTAAAGGCAGGTGTCCCAATACTTTTGGTAATATAGTATCTCACAAAAGTAAGTACACCCCTCACATTTTTGTAAATATTTTCTTGTATCTTTTCATGTGACAACACTGAAGAAATGACACTTTGCTACAATGTAAAGTAGTGAGTGTACAGCTTGTATAACGGTGTAAATTTCCTGTCCCCTCAAAATAACTCAACACCCAGCCATTAATGTCTAAACCGCTGGCAACAAAAGTGAGTACACCCCTAAGTGAAAATGTCCAAATTGGGCCCAAAGTGTCAATATTTTGTGTGGCCCCCATTTTTTTCCAGCACTGCCTTAAAGTGGTTGTAAACCCACTTTTTAAACAAATCCCTACAGGTAAGCCTAGATTAAGGCTTACCTGTAGGTGCATGAAATATCTCCTAAACCTACACGGTTAAGGAGATATTTGTATGTAAATGCGGCGACGCTGACGTCACCCCATTCACAAATTCGGCTAGGTCGCAACATTCGAAGACGTAGCCGAATTCGACAGCTTACGCGCGCATGCGCGGAGTCACGTCTTCTCCGCTCCGGCCAATCACAGCGCCGGAGCGGCGCTGTGATTGGCTGCAGCGGCGATACCCGGAAGTAACATTCCGGCTATCGCCGCAGCGATGGATGCGGCTAGAGGAGGGACACGGACGACTTCGGGGGCCCCGATCGAAGGTAAGTGGTACATAATGAGCTAGTATGCTAGTCATACTAGCTCATTATAGCTTTGTCTTGCAGGTTAGTCAAAAAAAAAAAAAAAAAGATAAAAGGGTGGCTGCTTTAACCCTTTAACCCTCTTGGGCATGGAGGTCACCAGAGCTTCACAGGTTGCCACTGGAGTCCTCTTCCCCTCCTCCATGACGACATCACGGAGCTGGTGGATGTTGGAGATCTTGCGCTCCTCCACCTTCCGTTTGAGGATCCCCACAGATGATCAATAGGGTTTAGCTCTGGAGACATGCTTGGCCAGTCCATCACCTTTACCCTCAGCTTCTTTAGCAAGGCAGTGGTGGTCTTGGAGGTGTGTTTGGGGTCGTTATCATGTTGGAATACTACCCTGCGGCCCAGTCTCTGAAGGGAGGGGATCATGCTCTGCTTCAGTATGTCACAGTACATGTCGGCATTCATGGTTCCCTCAATGATCTGTAGCCCCCCAGTGCTGGCAGCACTCATGCAGCCCCAGACCATGACACTCCCACCACCATGCCTGACTGTAGGGAAGACACACTTGTCTTTGTCCTCCTCACCTGGTTGCCGCCGCACACGCCTGACACCATCTGACACCAAATACGTTTATCTTGGTCTCATCAGACCACAGGACATGGTTCCACTAATCCATGTCCTTAGTCTGCTTGTCTTCAGCAAACTGTTTGCAGACTTTCTTGTGCATCATATTTAGAAGAGGCTTCCTTCTGGGATGACAGCCATGCAGACCAATTTGATGCAGTGTGCGGCGTTAATAGGGTGACCACATTTCCAATCTACCCTTCAGGGACACCCTCCCTTCCCAAAAATCAGCTTGTGCTGTGATGAATCACAGCACAGTGATTGGACACAAGAGGCGGGATTTATGATTTCTCCAATCACAAGCAGGGGGCGGGAATTGTGCTCCTCCAGGCATTCCCGGCCAAGACAAGTACTGTCAGTGAGTAAAGTGGTGATGGGGCGCCCTTTTTTGGGGGCATCAGATTGGCCCGCAGGGGGGGGGGTGGCTGTGTCAGTTTCATTCCGGGACACTGTATTGTCCTGGAATGAAGGTGCCCGGGACAGACCTGCAAAATGCGGGACTGTCCCGGGCGATCCGGGACACGTGGTCACCCTAGCGGCGTATGGTCTGAGCACTGACAGGCTGACCCCCCCCCCCACCCCTTCAACCTCTGCAGCAATGCTGGCAGCACTCATACGTCTATTTCCCAAAGACAACCTCTGGATATGACGCTGAGCACGTGACCTCAACTTCTTTGGTGGACCATGGCGAGGCCTGTTCTGAGGGGAACCTGTCCTGTTATACTGCTGTATGGTCTTGGCCACCGTGCTGCAGCTCAGTTTCAGGGTCTTGGCAATCTTCTTATAGACTCGGCCATCTTTATGTAGAGCAACAATTCTTTTCTTCAGATCCTCAGAGTTCTTTCCCATGAGGTGCCATGTTGTACTTCCAGTGACCAGTATGAGACAGTGAGAGCAATAACACCAAATTTACCACACCTGCTCCCCATTCACACCTGAGACCTTGTAACACTAACGAGTCACATGACACCGGGGGAGGGAAAATGGCTAATTGGGCCCAATTTGGACATTTTCACTTAGGGGTGTACTCAGTTTTGTTACCAGCGGTTTAGACATTAACCACGTAAGCCCCAGAAGATTTGGCTGCCCAATGACCGGGCCATTTTTTGCGATACGGCACTGTGTCGATTTAACTGTCAATTGCGCGGTTGTGCGATGTTGTACCCAAACTAAATTGACGTCCTTTTTTTTCCCCACAAATAGAGCTTTCTTTTGGTGGTATTTGATCACCTCTGCCGTTTTTATTTTTTGTGCTATAAACAAAAATTGAGCGACAATTTTGAAAAAAACACTATCTTTTACTTTTTGCTATAATAAATATCCCCAATTATTATTTTTTTTTAAACTATTTTTTTCCTCAGTTTAGGCCGATATGTATTCTTCTACATATTTTTGGTAAAAAAAAAATTGCAATAAGCGTCTGTTGATTGCTTTGCGCAAAATTTAAAGTGTCTACAAACTATGGGAAAGATTTATGGCATTTTTTTACTAGTAATGTTGGTGATCTGCGATTTTTTTGCGGTATTGCAACGTTACGGCGGACAGGTCGGACACTTTTGACTAGTGATGAGCCGAACACCCCCGGGTTCGGTTCGCACCAGAACCCGCGAACGGACCGAAAGTTCGTACGAACATTAGAACCCTATTAAATACAATGGATGCGAACGTTCGAATTCTAAAGTGCTAATTATAACGACTATTATGCATGTTATTGTCCTAAAAAGGGTTTGGGAACCCGGGTTGTGCACCAGGGGACATGTATCAATGCAAAAAGAAGTTTTAAAAACGGTCGTTTTTCGGGAGCAGTCATTTTAATGATGCATAAAGTGAAAAAAAAAAAGTCAAATATTCCTTTAAATATCGTACCTGGGGGGTGTCTAAAGTATGCCTGTGAAGTGCCACGTGTTTCCCGTGTTTAGAACTGTCCCTGCACAAAATGACATTTCTAAAGGAAAAAAAAGCCATTTAAAACTGCTTGCGGCTTTAATGTAATGTCTGGTCCCGGTAATATGGATGAAATTCTTTAAGAAAAATGGCATAGCTACCCCATGACCCCCCCCCCCCCCCCTCTACCCCAGCCCATTACCAGCCCCTTTGGGTCTTGTATGGATATTAAGGGGAACCCCGCACATAAAATAAAAAAGGCCCTATATACTCTGAACAGCCGTATACAGGCGGTGCATACAAGACAGAGACTGTAGGTTTGTTCTTATGTAGAATGTGTTTGTAATTTTGAACAGGTACATTGTTTAAGTGTAGCTCCAGCCCAAAAATCTATTTTTAAACTTTTTGGAAAACATAGGTAAGGGTTATCACCCCTGTAACATTTGTTTTGCTGTCTGTGCCCCCGTTCAGAACATTTCACCTCACTTTCCATACCAATGACAACTGTTTTTGAAATGTGGTGTTTTTCTTGAAACAAGGATTGCTGATAAAGCATCAGTACAGAGGAGACACCTTTCTCCCATATTTATTCTTACAGGAGAGAATTTTCCTTCCTAGGGGTAGATTTCCTCTCACTTCCTGTTGTCTTCTTGCGTTTGCAAGTAGGAGTCGTTTGTAAGTTTGATGTTTGAAAGTAGGGACCTGCCGTATATACTCTGCAGAAATAGGCCCCTTAGTTGTTGGTGTTGGCACAACACTGTAAGCACTCACAGTTACTCTTGGTTGGTGCTGGAACGCCCTGCTGTCAACTATTATATCAGGAATTTTAATTACATATAATTGTTGAACAGTGGTAGTAAAAATTGGGCCTTTGATGGTGGTGCTGGTGCCACAACACTGTAAGCCCTGACAGTTACTCTTGGTGGGTGCAGCAATGGGCCCTGCTGTGAATTATTAGATCAAGAATTGTAATTACATGCCCCTTTTGAACAGGGGCTGAAAAATTGGGCCTTTCGTGGTGGTGGTGGTGGTGGCGTTGCCACAACACTGTAAGCCCTCAGAGTTACTCTTGGTGGGTGCAGCAATGGGCCCTGCTGTGAATTATTAGATCAAGAATTGTAATTACATGCCCCTGTTGAACAGGGGCTGAAAAATTGGGCCTTAGGCACTGGTGGCACAACACTACAACCCCTCACAGATACTGTACTTGGAGCACAGCAATGAGCCCTATGGCAAATTATTGCTAAAAAAATTGTAATTACACGCCCCTGTAAAACAGGGGCTGAAAAATTGGGCCTTAGCCACTGGTGGCGGCACCCATAAACAAAAATGATCTTCCAAGCTATCATCATCAATCGTATCATTGAGGACTCGGAGGAGGAGGATAGCCAGTCAACATAACAGCACAGGCACTCAGCATCAGCATCAGTCTTGAAGGGATGTGACATGTTAAAATCAATTAGTCTGTTATATCAGCATCAGGTGTGTGGTAGCTGGTGGTGATCCAAGACTGGTTCATCTTGATGAAAGTCAGTCGATCAACCGAGTCGGTGGACAGGCGCACCCTGTGATCCGTGACAAATCCTCCAGCAGCACTGAATGTGCGTTCCGAAAGAACGCTGGATGCAGGACAGGCCAGTAGCTCAATTGCATACTGTGCAAGCTCTGGCCAGTGATCCATCCTCAAGACCCAGTAAGCCAGAGGATTTTCGGTGGGGAAGGTGTCCAAGTCTGACCTTGCCCCTAGATATTCCTGCACCATGTTTATCAGACGCTGGCGATGGTTGCTGGAACCGATCATACTTTGGGGCTGCGGACTAAAGAATTGTCTGAACGCATCGGTCAGACGGCCACCTTCCCCACCGCTCCTTCTTTGACTGGCCGAAGCCTCAGCAACTCGTTGTCCAGGACCAGGAGTTTGTAACCTCCCAGTCTCTGGGAACGCGTTGCACAGACCTTTCTGCAAGGCCTCCCGGAGTTGTCTCATCCTCTGCTCCCTCTGCGACGGTAACATAAGGTCCGCAACCTTACCCTTGTACCGTGGATCAAGGAGAGTGGCCAGCCAGTAATGGTCTATCTCCTTGATCCGAAGAATACAAGGATCCTTCCGCAGACTTTGCAGGATCAGGGAGGCCATGCAGCGTAGGTTTGCTGAGGCATTCGGTCCGGAGTCCTCTGGGTCACTAAGGACGACATGATCCGCAGCCACCTCCTCCCAGCCACGTACAAGTCCACTGGTTTCTTGGGACTGTAAATCATCCCTAAAAGACTGCTGCTGATGATGCTGAGTGCCAGCCTCCACCTCCATGCTGACACAATCCTCCTCCTCCTCCTCCTCCTCCTCCTCTTCCTGTGCGATGGGTGGGACAGAAGGAACACTGTCTGGGTAAAGGGGGCCTTGAGAGGCAAGGAAGTCCTCCTCTTCCTGCCTCTGTCCTGCCTCAAGTGCCCTGTCCATTATTCCACGCAGCGTGTGCTCCAACAGGTGGACAAGAGGTACAGTGTCACTGATGCATGCACTGTCACTGCTCACCATCCTCGTGGCCTCCTCAAATGGTGCCAGGACAGTGCATGCATCCCTGATCATGCCCCACTGGCGTGGAGAAAAAAAACCAAGCTCCCCTGACCCTGTCCTGGTGCCGTAGTCGCACAGGTACTCATTGATGGCCCTCTGCTGCGTGTGCAGCCGCTGCAGCATGGCCAACGTTGAGTTCCACCTGGTGGGCATGTCACATATAAGGCGGTTCTTGGGCAGGTTCAACTCCTTTTGCAGCTCAGCCAGGCGAGCACTGGCATTATAAGATCTGCGGAAATGCACACAGACTTTCCTGGCCTGCCTCAGGACATCCTGTAAGCCCGGGTACCTGCCCAAGAACCGCTGCACCACCAGGTTAAGGACGTGAGCCACACAGGGCACATGGGTCAGTTGTCCCTGTCGGAGGGCGGAGAGGAGGTTGGTGCCATTGTCGCAAACCACCATTCCTGGCTTAAGCTGGCGTGGCGTCAACCACCTCTTGGCCTGGCCCTGCAGAGCAGACAGGACCTCTGCCCCAGTGTGGCTTCTGTCCCCCAAACACACCAGCGCAAGCACGGCATGGCATCTTTTTGCCTGCGTACTTGCGTAGCCCCTTGAACGGCTACGGAGCACCGCTGGTTCAGAGGACAAACCACAGGAAGAGGCCATGGAGGAAGAAGAAGAGGAGGGGGTGGAGGAGAGAGGTGTGTCACAACCAGTAGTAGCATTTTGGAGGCGTGGCGGTGGAACAACCTCCAACACTACTGCACCTTGTCCTGCATCCTTCCCAGCTGCCAAAAGAGTGACCCAATGGGCCGTGAAAGAAAGGTAACGTCCCTGTCCATGCCTGCTGGACCATGAGTCAGCGGTAATATGCACCTTACCGCTGACCGCCCTGTCCAGCGAGGCCAAGACATTGCCTTCCACATGCCGGTAGAGAGCCGGAATAGCCTTCCGTGAGAAAAAGTGGCGTTCGGGAACCTGCCACTGAGGAACCGCACATTGCACAAACTCACGGAAGGGGGCCGAGTCTACCAACTGAAAAGGCAGCAGTTGAAGCGCTAGCAATTTAGCCAAGCTAGCATTCAACCGCTGGGCATGTGGATGGCTGGGAGTGAACTTCTTTCGACGGTCCAGCAGCTGGGGCAGGGAAATTTGCCTGCTAGAATCGGACGTCGGTGTACTGCTAGCAGAGTGGCCGCAACTACTTGGCTGTGACACACCTAATTCTACACCTTCATTCCTCTCAGTGCATGTTTCAGACAGGACTGAAGTTATAGTGGGGTTGGAGATCCCAGCTGATGCGGTGCAAGGAGAGGTCCGCTTTGTTCTTTGGTGTGGGTCTTTGAGGTAGGCTTGCCAACGAGCTGCATGGCAGGTCAACATATGTCTGGTCAGGCATGTGGTACCCAAGCGGCTGATGTTTTGGCCACGCGATATACGCTTGAGACATATGTTGCAAACAGCAGCTGTGCGATCTGATGCACTAGCCTCAAAAAAGGCCCACACCAAAGAACTTTTTGAATGACGGGCAGAGGCAGCGCCCTGCACAGGCGGAGCTCTGCGGTGTGATTCCGTCGGTGTACTGCCCTTACGCTGGCCACCAAAGGGCATCCTGCCTCGTTGGAGATGTGCCTCCTCCTCATCCTCCTCCTCCTCCTCTCTCCTATTAGGCACCCACGTGGAGTCAGTGACCTCATCATCCCCTCCCTCCTCATCACTGGAGCCAATCTGGCAGTATGCTGCAGCTGCTGGAACATGACTGCCAGATTGGTGTCCTTCTTGAGCATCCCCTCTGTCTGCTCTCACGCTACTGCCTTCCTGTAGCTGGGTTTCATCATCAGACCCTTCAAAACGCTGGGCATCCTCCTGGAGCATGTACCCAACACTGTGCTCAAACAGTTCGGGGGACTCCTCAGGAGGAGGACATGGTGGGTCTAGGGAAGGAGTGACTGATGATGAGTCTGACATTGATACCAGGGAAGAGGACGCTTTGGCAGCTGCTTTGCCAGTACCCTGAGCCTGGGTGAGAGAGGATGAGGAGGAGGAGGAGGAGGGCTTGGTCATCCACTCTACCAAGTCTTCGGCATGATGTGGCTCAACATGTCCAGCTGCCGAAAAGAAGGACAAGCGTGTCCCATGGCCATGTGCTGATGACAATGCACCGCGTCCACGACCAGCACTGTTGCCCCCAGACACAGAGCCTGCTTGCCCTCTTTTATTGCCTCCTGACTGTCTGCCTCTCCTTGTTTGCCTTCCAGACATTCTAATAGATGGCCTGCAGGGAGATGGGAAAAAAAGCAATAAGGGCTACCTTCAGGTGTCCTTCTCTGTCCCTTTACTTAAGGATTTCTAAATATGGTTGAGGATGATTGCTTTCGCACAGAATAGCACAACGACAATTTCCCTGACTGTCCAAAAAACAAGGATTTCAAAGATGGTTGATGAGGAATGCTTTAGCACAGTATAGCACAAGGAGAATTTCCCTCACTGTCCTTCCCTGTCCCTAGAAACAAGGATTATCACAGTGAAAGAAACTGACACTCTTCCTACCTATAGTTTTCTGTCCCTAGAAAAAATGTTTTTTTAAAGCTGATTGATGATCAATGCTTTAGCACAGTATAGCACAAGTAGAATTTCCCTCACTGTCCTTCCCTGTCCCTAGAAACAAGGATTATCACAGTGAAAGAAACTGACACTCTTCCTACCTATAGTTTTCTGTCCCTAGAAAAAATGTTTTTTTAAAGATGGTTGATGATCAATGCTTTAGCACACTATAGTACAAGGAGAATTTCCCTCACTGTCCTTCCCTGTCCCTAGAAACAAGGATTATCACAGTGAAAGAAACTGACACTCTTCCTACCTATAGTTTTCTGTCCCTAGAAAAAATGTTTTTTTAAAGATGGTTGATGATTAATGCTTTAGCACACTATAGCACAAGGAGAATTTCCCTCACTGTCCTTCCCTGTCCCTAGAAACAAGGATTATCACAGTGAAAGAAACTGACACTCTTCCTACCTATAGTTTTCTGTCCCTAGAAAAAATGTTTTTTTAAAGCTGATTGATGATCAATGCTTTAGCACACTATAACACAAGTAGAATTTCCCTCACTGTCCTTCCCTGTCCCTAGAAACAAGGATTATCACAGTGAAAGAAACTGACACTCTTCCTACCTATAGTTTTCTGTCCCTAGAAAAAATGTTTTTTTAAAGCTGATTGATGATCAATGCTTTAGCACACTATAGCACAAGTAGAATTTCCCTCACTGTCCTTCCCTGTCCCTAGAAACAAGGATTATCACAGTGAAAGAAACTGACACTCTTCCTACTGTGACAGCAGGAAGGTAAAGTCACCTGGTTGCATCCAGGGGGGTAGATATATTTCGCCCAGATTCAGGCTTTACGCCGACTTATACAACTAGGTGGAGAGTTGTATAAGCCCAGCTGAGGCTAGTGGGCTCATGGATGACTCATACCTCTAGGGAGAGTGTGGGGCGTCGTGCAGACAGGGAGTTGATGAGACCAGCTGAAGCTTGTCAGCTCATTTAGGCCTCTATAAGAACTCCCAGATTCATTAGGTGTTTGCTCATGCCTGGACCCAGACCTGTGTGGACTGTCTAGGGAGAGTGAACCCCTGTGCGGTGAGACAAAGCCTGTGTGGCTATTTGCTTGGACATTTAAAACCAGGGACTTAGGGACTAGGACAGCACTAGGCTGATCCCAGTTGTTAGTTAGGAAACCTGTATGTTTAGTCAGAGGTCAAGTTGACCAGGATTTATTTTGTTTATGTTTCTTTTGCTTTGCTGTGTTTTGTCACTGTAAATAGAAAATAAACCGCACCTTTTTGATTTTGAAAACCACAACCTCCGTTTGCTGGGCCTGTTTTTGTGTGGGGAGCCCATCCCGGGGGTCACACACACCCGCTGCCGAGCTAACCCCCTCACAGTTGGTGGAGAATGCGGGCAGTTTTTTTTTAAGCCAGCATGGAGGAGATACTGAAGCAGCTGGCTCTAGCAAATGCCAATCAACAGCAGACAAATGCAGGTTTGCAAAAGAGCCTTGCAGCTCATCAACAGAGCCTTGCAGCTCAACAACAGAACTTCGCAGCCCAGCAGCAAGCTCATCAACAGAGCCTTGCAGCCCAGCAGCAGACAAACGCAACTTTGCAACAGAGTCTGGAGGCTCAGCAACAAGCCCAGCTGCAATCTGAGGCCCGCTTCATAGACCTGTTGCAGAAGCAAGAGCAGAGACTACAACAACAGATGGAAGCAGTAATGCAGCAACGTCCGCAGACCAGTGAGGAAAGCCGTCCCACTAATACCGCGTCCTTTGGGGTGAGTCGTTTATTGACAAAACTGACTGGAGAGGATGATCCAGAGGTATTTTTGACCACATTTGAAAGGACCGCTGAAAGAGAAAAGTGGCCTGAGGAGCAGTGGGCTGGACTGGTGGCTCCTCTGTTAACTGGTGAATCGCAGAAAGCTTACTATGACCTAGAGCCTAACCAAGCAAAAGACTATGTGATGCTAAAGGCTGAAATATTGGCCAGGCTGGGTGTCACCCAGGCTGTCCGGGCTCAGCGTGTGCATAACTGGACTTTCCAGCTTGGAAAACCCCCCAGGTCTCAAATGTATGATCTCATTCACCTGAGCAGAAAGTGGCTACAGCCAGAGACTTTGTCCGCACCAAAGATTGTGGAACGTGTTGTAATGGATCGGTTTTTGAGAGCTCTTCCTACTGCCATCCAAAAGTGGGTAAGCCATGGAGACCCAGAGACGGCCGATGGTCTTGTGGATCGTGTGGAGAAATACTTGGCTACAGAGAACCTGACGGCCTCTTCCAGAGACACTCGGACTTTCCACCCTAAGACCAGACCATCCCCAGGGGCGGATAAGAGGATTCCAAGGGGTGAGGGTGGAGAGAGTGAGAGGGTGGGAGCTCTACCCCAAGTTTGGCGAGAACAGCCTGGGAAATCAGCGGCTCAAGAGGCGGCAAGAAGGATCGTTTGCTACCGCTGCCGGCAAGCGGGACATATTGCAGCCAATTGCCCGGTTGTGGAGGAACCCATGCAGTGTGACTTTCTGACGGGCAGACGTCAGTCGCTGTGTGCGACAGTCGCATGCACTGCCATTCGAGGAACTGAGAAACATTTATGCAAAATGTGTGTTAATGGTAGAAATGTTGTGGTATTGCTGGATTCAGGTAGCCTTGTGACCCTGATAAAGGCTGAGTTAGTTAAAACAGAGGTCTCTGGGAATAGCAAGGTAGCTGTTATTTGTGTGCATGGGGACACCCGAGAGTATCCAGTGACTACAGTGTGTTTCGAGACCCCCAAAGGTACCCTCTCTCATCCAGTGGGCTTAGTATCTCAGTTACCGCATGACGCCATTGTGGGAAGGGATTTTCCGAAGTTCTGGGAACTGTGGGATGATCCTGAGCCCCCCACTGGTGCCCCTATGTACCAGGAATGTGATAGCCAGAACTCCCCTGAGAGTGGTGAGGACTCTCCGGAATTTCCCTTATCAGTATTGGCAGGGGAGACTCAAGAAACTGGAGAGGAGCCCACCTCCTCAGACGAAAACCTACCGTCTGTGGAGTTTTCTGATCTTGAGGTTCACAGGGAAAACTTTGCCACAGAACAGTTGAAAGACCCCGCCCTAATAAAGGCACGGGAAAACGTAGTGAAAATAGATGGCGAGTTAGTGAACCCAGATAATACCTGCACTTACCCATACTTCAGCGTAGAGAAGGACCTACTGTATCGGGTGGCAAAAGGGCAGAAGAAACCGTTGAGCAGCTTGTGGTGCCCAAACCTTACAGGAAGTTGGTGTTGGAGTTGGCCCATGGGCACATTCTTGGAGGTCATCTGGGGACAGAGAAAACCCGAGAGAGGGTATTACAGAGATTCTATTGGCCGGGGGTGATGAAGGACATAGAAAATTATTGTTCCTCCTGCCCTGTGTGTCAGAGGTCGGCCCCGATGCCACATTTCCGTAGCCCGCTGGTCCCTCTACCCATCATTGAGGTCCCGTTTGAGAGGATCGCCATGGATTTGGTAGGTCCTATAATCAAGTCCGCTAGGGGGCACCAGTACATATTAGTTATAATGGACTATGCCACCCGTTATCCAGAAGCGATCCCTCTCCGAAATACCTCGGCCAAAACCATAGCCAAAGAGCTATCTCTTGTGTTTAGCCGGGTGGGTATTTGTAAAGAACTGCTTACGGACCAAGGTACACCCTTTATGTCCCGGGTTATGAAGGAGCTGTGTAAATTGTTCAAAGTGACGCAATTACGTACATGGGTGTATCACCCCCAAACCGATGGGCTGGTTGAAAGATTCAACAAAACCCTAAAACAAATGTTGAAGAAAGTGGTGGATAGAGATGGAAAGGATTGGGACTGTCTACTTCCTTATCTGATGTTTGCTATTAGGGAGGTGCCCCAATCCTCTATGGGATTCTCCCCCTTTGAGTTACTGTATGGGAGACACCCAAGAGGGCTGTTGGATATTGCCAAGGAAACTTGGGAAAGTGAGAGTTCTCCCCACAGGAGTGTGATTGAGCATGTCGCCCTGATGCAAGACCGAATTGCACAGGTAATGCCCATCGTGAAGGAACATTTGGCCCAAGCGCAGTTAGCACAGCAGAGAGTGTACAACCGTGGAGCCAAGACCCGTACCTTTTCCCCGGGGGATAGGATACTGGTACTTGTCCCTACGGTTGAAAGTAAATTCCTTGCCAAATGGCAAGGCCCCTACGAGATAATGGAAAAAGTGAGCGAAGTGAATTACAAGGTCAGACAACCAGGAAGGCGAAAGCCCGAACAGATCTATCACGTTAATCTGTTGAAAGCCTGGAGGGATAGAGAGTCCCTAGTCGCAGACACTTGGTCACCAGCTCAAACTGGTTGCGTGATTCCTGAGGTTGGAATAGCAGCCACCTTGTCACAACCCCAACAACAGGAGGTTAAGGAGTTTGTGCTTCGCAACAAGGAGGTATTCTCTGAGCTGCCGGGACAAACATCTGGGGTAGAGCATGACATCATTACCCCGCCCGGTGAAAGGGTGAAGTTAAAACCCTATCGGATCCCAGAGGCCCGACGGGAGGCAATACGGGAGGAAGTACAGAAAATGCTGAACTTAGGGGTGATAGAGGAGTCCCAAAGTGATTGGTCTAGTCCCATTGTGTTAGTGCCTAAACCGGATGGGAGCTGGCGATTTTGTAACGATTTTCGTCAGTTGAACAAAGTTACAAAATTTGACACCTAACCCATGCCACGTATAGATGAGTTGATCGACCGGCTGGGAACAGCCCGATACATGACGACTCTTGACCTCACAAAAGGGTATTGGCAAATCCCCCTGGCCAAGTCGGCCAAAGAGAAAACCGCATTTGTAACCCCAGACGGGGCGTTCCAATATAAAAGAATGCCATTCGGGTTACAGAATGCGCCGGCCACATTCCAGCGGAAAATGGACCAGATGCTGAGGCCCCATCAGAAGTATGCTGCGGCTTACCTGGATGACGTAATTGTCCATAGCACAGATTGGGCCTCACATCTGCCAAAAGTGCAAGCAGTCCTGGACTCTGTTCGGGAAGCGGGGTTTACGGCTAACCCCAAGAAGTGTACCATTGGGCAGGAGGAGGCCAAATATCTTGGGTACACCATTGGGAGGGGAGTAATAAAACCCCAACTCAACAAAGTCGAGGCCATCCAGAGTTGGCCACGTCCCAACAGCAAGAAGCAGGTACGAGCCTTTCTGGGAATCGCTGGGTATTATCGGCGATTCATTCCCCACTTTGCTTCTAAGGCTGTGCCCCAAACCAACCTGACGAAGGGGAAAGGGTCGGTCATGATTAAATGGACCCCCGAGGCTGAGGCAGAATTCCAATTCTTGAAACAAGCCTTATGTAGCCAGCCAGTGTTGTACTCACCCGACTTCTCTAAAGACTTTGTCGTACAAAGTGATGCGTCAGATGTGGGGTTAGGAGCAGTATTGTCCCAGGTCTGGAACGGGGAAGAGCACCCAGTCATTTACCTCAGCAGGAAGTTGAAGTCCCATGAGGTAAATTACGCCACCGTTGAAAAGGAGTGTTTAGCGGTGAAGTGGGCTCTAGATTCCCTTCGGTACTACCTGCTAGGTAGGCACTTTGACATGGTTACGGATCACGCTCCGTTAAAGTGGATGGCTCAAAACAAGGAAACAAATAGAAGAGTGAATAGGTGGTTCCTGGCCCTCCAGGAATTCAACTTCACAGTAAAGCATCGCCCTGGCGTTCAAATGGGGAATGTGGATGCTTTGTCTCGAGTACATGAATGCCTGATTGCTGGTGTTCCAACCCCGAGGTTAAAACAAGAGGGGGGGGTATGTGACAGCAGGAAGGTAAAGTCACCTGGTTGCATCCAGGGGGGTAGATATATTTCGCCCAGATTCAGGCTTTACGCCGACTTATACAACTAGGTGGAGAGTTGTATAAGCCCAGCTGAGGCTAGTGGGCTCATGGATGACTCATACCTCTAGGGAGAGTGTGGGGCGTCGTGCAGACAGGGAGTTGATGAGACCAGCTGAAGCTTGTCAGCTCATTTAGGCCTCTATAAGAACTCCCAGATTCATTAGGTGTTTTCTCATGCCTGGACCCAGACCTGTGTGGACTGTCTAGGGAGAGTGAACCCCTGTGCGGTGAGACAAAGCCTGTGTGGCTATTTGCTTGGACATTTAAAACCAGGGACTTAGGGACTAGGACAGCACTAGGCTGATCCCAGTTGTTAGTTAGGAAACCTGTATGTTTAGTCAGAGGTCAAGTTGACCAGGATTTATTTTGTTTATGTTTCTTTTGTATTGCTGTGTTTTGTCACTGTAAATAGAAAATAAACCGCACCTTTTTGATTTTGAAAACCACAACCTCCGTTTGCTGGGCCTGTTTTTGTGTGGGGAGCCCATCCCGGGGGTCACACACACCCGCTGCCGAGTTAACCCCCTCACACTACCTATAGTTTTCTGTCCCTAGAAAAAATGTTTTTTTAAAGATGGTTGATGATCAATGCTTTAGCACACTATAGCACAAGGAGAATTTCCCTCACTGTCCTTCCCTGTCCCTAGAAACAAGGATTATCACAGTAAAACACACTGACACTCTCCCTACCTATAGTTTTCTGTCCCTAGAAAAAATGATTTTTTAAAGATGGTTGATGATCAATGCTTTAGCACACTATAGCACAAGGAGAATTTCCCTCACTGTCCTTCCCTGTCCCTAGAAACAAGGATTATCACAGTGAAAGAAACTGACACTCTTCCTACCTATAGTTTTCTGTCCCTAGAAAAAATGTTTTTTTAAAGCTGATTGATGATCAATGCTTTAGCACACTATAGCACAAGTAGAATTTCCCTCACTGTCCTTCCCTGTCCCTAGAAACAAGGATTATCACAGTGAAAGAAACTGACACTCTTCCTACCTATAGTTTTCTGTCCCTAGAAAAAATGTTTTTTTAAAGATGGTTGATGATCAATGCTTTAGCACACTATAGCACAAGGAGAATTTCCCTCACTGTCCTTCCCTGTCCCTAGAAACAAGGATTCGCACAGTAAAACACACTGACACTCTCCCTACCTATCCTTCTCTTTCCCTAAACTAAAGGAATCCAGGTTAAGCAAGAAAAAAAAATGTCACTGTCCCTGCCTATGCTTCTCTTTCCCTGCTCCGGAACACACTACACTAGGCCGCCGTGCTGTGTAACCAGAATCACTGGTTTCTTTTCTACCCTGATTCTGCGGAGTAATCGAGGTAACAATTGTGGCGGTGGAAATGCATATATCAGCTTGAACTGATCCCAAGGGAACACTAGGGCATCCGAGCCGCAAGCTAGGGGATCCCTTGTCCGAGAGACAAACCTGTCCACCTTTGCGTTGAATCTGGATGCTAGAAGATCTACATCCGGTGTTCCCCACCGCTGACATATTGTCCGGAAAACCTTGGGGTGAAGGGACCATTCCCCTGGGCATAATTGCTGGCGACTTAGAAAGTCCGCCTTCCAATTCTCCACTCCTGGAATGAATACCGCGGATATGGCTGGGACATATCTTTCTGCCCATTTCAGGATGTAATTTACTTCCCTCTGGGCTGCACGACTCCTGGTGCCACCCTGATGATTGATATATGCCACTGCTGTGGCATTGTCTGATTGAATTCTGACAGGGGACCCTTGGAGTTTGGATGTCCATGCTACTAGGGCATACCGGGCTGCTCGTATCTCTAAGAGATTGATGGGCAGGGCCTTTTCTGCATCCGACCATCTGCCCTGGAGAGACCATTGCTCCAGTACTGCTCCCCAGCCTATAAGGCTGGCATCTGTAGTGACCACCTTCCAAGAAATCGGACTGAAGGATTTCCCTTTTTCCAGATTCTGGAGAACCAACCACCAACGGAGGCTCTTGCGAACGGAAGGGGACAAGGACATTGGTAAGTCTAGGGCCTGAACTTTCTTGTTCCAGGCTGACAGTATGGTCCTTTGCAAATTCCTTGAATGGAATTGACAGTAGGGTACTGCTTCGAATGATGCCACCATTTTTCCCAGCAGCCTCATGCACAGGCGTATGGACGGCTGTCTTTTTGTACCCACTAGGTGAATCAAATCTCTCAAAGACAACACCTTTTCTCGAGGCAAGAATATTTTTCTCTGGCCTGAATCCAGCCTTAGCCCCAAGTATTCCAGACTTTTGACTGGTTTTAGGGCTGACTTGTCTCGGTTGATAATCCAACCGTGAGATTCCAGATACTTGATTGTCTTGTGAACGACCACTTCTAGTTTTTTCACTGAGTGGTCTATCAGCAACAAGTCGTCTAGATATAAATAAACATGATTTCCTTGATGATGCCCTGGAGGAGGGGCGAAATGCATTGACAAATTTCCGGTCAACACTAAGAACCAGTGACGCTGCTTCCGGTTCTTGTGGAACGCACGCCGTTGTGAACCCGGAACACACTGACGCTCGGTTATCATTGAAGGCTTGTGAGTTTTCCCAATAACAGCGTATTGTTAATCTGTTCCTAAGCGGTACTTCACAAGTTGCTTTTTCTTTTTATTCCCCACATGGTCCTCTGATCTCTGCTGCTATTGAGCCAACTGTTGAATTTCACCGAACATTATTGGTCCTAGAAGTTGGATGTTGGGTGACTTTTATTTTATTTTAAAGCATTTTTTTTTTTTTTTCCCTTCCTTCTATATTACAACCACTGTTGCAAATGGGACATTATTTCTTTGATGTTGAAAACCATCTGTAGTACTGTGAATTACTCCTAGAGCTATTTGCCTGGTTGTTCAGTTCATTTAATGTTTTGCACAGTATATTTTCTGGTTTTACTTAGTTGATCACTTTTTAGTGGTAACATTTAGTATTACACCCACTGCATTTCTGGTGACACCAATTATTGGTGCATAATCTTTTCACTAATAGTGTGTACCATCATCCCGAAAGGTTTAGATGGTTGACATTCACACATACGTTTGTATTGAGCACATTTATATTCGCTAGCGCTGCATTTTATAATTTTTTAGTCGTCTAGATATGCCATTATCGTTACACCTTGTGTTCTTAGATTGGCCAATAATGGGGCCAGAATTTTTGTGAACACTCGTGGTGCTGTGGCCAGACCGAAGGGTAAGGCTCTGAACTGAAAATGGCGCCCTTCTACTGCAAAGCGTAGAAATTTTTGGTGGACTGGAAAGATGGGAATGTGCAAATAAGCATCTTTGATGTCGATCGAGGCTAACCATTCCTCCCCTTGTAGGGCAGTGGCCACCGATCGGATCGACTCCATCCGGAAAGTCCTGATATGCAGGAATTTGTTTAGCCCTTTTAGATTTAATATGGGCCTCACGTCCCCGTTTGGCTTCGGGACTGTAAAGAGGTTTGAGTAAAACCCGAACCCCCATTCTTCCAGGGGAACCTCCATAATTACTCCTTGGAACAATAGTTGTTCTAGTGCCAACAGGAGGGACTCTCTCTTCCGGGGATCCCTTGGCACGTTTGACCTCATAAAATGGGAAGGAGGAGAGTCTTTTAACTCCAATCTTGAACCCAGACTTACTGCGGAGAGCACCCATCTGTCTCTGATCGTGTCCCGCCAGGTCTCTGCGAACAACTGGAGTCTTCCCCCCACCCGATTGAGTGGGGGCAACCCTTCATGAATTTGACTTTGGGGGAGGTTTTGTACCTCTCCTGACCCAGGGTTTCTTATTACCCTGCGATTGTCCCTGATTTTTACCCCCGGGATTTGACCGAGGAGGCCGTCGGAACTGTTTCACAGCCGATGCCCCAGGGACTGGAGAAGCAGGCCTCTTAAAAGAGGGACCTCTAACTCTGTTTTTAACCGGCAAGAGTGTACTTTTACCGCTGGAAATTTTCTGGATATATTTGTCCAGGTCTTCCCCGAATAAGCGTTCACCATGAAATGGGAAGCTAACCAGCAATTTTTTACAGGGAGCTTCAGCAGACCAGTTTTTGAGCCATAGAAGCCTGCGCATATGTACTACAGACAGCGTAAGGCGGGAGGCCTGATGGATTGAATCCTTTATGGCGTCAACCGCAAAACATAAGGCTCTAGGTAGAGCAGCTAGGGCAAGAGCCTGCTGATTTGGCAAGTCCCTTAAGACCTGTTTCAACTGATCCTTCACTGCTTGGCAGACCCCAATAGCTGCCACTGCTGGTTGTGTCACCAAGCTTGCTGTAGAAAAAGCAGATTTTAATAAGGACTCCAATTTTTTATCTATTGGGTCCTTGAACATTTGGACATTATCCACTGGACATGTCAGTGATTTATTCACACAAGAGATGGCTGCGTCCACTGTAGGGACCCTCCATTTTTTGATGAACTTATCCTCCATGGGATAGACCACCGGAAATCTCTTGGGGGGAGTAAATATTTTATCAGGATGTTCCCAATCCTGGTAAATGAGCCCTTCCAGTAAAGGGTGAAGTGGAAAGGAACAGACAGTCTGGGGAGCTTTTAGCGACCCCAGCGAGGAGACAGTAGTGGTTGATGGTTCCGCAAGGGGCATTTTAAATGCTGATCGTACCATGTTAGTCAGAGACTGAACCCATAATCTTTCAGCTTGAGATGCTGAGAAAGGTTCCTCCACTGTTGATTCCTCTATAACAGAATCAACCTCATCCTGATCCCCTTCAGGCAGGTCGATCCCTGTATGGGACTGTTGCTCCGCTAACAGGTACTCTGAAGGAGGAGACGGAGATCGGGCGTGCTTTCCCTGTGACAGGGAGGCAGCGATCAATGTTGACAATCTCTCTTCTAATCCTCCCAGAGCTGAGGAAAAAACCTCCTCTGTTACATACACAGGAGCAGGTGAACTGAGGACAGCCACAGTACCAGGTACTCCTGCGGGGTCTCTACGGTCACTAACCTCTGAATTTTCAGGGGAGACTGGTGCAGCAGAAGCATGCCCAAGATCCTCAGAGCCCGATGGAGACCCCTTTCGCTTCCTGGAAGATTTAGTTCCGGAGCTTCTGGACGGCATATTCCTAAGCCCAAAGCTGAGGTATTCCAGCCGTAATACACCACTTTTACTGATAATAGTCTAGCACAATTGCTGCTATATAACAGTTGGTGTCTACTAAAGTGCCTTTCTAGGGGATGCCTGCATCAACCGCCTCTGTGTGCCTTATTTACTGTTGCTAGCTCTGTCTGTGCACTTCAATAGCCAGCTGTGATTGTGCCTTTAAACACGCTGGACGCCCGCACATGCGCAGTAGCGCCGCGGCGCACACCGAGCGTCATCCACCAGCTCCGCCCCTTTTTCCAGATCGCCTCTATATATAGAGGCGCGTGCACGCGCACGCGCGCGGGCACGTGCGCCTTCGGCGCTCTTTTTAAAAAAAATAAGGAGCTAGATGGGAGCCAGGGTCCCTGCCGCAGGGCCCGGGGATGGATGAGCGCAGCAACAGGGCAGAGGAGACAGCTTCCCAGCAGAGAACTTACCAACTGCCTGGATTTGACTTTGGAAGAAAAAAATCCACATTACAAGAAAAAAAAAACATAGCGGCCTCTAGTGTTTAACACAGGTACCGCGGTCTTACCATTTTTTTTTTTTTTTTCTTGCCTACTATTAAATTTTTTTACATTTTCTTAGTAGTAACAGGCATGCACAGAATATTAGCGGGAATACCTTAGGTAACAGGCAGAAAGACAAATTAGGCTTGGGGGTCCCCCAATAGAACCAAGTTCCTGAGGGCCCCCACTTACCTTTTCCTCGCCGCAGGACTATGTTTGGTCCACAGAAGCCCAAACTTCACCTATCACGGCAGGCATTGTAATTAAACCTTCAGGGACCGGGTTCCCAAGGATTCCACTCCCCTGGACCTGTATAGCACCCTGCACAGAAAACATCTTGGTCGTGGGTATGACCAGAGCTCTGGATCCCAGGGTCCAGCCCTCCTAAGAGAAGCATTACAGGCAAAACCTTGCTCTTCTCTGCAAGGCCCGGGTACCGACCGTTTAGCTATGAAGCTTTTTTGGTCGGATCCGGAATAGCTTACTGAGGCCCAAAAGAACCTGTACACAAGCCCAGTGAAAAACACATGTTACTTCTTGGCCAACACCTTAGACACTGGCAAAAAACTGAGGTACTCCCGGATGGGAGGGGCTTATATAGGGGAGGGTACTTCCGGTTTTGGAAGTTGCCAGTGCCAGCACCTGAAGGTATCTATATAACCCACATAGTAATGACTATGTCGCTCTGTGTCCCGTGATGTACGAGAAAGAAATATAGATTGTGTCAGAATAAGAACAATAATTATATATATATATATATATATATATATATATATATACCGTATTTATATTTTTTCCCCTTAAAATCAGGGGGAAATCGTGGGTGGGTGTTATACGCTGATACCCACCTATCCCTCGTCGATCTCCGCTGACTGTGAGTGGAGCGGGGGGGGGGGGGGGTTGGCCGCCGAGATACACATAGCCGAGTGTACTCGGCTCTTCTCGGCTTTTCTCGGCTCCGCTCACAGTCACGCCCTGTCCCACCATTGGACCTATGTTATGTCCATCATGGGGGGGGGACTCGGCGTGACTGTGAGCGGGGTGGAGAAGAGCCGAGTAGAGCCGAGTACACTCGGCAATGTGTATCTTGGCTGCGTTCCCTGCGTTCTCGGCGACGTTCGCCCCGCTCCACGCAGTCTCGGCGGCGCCAATTTTAAATTGGCAAGGCTGCAATAAACACTGGGGGCAAGGCGACACTGTGGCAAGGCTGCACGGTGACAAGGCTGCAATGGACACTGGGCAAGGCTGCACTGTGACAAGGCTGCAATGGACACTGTGGCAAGGCTGCACGGCGACAAGGCTGCAATAGACACTGTGGCAAGGCTGCATGGCGACAAGGCTGCAATGGACACTGGGGCAAGGCTGCACTGTGACAAGGCTGCAATGGACACTGTGGCAAGGTTGCACGGCGACAAGGCTGCAATAGACACTGTGGCAAGGCTGCATGGCGACAAGGCTGCAATGGACACTGGGGCAAGGCTGCACTGTGACAAGGCTGCAATGGACACTGTGGCAAGGCTGCACGGCGACAAGGCTGCAATGGACACTGTGGCATGGCTGCACGGCGACAAGGCTGCAATGGACACTGGGGCAAGGCTGCACTGTGGCAAGGCTGCAATGGACACTGGGGCAAGGCTGCACTGTGGCAAGGCTGCAATGGACACTGTGGCAAGGCTGCACGGCGACAAGGCTGCAATGGACACTGTGGCAAGGCTGCACGGCGACAAGGCTGCAATGGACACTGTGGCAAGGCTGCACGGTGACAAGGCTGCAATGGACACTGTGGCAAGGCTGCACTGTGACAAGGCTGCAATGGACACTGGGGCAAGGCTGCACTGTGGCAAGGCTGCACTGTGGCAAGGCTGCAATGGACACTGGGGCAAGGCTGCACTGTGGCAAGGCTGCAATGGACACTGGGGCAAGGCTGCACGGCGACAAGGCTGCAATGGACACTGTGGCAAGGCTGCACGGCGACAAGGCTGCAATGGACACTGTGGCAAGGCTGCACGGTGACAAGGCTGCAATGGACACTGGGGCAAGGATGCACTGTGACAAGGCTGCAATGGACACTGGGGCAAGGATGCACTGTGACAACGCTGCAATGGACACTGTGGCAAGGCTGCACTGTGACAAGGCTGCAATGGACACTGATAAGGCTGCATTTAAATGTAAGTTATTTTTCCTTAAAATTCCCTCCTAAAAGTTTTTTTCCCTAAAATTCCCTCCTAAACTTGATGTGCGTGTTATACGCCGGCGCGTGTTATACGCCGATAAATACGGTACATACAGTGGGGCAAAAAAGTATTTAGTCAGCCACCAATTGTGCAAGTTCTCCCACTTAGAAAGATGAGAGAGGCCTGTAATTGTCATCATAGGTATACCTCAACTATGAGAGACAAAATGTGGAAACAAATCCAGACAATCACATTGTCTGACGTGGAAAGAATTTTTTTAGCAAATTATGGTGGAAAATAAGTATTTGGTCCCCTACAAACAAGCAAGATTTCTGGCTCTCACAGACCTGTATCTTCTTCTTTAAGAGGATCCTCTGTCCTCCACTCATTACCTGTATTAATGGCACCTGTTTGAACTTGTTATCGGTATAAAAGACACCTGTCCACAACCTCAAACAGTCACACTCCAAACTCCACTATGGTGAAGACCAAAGAGCTGTCCAAGGACACCAGAAACAAAATTGTAGACCTGCACCAAGCTGGAAAGTCTGAATCTGCAATAGGCAAGCACCTTGGTGTGAAGAAATCAACTGTGGGAGCAATAATTAGAAAATGGAAGACATACAAGACCACTGATAATCTCCCTCGATCTGGGGCTCCACGCAAGATCTCACCCCGTGGGGTCACAATGATCACAAGAACGATGAGCAAAAATCCCAGAACCACACGGGGGGACCTAGTGAATGACCTGCAGAGAGCTGGGACCAACGTAACAAAGGCTACCATCAGTAACACACTACGCCGCCAGGGACTCAGATCCTGCAGTGCCAGACGTGTCCCCCTGCTTAAGTCAGTAAATGTCCAGGCCCATCTGAGGTTTGCTAGAGAGCATTTGGATGATTCAGAAGAGGATTGGGAGAATGTCATATGGTCAGATGAAACCAAAGTAGAACTGTTTGGTAGAAACACAACTCGTCGTGTTTGGAGGAGAGAGAATGCTGAGTTGCAACCAAAGAACACCATACCTACTGTGAAGCATGGGGGTGGCAACATCATGCTTTGGGGCTGTTTCTCTGCAAAGGGAACAGGACGACTGATCCGTGTACATGAAAGAATGAATGGGGCCATGTATCGTGAGATTTTGAGTGCAAAACTCCTCCCATCAGCACAGGCATTGAAGAGGAAACGTGGCTGGGTCTTTCAGCATGACAATGATCTCAAACACACCACCCGGGCAACGAAGGAGTGGCTTTGTAAGAAGCATTTCAAGGTCCTGGAGTGGGCTAGTCAGTCTCCAGATCTCAACCCCATAGAAAACCTTTGGAGGGAGTTAAAATTCCGCGTTGCCCAGCGACAGCCCCAAAACCTCACTGCTCTAGAGGGGATCTGCATGGAGGAATGGGGCCAACATACCAGCAACAGTGTGTGACAACCTTGTGAAGACTTACAGAAAACGTTTGACCTCTGTCATTGCCAACAAAGGATATATAACAAAGTATTGAGAGGAACTTTTCATATTCACCAAATACTTATTTTCCACTATAATATGTGTAGCGCCCTCACCTCTCCCCCTACCTGCCTTTTTGTGTGTTTTCGGCTCCTCGCAGGGAGGGGAGAGGCACACCGCACCACAAGCCCGTACCCTCCTGAGTAAGGAGGTTGAGCGGTGTTAGTTTTCGGGCCTGCCTGTGGCTGGAGTTGAATCCTCTCGAGGACGATTCTCACCTCTATCTTAGGTAGATGCAAGTCCTTATGTTTCCCCAGTAATGTAACTGTCCACACCAACTGAAAGTCCAACTTCTATATTTATTTCACACGGATAATAAATATGCCTCTTTGACAGCAGACAGGTTGGAACAAGACACAGGACAGCTTAGGTGGGAGGAGGTCCAGGCACAAACTTGAATCAGGTTCTTTGACTGTTTAGGCTTCACAAACAGGTTTGGAGCACGATCTCTGCCACAGACCATGAGGTTGGTCTCTGCCACAGACCGGGTGAATAGGGCACGGCCCTATTAGGCCACTGCCACTGACCTGTAAGCGAACTTCCTTCTAGAGAGTACTTGGCTCGTGTAAAGGAGAAGACATCCCTCCGGAGAGTTACCAGAGGTCCTCACCGTCACCACGACTCTGCGCTGGGTCTTCGGTACAGGTAACCTCCCTGGCCTCCTCGTCCCAGATACAGGTTCCCTCGCAAGGCGGCACCCTGGGAGTCCTCGATCCCCTAGGAACCCAGCCGAAGGTGCTGGGCTCCGGGCCTCCAAATTAGTACCTCACCCCAGACTGAAGGTGTCTGGGATGGAATAGGAACTCCATCTCCAGGCCTAGGGCCCCCGGAGATGACACACACACACACACACACACACACACCCAGGCCGAAGGTGCCTGGGCGCGGACCCTGGGCCTATGGCGACAGCGCCACCTGTAGGCCCCAGGGAACTACACACCAATACTAACTCCCATGGCACAGAAATGGTCCATTAACCCTAACAATAGTGTGTCTGAGCCTAACTATCACTCAGACATTCCCCCTAAATTGAACACCCCGCTACATATGCAAATAAACTCTTTGTGATGTCTGGATTTGTTTCCACATTTTGTCTCTCATAGTTGAGGTATATCTATGACAATTACAGGCCTCTCTCATCTTTTTAAGTGGGAGAACTTTCACAATTGATGGCGACTAAATACTTTTTTGCCCCACTGTATCTATGAATATTTTTAGAAATATAGAAGAGTAACATCAGAAAAAGAACGAGTGGCCCATCAATTTTGCCACTTTTCTAAAGGTTTTTTTTATTTTATTATTATTATTACATTATTATTAATATTTCAGTAAATGAACACTGAGACTGTTCCATTTTGTTTGGGTATGTAAATAGGTCCTCTAATACTACAGATATTTTCAGAGCGGTCATGTGGTACTTCCTTTTTCTGACAGTGCTCAATGTAGGCAAGCGTGGCACTAATATTATTACACTGTAAATGCAGGCAGCATGGAGACCCCCCTTCAGTAATGGCGACTAAGGACATCTAGTGACAGAGAAGAGGTACTTCAGGCCACAGTTGCAGAAGCACCAATGCTGCTTCTTTGTTTTGCGTTAAACTCGTGCTTGGGCGGAGGAAAAATTGCGCAGAGCTCTTTATTAATATACAATGTACACATATAACGACCTCAATACCGAACACATTCACCCCCTTCCTGCCAAAGCCATTTTTAGGTTTCTGCGTTGTTACACTTTGAATGGTAATTGCTCAGTCAGGGAACACTGCACCAAACTAAATGATCTATTTTTTTAAAACAGATAGAGCTTACTTTTGGTGGTTCTTCCTGATGACCTGCGCACCGCGTGAAATGCATAGAAGAGAGGTGCGGGATCGGTTTCAGAGACCTCAGAGCTGCCGAATTTTCATCACATTGTGCAAATGTAAGTGCAGCCTTTTTATATAATAAAAACAATCTATACACTGGGGGGAGAACCTCTGGGGGAATCTAGGATGGAGAAGGACCTGGGGGCAGGGGCGGATCAAGAGTCTAGTCTCGGGAGGGGCACTGCCAAAAAGTACGTTTTTTTGTGGGCAAATTGTCAGGGCAATGGCTGGTGTTGTCGCTTTAATCATCCCAGCACCATGGTTGTTATGGAGTCAGGATGATTGAAGCGCATTATTTCAATTCTTACATTGTTATATAAAATGAAATAGTTTAACTCACCATAATGCAGAATCAGTGGGAGCCCTGAGCACGTCACTTGCCACTGTCCCCTGCCACCAGATGCAGATTGTCACTTGCCACATTAATTGCCACCAGGTGCAGCTTGTCACTTGCCACGTTAATTGCCACCAGGTGCAGCTTGTCACTTGCCACATTAATTGCCACCAGGTGCAGCTTGTCACTTGCCACGTTAATTGCCACCAGGTGCAGCTTGTCACTTGCCACGTTAATTGCCACCAGATGTGGATTGTCACTTGCCATGTTAATTGCCACCAGATGTGGATTGTCACTTGCCATGTTAATTGCCACCAGATGTGGATTGTCACTTGCCATGT
Organism: Rana muscosa; assembly: GCA_029206835.1. Classification (NCBI taxonomy): domain Eukaryota; kingdom Metazoa; phylum Chordata; class Amphibia; order Anura; family Ranidae; genus Rana; species Rana muscosa. The sequence goes on from CM055117.1 coordinate 11,040,344, forward strand.
TAATTGCCACCAGATGTGGATTGTCACTTGCCATGTTAATTGCCACCAGATGTGGATTGTCACTTGCCACGTTAATTGCCACCAGATGTGGATTGTCACTTGCCACGTTAATTGCCACCAGATGTGGATTGTCACTTGCCATGTTAATTGCCACCAGATGTGGATTGTCACTTGCCATGTTAATTGCCACCAGATGTGGATTGTCACTTGCCATGTTAATTGCCACCAGATGTGGATTGTCACTTGCCACGTTAATTGCCACCAGATGTGGATTGTCACTTGCCATGTTAATTGCCACCAGATGTGGATTGTCACTTGCCATGTTAATTGCCACCAGATGTGGATTGTCACTTGCCATGTTAATTGCCACCAGATGTGGATTGTCACTTGCCACGTTAATTGCCACCAGATGTGGATTGTCACTTGCCATGTTAATTGCCACCAGATGTGGATTGTCACTTGCCATGTTAATTGCCACCAGATGTGGATTGTCACTTGCCATGTTAATTGCCACCAGATGTGGATTGTCACTTGCCATGTTAATTGCCACCAGATGTGGGTTGTCACTTGCCACGTTAATTGCCACCAGATGTGGGTTGTCACTTGCCATGTTAATTGCCACCAGATGTGGATTGTCACTTGCCATGTTAATTGACACCAGATGCAGCTTGTCACTGTCCTGCAACAACAGTGACAGGCTGACAGCAGAGAAACAGGCTTCTCTCCCCAGTTTCTCAGCACATGTGAGGGCGGCCAGTTAGCGATGATGTCATCTCTCTGCTTCCTCGTCCGTCCGCTCACTGTACTGCCTTCCCGTTCACCCAGTGACCCACTTACTGGCATGACTGCCCACACGCTCTGCTCACCCGCTAGCCTGATTACTGACCTGCTCGCCCGCTCCCCTCACTGTCGGCCACCTACTGACCTGCTCGCCTGCTCCGCTCACTGTCGGACGCCTACCGACCTGCTCGCCTGCTCCCCTCACTTGCCGGCCGCCTACCGACCTGCTCGCCAACTCCGCTCACTGTCGGCCCCCTACCGACCTACTCGCCCGCTCCGCTCGCTTGCCGGCTGCCTACTGACCTGACGGCCCGCCTGCTCACCCACCGGCCACCCGGTTCGCTCACTATTTTCTCAGGGGGAGCAATTGCCCCCCCCCTGGATCCGCCCCTGCCTGGGGGTCCTAGTAGATGATATGGCCCAGCAATGACATGCAATGCCAAGCTGCTGCTAACAAAGCAAACAGAATATTGGCATTAAAAAGGGGATTAACTCCAGAGATAAAATGATAATTCTCCCGCTCTACAAGACTATGGTCTGGCCGCACCTGGAGTATGCTGTCCAGTTCTGGGCACCAGTCCTCAGGAAGGATGTACTGGAAATGGAGCGAGTGCAAAGAAGGGCAACAAAGCTAATAAAGGGTCTGGAGCAGGGGTGTCCAAACTTTTTTCAAAGAGGGCCAGATTTGATGAAGTGAACATGCGTGAGGGCCGACCATTTTGCCCGACATTCTTTGAACCATTCGGCCTAAGTGTGTTCCTCCGAGCACTAATCCACTGCCCACAAGAATTCTCTTGCCTTTGTGGCTGTGTGTGAGTAAAGAGATGAGCTCGGGCGTGTTATTTGGATTGTTGTGCTTTTTAGAGGACAGTTTGCCCGCACAATATTTATTATTGAGTAATTTTTAACGAAAAATATTTTTGAATACAAGTCAATCTATATGATACAGTCTATAATGTGAAACTTATTCACGCAGACCTGTGATCACACGAAATAGCTACATTTATTGGTTGACAAAAAGCAAATATTTACATGAAATTAAAATACCAATTGCGTTACATGAACGACTTGAAAATCAATAAAAGTACCAGCAAAATGGGCATACAGTCCCTTTGACATAATGCTGTCATGATAAATTCTCGATGGGATCAATAACTTTGTGTAACTGACAATGAAACAGAACGTCTGTATTTCACACGTCCAACCGTTACTATACTGCAGGTAAGTAAATGGTTAACAATGTGAAATAAATTGGACGTTTGTTTTGTCACTAAGATTGGAACTATGCAAAAAGAAAAATATAATGAAAAATTTCATCTTTACAGAAAAATCTACCAGTTATTGATTAATGAGAATAAATCATAATTGCAGAATATTCAATACTTCAATATTTTAGAGAACATCAATGAATTCAAGATAAAATCAAAACGACATACCGTATATACTCGAGTATAAGCCGAGATTTTCAGCCCTTTTTTCTGGGCTGAAAATGCCCCCCCTCGGCTTATACTCGAGTCAGTGTACCTGGAAATATTGAGAGTCTGCGGGCGTCCATTGTTTAAAACTCGCGGTCTCCTCCTGGTCTCTTCCGTGATTGGCGGAACTTTGTCTGCTGAGAATCGCCTATCACGAACGTTCTCTCATCCTCACCCATCCCAGCAGGCACTGTGTTCAGTGTTCCGCCAATCACGGATGCCTTTTCATCATCGGACAAGAGGACGTCCGTGATTGGCAGAACACTGATCACACTGTCTGCTGGGAAAATGAGTCCGAGGTTTACGAGAATGTCCGTGATAGGCTGAACTGTGTCAGCTGAGAAACGCCTATCACGGAAGGGACCAGGAGGAGACCGCGAGTTTTAAACAATGAATGGACGCCCGCAGCCTCTCAATTTCAAGGTACAGTGACGACGGGCACATTGACAATGGGCACAGTGAGTATGGGCACAGTGACGACGGGCACAGTGACGACGGGCACAGTGAGGTTGCAAATGGGCATTGTTGACCCTCTTTTCCGCTTACAGTAGCTGCTGGATTCTCACCCTCGGCTTATACTCGAGTCAATACGTTTTCCCAGTTTTTGGGGTAAAATTAGGTCCTCGGCCTATACTTGGGTCGGCTTATACTCGAGTATATACGGTAATTACCCATTCCACAATGGCTATTTCCTACTGGCAAGTGACCAGAGTTAAGATGGCTGCCGTTTTTTTTTTAGGTATCGGGTGTCTAGGAATCTTCATGAGTGTAAAAATATGTCTTCATGCATGATGCATGTGTGTCAGTCTGTCTGGGAGTGTGGATCTCCCAGTGTGCCCCTCTGGGTGGGTCCCTGAGTGTGTCTCCCCGTCCTGTGGGAGTGAACGTGTTCGTCCCTTACATCTAATTTTTCTTCTCTGGACAATAAGATTATATAAATTACACTAAGTTCTGCCCAAAGAGAGTGTGTCTTCAACTCATTGGTGGCTGCAGATATGGGAGTTTACTGCTCTGTTTCTCGCCACCCCTTTCCAGGAGAATATGATTTTAAGATAATATCCCCTTCAACCACCACATGGAGTTGGAGTTCAACTCTTTAAGTTACTATATTCTATTTTTAGAATGTGTGTAAGTTTATATAATGCTGGGAAGACTATACATATGTAGCGGACCCTTAAATTCGGGGTCGCTATATCCTAAATTCAGGGTGGCAGCCTGAGCAGTAGACATGTGCAATTAGTTTAGTTTCTAATTCGTTTTTCCGAATTTAGAGAAATTTGTTAATTACGAAATTTCCGAATTTTTCCATTTGCGAATTTTCGGATTTTCGGATTTCCGAAATTTCGAATTTTTCAATTTACGAATTTTCGGATTTACGAATTTTTCAATTTACGAATTTTTCGGATTTTCGAAATTCAGAATTTACGAATTTACGAAATGCGGAATTTTGGAAATTCGGATTTTCGAATTTTGAAAATTGGAAATTTCGGAAATTCGAGATTCGAAAATTCGAAAATCTAAAATTCGAAAAATGGGAAATTTGGAAAGTTGAATTTCCGAATTTTTTGAATTTCCGAATTTTCGAAATTCGGAAAAAAAATGTTTTCGTTTTTTTTGCTTTTTTCCGAAATTCGAAAAATTCTTTTTTTTTCGTTTTCGTTTTTTTCGTTTTCGTTTTATTATTTTTTTTGGAAATTCCGGAAATTCGGAAATTCCGAAATTCGAAATTCCGAATTTACGAAAAAAGCAAAAAAACAAAAAAACATTTTTTTTCGAATTTCCCGAATTTCCGAAAAAGCAAAAAAAACGAAAACAACAAATTTTTGGAATTTCCAGAATTTCCGAAAAAAGCGAAAAAACGAAAAAAAGAGTTTTTCGAATTTCCGAAAAAAGCGAAAGAGAAAAAAACAAAAACTAAAAAAAACGAATTTTTCGGCAGTGCACATGTCTACTGAGCAGTAGTTTGGCTCAGGCTATTAATTTGTTGGTTGGACTCTGCTCTGCTGTGGTACTGTCTGGCGTGCAGTTCCCCTTTGGCCTCTGGGTAATGCTGTCACCCAGGTCTAGGGTTGAATCACAGACGGCGTTGTGGAGATTGGATGTCCTCTCTCGGCTACCGTGCAGTGGGCGTGTCTGCCTGCTGTGCATGCTGGGAGAGGGTACAAAAAGAGCATACGCCATGATTTAGGTGTAGTGTGCCGAGGGATTCCAAAGAGGACCCCTGGTGGTGAAGTCGCGCCCGTTGGCCCTGCTGGCCTGGGTGCGTGAAGTGATCATAGAGTCTCGGGTACCTTCAGCCCGAGGCTATAGTGTTCCTGGTAGGCCCAGTACCTTCAACTGGGTCTACAAACCAACTCATTGGAGTCCCAGGGAACCCGAGTGAGGGTGGCCCGCTCTGACGGAGAGGAAACCAGGGGAGGACCTGTCTGATGGACCGGTGAAATAAGTCACGGTGAAGGTAAGGCCTGGTTGCCTGTCAGAGGGAAGGATTCGTGAGTTGCACAATAGTTCCTGTAGTGTGTCTCATTGGCACCTATGGTCTCTAATAATCTACAGGAGCTAAAGAGTTCTTAATTCATGGCCTGGGGGGGGGGGGGGGATTCTGTGGCAGAGGATCTCCTGAACTTGTCCTTGGAGGGGACTAGATTTCAAAGAACCATTTCGTGCTTTAATCTGGCTGAGTGGAGTGGAGAATGGAATAGCTGGGTGCCGCGTGCCTGAACCTATCTTTCCAACCAAGTCTATGGCTGTTTTCAATCTTTTCTGTTCCAAGCAAGATAAAAATAAACTCGACTGTTGGAGTTTGATTACTGTCTGGACATTGGCCTTCTTTGGGGGAAGAATAGACTTTTCCCTACATTCTAGGGACGAGAACCAACGGAGGGAGGTAACTCGCTGCAAGACCCAAAATTGTAAGAACACCGCTCAACCTCTTATACCAGGAGGATCCGGGCATGTGGCACGGTGTACCTTTATCCCTGAAGGTAAGCAGGAAAATAGGGTCTGTGTGCTACACATATATATTTTCTGGTAATTGGTATATATAAACTAAGATGAATATACTTTTTGATCCATTCACATAACATTAATTGTTTTATAGTTCTGGAATTTAAAAAAGGCTGCGCTGCAATGTGTGCAATATTGAATAGCTGTTATTGCTAACATGTGCTAATTAAATTCTAAGAATAAACAAAGAAATAAATGTGATATAGTGACAATAACCAGGCGGTATGGCAACCAGCCTGCCCACTAAAAAAAAAAAAAAAAAAAAAAAAAAGATAAAACACTCACTGAAGTGTTGATAATAAGTCAATCTCCAAAATTGAAATAGAAGCTGCATAAATAGTCCACAGTCTGAGGAACACTATAAACGCAATAGACAGATTGCCTATGCTTGAGTCCCATATGTGTTGATTAATACAACACCATCCTTTTTCACATGAGATATCTGTGACTTCAAACGAAAATCCACCCAAGAAGGAGTGATCAATGCAGGATAGTAAAGATGCCTCCACCAAGGTTACTGATGCCGCTTACCAGATCCCTAGATCTCGTGTTAGGAGATCGAAATCGCATGTGGCTAATCACCCAGCCTGGGTCTCTAGGTTCATCAGCTGATATCCCCGCTTCCTCTCCTTATAATCAATGTAATTCACATTCAGGAATCCCACATATTAACAGAGAAGAAGAAAGGCTCCCATAGCGTAATCCAGCTAGTAAAACTTTAATTCATTTGTATAAAAACAGATGTACACTTACATTATGTAGATCTTGTATATAGCGTGTAAAATGATGTAAAGCCGGCCGGCTCACGCAGCTCGTCCTTCCAGGACCTTGCGTTGTTTGCGCAGTGACGTCAGCACGCCGCTCCTCCCCTATTTCTGTCTAAAAATATCTAAAAGCAGTTTTTTTCTAAACAGGGTGCAGATTATATATCACTCAATATCACACAAAGATATTTATCTATATATTTTGAATACGTGTTAATCTCTAAACGTAGGTTACTTTTATATTTTTATAATCACAATTTGACGTCTTTCATAATGCTAATTAACTCTTTAAAGCGGAGGTTCACCCCAATAACAATATTAACCTATATGCATTATTGTACAACGTAGAGATACAATTGCCCCAAGATTTTTTTTTTTTTGTCATTTAAATACCTTTATATTGCACTCTTCCGCGTGGCCACATACAGAGGCCCAACATGCAGGGAGCACCTTCAGGCGTTCTGGAGCACCCAGGCCAATTCTGACATTTCTCTCCTACATGTAAAAATCATCATTTGTTTGCTAGAAAATTACATAGAACCCCAAAACATTATATATGTTTTTTTAGCAAAGACCTTAGAGAATATAATGGTGGTCGTTGCAACTTTTTATCTCACACGGTATTTGCGCAGCAATTTTTCTAACGTGTTTTTTTACGGAAAAAAACTGTTTTGTGCTTTAAAAAAACAAAACAGTAAAGTTAGCCCAATGTTTTTGCATAATGTGAAAGATGAAGTTACGCCGAGTAAATAGATACCTAACATGTCACCCTTCAAAATTGCACACGCTCGTGGAATGGCGCCAAACTTCGCTACTTAAAAATCCCCATAGGCGATGCTTTAAATATTTTTACTGGTTACATGTTTTGAATTACAGAGGAGGTCTAGGGCCAAAATTATTGCTCTCGCTCTAACGTTCGCAGAGATACCTCACATGTGTGGTTTGAACACCGTTTTCATATGTAGGCGGGACTTATGCATGTGTTCGCTTCTGTATGCGAGCTGACGGGGACAGGGGCGCTTTAAAAAAATATATATTATTTTATTGTTCATTTTACTTTATTTATTTTAGTTTGACACGTTTTTCCGCCCCAAATTTTTTTTTGATCACTTTTATTCCTATTACAAGGAATGTAAACATCCCTTGTAATAGGAATGGTGTGTGACAGGTCCTCTTTACAATGAGATATGGGGTCAATAAGACCCCACATCTCACCTCTAGGCTGAGAAGCATGAAATAAAAAAAAAAAAAAAAAAAAACAATCTTGGCTTTGATCGTAGCGGTGAGTCGGTAGAAGCACCGGAGGGTGGCGGGGATGGACATCCCCTCTTGCCTCCCGTAAGAGCGATCAAGCGACGGAACAGCCGCTATGATTGTTCTGATGGTGTAGGGAATCGCCGGCAGAAAAAGCCGATATCTAAATGATGCCTGTAGGTGCACCCATTATTCAGCTATCACCGCACAAAGTCAAGGATGTCATATGACGGCCGGCGGGCGGGAAGTGGTTATTGCAGAGTATTGCGGAGTATTAAAATAGTTGATATAGGGGGCGCTAGATATAGTACATGTGACTATACACCATATATAAACCTGACTGTGAACCTGGTAATATATTTAAACAAAAAATACAATTAATTAATTAGTAATTTGATCCAAAATACAAATAATTAGTATTGTAGAAAATAAATATAAATAAAAAGTCCCAATATTAGTGTTTCGAATTTAACATTCAAAATCCATATCCAACATAAACATCTGCTTTCTGTCATGATATATCTTGAAAAAATATGGTGAAATAATTGTTCAAACATCAAACGTGCCCATTCAATGTCTCTGATGATAGCTTGAAGTGAAATAGGAAATTGATCCTCCACCAATATGCAGAAAACACACCCAATGTGCCTGTATATAGATTCTGCTTACCAGAACGATATGACCACTTTAACCAAAAAGTAGGTCAGTAGCGCTTATGCAGGATTGTGCCTGCTCACCTATATAAGAATAGGAGACGTACAACCTTCCTCCTCAAACGTGCCGGTCGGATCATATGCAAGAAGGATGAAAAATGCCCATAGCGTAAAACCATTTATTATGTTTAAAACAAATTAAAACAGAAAGCCAAAGGCTTACTCACATTTAAAAGTGCCTTTTCCCGGCACTGGGGCTGCTGGCTTGTCAATTGATAGTGTAGCGGGGAACTGCTCCGATATGGCCGCCTCCGTGTGCGGCGTGCGTTCCACCTTCTACCTTCCGGCAACCATCCGGTCCGGATATGGCGTACGAACGTGACCAGGTACCGCCTCGACGTACGTTTCGTAAATAACGTCCTCAGGAAGCGTCATGTTAAATTCGGATCACTAATATTGGGACTTTTTATTTATATTTATTTTCTACAATACTAATTATTTGTATTTTGGATCAAATTACTAATTAATTCATTTTATTTTTTGTTTAAATATATTACCAGGTTCACAGTCAGGTTTATATATGGTGTATAGTCACATGTACTATATCTAGCACCCCCTATATCAACTATTTTATCACTGGGAGTACACACTTCACAAGGGAGCAGCTTATTTAAATTAATTAGATATAATTATTTGAGTAGGTATAATTTATCTTATAGATAGTTTGTATCATTTTTGGCGCGGAGTTCACCCCTATCATTGCGGAGTATTGCAAAGTATTGCAGGGTATTGCGGAGTATTGCAGAGTATTGCAGAGTATTGCAGGGTATTGCAGGGTATTGCAGGGTATTGCACAGTATGGGCAGAGTATTGGAAGAGCATTGGCAGGGTATTGCACAGTATGGGCAGGGATGGCTGAGCATGGGTGGATGCATGGCTGGATCTGTGACTGCAATTGTCACAGATCCAGCCTACAGTGCTGCTGCCATCTGCTCTCTCCCCCTCCCCTCTCACACTGTACCGATCGGTACAGAGAGGGGAGAGAGGAACCGGCATCATCACATGACGCCGGTCTGTTTACAAGTGATCGCTCCGTCATTTGACGGAGCGAACACGTGGTAAACGGCCGCTATCCACGGCGATTTACCGTGATCCGTGATGCGCCAGGTCCTCTGGACCCGGCGGTCACGGAAACTCCCGTGTGCGCGCCCAGGGGGCGCGCGGGAGCGCGATTCTGGGAGGACGTTATATAACGCCCTCCCAGGGTTAAGGAACCACCCTGCCGCCGTTATTCGTGGTGGGCGATGGTTAAGAGCGAAGTTTCAGGAAAAAAATATAAAAATTTAATAAAGAACTGTGAAGCTAAATAAGGGTCAGTGCCCATCTGCGGCCTCACAAGTGCCCATCTGCAGACCCACCATTGCCATGAATGTAGCCTCACCATTGCCAGGAATGCACCCACCATTGCCAGGAATGCACTCACCATTGCCAGGAATGCACCCACTATTGCCAGGAATGCAGCACCATTGCCAGGAATGGACTCACCATTGCCAGGAATGCAGCACCATTGCCAGGAATGGACTCACCATTGCCAGGAATGCACCCACCATTGCCAGGAATGCAGCACCATTGCCAGGAATGGACTCACCATTGCCAGGAATGCACCCATCATTGCCAGGAATGGACTCACCATTGCCAGGAATGCACTCACCATTGCGAGGAATGCACTCACCATTGCCAGGAATGCACCCACCATTGCCAGGAATGCACTCACCATTGCCAGGAATGCACTCACCATTGCCAGGAATGCACCCACCATTGCCAGGAATGCACCCACCATTGCCAGGAATGCAGCACCATTGCCAGGAATGCAGCACCATTGCCAGGAATGGACTCACCATTGCCAGGAATGCAGCACCATTGCCAGGAATGGACTCACCATTGCCAGGAATGCACCCACCATTGCCAGGAATGCAGCACCATTGCCAGGAATGGACTCACCATTGCCAGGAATGCACCCACCATTGCCAGGAATGGACTCACCATTGCCAGGAATGCACTCACCATTGCCAGGAATGCACTCACCATTGCCAGGAATGCACCCACCATTGCCAGGAATGCAGCACCATTGCCAGGAATGGACTCACCATTGCCAGGAATGCACTCACCATTGCCAGGAATGCAGCACGATTTGCCAGGAATGCAGCACCATTGCCAGGAATGCAGCACCATTTGCCAGGAATGCAGCATCATTTGCCAGGAATGGACTCACCATTGCCAGGAATGCACTCACCATTGCCAGGAATGCAGCACGATTTGCCAGGAATGCAGCATCATTTGCCAGGAATGCACTCACGAGTGCCAAAAATTAATTACAGGAGAATCTCCTGTTTACACAGCGGTGTCTTTAATAGAAAGTCCTGCCTCCTTTGATGGACAGAACAGTCGTCCAATGGCAGTGCGGGACTTCCTATTACAGAGGCCGCCCGTCAACAGGAAATTTTCCTCCTGTGTGTGTACGGCGGCGGCGCTCGTCCCGCCTCCTCCCTGTCCCGTTCCAAGGCATATACATCTTTTGTGACCTGAAGGTAAAGAACTTTGCTTACACCTCACAACCACAAAGTAGGAGGAAGCTTGGCGTGGCAACCCCGCACTCTCTCCTCCAAGGTACCCCCAGACAAGAGCAAGAGCAGCCAATATACAAGAGAGGGGGCATAGTGGCTTTGTCCCCTTCGCCAGGTAAAACTATTGAGTCCGGGTGGCGAGGGACCTTGATCACATCTGGTCTGGGCATAGGTGCGCGCAGCAACAGTCTCTTTTCCCCGTTACTGGGTGCAGGTGGCACCGGGGATGTAAGGGCAGGCTGGGGATGGGATCGTCCCGCAGAACCAGGGACCCACCCATGTCTACAGGGGATAGTACACCCCGGGTGGAGGCACCAGCGCCTGGGAAGGGATCCCATCCCCAAGAGCGTGAGAGAGTGGAGGCCGCTACATAACTATGTAACAATACTACACTATACCTGCCTTCTGTGGCTCATTTGGCGGAGCCAATTTCACAGAGCCTTCTGATAGGAGAAGGAGACAGATACTGAATATTGTGGATGATATATCAAATTGGAGAGTTTCTGACTCACACACTCACACTTCATGGTTATCTGGTCGTGGCCGTACCCATCCATATATCATATGAGGAGAAGAGGGAGATGGTGAATATGGTGGAGATTGACCTATGAATTGATTGCGGCATTTCTATTACACTTGATGGTCACTTGCTGGCCGGATATATCCGGTGAGCACAATTCATATCTCACTTCAGGTGAAGCACTGCTGGTTTGGAGCACTTTTTATTCTCAGGATCACGGTGTTGGAGAATTAATTTTGGAGTGATCAAACACAGTTGCAATTTTGATTATTGTGCACACTCTGCATAAAATTTGATCATATATTGGATTTTTTTAAATGTATTTATTTGTGTAATTATTTATTTATTAATTTATTTTATTCATTCACTCAATTACTTTGGTTCACATTTCATTTGATTGTCCAGTTAGCGCCCTTTTGATTTTTTTTTTTCCATTCTTTCTTTTGATGGCGTTTAACCACTTCCATACCGGGCCAATTCTGGCACTCCTCCCCTACATGTCAAAATCATAATTTTTTTGCTAGAAAATTATTTAGAACCCCCAAACATATATATATATATATATATATATATATATATATATATATATATATATATATTTTAGCAGACACCCTAGAGAATAAACAGGCAGTCATTGCAACTTTTTATCTCGCACGGTATTTGCACAATAATTTTTCAAACGCCTTTTTTTTTTGAAAAAAAAAAAAAATTCATGAATTAAAGAATAACAAAACAGTAAAGTTATCCCAATTGTTTTATATAATGTGAAAGATGATGTTACGCCGAGTAAATAGATACCCAACATGTCACACTTAAAAATTTCGCACACTCATGGAATGGCGCCAAACTTCGGTACTTAAAAATCTCCATAGGCGACGCTTTAATTTTTTTTACAAGTTACCACTTTAGAGTTACAGAGGAGGTCTAGTGCTAGAATTGTTGCTCGCGCTCTAACGCACACGGCGATACCTCACATGTGTGGTTGAACGGCGTTTACATATGTGGGCGGGACTTACGTGTTCGCTTCTGAGCACGAGCTACCGGCGACAGGGGCGTTTTAAAAAAAAATTTTACTTAACTTTTTTTTTTTTTTTACACTTTTCTTTTACCTTTTTTTTTTTTTTTATCACTTTTATTCCTATTACAAGGAATGTAAACATCCCTTGTAATAGGAATGGTTAGTAAAAGGTCCTCTTTATGGAGAGATGCGGGGTCAATAAGACCTCCCCCTCCCCCCACATCTCTCCTCCAGGCTGGAAAACATGAGATCGGAAAAAAAATTCACGATCTCATGCTGACAGCCGCGATCGCGGCTATGTTTACATCCGGGGGCCCGGGCCTGACGTCATAACGTCGTGCCCGGGCCTCTGACGGTCATAGAGATGACTGGTGACCATGTGGTCACCGGAAAGCTCTATGGTCGTCATCCGGCGGCGGTCGATTCATTCTCCAGGTCCCCAATGGCACAGGAGAGCCCGGAGAAGCTCCCGTCGCCTGTAAGAACTATTAAGCGGCGGAACTGCCGCTATGATGTACAAAAAATTTACAAAAAAAAAAATGGCGTGGGGTCCCCATCAACATCCATACCAAACTCAAGGGGCCTGATAAGGATTGGACCAAGAGCAACAATTCTAGCCTAAGACCTCCTCTGTAATTCTAACCTGGTAAACTGTAAAAAAAAATGTAAGCGTCGCCTATGGAGATTTTTAAGTACCGAAGTTTGGCGCCATTCCACAAGTGTACGCAATTTTAAAGCGTGACATGTTGGGTATCTATTTACTCGGCGTAACATCATCTTTCATATTATACAAAAACATTGGGCTAACTTTACTGTTTTTTTTTTTTTAATTCCTGAAAAAAAAAACGAGTTTGAAAAAATTGCTGCGCAAATACCGTGTGATGTAAAAAGTTGCAATGACCGCCATTTTATTCCCTAGGGTGTCTGCTAAAATAAACACATATAATATTGGGGGTTCTGAGTAATTTTCTAGCAAAAGAATGATGGTTTTTACATGTAGGAGAGAAGTGCCAGAATAGGTCCGGTATGGAAGTGGTTAAGAACTGTCATATGGCAGAGCAGGCAGTCGGCGGTTAGCCTTCGTCGAGCGCGGAGTGTTTTTTTTTCTTTTTTCGTGCCCAGCGGTAAGGGGGCATCGTGATTGTTGATGGATCTACTTTGGGGGACACAGTTTTTTTTAATAAAGGACTTGTCAAAAACTGCCTCCTGTCTTTATTTTTTACACTTTTTTGGTGCATGAGTAGGGGTACAATGTACCCCATACTCACTCACGTGGAGGGAAGTGGGATCTGGCTGCCCCCTTGTTAAACGGGGCTTCCATATTTCACTAAGCCCCCCCCCGCCTGCAGACCCCCACAACCACCACCCAGGGTTGTGGGGAAGACGCCATTGTCCCCATCAACATGGGACCAAAGTGCTTTCGGGGGGCACCCCAAACCACCCTCCCCGAGTTGAGAGCATGTGGCCTGGTTTGGTTCAGGAGGGGGGGTGCTCACTTGCCCCTCCCCTTTCCAGACCTGCCAGGCTCCATGCTCAGATAAGAGTCTGGTATGGATTTTGAGGGGGCTTACCAGCTGTACAAGCTGTTTGAGCTTGTGGCTAATACCCAGCCAGGGCCTTTAATCCTCCCAATATCTCCAATAGCCGATGAAACGGGCGTTCCTGGATCCTGTGGATGTATTCAGCGGTCAGCAGCCAGCCACTAGAATCAACTCAATGTGAGTGTTCATAACGATCCAAAAAGAAAGTAGAAAGGAATCGCCATTGGTAAAACCGGGTGGTATTTTATTTAGATAAAAAATAGGCTTACAAGCATGGAATAGAAATGTTTAAAAGCAATAAGAACGCCGGCCGGCAAGCAATAGTACAAAACGCCCATGCAAGCGGGACGTAAAAACAGCGTGGTGACGTCAGCACGTCGCTCTTACCGGTGCGTTTCGTCACTAATTTGACGTCGTTCTGGCTTCAGTGATGAGTAAGCACGTCTGTGTGAAACTCGTCCACTGAGCACCTTTTTTGGATTGATGTTTGTCATGTTCGCTTGATTTTTTGGACTTTAAATAAATTCTTTTGATTTTACTGTGCTGCCATTCTTCTTTGTTTCCATTGGATTTCCCTGGCTGCGGACCAGGCAGGCACCCGGATCTCTTCAGCAGCTCATCAGATCCTCACAGGTGGCTTTGAGCGGAGTTTTCCCAGCTCTTTCTCTCATGCCCTTCTCCACTGCCCATGACACCACAGTCCATTCCTCTGGTTCTGCACCCATCCCAGACTGCATCCTCCCAATCCTCTCAGGCGGGCCTCTGAACTGTACTATATATACTACACAGACTTCACTATATACACTGAACTGTATTCTATATACTACACTGACTGCACTATATACTCTCCACTGTATTGTATATACTACACTGACTGCACTATATACTCTGAACTGTATTATATATACAATATGGACTGCACTATATACTGTACTCTGAACTGTATTATATATACTACTGTACTGATGGGGTGGCACTGATGATGTAACACTGATGGGGTGACACTGATGATGTAGCACTGATGGGGTAGTACTGATAATGTAGCTCTGATGGGGTGGTGCTGATGATGTAGCACGATGATGTGGCACTGATGGGGTGGTACTGGTGACATAGCACTGATGGGGCGGCACTGGTGATTTAGCACTGATGATGTAGCACTGCTGAGGTGGTACTGGTGATGTAGCACTTATGGGGTGGCATTGATAATGAAGCACTGATTGGGTGACGCCGATGATGTAGCACTGATGATGCAGCACTAATAGGGTGGTACTGGTGATGTAGCACTGATGGGGTGGCACAAATGGGGTGATACTGATGATGTACCACTGATGGGTTGGCACTGATGACGTATCACTGATGGGGCGGCACTGATGATGTATCACAGATGGGGTGACACTGATGGGATGGTACTGGTGATGTAGCACTGATGAAGTAGTACTAAAGGGGTGACACTGATGAAGTAGCACTGATGAGGTGGCACTGATGGGGTGACACTGATGAAGTAGTACTGATGGGGTGGTACCGGTGGTGATGTAGCACTGATGGGGTGACACTGATTAAGTAGCACTGATGGGGTGGTACTGCTGATGTAGCACTGATGATGTGGCACTGGTGCAAGTGATGAAGTAGTACTAAAGGGGTGATACTGATGAAGTAGCACTGATGGGTGACACTGATGAAGTAGCACTGATGGGGTGACTCTGATGAAGTAGCACTGATGGGGTGACTCTGATGAAGTAGCACTGATGGGGTGGAACTAATGAAGTAGCACTGATGGGTAACACAGATGGGTGACACTGATGAAGTAGCACTGATGGGGTGACACTGATGAAGTAGCACTGATATGGTGGCACTGATGGGGTGACTTTGATGAAGTAGCACTGATGGGGTGACTCTGATGAAGTAGCACTGATGGGGTGACACTGATGAAGTAGCACTGATGGGGTGGAACTAATGAAGTAGCACTGATATGGTGGCACTGATGGGGTAACATTGATGGGGTGACACTGATGAAGTAGCAATGATGGGGTGGCACTGATGAAGTAGCACTGATGGGGTTACACTGATGAAGTAGCACTGACGGGTTGACACTGATGGGGTGGCACTAATGGGGTGACACTGATGAAGTAGCACTGATGGGGTGGCACTGATGGTGTGACACTGATGGGATGACACTGATGGGGTGACACTGATGAATTAGCACTAATGGGGTGACACTGATCAAGTAGCACTGATGGGGTGACACTGATGAAGTAGTACTGATGGGGTGACACTGATGAAGTAGTACTGATGGGGTGACACTCATAAAGTAGCACTAATGGGGTGGCACTGATGAAGTAGCACTGATGGGGTGGCACTGATGAAGTAGCACTGATGGGGTGACACTGATGAAGTAGCACTGATGGGGTGACACTGATGGGGTGACACTGATGAAGTAGCACTGATGGGGTGGCACTGATGAAGTAGCACTGATGAAGTAGCACTGATGGGGTGGCACTGATCAAGTAACACAGATGGGGTGACACTGATGAAGTAGCACTGATGGGGTGGCACTGATGGGGTGGCACTGATGAATTAGCATTGATGGGTTGACACTGATCAGGTAACACAGATGGGGTGACACTGATGAAGTAGCACTGATGGGGTGGCACTGATGGGGTGGCACTGATGAAGTAGCACTGATGGGGTGACACTGATGGGGTGACACTGATGGGGTGACACTGGTGGGGTAGCACTGGTGGGGTGGCACTGATGGGGTGGCACTGATGGGTTGACACTGATCAGGTAACACAGATGGGGTGACACTGATGAAGTAGCACTGATGGGGTGGCACTGATGAAGTAGCACTGATGAGGTAGCACTGATGGGGTGACGCTGATGAAGTATCACTGATGGGGTGACACTGATGAAGTAGCACTGATGAAGTAGCACTGATGGGGTGGCACTGATGAAGTAGCACAGATGGGGTGACACTGATCAAGTAACACTGATGGGGTAGCACTGATGGGGTAGCACTGATGGGGTAGCACTGATGAATTAGCATTGATGGGTTGACACTGATCAGGTAACACAGATGGGGTGACACTGATGAAGTGGCACTGATGGGGTGGCACTGATGGGGTGGCACTGATGGGGTGGCACTGATGGGGTGACGCTGATGAAGTATCACTGATGGGCACACTGGCAGCAATTGATGGGCACAGTAGCGGCAATTGATGGGCACACTGGCAGCAATTGATGGGCACACTGGCAGCAATTGATGGGGCACCCTGTTGGCATTTGATGGGCACAGTGGCTGCTTTTGACATGCACAGTAGTGGCAATTGATGGGCACACTGGCAGCAATTGATGGGCACAGTAGCGGCAATTGATGGGCACACTGGCAGCAATTGACAGGCACAGTGGCTGCGTTTGACGGGCACAGTAGTGGCAATTGATTGGCACAGTAGTGGCTATTGATGGGCACAGTGGATGTGTATTTGATGGCAGAACAATATACTTGGACTCAGTGCTATGCATGGTGGCCCGCCCCCCTCTTGAAGCTCCGCTCTTTCTCCCCCTCCCACCAACTCTCCGCCTCTGCCCGCCCGCCCGCTTGAGTCCAGAATTTTTCTGGACCATGGACAAACATTCGCGCATTGCGCGATTCGGGGCATGTTAGTGGGGTGGGCGGGGCTGGTGCTGACGTTGATAACCATCCCCCCCCATCACATTTCCCGGCATTCCCCTTTAAATCAGAGTTGGCAGGATTCCCCCTTACAGTGCAAGGATGTAAAGGAAAATGCTGCAGAGCATGATCTAAGGAGGAACTCTGATAAGAGTAGAAGGGATGGAGGCCCAGAAACATGTCCAGGGTACACAGAAGGGTTAGATTAGAAGGGATGGAGGCCCGGAGACATGTCCAGAGAACACAGAAGATACATGGGATAGATTAGAAGGGATGGAGGCCCAGAGACATGTCCAGAGTACACAGAGGATACATGGGATAGATTAGAAGGGATGGAGGCCCGGAGACATGTCCAGAGAACACAGAAGATACATGGGATAGATTAGAAGGGATGGAGGCCCAGAGACATGTCCAGAGTACACAGAGGATACATGGGATAGATTAGAAGGGATGGAGGCCCAGAGACATGTCCAGAGAACACAGAAGATACATGGATTAGATTAGAAGGGATGGAGGCCCGGAGACATGTCCAGAGAACACAGAGGATACATGGCATAGATTAGAAGGGATGGAGGTTTGGAGACATGTCCAGAGAACACAGAAGATACATGGATTAGATTAGAAGGGATGGAGGCCCAGAGACATGTCCAGGGTACACAGAAGGGTTAGATTAGAAGGGATGGAGGCCCGGAGACATGTCCAAAGTACACAGAGGATACATGGGATAGATTAGAAGGGATGGAGGCCCAGAGACATGTCCAGAGAACACAGAGGATACATGGGATAGATTAGAAGGGATGGAGGTTTGGAGACATGTCCAGAGTACACAGAGGATACATGGGATAGATTAGAAGGGATGGAGGCCCAGAGACATGTCCAGGGTACACAGAAGGGTTAGATTAGAAGGGATGGAGACCCGGAGACATGTCCAGAGAACACAGAGGATACATTTGTAGCGGGGTTACTTTAAATGCTCTCGAACTACTATTCCCAGAACCCCACTGGTTCCCAGGATGTTTTGCTTCTGCCCCAGAGACTCATGGGTGGGGATATATAAGGAAGGGGCGAGGCCTGGCTCGGCATCTTTGGACACGGGATGGCAGAGACTGATACACCTGTGCGGACCTGTGCTGGGTAAGGCCTGAAGCCTGGGGCCTTCCGCAGCCGACCAAAGAGCCTTCCACCCCACTGCGAGCCTGGGTGGCATCCGACATCTCTACTTACAGCCTGGATGGGATCGGGGACCCGATCGCAGCAACCGCTGTGGGCGAGTGAAGTCACAACCGGTGGAAGTTCCGGACGGAGATCGTGTCCGGCGGGTGAGCGAGCGTAAGCTCATTCCCTAACCTGTTTGCTAGTACTGTGCCTATAAACTGCCGAGGCCTACTACCTCATGTTAAAGACTCTCACTGGAGATTCACAGCAGGACTGATCCAGAGGATCTCCAGTGAAGTGTTGTCAGTTATCAACTTTCCCTTTTCCTGGATTACAATTGTTGTTTATTCTTAAGTGCACCACCTCTACAGATGCCGGTGAAGAATCCACCATTCATACAGGACTGAGTTCTAGAGTTAGGAATCAGGCCTGATTCATTAGGGACCTAGTTTAGTTATTGCGCCACAGGGCGCCTAGTTAACAGTCGCCCCACGTGGCGTCTCCTTATCCACTTTCCCCCCCCCCCCCTTTTTCCCATGGTGTAGTGTGACTGATATTTTAATATTGCAGGGCTCTGTGAATATTCTAATGGTCAAGTTATTATCACTGTTCATCCCCTTTGCATAGCTGAAAGTAAAAATCTGTTATTCCTTTATAACTACTCCGTGTCTGAGTCTCTCATAAAGTATAAGTATTTAATGTGTATACCCCTAAACTAACTGTGCCAGAAAGGGTCGAGTAGATTGCCGGGGGTTGGCGGAGCTGTACTCAGGGCCCAGACCAAATCTGCGGCTCTCTTAGTTGAGGGTAACGCTGCACGTGGGGGTTCTCGTCCGGGATCCTGATAGAACAGAAAACCCGCCAAGAGGTACCGGCATGGACCCGAAAGACATCAGAACGTGGTGTGGAGTAGCTAAGACAGATCCAAGCCAGTCAGTGGTCATTAACATGCCCGGTCAGGAATGGTCGACCGAGACGGTGGAAGGATTAATGAAGTCAGTGACCCCAGATGGTACACCGTGGGTGATAGGAACAAAGTTAGACCCAGACACCTCACACCAGTATGCACTAGTGGAGTATTCAGATGGGGAGCCAGAAGTTTGCAAGCGCAAATATACGCAGACGTCGGATAACAGATCTTATAGTCTGGCGCATGCTATTAAGAAGGAGCCACCCCTAACGGGACCACCGCGGACTGCGGCCCGTACCTCACCAGAGAGGAGAGATGGAGCGACACCTCCGGTGACGCCTGCACCTGCCCCGGCCATATCACCCGAACTGATAAAGGCGCTTGGGGACCTACTAACAAACTGTCAGAAGGCAAGCACTGTGCACGTAGAGACTAGCTACCGGAGACTAAAAGCATTCTCGGGGAAGCTCCCCGTCCCTGCGGGGGAGGAAGATTTTGACACTTGGGTGGAACAGGCATTGCAGGAAGTAGAAGCATGGGAGGTGCCTGAGGCACAGAAGAGACAGCGAGTCTTAGAAAGTCTGAAAGGTGCCGCGGCAGAAGCGGTGAAGAGCTTCAGGTTTGGAAATGAAAACTGTACAGCTCAAGATTGCCTGGCCATGCTGCAGGAAGAGTTTGGTCAACTGGAGAAGGTGTCAGAGATGATCTATCAATTTGAACACACTCTCCAGCAGCCGAATGAGAAACTGTCAGAATAAGTTAGAAGGCTGAACAGGCAGTTATGCAAGATTGTACTGAAGAAGGGAATGCTGCCCAAAGATGCAGATGAAGCACGCATGAAGCAGATCATGAGGGGAGCGCGGCGCTCAGACCTGGTCTGGCTGCACCTGAAAACCTCAGGAGGAGGAATGTCACTAACCTACTCTGATCTAATAAAAATTATTAGGGACGAAGAGGCGCTGCAGGAAGATCAGCAGGTGGCCAAGGCGAATGTCACACCTGTACTAGTGTTGGTCCATTCGGTCAAGAGCCCGGAAAGAGATGCGGAGGTTGACACTTTGAAATCGCAAATGGCCCAAGTGTTGGAGATGCTGACCTCTTTGATGGAGAAAGATCAGAGAAGACCAGAGAAACCAAGCCCAAGAAAGGAGTTGTTCCCGAACACCTCAGCACCGGCCTCCCTACAGGACCGAGAAGAGGTGATTTGCTATAACTGCGGAGGGAGTGGCCACTTTGCTAACGTATGCTCCAGCCCAAAGAAGAAGAGAACAGATAATCGCAAGCCGGCGGGAAACTCCAAAGGGCCCCGGTGAAGGAGTCAACCGGGTGCCCATCATCTTCAGTGCGCTCCAAACTAAAAAAAAAGGCCAAGAATGGAGGAGACAAAACTCCTAGGAGGAGGTATAGTACCCCCCCACCAAGATGTACCCCAGAGGGAGGGGGCAAGACCCCTCAGTGGAAATACAGCACCCCAAAGAAGGAACATCCACCTAAGAGGAACAATAACATCCCTCAGCGGGTTTGTGCCCCCATTGAGAGGGAGAAAGTCAATGCATGCCAGGCTCAGGAAAAATTAAAGTCCAAAAGGAGCAGGGCAAGGAAAAGCCCAAAGAAAAAAAGTGACCCCAGTCCAGCCATACCCAAAGGAACTGGTGGGCCCGTCTCCTACTGTGCCCATTCAAGTGGAAGGAGTCTATACTAAAGCTCTTCTGGACACCGGAGCACAGGTGACTTTACTATACCGGGACTTCTATGATAGGCACTTGAGTCATCTGCCTATCCAGAAGATAGAAGAGCTGGAGATATGGGGACTTGGAACCCAGAGTTTCCCTTACGATGGGTACCTGCCCGTAAAGATGACTTTCGACCCATCCGTGGCTGGGAAGGCTGAAGTGTTTGACACCCTGGCAGTTGTGTGTCCTCGGCCGCCTGGAGCCAGCAAGATTTCTCTGATCATTGGGACAAACACGGATCTAGTCAGGAGACTCCTGACCCCTCTAGTGAAAGAGAGAAACCATTCAGCCACCAAAATCCATCCCATGCTAAAGACGGCCTACCAACGACTGGTCTTAGAGCAGAAGACCCCGGGAGAGGGGATAGGGAAGGTGTGGAGACTTGGCAGAGAAGGAGTAGTGCTACAGCCCGGAGAAGTAACCTGTCTTAGGGCCACTGTGAAGCTTACGTGGGAACAACCTGGCCCCTTTGTCATGCTGGAATCCGACCCAAGGGAAGAGTCCTCAGGCCTGGAAGTGATACCAGAAGTGATTCCGTTCAAGGCCCTGAAGAAGGCCCATGGCAGAGTTCCGGTGAGTGTTAGGAACACTACGGGAGGGCCCATGGAGATTCCTGCCAGAGTGTTGCTGTATCAGGTGAGCCCTGCTGCCCCGGTCACTTGGTCCGAAGTCAAAGGGACGGGTGACGGAGGAGATGTTTGGGAGAAGCTGTCCGTGGAAAACCCGAACCTACCCAGGGCTTGGAAAGAAAGAGCCAAGGCCCAGCTGATCAGGTGGGAGAAGATCTTTTCCGAAGATGAATTCGATGTGGGGTGTGCAAGAAGTGCCACCCATCGAATCCGCCTCCAAGAAGATAAGCCCTTCCGAGAGAGGGTCAGGCGGGTCCCCCTGGCAGATCTGGAGGATCTGAGGGAACAACTTGTAGAACTAAAGAAGACTGGTGTGATCCGGGAGTCTAGAAGCCCCTATGCCTCCCCAATTGTGGTGGTCAGAAAGAAGAATGGATCGTTGAGGCTTTGTATCGATTACAGGACTCTCAACAGGAGAACCATCCCTGACCAATACACCACGCCAAGGATAGAAGATACCTTACAAAGTTTGTCTGGAGCCAAATGGTTCAGTGTGATGGACCTCAAGAGTGGGTACTATCAAATTCCTATGCACCCAGAAGACAGGGAGAAGACAGCCTTCATAACCCCGGTGGGATTCTTCAAATTCAATAGGATGCCTCAGGGTCTATCTGGAGCTCCTGCTACCTTTCAACGCCTTATGGAGAAGACTGTTGGAGACATGAATCTTATAGAAGTCCTTGTGTACTTGGACGATGTCATTGTCTTCGGGAGAACCTTGGAAGAACATGAAGCCCGGCTGGAGAAAGTATTGAGAAGACTCAGTGAAGAGGGACTTAAGCTTTCCCCCGAGAAGTGTCGGTTCTACCAGTCTTCTGTGAACTATCTGGGGCACATAGTGTCTGAAGAAGGGGTGGCCACAGATCCTGAGAAGTTGGAAGCAGTCACTTCCTGGCCACGACCCACCACAGTAACAGAGCTCAGATCCTTCCTGGGGTTCTGCTCCTATTATAGGAGGTTTGTGGAGGGGTTTGCTCGGATTGCCCGCCCGTTGAATGAATTGCTAAAGGCAGAAGGGGAAGAGGATGACTCAGGGCCCAGGAGGCCTGGTGAGTCAGTTCAAGATCAGTGGAACCCAAGGTGTGAAGAGGCCTTTCAGGCTCTGAAGAGGAGCTTAACCACTGCCCCAGTCCTGGCCTACGCCGACCCTACCAGACCTTATGAATTACATGTGGATGCCAGCCATGAGGGTCTAGGCGGTGTGCTTTACCAAGAACATGAAGGACAACTGCGACCAGTGGCCTATGTGAGCAGGAGCCTGACCCCCTCAGAAAAGAATTACCCCATTCATAAGCTGGAATTCCTGGCCCTCAAATGGGCGGTAGTAGACAAGCTAAAAGACTACCTGTATGGGGCAGAGTTTACTGTGAAGACAGACAACAACCCCCTGACCTACCTCTTCACCACCGCAAAACTAGATGCCACCGGACACAGGTGGTTGGCAGCATTGTCTGGATTCAACTTCAGTCTGAAGTACAAACCAGGAGCTGGAAATAGGGATGCAGATGCCCTGTCCCAGAGGTCTCATGCCACGACAAATGACTGGGAAGATTGGACCCAAGTGGCACCGGACGGGGTGCGGGCCCTTTGTCAAGGGGCTGAATTCCAAGCCAGAGGAGGCTCCAGAGCATAAGAAATAGGGGTTACCATGGTAGGAGTCCCCAAACACTATTGTGGAGTAACTCAACTGGAGGAAGACAACCTACCGAGGCTGTCCAAGAAGGAATTGAGGTGTGACCAATTAGAAGACCCCATGGGGAGATTGGTCCTCGAAGCCCTGGAGAATCAGGATCCCAACAAACTCCTACATCACCCCTCAAAGGAGGCTCGCCTGTTGAGGAAGGAATTGGACAGGCTGCAGGTACATCAGGGAGTGGTCTACCGAAGGGGCCCCTCTGATGACTCAGAAGATAAGTGGCAGTTATTCCTTCCAGAGAAGCACAGAGAGACTGTACTAATTGCCCTGCATGACCACCATGGTCACCTAGGGGCAGAAAGGACCTTCCAGCTTGTTAGAAATCGGTTCTATTGGCCCTGCATGAGGGCAGAAGTAGAGGAGTATTGCCATTCCTGTGAACGATGCATTCAGAGAAAGACCCTACCCCATCAAGCTGCCCCAATGGGCCACTTACAGAGTCAGGGCCCAATGGATCTGGTATGCATTGACTTTCTCTGCCTCGAACCCGACCTGAGTGGATTGGGGAATGTTCTGGTAATAACCGACCATTTCACCTGCTATGCTCAAGCTTTCCCAACCAAAGACCAGAAGGCATCCACCGTGGCCAAGATACTTATGGAGAAGTATTTTGTCCATTACGGACTACCACAGAGACTCCACTCAGATCAAGGAAGGGACTTTGAGAGTCGGTTGATCCGAAGACTTTTGGATTCATTGGGAATAAAGAAGACCAGAACCACGCCTTACCACCCACAAGGAGATGCTCAGCCGGAGAGATTTAACCGGACCCTGCTCAACATGTTGGGAACCTTAGAAACAGAGAAGAAGCAGCACTGGAGTCAACACATATCAGCCCTAGTGCATGCCTATAACTGTACCACAAGTGACGCCACTGGCTACTCCCCTTATCGACTTATGTTTGGGAGAGAAGCAAGGCTAACTGTGGACCTGGCCTTTGGCATTTCTTTAGACAATACCTCAGCTACATCCCACAAGGGATACGTGGACAGACTTAGACGTAGCTTACAGTTGGCCTATGAACAAGCCCAGGCGGCTTCGGATCAAAGGGGAGCCCGCAACAAGAGAAATTTTGATCTGAAGGTTCGAGTGCAAGATCTGCAGCCCGGGGACCGAGTACTGCTACGCAATCTGGGGGTCCCTGGAAAACACAAGCTTGCCGACAGATGGAGATCTGAACCCTATGTCGTCTGTAGGAAGTGGCCTGGTTTGCCTGTCTACAAACTAAAGCCAGAAGGAAAGGTGGGTCCACTGAAGACGTGGCATCGAAACCACCTGCTCCCACTTGCTGAGGCAGTCAGAATACCTCCCGTGAGAGACTCCCCTGTACCGGCCTCTATTCTGGATACTCCTAGGCCGAGCACTCGGTCCCAGACTTCTAGAGTTGAAGATGGGGAGGCCTCCCAATTGAGTACAGATGAAGGTGGAGAACTGGACTGGCTGTGGCCTCCCTCGACTCTGGGAACCTCCGCCATAGATCTCCCAAATGGAGGGGATACCCCAGATGCAACGCTGAATCCGGAGGCTACTGAATTCATACCCTTCAGTCCCTCAGTTGATTACTGGGAAGATGTTCCTGACACTTGCGCAGAGGAGGACCCTAGAGATTCCATACGTCAGTCGACTTCTGAATCCGAGGTTCCAGAACCAGCAATGTTACCTGAACTTACTCCTGAAGAAGAGCCTGTGGTGCCAGAGTCAGAAGCACCAAGAGAGCAGAGGGCTCGCAGAGTCCTCAGGCCTCCCAAGAAACTAACTTACCCCCAAATGGGGACAAGCTCAGAGGACTCTGTTGTAACGGCTAGGAGAAGTGTTGAACAACCTGATCCTTCCACTGTCCATTTGGTGGAGGGCAACCCCAGCTCACTCTCTGGCACAGTCAGGCAGGCCACTCATGGTAGTGTGACCTGTGGGCAAGAGAGTTCCATCCCAAAGTTTTGGTGGGAATTCCCTATGCCAACATCATGCTCGACATTGTCCAAAATGGTAAACAGTATTTGTTGAAATTTATCTTTGGGGACCAAAGAGTTTAAGTGGGGGGAGAGTGTAGCGGGGTTATTTTAAAAGCTCTCGAACTACTATTCCCAGAACCCCACTGGTTCCCAGGATGTTTTGCTTCTGCCCCAGAGACTCATGGGTGGGGATATATAAGGAAGGGGCGAGGCCTGGCTCGGCATCTTTGGACACGGGACGGCAGAGACTGATACACCTGTGCGGACCTGTGCTGGGTAAGGCCTGAAGCCTGGGGCCTTCCGCAGCCGACCAAAGAGCCTTCCACCCCACTGCGAGCCTGGGTGGCATCCGACATCTCTACTTACAGCCTGGATGGGATCGGGGACCCGATCGCAGCAACCGCTGTGGGCGAGTGAAGTCACAACCGGTGGAAGTTCCGGACGGAGATCGTGTCCGGCGGGTGAGCGAGCGTAAGCTCATTCCCTAACCTGTTTGCTAGTACTGTGCCTATAAACTGCCGAGGCCTACTACCTCATGTTAAAGACTCTCACTGGAGATTCACAGCAGGACTGATCCAGAGGATCTCCAGTGAAGTGTTGTCAGTTATCAACTTTCCCTTTTCCTGGATTACAATTGTTGTTTATTCTTAAGTGCACCACCTCTACAGATGCCGGTGAAGAATCCATCATTCATACAGGACTGAGTTCTAGAATTAGGAATCAGGCCTGATTCATTAGGGACCTAGTTTAGTTATTGCGCCACAGGGCGCCTAGTTAACAGTCGCCCCACGTGGCGTCTCCTTATCCACTTCCCCCCCTTTTTCCCATGGTGTAGTGTGACTGATATTTTAATATTGCAGGGCTCTGTGAATATTTTAATGGTCAAGTTATTATCACTGTTCATTCCCTTTGCATAGCTGAAAGTAAAAATCTGTTATTCCTTTATAACTACTCCGTGTCTGAGTCTCTCATAAAGTATAAGTATTAAATGTGTATACCCCTAAACTAACTGTGCCAGAAAGGGTCGAGTAGATTGCCGGGGGTTGGCGGAGCTGTACTCAGGGCCCAGACCAAATCTGCGGCTCTCTTAGTTGAGGGTAACGCTACACATGGGATAGATTAGAAGGGATGGAGGTTTGGAGACATGTCCAGAGGATACATGGGATAGATTAGAAGGGATGGAGGCCCAGAGACATGTCCAGAGAACACAGAGGACACATGGGATAGATTAGAAGGGATGGAGGTTTGGAGACATGTCCAGAGTACACAGAGGATACATGGGATAGATTAGAAGGGATGGAGGCCCAGAGACATGTCCAGGGTACACAGAAGGGTTAGATTAGAAGGGATGGAGGCCCGGAGACATGTCCAGAGAACACAGAGGACACATGGGATAGATTAGAAGGGATGGAGGCCCAGAGACATGTCCAGAGAACACAGAGGATACATGGGATAGATTAGAAAGGATGAAGGCCCGGAGACATGTCCAGGGTACACAGAAGATACATGGGATAGATTAGAAGGGATGGATGTCCAGGGAACACAGAGGAGGCCTCCATCCCTTCTAATCTAACCCATGTATCTTCTGTATTCCCTGGACATGTCTCACTCTCTGGGCCTCCATCCCTTCTACTCTTACAGGGGGAACTCTGCGAACCCTGATGTAAAGGGGAACACTGATGTAAAGGGCAATGCTGCAGACCCTGATGTAAGTGGGAACTCTGATGTAAATGGGAATGCAGTGGACTCTGATATAAGGTGGTCTCTGGTGACCAGAGCACTCCTTACATCAGAGTTCCTCCTTAGATTATGCTCTGCAGCATTTTCCTTTACATCCGAGTTCCCTTGCACTGTAAGGGGGAATCCTGCCGACTCTGATGTAAAGGGGAATGCCGGGAAATGTAATGTGGGGGGGGGGGGGGAGTCTCTGGTGACCAGAGACCACCTTCCAAAGAGTAAATACACTAAGGTAAGAGGGGGGGGGGATGTTCCATCCTGATATGAGGGGGAAACCTTTACATCAGTGCTCCCTTACATAATTGTATTCACTCCCTCCTTACATCAGTGACCCCCCCCTCAGACTGACCTGACGGCGCTGTCACTGACCTCCTCTCCAGTGCAGCGTGCAGGGCTCAGTTAGACGGCTCCAGGTTGGTGTCTCTTATTTTATTCTATAGTCTCCTCTCCACAGTCCATACACGTCTGACTCCTCCCGTAATCCCAATCCTGGCGACGCTCTCAAGCCTCGTACACACGGCCAGTTTTCTCGGCAAGAAAGCTGCCGGAAATCCCGACGAGAAAAATAGAGAAGCTGCTCTCTATTTTTGGATTCTCTGCAGTGTTTCCCGACGAGAAAACCGTGAGTGTGTATGCTTACCTGTCCCAGGTAAACCCGCGCATGCTCAATGAGACTTCGACACATGCGCGGTAGCTTACAAGGGCAGTGTAGGGTGTAGCAAGATGGCGGCGACGGCATCGAATGTGATGAGCGCATGCTCGTCGTAGTCGATGACATCACCGCGTTCTTGCCATTCAAAAGAACGGCGGTTCTTTTGAATGGCCGTGTGTACACTCGGCGAGCAAGGAAAGCTTGCAAGGAATCTCGTCAGGAAAACCGACGTTTTTTTCCTGACGGGATTCCCGGCCGTGTGTACGAGGCTTCACTCTTGATTCCTCTCCAGACTCCCCCTAAGAGACTGCAGACACGATAATAGACAAGAGATAGTCAGAGATTGCAGACAGGATACAAGAGATGGTTAGAGGCTGCGGACAGGATACAGGAGGTGGTTAGTGCCTGCAGACATGATACAAGAGGTGGTCAGAACATGTGCACAGGATAGAGGAGGTGGTCAGAGGATGGCGGACAGGATATAGGAGGCAGTCAGAGAATGTGGAAATGGTACAGGTGGTGGTCAGAGTATGCAGACATGTAAGGGGAGCAAACAGAGGGGTTCCCCATGTAAGGGGTGCACACAGAGGGACCAGTCATGTAGGGGGATCACACAGTGAGATAAAGTCCTGATAAGAGCTGTCACAGAAGGGCCCTCACACAGGACACATGGCAGGCAGGGCAGTGAGGTTGGCGCACACAGGGGTGATCAGGTTACTGTTCTTAGGGGAGGTGGGGTCCTGATCCCCAGGGAAGATGGGGTCCCTAGGTGAGATGAAGGTGAGAAGGGGGTCCCTGTCCCCAAGGGAGAAGGGGGTCCCTGTCCCCAGGAGAGAAGGAGTTCCTGTCCCCAGGAGAGTGGCCCAGGGGTTCCCTGTTTCCAGGGGAGAAGGGGGTCCCTGTCCCCAGGAGAGAAGGAGTTCCTGTCCCCAGGTGAGTGGCCCAGGGGTTCCCTGTTTCCAGGGGAGAAGGGGGTCCCTGTCCTCAAGGGAGAAGGGGGTCCCTGTCCCCAGGAGAGAAGGAGTTCCTGTCCCCAGGAGAGTGGCCCAGGGGTTCCCTGTTTCCAGGGGAGAAGGGGGTCCCTGTCCCCAGGAGAGAAGGAGTTCCTGTCCCCAGGTGAGTGGCCCAGGGGTTTCCTGTTTCCAGGGGAGAAGGGGGTCCCTGTCCCCAGGAGAGAAGGAGTTCCTGTCCCCAGGTGAGTGGCCCAGGGGTTCCCTGTTTCCAGGGGAGAAGGGGGTCCCTGTCCTCAAGGGAGAAGGGGGTCCCTGTCCCCAGGAGAGAAGGAGTTCCTGTCCCCAGGAGAGTGGCCCAGGGGTTCCCTGTTTCCAGGGGAGAAGGGGGTCCCTGTCCTTGGGGGAGAAGGAGGGACTCTGTCCCCAGGAGAGAAGGGTTTCCTTGTCCTCAGGGGGTAGAAGGTGGGGGGGAGGGGGTCCCTGTCCTCAGAGGGGCGGAAGGGGGTCCCTGTCCTCAGAGGGGCGGAAGGGGGTCCCTGTCCTCAGAGGGGCGGAAGGGGGTCCCTGTCCTCAGAGGGGCGGAAGGGGGTCCCTGTCCTCGGGGAAGATGGAGTGGGATATGGGATAATCTCACTCACCATGACCAAGTCTGCAGGTCCCTCATTTATGGTGGTCTGGGCTCCCTCCAGCAGCACGGATGGGCGATCAGCATATCCCCAGGGAGCACAGCTATGGCTTGACATGCTCTATCTACAGCACACTATTCAAAAGAACAGAGTACACAGACGCAGTGGCGGTGCGTCCATAAGGGGCGCAGGGGCGCCGCCCACTCTCTCCTGCCACCGCTCTATCGCCATAGATAGATTCATGCATTGCATGAATCTATCTACGGTCGCAGCTGACACCCCCTATTCAGGTGTCCGTACCCTCTTTAGGGCGCCGGGCACCTGAATAACAGCGGCGGGGGTATTTTTTGGAAGCACCTGATTAGAGCCATAGGCTCTAATAGACGCCCAAAAATGTGAACAGGGGCGCCATGCTGGGCGTTCGCTGCTCACTCAGCATTGTGTTAGCAAAGCAAAGGAATTTGCTTTGCTGACACTGAATCCGCCTCTCAGCCAATCAGGTGCTCGGGTCTGTTACCTGTCACCTGATTGGCTGAAATGTCAGGCGCTGTGATTGGACGCCTGAGTGAGGATGGAAGAAGACATGGAGGACGTGCAGGACACCGCCGCTGACCCGCTGCGAGACAGGTAAGTTCCAGGCAGCATTTGATGGGGCACAGTAGCGGCAATTGATGGGCACACTGGCGGCAATTGATGGGCACACTGGCGGCATTTGATGGGGCACACTGGGGGCATTTGATGGGGCACAGTGGTGGCATTTGATGGGGCACAGTGGCGGCATTTGATGGCACAGTAGTGGCAATTGATGGGCACATTGGCAGCATTTGATGGGCACATTGGCAGCATTTGATGGGCACACTGGCAGCAATTTATGGGGCACAGTGGCTGCGTTTGACGGGCACAGTGGCTGCGTTTGACGGGCACAGTGGCTGCGTTTGACGGGCACAGTAGTGGCAATTGATGGGCACACTGGCGGCAATTGATGGGCACACTGGCGGCATTTGATGGGGCACAGTAGCGGCAATTGATGGGGCACACTGGCAGTAATTTATGGGGCACACTGTTGGCATTTGACAGGCACAGTGGCTGCGTTTGACGGGCACAGTAGTGGCAATTGATGGGCACAGTAGTGGCAATTGATGGGCACAGTAGTGGCAATTGATGGGCACAGTAGTGGCAATTGATGGGCACAGTAGTGGCTACTGATGGGCACAGTAGTGGCTACTGATGGGCACAGTAGTGGCAATTGATGGGCACAGTAGTGGCAATTGATGGGCACAGTGGCAGCGTATTTGATGGCAGAACAATATACTTGGACTCAGTGCGATGCATGGGGGCCCGCCCCCCCTCCCCAAGCTCCGCTCTATCTCCCCCTCCCACCAACTCTCCGCCTCTGCCCGCCCGCTTGAGTCCAGAATTGTTCTCGACCATGGACAAACATTTGCGCATTGCGCGATTCGGGGCGTTAGTGGGGTGGGCGGGGCTGGTGCTGACGTTGATAACCATCCCTCCGCCTACATCCTGCTCGAGACCATAATTATTCTCGACTGTAGATAGCCCCGGTAAAGCCCCGCCGTCAGCTGTATGGATGACGGAGCCGCACAGGAAGTGACGTGGGTCGAGATTCTAGTGACGTGGGTCAAGGTTTTTTTTTTTTCCACAACACCGCCCCCCCCGCAGTAAACGCGCTGGCTGGTCGGCAAGCAGTTAAAGTAGCGCAGGGCTGAATAATTAAAGATGCTCTGGTCATGAAGGGGGGTAAGAATTCAGTTTGTATTGCTGTCTGCAGTGCTGGGACAAGGCCATTTGGTGCCCAGGGCGAAGATGGCAAACTGCGCCCCCCCCCCCCCCCATTTTTAAGAAAGAATGAAAGAATCAATGTCGTTTCAAAACAAGAATATAGGGGGCGTGGCCTAGCTATGGAGGAGTGAGGACGTGTGACTCTTCAGCTCCTCGCACACCGCCGCATCTACAGCACTAACGAGGGGAGATATCACTCCCGGAACGCCAGCATTCATGTCACAGGGACGGCGGGCGCTCTCCCAGCAATCAAGGGCGGAGGGGACACGACAGGAGCAGATGGATGCCTTCTTTAGCGGGTCCCGAGGCCCGGGACATGAGGCCTCCAAGATGGCGCCGACGCCAAAAACAACCAAGGCAGCTAGGGCTGCTCAGAAGGAGCTGGCCCTGCAGCAGCAACAGCTTCAGGACTCCCGGATCCCCTCTCCACAAATGGTGAGTGACACTGCCCCTCCACTCTCCCCGGGATCCTCGGCCCCCCCTGATCAGGGCTCTGACGTGACTGATTTCATGGGAGAGGGAGACAGAGATATAAAGCGCCATATTTGGTCCCTCCCTACTCGAGAGGATCTTGAAAAATTCACAGCCAGGGTGGAGAGGGCCTTCAGGGAGGACATTGCCCAGCTTAAGGCTGACACTAACCATTTGGGGGCTAGGATGGAAACAGTGGAGCAGAAACTTGATGAGGTCCTACCTGCCATCTCTCTGCTTCAAGCCAGATGCTGTGCCCAGGATCAGAAAATTGAGACTTTACTGTGTCAGTTGGATGATTTTGAGAACCGTAGCAGGCGAGCAAACATTCGCATACGAGGCCTGCCTGAAGCCACGGCACCTAAAGACATTATTCCTACTCTGGAGGATGTATTTAGAGGGATTTTAGGCCTACCTGCTACTGCTCCCATAGAGATAGACCGTGCTCACAGGGCCCTCAGGCCACCCTCTCAGGATGTGGAGAACCCCAGAGATGTCATATGCAAGCTCCACAAGTACACACTGAAAGATAAGATCATGCAAAAGATGCGTGGGAAGCCATACTTTGACTTTGATGGGGCCCACCTTTACTTCTACCAGGACATTTCCAGAAGGACCCTAATGCAACGCAGGGCTCTTCGCCCCCTGCTGGAAGCAATCCAAAAAGCAGGCTTGCATTATCGCTGGGGATTTCCATTCTATTTGCAGGCGTCCAAAGAGGGCAGACAAGCCACGCTACGCACCAAAGACGATCTACCGCACTTTCTGAGCACCCTGGGACTGGAGCCAGTCGACTTCCCGGACTGGAGGACCCCGCAAGATCACCCTGACCTGCAACTCCCTCAACCCTGGCTACCGGTTACCCGCAAGAGCCGCAGGAGGAACCGCAGGCACCCCACTTCTGCCTCCCCCTCTGGCCCTGTGTCGCCGCGACACTAAATGGCAGCTCCCTTCCCCCTGACTTGTTGTTGCCTCCATGAAAGGTCTGTTTCCATTGGTACTGGTATCCTACTTGCTCTTTAAGTGGGTCCCGGGCCCTCTAAATTCGCCGATGCCTGGATCCGAGACTTGGCCGCTCAGTATGTTGCTGTTCGTTGTCCCTCCTACTGGACCATTTGCCTTTATAACCATGCTGATCACAGGCCCCTGTTGTTGTCCTTTGGGAGAGACTTGCAGCTATAGCCCCGGTTTTGGCCCGGCGAGTCCATTCCCCGGATACCTTGTACTCGTTTTCAAACTTTTTGTTTTTCTCTTTTTTACTTTTTTACCTTTCAAATTAAGAGAGTTGCTCCTCAGGGGGGTTTTTATTATTTTTTTTATTTCTATAGCACTTTCTCCCCCCTTGAATGTTATCTACTTGTTAATACATGGCGGTGGACGGGGACTGACCCCCACACCCTTCCCTCCAGTGTTGGTCCGCGTTCCCCACGTAGACCGTACCTTATTAGGTATATTTCCTCGTTTGGAGATGGGGACGGGCCTCGGGTGCTCCTCCCTTGTGGGGCTGGGCCCGACGCCTGCCCCCCAGGTATTCTATGTCATGGTATTGTTACCATTGTTGTCCTTTATGTCTTATGTATGTTTTCCTGACTCTCGCGGTTTTCTCTTCCCTCCCTTCTGTTCCTCTTTTCTTACTCCTTGCCTCTTTATAGGAACTGCCTCCGGCTCCGTCCTCCGCCCTGCGCCCGCAGCCATGCTACGCGACTCGACCACCCCACGGATTCCCTGTGACATCGCTTAAGGTAATTTCTTATAATGTGCGCGGTCTCTGCTCCCCCTGTAAACGAAGTAAGCTCTGGTGGGAACTGAAGCGGTCAGGGGCACATGTGATTCTTTTGCAGGAAACGCACTTCACCCCCCAGTCAACCCCTAAATTGCCCACCCACCTTTATAGCCAGTGGTTCTTGAGCAACTCATCGGTTGCAAAATCTAGGGGTACGGCTATCGCCGTTCATAAATCTTGCCCCCTCCAGGTCATTGAGAGCAAGGTCGACCCTCAGGGGAGGTATGTTTTCCTGAAGGGGGTAATAGCGGGCCAAAAGCTTACAGTGGCTACGATATATGCCCCTAATTCCAACCAGCTTACCTTTCTAGACAGTGTTCTAGACAGCCTGACAGATTTTAGAGAGGGCCCTCTGATTTTAGGAGGTGACTTTAATGTAAGCCCTGATCCCCAACTCGATACCTCGCACCGACGCCCCTCCCACTCTCACGCCTTTCTTAAACATTTCCGCAAATCCCTGCAGTCTCATCGCCTCCTGGACAGTTGGCGGTTGCTTCACCCCTCAGATAGGGATTACAGCTATTATTCAAAGGTCCATGATGTCTACACCCGTATTGACCTGATATGTGTGGACCATTTGGCTCTGGAGCTGCTGCAAGCCTCTTCCATCGGGAATGTAACTATCTCTGACCATGCCCCGGTGATGGCCACTTTGGCCCTGCCTCAGGGCACCCGTAGGGCATGGTCATGGCGCCTGAATGAATCCCTGTTGGACGACGCGGCCGCAGTCTCCGGAGTCACGGCCGTCCTGTCCCACTATTTCACGGAAAATACCACAGAAGGTATGAGTAAAGGGGTCATCTGGGAGGGACACAAGGCAGTGGTGCGGGGAGAACTGATCTCTCAGGGAGCTAGACTTAAGAAGGCCCGACAAGCGGACTTTACTAGGGTACTCCAGGCGCTACAGCAGGCAGAACTTGAACATAAGCAGGGCGGGAGCCCGGAGGCTCTTGGGAAACTGACAGAGTTGAGAGAATTATTCTTACGCTTATTGGACCGACAGGCACGCAAACAACTACGCTTCCTGTCGCATAAATATTATGAACATGGCAACAAGTGTGGCCGCATGCTAGCCAGAGCCCTTAGGAAGAAGCGCGCGCTCATGTATGTACAGAAGCTGCGCCTTCCCTCGGGTGAGCTCACAGCCAGATCTTCCCAAATTGCCTCTGGGTTCCGAGAATATTATGCCACCCTCTATAACCTAGATTCGACCCGGACCTCTGAGGCCCAGACTGAGAGACTGAACGACATAAGAACTTACCTGACCGCAGCTGGCCTTCCCCCGCTGACGGATGATCAGTGTTCCATGTTGGAGTCCCCTATCACGCCTGATGAGCTTGGGGCTACGGTGGGGTCCTTGCCTAATGGGAAGAGCCCTGGTCCTGACGGGTTCACCAAAGCCTATTATAAACTGTTCCTACCCCTGCTATCAGAGTCGATGTGCAGCTACTTTAATTCTGTAGCAAACGGGAATGCGATCCCTAGTGAGGCCCTGCTAGCCCACATCACCGTGATTCCCAAGGAGGGGAAGGACCCCACTGTGCCCCAGAGCTACAGGCCTATATCCCTTCTTAATGTGGACATAAAAATTCTTGCTAAAATTCTTGCGTCTAGGCTAAAACACCTAATCCCACTCATTGTCCACCCGGACCAGACGGGGTTTGTCACAGGCCGAGAGGCTAGAGACAACTCCATCAGGGCTATACACCTTATACACTGGGCTCGTGCTATTCCCGACCCCCCCCCCTACCTGATCCTGTCAACCGACGCAGAGAAGGCCTTCGATCGGGTTGACTGGACTTACTTGCGCGCTGTACTGGAGGCTCTCGGCTTGCGCACGCATATGTTAGCATGGATCATGGCCTTGTACTCAGATCCGAGTGCTCAGGTCAAGGTAAATGGTTTTCTCTCCCCTAGGTTATGGATCGGGAATGGTACGAGACAGGGATGTCCTCTTTCTCCTCTGTTGTTCGCCCTGGTGCTGGAACCATTTCTACGCACTGTACGGGCGAACAATGATATCAAAGGACTGACGGTGGGTCACACGGAGCATAAACTTTCCGCGTACGCCGATGATGTGCTCTTCCACCTGACGGACCCCCTGATCTCTTTGCCTAACCTGATGCGAGAACTCCAACATTTCGGGTCACTTTCTAATTTTAAGATCAATTACGCAAAGTCAGAGATATTACCCATTCAGTTACCACCCTCTCTGACGGGTAGGCTACAAACTGCCTTCCCATTCACCTGGGCAAAATCGTCCTTGAAATATTTGGGTATACGACTGACAGATAGGTTTGACACCCTGTACGCGACTAACTTTCCTTCCTTACTGACAACTGTGAAGAAGGACCTGGCCCTCTGGACTAAGACAGCATTCACCTGGATGGGGCGACTTAATATCATAAAAATGAATATTCTTCCACGCATACTGTTCTATTTGCAAATGATACCCATGTCCTTGCCTAGGCGTTTTTTCACACAGATGTCGAGCCTGATCTCGACCTTTGTGTGGAATAATAGGAGGCCAAGAGTTGCGCTCAGACTGTTGAGCCGACCGAGAGATGCAGGGGGTTTAGGCCTACCGGACATTCAAAGGTATTATAGGGCCATCGTCCTCCAGAGGATCCTTAGCTGGCGCTTCCACACTAAATCCAAAATCTGGGTCTCCCTAGAAAAATATATGGCGGGCAGAAACTTGTCCTATGCCCCGTGGTTGGCCCGGGAACACAGGGGGTTGTCTGATTTTGCTTCTCCTCTGACGGTCCAGGCTCTACGAACCTGGGATCGCCTCAATGCCACTCTACCGATGGCACCCCCTGTCTCCCCACTGGGAGGTTACCTGTGGTTCCCACCGGGTGAGCAGACGGCCTTTTTTGGCTCTTGGGTGGACGGCGGGGACGCCAGTTGTGGACATCTTATGAAGGATGGTAAGCTGCTCTCTTTGGCGGCCCTTCGTGGCCGTACGGGGAGTTTCCCTATGGACTTTTGGCGCCACAGACAACTTCACCATTTTTTTATGGCTCAGGGGAACTCCATACGAGATATCTCCACCCTTACGCCCTTTGAACACCTCTTTGTAGCAGAAGAACCGGTCCCGCATGCGATTTCTGAGCTCTACCACTTGCTTGGCTCCACTGCCTCAGTAGTGAAGCCAGCATACATTGGGGCCTGGGAAAAAGACCTGGAGACGGTCTTTACACCTAGCCAACTATCTTCTCTTTACCAACTTACTCGGTCTAGTTCTATTGACTCCAGGACACAGGAAACAAATTTCAAAATATTGCTACGCTGGTACCGTGTACCGGCGGATCTAGCTAGGATTTACCCATCCATGTCGGATCGATGCTGGAGAGGTTGTGGTCACAGGGGCACCCTTCTGCACATCTGGTGGGACTGCCCGGTGATTAGGCCCTACTGGGAGGACATAGGGACCCAGATCAAAGATATAACGGGTACGGACATCCCTCTCTCCCCGGTTCACTTCCTGCTGCACGTTCCTCCCATGCCAATGAGCCGATACAAGAAAAGTGTGCTGCCTCACTTATTGAATGCAGCTAAACGATTGCTTCCCATATACTGGAGGCGTCAGCAAATTCCAGGCAGGGAGGAATGGCGTTGTAAGGTGGGAGACATCAGGGAGGCGGAGGATTGGATTGCCACCTGCAGGGGTACTCGAGATAGCTTCACTGCAACTTGGTTGACCTGGGACGCATATGTCCTGGATCCTGGCCACGTGTCCTCTAGCTTGGATGTGGCCCTGTTGGAGCTCGCGGAGCCATCCCTCAAAGGGCGGTCTCGGGGTTCTCAGGTGGGAGCAGTGGGCTGAAGCGCACTAGAAAAGTCACATGGATGCCCAGCCGGTAGTGGGAGCTGGGACGAGTGGTCCTCTTCTTTTTTCTTTCTTCTAGGTACATAATATGTGCTAAGGGCTGGCGGGGCCCGGGGCGGGGGCGGAGCTGGACGTAAGACTCCAGGTATGCTATACTCTATCTTGCTATTTTTCCTTTCCTAGTTTGTATCCCCCCCTTTTTATTTAAAAAATTTTTTTTTTTTTTTTGTTTACTGTGGTTTCAGTCTTTAACAACAGTTTGTTAGTAGCATTAGGTGACAGGTGCGGGGCTGGAAGGCCGGCTGGCTTGCCGGGCTAGGGCGCTCTGATATCGCGGATTCCCCTGGACAGTTCGGGGGATCGACACTTTTGTGTCACCATGGTGTGGGGGCCTCGAGTTGGGAGGATCCGGGCGGGGCAGCGTGTCGGGGGGAGGTTAGTTGGAGGTGCATTGCTGCCCCCCTCCCCCTGTGCGCGCCCGCCTGATCCTCCCTCCAAGATCTGCGATTCTCTGCGCTATTGGTCCGGGGAGCTGGTCGGCCTAGCTACATGTTTGCTAACATCTCTTCGGAGATGAATTTTGTCTTGTATTTTGCTATTTGGCGATTGGGGACTCTGCTCGCTCATTGTGAGGTTGTAGTCCTCGCCGCTAATGTGTCACTTGAACCCTTTCCCCCCCCCCCTTTTTTTTTTTTTTTTTTTTTTCTTTTCTTGCATTTCGTATGCTAACGACTGATTTAACCGTTTCTTTCTTGTGAAACTATGTAATTTATGTCATTTATGTTTCTGTACCTGTCTGTTGTGGAATAACAAAAAAAAAAAAAGGAAGGACTGGCACATTACTTGATGTTTTTTTTTTTCTACCTATGGATACTGTAATCAGAGCTGTATTGTCCTGTCTTCCATAAATAAAGATTATACAAAAAAAAAAAACAAGAATATACTTAAAACAATACAAATTCAATTAGGTTTAATGCGATAGAAACAGAGTTCACTCACACATTTTAATTATATGTACAAATCCCCCCCACTTTCCCAGCCCTCCTCTCTGCACAAATCCCCCCCAACTTTCCCAGCCCTCCTCTCTGTACACATCCCCCCAACTTTCCCAGCCCTCCTCTCTGCACAAATCCCCCCTACTTTCCCAGCCCTCCTCTCTGCACAAATCCCCCTACTTTCCCAGCCCTCCTCTCTGTACAAATCCCCCCCTACTTTCCCAGCCCTCCTCTCTGCACAAATCCCCCCCTACTTTCCCAGCCCTCCTCTCTGCACAAATCCCCCCCTACTTTCCCAGCCCTCCTCTCTGCACAAATCCCCCCAACTTTCCCAGCCCTCCTCTCTGCACAAATCCCCCCAACTTTCCCAGCCCTCCTCTCTGCACAAATCCCCCCTACTTTCCCAGCCCTCCTCTCTGCACAAATCCCCCCACTTTCCCAGCCCTCCTCTCTGTACACATCCCCCCACTTTCCCAGCCCTCTCTGCACAAATCCCCCCACTTTCCCCAGCCCTCCTCTCTGCACACATCCCCCCACTTTCCCAGCCCTCCTCTCTGCACACATCCCCCCACTTCCCAGCCCTCCTCTCTGCAACACATCCCACCACTTTCCCAGCCCTCCTCTCTGTACACATCCCCCGACTTTCCCAGCCCTCCTCTCTGCACACATCCCCCCAACTTTCCCAGCCCTCCTCTCTGTACACATCCCCCCACTTTCCCCAGCCCTCCTCTCTGCACACATCCCCCCACTTTCCCAGCCCTCCTCTCTGCACAAATTCCCCCACTTTCCCAGCCCTCCTCTCTGCACACATCCCCCCACTTTCCCAGCCCTCCTCTCTGCACACATCCCCCCACTTTCCCAGCCCTCCTCTCTGTACACATCCCCCGACTTTCCCAGCCCTCCTCTCTGCACACATCCCCCCAACTTTCCCAGCCCTCCTCTCTGTACACATCCCCCCCACTTTCCCAGCCCTCCTCTCTGTACACATCCCCCCCTACTTTCCCAGCCCTCCTCTCTGTACACATCCCCCCCCTACTTTCCCAGCCCTCCTCTCTGTACACATCCCCCCTACTTTCCCAGCCCTCCTCTCTGTACACATCCCCCCACTTTCCCAGCCCTCCTCTCTGCACACATCCCCCCACTTTCCCAGCCCTCCTCTCTGTACACATCCCCCCACTTTCCCAGCCCTCCTCTCTGCACACATCCCCCCACTTTCCCAGCCCTCCTCTCTGCACAAATCCCCCCCTACTTTCCCAGCCCTCCTCTCTGTACACATCCCCCCACTTTCCCAGCCCTCCTCTCTGCACAAATCCCCCCCTACTTTCCCAGCCCTCCTCTCTGTACACATCCCCCCCCACTTTCCCGGCCCTCCTCTCGGTACACATCCCCCCACTTTCCCGTCCCTCCTCTCTGCACACATCCCCCCACTTTCCCGGCCCTCCTCTCTGCACACATCCCCCCACTTTCCCGGCCCTCCTCTCTGCACACATCCCCCCACTTTCCCGGCCCTCCTCTCTGCACAAATCCCCCCCTACTTTCCCAGCCCTCCTCTCTGTACACATCCCCCACTTTCCCAGCCCTCCTCTCTGCACACATCCCCCCACTTTCCCAGCCCTCCTCTCTGCACAAATCCCCCCACTTTCCCAGCCCTCCTCTCTGCACACATCCCCCCACTTTCCCAGCCCTCCACTCTGTACACATCCCCCCACTTTCCCAGCCCTCCTCTCTGCACAAATCCCCCCCTACTTTCCCCAGCCCTCCTCTCTGCACAAATCCCCCCACTTTCCCAGCCCTCCTCTCTGCACAAATCCCCCCACTTTCCCAGCCCTCCTCTCTGCACAAATTCCCCCAACTTTCCCAGCCCTCCTCTCTGCACAAATTCCCCCAACTTTCCCAGCCCTCCTCTCTGCACAAATTCCCCCAACTTTCCCAGCCCTCCTCTCTGCAAACATCCCCCCACTTTCCCAGCCCTCCTCTCTGCACACATCCCCCCACTTTCCCAGCCCTCCTCTCTGCACACATCCCCCCACTTTCCCAGCCCTCCTCTCTGTACACATCCCCCCACTTTTCCCAGCCCTCCTCTCTGCACAAATCACCCCCCTACTTTCCCAGCCCTCCTCTCTGCACAAATCCCCCCTACTTTCCCAGCCCTCCTCTCTGCACACATCCCCCCACTTTCCCAGCCCTCCTCTCTGCACACATCCCCCCACTTTCCCAGCCCTCCACTCTGTACACATCCCCCCACTTTCCCAGCCCTCCTCTCTGCACAATCCCCCCCTACTTTCCCAGCCCTCCTCTCTGCACAAATCCCCCCACTTTCCCAGCCCTCCCTCTCTGCACAAATCCCCCACTTTCCCAGCCCTCCTCTCTGCACAAATTCCCCCAACTTTCCCAGCCCTCCTCTCTGCACAAATTCCCCCAACTTTCCCAGCCCTCCTCTCTGCACAAATTCCCCCAACTTTCCCAGCCCTCCTCTCTGCACAAATTCCCCCCACTTTCCCAGCCCTCCTCTGCACAAATCCCCCCCTCCTTTCCCAGCCCTCCTCTCTGCACAAATCCCCCCTACTTTCCCAGCCCTCCTCTCTGCACACATCCCCCCACTTTCCCAGCCCTCCTCTCTGTACACATCCCCCCACTTTCCCAGCCCTCCTCTGCACAAATCCCCCCCTACTTTCCCAGCCCTCCTCTCTGCACAAATCCCCCCAACTTTCCCAGCCCTCCTCTCTGCACACATCCCCCCACTTTCCCAGCCCTCCTCTCTGTACACATCCCCCCACTTTCCCAGCCCTCCTCTGCACAAATCCCCCCCTACTTTCCCAGCCCTCCTCTCTGCACACATCCCCCCACTTTCCCAGCCCTCCTCTCTGCACACATCCCCCCACTTTCCCAGCCCTCCTCTCTGCACACATCCCCCCACTTTCCCAGCCCTCCTCTCTGCACAAATCCCCCCACTTTCCCAGCCCTCCTCTCTGCACAAATCCCCCCACTTTCCCAGCCCTCCTCTGCACAAATCCCCCCCTACTTTCCCAGCCCTCCTCTCTGCACAAATCCCCCCAACTTTCCCAGCCCTCCTCTCTGCACAAATCCCCCCACTTTCCTAGCCCTCCTCTCTGCACAAATCCCCCCTACTTTCCCAGCCCTCCTCTCTGCACAAATCCCCCCCTACTTTCCCAGCCCTCCTCTCTGCACAAATCCCCCCCTACTTTCCCAGCCCTCCTCTCTGCACAAATCCCCCCCTACTTTCCCAGCCCTCCTCTCTGCACAAATCCCCCCAACTTTCCCAGCCCTCCTCTCTGCACAAATCCCCCCAACTTTCCCAGCCCTCCTCTCTGCACAAATCCCCCCAACTTTCCCAGCCCTCCTCTCTGCACAAATCCCCCCAACTTTCCCAGCCCTCCTCTCTGCAGAAATCCCCCCCTACTTTCCCAGCCCTCTTCTCTGTACACATCCCCCCACTTTCCCAGCCCTCCTCTCTGTACACATCCCCCCACTTTCCCAGCCCTCCTCTCTGCACACATCCCCCCACTTTCAGAGCCCTCCTCTCTGCACAAATCCCCCCACTTTTCCAGCCCTCCTCTCTGCACACATCCCCCCACTTTCCCAGCCCTCCTCTCTGCACACATCCCCCCACTTTCCCAGCCCTCCTCTCTGCACACATCCCCCCACTTTCCCAGCCCTCCTCTCTGCACACATCCCCCCACTTTCCCAGCCCCCCTCTCTGCACAAATCCCCCCACTTTCCCAGCCCTCCTCTCTGCACAAATCCCCCCACTTTCCCAGCCCTCCTCTCTGCACAAATCCCCCCACTTTCCCAGCCCTCCTCTCTGCACACATCCCCCCACTTTCAGAGCCCTCCTCTCTGCACAAATCCCCCCCACTTTCCCAGCCCTCCTCTCTGCACACATCCCCCCACTTTCCCAGCCCTCCTCTCTGCACACATCCCCCCACTTTCCCAGCCCTCCTCTCTGCACACATCCCCCCACTTTCCCAGCCCTCCTCTCTGCACACATCCCCCCACTTTCCCAGCCCTCCTCTCTGCACACATCCCCCCACTTTCAGAGCCCTCCTCTCTGCACAAATCCCCCCACTTTCCCAGCCCTCCTCTCTGCACACATCCCCCCACTTTCCCAGCCCCCCTCTCTGCACAAATCCCCCCACTTTCCCAGCCCCCCTCTCTGCACAAATCCCCCCACTTTCCCAGCCCTCCTCTCTGCACAAATCCCCCCCCACTTTCCCAGCCCTCCTC
The DNA here is from genome assembly GCA_029206835.1 of Rana muscosa. Taxonomy (NCBI): domain Eukaryota; kingdom Metazoa; phylum Chordata; class Amphibia; order Anura; family Ranidae; genus Rana; species Rana muscosa. The sequence continues at coordinate 11,082,815 of CM055117.1, forward strand.
TCTGCACACATCCCCCCACTTTCCCAGCCCTCCTCTCTGCACACATCCCCCCACTTTCCCAGCCCTCCTCTCTGCACACATCCCCCCACTTTCCCAGCCCTCCTCTCTGCACACATCCCCCCACTTTCCCAGCCCTCCTCTCTGTACACATCCCCCCACTTTCCCAGCCCTCCTCTCTGCACAAATCCCCCCACTTTCCCAGCCCTCCTCTCTGTACACATCCCCCCACTTTCCCAGCCCTCCTCTCTGCACAAATCCCCCCCTACTTTCCCAGCCCTCCTCTCTGCACAAATCCCCCCCTACTTTCCCAGCCCTCCTCTCTGTACACATCCCCCCACTTTCCCAGCCCTCCTCTCTGCAGAAATCCCCCCCTACTTTCCCAGCCCTCTTCTCTGTACACATCCCCCCACTTTCCCAGCCCTCCTCTCTGTACACATCCCCCCCACTTTCCCAGCCCTCCTTTCTGTACACATCCCCCCACTTTCCCAGCCCTCCTCTCTGTACACATCCCCCCACTTTCCCAGCCCTCCTCTCTGTACACATCCCCCCACTTTCCCAGCCCTCCTCTCTGTACACATCCCCCCACTTTCCCAGCCCTCCTCTCTGCACAAATCCCCCCACTTTCCCAGCCCTCCTCTCTGCACACATCCCCCCACTTTCAGAGCCCTCCTCTCTGCACAAATCCCCCCACTTTCCCAGCCCTCCTCTCTGCACACATCCCCCCACCTTTCCCAGCCCTCCTCTCTGCAAACATCCCCCCACTTTCCCAGCCCTCCTCTCTGTACACCTCCCCCTACTTTCCCAGCCCTCCTCTCTGCACAAATCCCCCCACTTTCCCAGCCCTCCACTCTGCACAAATCCCCCCACTTTCCCAGCCCTCCTCTCTGCACAAATCCCCCCACTTTCCCAGCCCTCCTCTCTGCACAAATCCCCCCACTTTCCCAGCCCTCCTCTCTGCACAAATCCCCCCACTTTCCCAGCCCTCCTCTCTGCACAAATCCCCCCACTTTCCCAGCCCTCCTCTCTGCACAAATCCCCCCACTTTCCCAGCCCTCCTCTCTGCACAAATCCCCCCACCTTTCCCAGCCCTCCTCTCTGCAAACATCCCCCCACCTTTCCCAGCCCTCCTCTCTGCAAACATCCCCCCACTTTCCCAGCCCTCCTCTCTGTACACATCCCCCCACTTTCCCAGCCCTCCTCTCTGTACACATCCCCCCACTTTCCCAGCCCTCCTCTCTGCACACATCCCCCCAACTTTCCCAGCCCTCCACTCTGCACAAATCCCCCCACTTTCCCAGCCCTCCTCTCTGCACAAATCCCCCCACTTTCCCAGCCCTCCTCTCTGCACAAATCCCCCCACTTTCCCAGCCCTCCTCTCTGCACAAATCCCCCCACTTTCCCAGCCCTCCTCTCTGCACAAATCCCCCCAACTTTCCCAGCCCTCCTCTCTGCACACATCCCCCCACTTTCCCAGCCCTCCTCTCTGTACACATCCCCCCACTTTCAGAGCCCTCCTCTCTGTACACATCCCCCCACTTTCAGAGCCCTCCTCTCTGTACACATCCCCCCACTTTCCCAGCCCTCCTCTCTGCACAAATCCCCCCACTTTCCCAGCCCTCCTCTCTGCACACATCCCCCCACTTTCCCAGCCCTCCACTCTGTACACATCCCCCCACTTTCCCAGCCCTCCTCTCTGCACACATCCCCCCACTTTCCCAGCCCTCCTCTCTGCACACATCCCCCCACTTTCCCAGCCCTCCTCTCTGTACACATCCCCCCACTTTCCCAGCCCTCCTCTGTACACATCCCCCCAACTTTCCCAGCCCTCCTCTCTGTACACATCCCCCCAACTTTCCCAGCCCTCCTCTCTGCACAAATCCCCCCTACTTTCCCAGCCCTCCTCTCTGCACAAATCCCCCCTACTTTCCCAGCCCTCCTCTCTGTACACATCCCCCCACTTTCCCAGCCCTCCTCTCTGCACAAATCCCCCCTACTTTCCCAGCCCTCCTCTCTGTACACATCCCCCCACTTTCCCAGCCCTCCTCTCTGTACACATGCCCCCACTTTCCCAGCCCTCCTCTCTGTACACATCCCCCCACTTTCCCAGCCCTCCTCTCTGTACACATCCCCCCACTTTCCCAGCCCTCCTCTCTGTACACATCCCCCCACTTTCCCAGCCCTCCTCTCTGCACACATCCCCCCACTTTCAGAGCCCTCCTCTCTGCACAAATCCCCCCACTTTCCCAGCCCTCCTCTCTGCACACATCCCCCCACTTTCCCAGCCCTCCTCTCTGCACACATCCCCCCACTTTCCCAGCCCCCCTCTCTGCACAAATCCCCCCACTTTCCCAGCCCCCCTCTCTGCACAAATCCCCCCACTTTCCCAGCCCTCCTCTCTGCACAAATCCCCCCCACTTTCCCAGCCCTCCTCTCTGCACAAATCCCCCCCACTTTCCCAGCCCTCCTCTCTGCACAAATCCCCCCACTTTCCCAGCCCTCCTCTCTGCACACATCCCCCCACTTTCCCAGCCCTCCTCTCTGTACACATCCCCTCACTTTCCCAGCCCTCCTCTCTGCACAAATCCCCCCAACTTTCCCAGCCCTCCTCTCTTTACACATCCCCCCACTTTCCCAGCCCTCCTCTCTGCACAAATCCCCCCCTACTTTCCCAGCCCTCCTCTCTGCACAAATCCCCCCCTACTTTCCCAGCCCTCCTCTCTGTACACATCCCCCCACTTTCCCAGCCCTCCTCTCTGCAGAAATCCCCCCCTACTTTCCCAGCCCTCTTCTCTGTACACATCCCCCCACTTTCCCAGCCCTCCTCTCTGTACACATCCCCCCACTTTCCCAGCCCTCCTTTCTGTACACATCCCCCCACTTTCCCAGCCCTCCTCTCTGCACAAATCCCCCCCTACTTTCCCAGCCCTCCTCTCTGTACACATCCCCCCACTTTCCCAGCCCTCCTCTCTGTACACATCCCCCCCACTTTCCCAGCCCTCCTCTCTGTACACATCCCCCCCACTTTCCCAGCCCTCCTCTCTGCACACATCCCCCCACTTTCAGAGCCCTCCTCTCTGCACAAATCCCCCCACTTTCCCAGCCCTCCTCTCTGCACACATCCCCCCACTTTCCCAGCCCTCCTCTCTGCACACATCCCCCCACTTTCCCAGCCCCCCTCTCCGCACAAATCCCCCCACTTTCCCAGCCCTCCTCTCTGCACAAATCCCCCCACTTTCCCAGCCCTCCTCTCTGCACACATCCCCCCACTTTCCCAGCCCTCCTCTCTGCACAAATCCCCCCACTTTCCCAGCCCTCCTCTCTGCACACATCCCCCCCACTTTCCCAGCCCTCCTCTCTACACAAATCCCCCCCTACTTTCCCAGCCCTCCACTCTGTACACATCCCCCCACTTTCCCAGCCCTCCTCTCTGCACAAATCCCCCCACTTTCCCAGCCCTCCTCTCTGCACAAATCCCCCCACCTTTTCCAGCCCTCCTCTCTGCAAACATCCCCCCACTTTCCCAGCCCTCCTCTCTGTACACATCCCCCCACTTTCCCAGCCCTCCTCTCTGCACACATCCCCCCAACTTTCCCAGCCCTCCACTCTGCACAAATCCCCCCACTTTCCCAGCCCTCCTCTCTGCACAAATCCCCCCACTTTCCCAGCCCTCCTCTCTGCACAAATCCCCCCACTTTCCCAGCCCTCCTCTCTGCACAAATCCCCCCACTTTCCCAGCCCTCCTCTCTGCACAAATCCCCCCACTTTCCCAGCCCTCCTCTCTGCACAAATCCCCCCACCTTTCCCAGCCCTCCTCTCTGCACAAATCCCCCCACCTTTCCCAGCCCTCCTCTCTGCAAACATCCCCCCACTTTCCCAGCCCTCCTCTCTGTACACATCCCCCCTCTTTCCCAGCCCTCCTCTCTGCACACCTCCCCCCAACTTTCCCAGCCCTCCACTCTGCACAAATCCCCCCACTTTCCCAGCCCTCCTCTCTGCACAAATCCCCCCACTTTCCCAGCCCTCCTCTCTGCACAAATCCCCCCACTTTCCCAGCCCTCCTCTCTGCACAAATCCCCCCACTTTCCCAGCCCTCCTCTCTGCACAAATCCCCCCACTTTCCCAGCCCTCCTCTCTGTACACATCCCCCCACTTTCCCAGCCCTCCTCTCTGTACACATCCCCCCAACTTTCCCAGCCCTCCTCTCTGCACAAATCCCCCCTACTTTCCCAGCCCTCCTCTCTGTACACATCCCCCCACTTTCCCAGCCCTCCTCTCTGCACAAATCCCCCCTACTTTCCCAGCCCTCCTCTCTGTACACATCCCCCCACTTTCCCAGCCCTCCTCTCTGTACACATGCCCCCACTTTCCCAGCCCTCCTCTCTGTACACATGCCCCCACTTTCCCAGCCCTCCTCTCTGTACACATCCCCCCACTTTCCCAGCCCTCCTCTCTGCACACATCCCTCCACTTTCCCAGCCCTCCTCTCTGCACACATCCCCCCACTTTCAGAGCCCTCCTCTCTGCACAAATCCCCCCTACTTTCCCAGCCCTCCTCTCTGTACACATCCCCCCACTTTCCCAGCCCTCCTCTCTGTACACATGCCCCCACTTTCCCAGCCCTCCTCTCTGTACACATCCCCCCACTTTCCCAGCCCTCCTCTCTGTACACATCCCCCCACTTTCCCAGCCCTCCTCTCTGCACACATCCCTCCACTTTCCCAGTCCTCCTCTCTGCACACATCCCCCCACTTTCAGAGCCCTCCTCTCTGCACAAATCCCCCCACTTTCCCAGCCCTCCTCTCTGCACACATCCCCCCACTTTCAGAGCCCTCCTCTCTGCACAAATCCCCCCACTTTCCCAGCCCTCCTCTCTGCACACATCCCCCCACTTTCCCAGCCCCCCTCTCTGCACAAATCCCCCCACTTTCCCAGCCCTCCTCTCTGCACAAATCCCCCCCACTTTCCCAGCCCTCCTCTCTGCACAAATCCCCCCACTTTCCCAGCCCTCCTCTCTGCACACATCCCCCCACTTTCCCAGCCCTCCTCTCTGCACACATCCCCCCACTTTCCCAGCCCTCCTCTCTGTACACATCCCCCCACTTTCCCAGCCCTCCTCTCTGCACAAATCCCCCCAACTTTCCCAGCCCTCCTCTCTGTACACATCCCCCACTTTCCCAGCCCTCCTCTCTGCACAAATCCCCCCCTACTTTCCCAGCCCTCCTCTCTGCACAAATCCCCCCCTACTTTCCCAGCCCTCCTCTCTGTACACATCCCCCCACTTTCCCAGCCCTCCTCTCTGCAGAAATCCCCCCCTACTTTCCCAGCCCTCTTCTCTGTACACATCCCCCCACTTTCCCAGCCCTCCTCTCTGTACACATCCCCCCACTTTCCCAGCCCTCCTTTCTGTACACATCCCCCCACTTTCCCAGCCCTCCTCTCTGTACACATCCCCCACTTTCCCAGCCCTCCTCTCTGTACACATCCCCCCACTTTCCCAGCCCTCCTCTCTGTACACATCCCCCCCACTTTCCCAGCCCTCCTCTCTGCACACATCCCCCCACTTTCAGAGCCCTCCTCTCTGCACAAATCCCCCCACTTTCCCAGCCCTCCTCTCTGCACACATCCCCCCACCTTTCCCAGCCCTCCTCTCTGCAAACATCCCCCCACTTTCCCAGCCCTCCTCTCTGTACACATCCCCCCACTTTCCCAGCCCTCCTCTCTGCACAAATCCCCCCACTTTCCCAGCCCTCCACTCTGCACAAATCCCCCCACTTTCCCAGCCCTCCTCTCTGCACAAATCCCCCCACTTTCCCAGCCCTCCTCTCTGCACAAATCCCCCCACTTTCCCAGCCCTCCTCTCTGCACAAATCCCCCCACTTTCCCAGCCCTCCTCTCTGCACAAATCCCCCCACTTTCCCAGCCCTCCTCTCTGCACAAATCCCCCCACCTTTCCCAGCCCTCCTCTCTGCACACATCCCCCCACTTTCCCAGCCCTCCTCTCTGCACACATCCCCCCACTTTCAGAGCCCTCCTCTCTGCACAAATCCCCCCACTTTCCCAGCCCTCCTCTCTGCACACATCCCCCCACTTTCCCAGCCCTCCTCTCTGCACACATCCCCCCACTTTCCCAGCCCCCCTCTCTGCACAAATCCCCCCACTTTCCCAGCCCCCCTCTCTGCACAAATCCCCCCACTTTCCCAGCCCTCCTCTCTGCACAAATCCCCCCCACTTTCCCAGCCCTCCTCTCTGCACAAATCCCCCCACTTTCCCAGCCCTCCTCTCTGCACACATCCCCCCACTTTCCCAGCCCTCCTCTCTGCACACATCCCCCCACCTTTCCCAGCCCTCCTCTCTGCAAACATCCCCCCACTTTCCCAGCCCTCCTCTCTGCACACATCCCCCCACTTTCCCAGCCCTCCTCTCTGCAGAAATCCCCCCCTACTTTCCCAGCCCTCTTCTCTGTACACATCCCCCCACTTTCCCAGCCCTCCTCTCTGTACACATCCCCCCACTTTCCCAGCCCTCCTTTCTGTACACATCCCCCCACTTTCCCAGCCCTCCTCTCTGCACAAATCCCCCCCTACTTTCCCAGCCCTCCTCTCTGTACACATCCCCCCACTTTCCCAGCCCTCCTCTCTGTACACATCCCCCCACTTTCCCAGCCCTCCTCTCTGTACACATCCCCCCCACTTTCCCAGCCCTCCTCTCTGCACACATCCCCCCACTTTCAGAGCCCTCCTCTCTGCACAAATCCCCCCACTTTCAGAGCCCTCCTCTCTGCACAAATCCCCCCACTTTCCCAGCCCTCCTCTCTGCACACATCCCCCCACTTTCCCAGCCCTCCTCTCTGCACACATCCCCCCACTTTCCCAGCCCTCCTCTCTGCACACATCCCCCCACTTTCCCAGCCCTCCTCTCTGCACACATCCCCCCACTTTCCCAGTCCTCCTCTCTGCACAAATCCCCCCCTACTTTCCCAGCCCTCCTCTCTGTACACATCCCCCCACTTTCCCAGCCCTCCTCTCTGCACAAATCCCCCCCTACTTTCCCAGCCCTCCTCTCTGCACAAATCCCCCCTACTTTCCCAGCCCTCCTCTCTGTACACATCCCCCCACTTTCCCAGCCCTCCTCTCTGCACAAATCCCCCCTACTTTCCCAGCCCTCCTCTCTGCACAAATCCCCCCCACTTTCCCAGCCCTCCTCTCTGTACACATCCCCCCACTTTCCCAGCCCTCCTCTCTGCACACATCCCCCCACTTTCCCAGCCCTCCTCTCTGCACACATCCCCCCAACTTTCCCAGCCCTCCTTTCTGTACACATCCCCCCAACTTTCCCAGCCCTCCTCTCTGCACAAATCCCCCCACTTTCCCAGCCCTCCTCTCTGTACACATCCCCCCACTTTCCCAGCCCTCCTCTCTGCACACATCCCCCCACTTTCCCAGCCCTCCTCTCTGCACAAATCCCCCCCTACTTTCCCAGCCCTCCTCTCTGCACAAATCCCCCCCTACTTTCCCAGCCCTCCTCTCTGCACAAATCCCCCCTACTTTCCCAGCCCTCCTCTCTGCACAAATCCCCCCTACTTTCCCAGCCCTCCTCTCTGCACACATCCCCCCACTTTCCCAGCCCTCCTCTCTGCACAAATCCCCCCACTTTCCCAGCCCTCCTCTCTGTACACATCCCCCCACTTTCCCAGCCCTCCTCTCTGTACACATCCCCCCACTTTCCCAGCCCTCCTCTCTGTACACATCCCCCCACTTTCCCAGCCCTCCTCTCTGCACAAATCCCCCCACTTTCCCAGCCCTCCTCTCTGTACACATCCCCCCACTTTCCCAGCCCTCCTCTCTGCACACATCCCCCCACTTTCCCAGCCCTCCTCTCTGCACACATCCCCCCACTTTCCCAGCCCTCCTCTCTGCACACATCCCCCCACTTTCCCAGCCCTCCTCTCTGCACACATCCCCCCACTTTCCCAGCCCTCCTCTCTGCACACATCCCCCCACTTTCCCAGCCCTCCTCTCTGCACAAATCCCCCCACTTTCCCAGCCCTCCTCTCTGTACACATCCCCCCACTTTCCCAGCCCTCCTCTCTGTACACATCCCCCCACTTTCCCAGCCCTCCTCTCTGTACACATCCCCCCACTTTCCCAGCCCTCCTCTCTGTACACATCCCCCCCTACTTTCCCAGCCCTCCTCTCTGCACAAATCCCCCCCTACTTTCCCAGCCCTCCTCTCTGCACAAATCCCCCCCACTTTCCCAGCCCTCCTCTCTGTACACATCCCCCCACTTTCCCAGCCCTCCTCTCTGCACACATCCCCCCACTTTCCCAGCCCTCCTCTCTGCACACATCCCCCCAACTTTCCCAGCCCTCCTTTCTGTACACATCCCCCCAACTTTCCCAGCCCTCCTCTCTGCACAAATCCCCCCACTTTCCCAGCCCTCCTCTCTATACACATCCCCCCACTTTCCCAGCCCTCCTCTCTGCACACATCCCCCCACTTTCCCAGCCCTCCTCTCTGCACAAATCCCCCCCTACTTTCCCAGCCCTCCTCTCTGCACACATCCCCCCAACTTTCCCAGCCCTCCACTCTGCACAAATCCCCCCACTTTCCCAGCCCTCCTCTCTGTACACATCCCCCCACTTTCCCAGCCCTCCTCTCTGCACACATCCCCCCACTTTCCCAGCCCTCCTCTCTGCACAAATCCCCCCCTACTTTCCCAGCCCTCCTCTCTGCACAAATCCCCCCCTACTTTCCCAGCCCTCCTCTCTGCACAAATCCCCCCTACTTTCCCAGCCCTCCTCTCTGCACAAATCCCCCCTACTTTCCCAGCCCTCCTCTCTGCACACATCCCCCCACTTTCCCAGCCCTCCTCTCTGCACAAATCCCCCCACTTTCCCAGCCCTCCTCTCTGTACACATCCCCCCACTTTCCCAGCCCTCCTCTCTGTACACATCCCCCCACTTTCCCAGCCCTCCTCTCTGTACACATCCCCCCACTTTCCCAGCCCTCCTCTCTGCACAAATCCCCCCACTTTCCCAGCCCTCCTCTCTGTACACATCCCCCCACTTTCCCAGCCCTCCTCTCTGCACACATCCCCCCACTTTCCCAGCCCTCCTCTCTGCACACATCCCCCCACTTTCCCAGCCCTCCTCTCTGCACACATCCCCCCACTTTCCCAGCCCTCCTCTCTGCACACATCCCCCCACTTTCCCAGCCCTCCTCTCTGCACACATCCCCCCACTTTCCCAGCCCTCCTCTCTGCACAAATCCCCCCACTTTCCCAGCCCTCCTCTCTGTACACATCCCCCCACTTTCCCAGCCCTCCTCTCTGTACACATCCCCCCACTTTCCCAGCCCTCCTCTCTGTACACATCCCCCCACTTTCCCAGCCCTCCTCTCTGTACACATCCCCCCCTACTTTCCCAGCCCTCCTCTCTGCACAAATCCCCCCCTACTTTCCCAGCCCTCCTCTCTGCACAAATCCCCCCAACTTTCCCAGCCCTCCTCTCTGCACAAATCCCCCCAACTTTCCCAGCCCTCCTCTCTGCACACATCCCCCCACTTTCCCAGCCCTCCTCTCTGCACAAATCCCCCCACTTTCCCAGCCCTCCTCTCTGCACACATCCCCCCACTTTCCCAGCCCTCCTCTCTGTACACATCCCCCCAACTTTCCCAGCCCTCCTCTCTGCACAAATCCCCCCAACTTTCCCAGCCCTCCTCTCTGCACACATCCCCCCACTTTCCCAGCCCTCCTCTCTGCACAAATCCCCCCACTTTCCCAGCCCTCCTCTCTGCACAAATCCCCCCACTTTCCCAGCCCTCCTCTCTGCACACATCCCCCCACTTTCCCAGCCCTCCTCTCTGTACACATCCCCCCACTTTCCCAGCCCTCCTCTCTGTACACATCCCCCCACTTTCCCAGCCCTCCTCTCTGTACACATCCCCCCACTTTCCCAGCCCTCCTCTCTGTACACATCCCCCCACTTTCCCAGCCCTCCTCTCTGTACACATCCCCCCACTTTCCCAGCCCTCCTCTCTGCACACATCCCCCCACTTTCCCAGCCCTCCTCTCTGCACACATCCCCCCACTTTCCCAGCCCTCCTCTCTGCACACATCCCCCCACTTTCCCAGCCCTCCTCTCTGCACACATCCCCCCACTTTCCCAGCCCTCCTCTCTGTACACATCCCCCCACTTTCCCAGCCCTCCTCTCTGCACACATCCCCCCAACTTTCCCAGCCCTCCTCTCTGCACAAATCCCCCCAACTTTCCCAGCCCTCCTCTCTGTACACATCCCCCCACTTTCCCAGCCCTCCTCTCTGCACACATCCCCCCACTTTCCCAGCCCTCCTCTCTGCACACATCCCCCCACTTTCCCAGCCCTCCTCTCTGTACACATCCCCCCAACTTTCCCAGCCCTCCTCTCTGCACACATCCCCCCACTTTCCCAGCCCTCCTCTCTGCACACATCCCCCCACTTTCCCAGCCCTCCTCTCTGCACACATCCCCCCACTTTCCCAGCCCTCCTCTCTGTACACATCCCCCCACTTTCCCAGCCCTCCTCTCTGCACACATCCCCCCAACTTTCCCAGCCCTCCTCTCTGCACAAATCCCCCCAACTTTCCCAGCCCTCCTCTCTGTACACATCCCCCCACTTTCCCAGCCCTCCTCTCTGCACACATCCCCCCACTTTCCCAGCCCTCCTCTCTGCACACATCCCCCCACTTTCCCAGCCCTCCTCTCTGCACACATCCCCCCACTTTCCCAGCCCTCCTCTCTGTACACATCCCCCCAACTTTCCCAGCCCTCCTCTCTGCACAAATCCCCCCAACTTTCCCAGCCCTCCTCTCTGCACAAATCCCCCCAACTTTCCCAGCCCTCCTCTCTGTACACATCCCCCCAACTTTCCCAGCCCTCCTCTCTGCACAAATCCCCCCAACTTTCCCAGCCCTCCTCTCTGCACACATCCCCCCACTTTCCCAGCCCTCCTCTCTGTACACATCCCCCCACTTTCCCAGCCCTCCTCTCTGTACACATCCCCCCACTTTCCCAGCCCTCCTCTCTGCACAAATCCCCCCACTTTCCCAGCCCTCCTCTCTGCCCCTCCACAGTCCACACATACGTTTCCCCAGTTCTTCTCCATGCTCAAATCCTCTCACACACTTTCACAGTTCAGTCTCTGCAGAGCGCGCTCTCTCTCTCCTTTCCCCCCCACCCACCTCTTCCACTGCCAGTGCTCCAGTCCAGACCATATGGTATGCGCAGGCTTTTTTTTTTGCAGGTGATGGAGGAGCTGTAGCTGGGGCGGAGTTTCAGGGCTCCTCCGTGATACATTGTAAAGGCGGGGACGGAAGCTGCCTCCTGCATCAACACAGGCAGCTGTACATTGCCGCGCTGGGAGCCGAAGGATGCGAGGGCTGCGCAGCGCTAGTCATGTGTAATGACGGGTTGGAGCAGAAAGCCCTGAGAAGGCCACTTCGCTGCGCCCCCCACCCCCAATAAATTGTACCGCCCAGGGCATCCGCCCCCCCCTTGTACCGGTGACTTGTCCTTCTGGTTCCACTATCTGTATGGTTCCACGCTCAACTGCGCAGGCGCAGCCGAACAGCTGTTGAAGCTCGGAGATTTCCGTCGGCTTGCCTTGCGCCTGCGCAGTAGAGGGAACCATAGGCTCGGCAACTGTGGACGCGCTCGCCCCCGATGCTTCATTACACACGCCGCCGCTTTCCTCTTCATACAGCAAGGGGCGGCTCAGATGTGATATTGAGCAGTGCGATTTCTTTGTTCATATACGACACTCTATACAGCCCCTTGCTTGATAGAGCGTCGTGGATAAACAAAGAAATCGCACTGCTCAATATCACATCTGAGCCGCCCCTTGCTGTATGAAGAGGAAAGCGGCGGCGTGTGTAATGAAGCATCGGGAGCGAGCGCGTCCTATCGATATGCTTCCCCTCTTGACTGCGCAGGCGCTGCCGAACAGCTGTTTAAGCTCGGAGATTTCCGTCGCCTCGGATTGCGCCTGCGCAGTCAAGCTTGAAACCATACCGTTAGGCGGAACCAGCTTGGCAGGTCACCGGCTCTGGCTGTCTGTGTCCCCATTAGGGAGTTTCCAGCTATTTCTTCTGTTTACTATTATCATTGAAAGTGAAAGTGATAAAAAAATAAATTAAAAAAATCCCAAATGTTTTGATTTGTCACCACGCCCCGCCCCATCACAGAGTATAATCCAATCATTATGACCACGCCCCCAAGCATTTTATATATACACGCCCCATCCAATCACTATAATGACCACGCCCCATCATTAGTAATAATCCAATCACAGGCAGTGTCTGCTAGCCTCAGAGACACACCCCCTCCCTCCCGCCCTCCAATTAGGTTGAACATAAACAAGTCTGGGCCGGTTTGATTGGCTGTGATGGATAAAAGGGGCCGTACCGGATTGGCCAGCGGTCACCAGCAGGAACTAATACGGTCAGATCTCTATACAGGAAAAGATAAGCGGACTGTTCGGGGCTGCGCTGTCACCGATCCGCGATGTTTGGCTGGAACATGACCCCGATCTACCTGTCCGGAGCGCTCCTCCCCCTGCTGGGCGCCGTGTGCTCGGGTGAGCTACGTACGCTGCATATAATATCCCGCCCCCGTATACGGCGCCCCGCCCAGGAGACCCCCGTTGTCATAGCTATAAAGAGAGTGTGCGGGGAGAGACCCTGGCCTGGGACCACCGTCAGAGGGTGGGCGGAGGTGTGATTGGCGCAACAATAAAAGGGAGGGCGGGGCTTGGGCGGAGGCGGATGCCCCCATTTGTATAATTAGACAGGGGAGGGCGGGGCTTGGGCGGAGGCGGATGCCCCCATTTGTATAATTAGACAGGGGAGGGCGGGGCTTGGGCGGAGGCGGATGCCCCCATTTGTATAATTAGACAGGGGATGGCGGAGGCGGATGCCCTTATTTGTATAATTAGACAGGGGAGGGCGGGGCTTGGGCGGATGCCCCATTTGTATAATTAGACAGGGGAGGGCGGGGCTGGGCTACGAGGAGGATGCGTGATTGGTCCTACCATGCAGGGCGGGACTTAGGGAGGAGACAGATGTGTGTGTATTAGTGACCCAATTGTTTGTTTACAAGTTTTCGTCAGATTAGGCGACCCGTCAGAATGTGTAACGGAAGCTTGTTACACCCCGGCACTCCTTCACAGTAAGGATACAGCGAGAAGGCGGCAAGCGGACATCTTTGTACACCCACCGGGGTTTTGCATTTCACACTTATTATTACCAGTTAACTGAGTTTATATGGTGAAGTACAGGAATTAGAACTCCGTCTGACTGTTCGGATGTTGATTTTTAAAAGCAGCGGTGTTCCGTCCGATTAGCAAACCTGTGAGAGGAGCCGGTGTGTTGTCACGTTCCGCTCCCTATCACAGAATGCTCCGGAATTGACGTTGCGCCGAGAAATTTCGCACTGCGCATGCGCGATGCGTTCCAAACACTTGTGCAATGCGTTCCAAATGATTTGCGACAATACAGACCAGTGAAACCGCCAGATAATATCGGCTCCCATCACAGATTGCTCCGGAAGTGACGTTCCGTCGTCGCCATCTTGCTCCACCCCACACTCCTGCACAGTAATGATAGAGTGAGAAGCGGACATCTTGTTACACCCACCGGAGTTTTAGATTTCAGTTATTTTCAACACAAAACGGAGCTTCTATGCTTAACCACTTCAATACCGGGGGACACTTATACACCTTCCTGCCCAGGCCAATTTTGAGCTTTCAGAGCTGTCGCAATTTGAATGACAATTGCGCGGTCATGCGACACTGTACCCAAATAATTTTTTCATCATTTTGTTCCCACAAATAGAGCTTTCTTTCGGTGGTATTTGATCGCCTCTGCGATTTTTTATTTTTTGCACAACAAATAAAAAAGAGCGAAAATTTTGAAAAAAAAAGTTTTTCTTTGTTTCTGTTAATTTTTTTTTGTAAATAAGTACCTTTTCTACTTCAATGACGGGCACTGACAAGGCGGCACTAACGGGCACTGATAAAGCGACACTGATGGGCACCAATGAGGTGGCACTGATGGGCACTGATATGTGGCACTGATGGGCACTGATATGTGGCACTGATAGGCGGCACTGATGGGCACTGATATGTGGCACTGGTATGCGGCACTGATGGGCACTCATAGGCGGCACTGATGGGCACCGATAGGTGGCACAGACGGGCACCGATAGTTGGGCACTTATGGGCACGGATGGGCACTGATAGGTGGCACTGATGACACTGGTAGGTGGCACTGATGACACTGGTAGGTGGCACTGTTGACACTGGTGGCTGGCATTGCTGGGCATCACATGCCATGATGGTGCCATGATGGTGCCAGTCAGTGCCCATTTGTGGGCACTGATTGGCATATGTTTTTGTTTGTATTTGTGCATGTGGATGGCCATGGGGGACTTACCTGGCCATCCACATGCTTGGGGCTTCCCTGGTGGTCCTGGGGGGCTTCCCTGGTGGTCCAGTGTGGGTATCTGAGGGGGGGCTGCGCTGATAAACAATCAGCGCAAACCCCCCCTGTCAGGAGAGCCGCCGATCGGCTCTCCTCTACTCGCGTCTGTCAGACGCGAGTAGGACGGACGTCAATTGTCTATTGACTGGGCGGGAAGTGGTTAAATACAGAATTTGGAAATCCGACGGACTGTTTAGATGTTAAATTTTAAAAGCAGCAGCAAACCTGCTGACCTCACATGGTTGCTAATGTGACAGAACACCTCTGTTTTTCACATTTAACATGTAAACAGTCCGTCGGATTTCCAAATACTGTATTTAAGCATAGAAGCTCCGTTTTGTGTTGAAAATAACTGTGAAATCTAAAACTCTGGTGGGTGTAACAAGATGTCAGCCTGCCCCCTTCTCACTCTATCATTACTGTGCAGGACTGTGGGGGGTGTAGCAAGATGGTGGCAACGGAACATCACTTCCGGAGCAATCTGTGATGAGACACCGGCTCGCCGCTGCGTTTAAAATTAAACATCATGAGGAATCCAGGAGAACTGAGGGCTCTAGAGACGGAGAGGAGCCATGCAGTATGGCGCGAGTAGCGGCTGAACGCTGAGGCTCCCTGTGCACCGCTCCCCGGGCGAGCAGAGAAGCATGTTACTGGTACAACCAACCTGACTGCTTGCCTGATTATTCCTTGAACCAGTTCTGCACCTACTGGATCCAGCCTCATGAGACCCCCCGGACCTCCCGACCCAGCCTCGTGAACCCCCTGGCGCCCCCCGACTAGGGTGACCACATTTCCAAACTGCCATTCAGGGACACACCCCCTCTCTCACCTTCCCCCAAAAAATATAAGGGGTGGGGAGGGGGGTAATGTAGTCTCGGGGTTGATAGGGAATTTGGCGGCGGGTTATTTGTCAGGTGAATGTGCCACTTGCCACCAGATGCAGTGCCGCTTGCCACCCATAGCCTGCCACCAGATGCAGTGCTGCTGTCACTCCCTCTGCATGAGCCACGTGCGTAGAAGGAAAGGGGTGGTGTCACTATCTGGAGAGTGAAGATCACACCAGGCCCTGCTGCTTGCCGCTGGGTGCTGGAGGAGGAGGAGGTGCCGAGGTGGGTGGGGACAGCAGTGCTGCACTAGGCGCAGGCCTCGCTCCCGGTCTCGCTGTCTGAGAATCAATGGTCACTGGTTGTAAGATGCCAGGCAGCGCGGCCCTAGCAACCAGTTCTGGAAATGTAGTTATTAGTTAGTAGGGGGTGGCTGTGTCCTCTATTTTATTCCGGGATATTGTATTGTCCTGGAATGAATGTGCCCGGGACAGTCCCGGGCAATCCGGGACACGTGGGCACCCTACTCCTGACCAGCTAGCCAGCTGAACCGCTCTCTATCCCAGACTTGGATGGGTCCTTATGTGGTATGATATGGAGCAGCGTGGAGGATGGGGAGAGGTAAGGCGGGCTGCCAGGAGTGAAGACGCTGAGGACACCGAGGCGTGGCAACAGCTGATCTATCTACCAGCCCCGTAAGCTCGCATCACGCCGGTGAGAGAGGTGAGAGTGCTGCGAGCGGAGCAGGAGAGAGAGGTGAAAGCGGACATGGAGACGGCGGGGAGGAGTCTGCGTGAGAGGGAGAGCAGTCCGCAGTCAACCCCCAGAGTCACTGTGACACCTGATCGGTGAGGAACCCGAGACTGAACCTCTATTTGCCATCATAATATCCCTACAGTGTCGCTGAGCTACCGATGGGGGAGAGAATTCGGTAGGACTACTAAAGATAAGCAAAGATAATTAAATATAAATAGCTCCATAATGTGAAAGTATTGAAAGCTGAGCAGATAGTTCCCCCCTTATCCACTGTGTCTCGGTATGAAATGTGTTGCAAACCTACACATGGGGACAGAGGAATTTTGGAACTAAAGAATATGGCACTAAGCATCAGTTTGAATACGGCCGAGCAGGGGGTTACTGAACTTTATCCCATTTTGCTTTCTTTTCCACACAACCATCAGATGCTCAAAAAATATACATATATACAGGCTGGACATGTACTCTGCTATCTGGAGATATCTCTGCTACATATCTGCGCCTTATCTATAACCCTTTCCGTTTTCAGCAATATATTAATATCCATATGCATAACAATCTACATAACTATCTGAATTTTTTTTTTGCACTTTAGCTGCACTTAGCTTGGAGTTTTTTTTTTTGGACAGTTTATATGTCTAATAACGTGTGTAGGTATATACGTGTGTATGTGTGTATATATGTATATATATTGTGACAGCAGGCAGGTAAAATCACCAGTTTGCATCCAGGATAGTAGATATGTATGCCCTAGATTCAGGCTTTATGCAAGTTCATACCACTAGGGGGAGTGCTGGGAGTCTTGCAGGGGAAGAGTTAATGAGCCCAGCTGAATCAAGTGGCTCATTGAGGCCTCTACAAGAACTCCCAGCATGCTGAGGGAGATGCTTCATCCTGGAACCAGTTCCGTGTTGTGCAAGACTGGGGAGTGTGTTTCTGTCCTGTGTGGTGAGACAAAGCCTGTGTGGCTAAAACCTTAAAAAAACAGGGAGATAGGGGCTGGGGCAGCACAAGGCTGCACCTAGTTGTCAGATAGGGAACCTACGTGTGTAGTAAGCGGTCAAGCCGACATGATTTCTTTTTGTATGTTTTCTTTTTTGTTTTGCTGTTTTTCCCCTGTAAATAGTGTAAATAAACCGCACCTTTTTGTTTTTGCAACTACAAACTCTGTCTGCTGTGCCTGTTTTTGTGTGGTGAACCCATCCAGGGGGTCACACACACCCGCTGCCGAGCTAACCCCCTCACAATATAAATATATATATATATATATATATATATATATATATTAGTGAGGTTGGGGACCATTAGCTCTCGTAGTAGATGCGTTTTTCCAGTGATTCAAGCAAGTCAGGAACTCTTTTTAAGGGCCTGGTAGCCCACTTTTATTTAAAAGCACAAAAAGTTTACAAAGACATCAGTAGCCCTCCACAGGGGGTTCCACCATTACTGTATCTTGCATACTCAACAGTTTAGCCTTCTGGCTTTCATTCTAGCGATCCGGCTGTCTCAGGCCTTTAGCCTAGGCCTAAAGTCTGCTCCTCAGAACAGAGTTTCCTAGAGATAAGCTCACTCCTCGCTTACTCCTGGTCAGCGATTTGCGGCTCAAACATCAATAACATCTGCCTCTTGCAGACACGCACACTTTGGCTGCACCCATGCAGCATAGATAGCCTCTGACTTCCTCTCAGAGGGATGGGAGTCCACCTGACTCCCCTGCACACAGAATTCCTGTCTGTTGGGTGAAGCCCTGATCCATAATCAGGTCAGAACTAAATAGCCCAACACACAGATGTTCAATCAGCATGTCTTTCTCTACAAAATCTGGCGTAAACCAGCACTCTTTAAGGTCGCCCAGGGTCCCACCATCACATATCCTCCCCCCTGTTTCGAACCGGAAGGAGGAACACATAAACTCGTCACCATAAATGGGACACCTCTGTGCCAGCCATTGGCTGCGTAGGCCCATTTCTTTTTCCGGGTATGTTTCCACCAGCACTTCACCTTGGCGCCTCTGTACCAACTATCAGTAGCAGAAGTCCTAATCTGCCCAACCTTTTCTCTAAAGGGGCACTCCACCCACATCTTCTTCCGGGTGTGCTTCCACCAGCACTTTTTCCTGAACCGTGGGCTCCCACTAATCTCTCTATCCCTTCTACCTTCTGGCCTCAGGATCCTTATTTTTTCTCCCACAGACCTACTCTCCCGGGACTGTTGGGGACCCACTACCATGAAATCTGTCAGGGACTGGCCACTCTCACTACCTGACACAACATTAACCAACATTTGTTTCTCAGGTTCACTAACCCCTGTGTGGTTATTCTTGGCAACCAAACCATCTGAGATCAACACCATATCCTTCTGTTTAACCTCAATAGCAATGTTCCACAAAGGGTTATTCAACTCAATATTATCATTGGGACCTCTTGTCCCCTTGTTTGCTAGGACAGTGTCTATGGAGGGACCACCTACAGGCAAGCAGTTACTCCCTAATTGGACAGTCCCGCAGTTTCACATCGCCCCCTGTTGTCCAACACTCCAATAGCAATTGTCCTACCAACGCACATTTTTCACCACATTTTTCCACATCAATCTCTTTAACCATTTCTGTGTCCATTGGTACCTCAACCAATAGCTGTGTTGTCTGACCAGTGCTCTACAGTGCTTCTCATACTTTTTTTTTTTCCGTTACAGTTACCATCACTGTTATTTCCTGTCAAAGTGTCTCCGGGTACCTCAAACTGCACCTCTCTGCGCGTGATGGACTGAATTCCCACTACTGCCACACCCGTTCTGGGCCCTTCCTTTACATTAGGTGTAGCGGGTGAGACAGTACGCGCGCCACGTACCAACCACTGCTCAGCCGCACCTCGGACCGCACCAGCAGGAATACACCCCATCACACCAGCATACGGAGAGACTTCCTCTATGTCTATTATCTCTAATTTCTCCAGCAATTCCCCTGAGCACCTTCTGCACATAACCGCCGCTGGAAGCACTCTCAAAGAGAACTGCGAGACAACTTTCCATAAAAGCAATCAACAGTGTAGCAACCAATTTTCATCAACATTGCATAACAACGCCTGTACCACCTGTGTCCACCGATTGGTACTACGCAGTACCATGTCGCCCTTCTGCTGTGGATACATGCGGGTGTACATTGGAAAGATTTTCACCAATTTCAACAACATCTCAGTTATTTCTAGACGTGCCGCATCCAAACACAGAACTCTAAGAACTTTTCCTTTACTAACGATGTGGAGGGGCTCATTTGCTAAGGCGTGAGAGGCCGAGACACTTAAAGAGACCTCTACCTCAGAGGCAACTGACAAAACTTGCGGCTCCCCCTGAGCACTGCCAATCGCATGTGTCACACTCATCCTTTCACCTTCAGCAACACTGAGCCCTTCCAAATCGCTACCCACTACCTCATCAATCTGACATTCAACATTACTCATCTCTTTTGCTGTGGACAAAACCTCTGCCATGTATGCGCCCTTTTCAGATCCTTCCAACTGGAGAGGGTTAATTTCTGCAAAAGCCAACGCACCCGTGTCTACCGGCCCTGCAGCCTCTCTATTTAGCATAGCAGAAATTGTGTCCACTCCACTGCTACCCACTGAGCCTTCCTTGTTTACATGCACTTGTGGCAAAACATTTTCAAACACAACAGGCTGCAATAACAGAACGTCACCACTTTGCTCGGGTGGCGCTTCACTAAACCCATTATCACTACAAGTAATTTCAAACATTTGATATTTACCATTTTTCTCATCACCAAGGTCAAGTACCCTCTTATCTATCAGAGCGGCACCACAGTTGTCCCAGGCAACCTCTGGCTCCAACACACAGAGCTCCCTGGAGGTCTCTAATGACATCTCTGCAGCCTTATATATCGTTGCCAAGGTGAATCGCATATTCTGCTTAGCGATCACCCCTACCTCATTAAGCATCACATTACCATAAGGGCTCTTTCACACGGGGCGGATCCGTGCAGATCCGCCCCGTGAAGCTCCGCTTGCTCAGCGGGGATCGCTCCGTTGATCCCCGCTGAGCCGACGGATGACTGGGCGGTCCCCGCACACTGTGCAGGGACCGCCCTGTCAGAGCGCCGCTCTCCCCTATGGGGAATCGGATGACGACGGACCGTAGAGTCCGTTGTCATCCGATCCGCTCCGCCGACGGAAGGAAAAATAGGGTTTTCCTCCGTCACACTTTGGCGGAGCGGAGCGGAGCGGATGTCAGCGGACATGTCTCCGCTGACATCCGTGCCTCCATAGGGGTGCATGGAGGATCCGTTTCAGGTCCGCCTAAAAAACTGACAGGCGGACCTGAATGGACCTCCGTGTGAAAGGGGCCTTAGTACATGTATCATCCGCAATATCTTCGTCATCAACATTCACAAACATAGCAGTTATACAAGCCCCAATAAATTGTACTTTGTCACAACGAATGGCACCCTGCGTGCCACTCGGCACACCACCCTTCCTCTCCAAAGGAATTATTTTGCCCACTAGGGTGTCTTTACAGTTGTCCTGGGAAACCACTTGCCTCACCACTGCAGGCTCCTTGGTGGTTTCCCTTGGCAACTGCGCAGCACCTATCACTAGGGAACATGGCATACCAACTGCTTTGGTCAACCCTAGCACATCTCTCCCAGCACTCGGCTGGATTACCTTAGGTGTACCCAGAGTCCATGTGTCCTTTTTTAATTCTTGACCTCGCTGCAAGCAGGGTTTTAACCTGTGTCTCCCCACTGATCTGGGTAGCACACTGCAGCAAGTTCATTTTTACACCTTCACTGGGATCAGTCTTACAAACTGCAACAGTCTTACCATATCCTGTAGTCGAAAACTTCAATTGAGGGCTTCGTTCCTCCTTTGCCATGCTCTCACAAGCAGACGCCCCCTCCTGAACACAGGGCAACATTACATCCCTCTTGGATTTTCCAACATCGCCTGCAGGCAAAACAAATTTCCTGTTGCCAGGGGTAACAGCAGACCCACACACCTGGTCATATACCCCTTGCAGGATGCTGGATACGATACGCTCTTCACTGGGCATGCAGGCAAAGCATTAAGCCCAACAACACGATCAGCAGCTGTATTCCACAAGCTTGGACAAGAAAAAATCCTGTGCCCCAGCTGACCACATTCCAGGCATGGCACTTGGCGACTTTCTCCTGTTGCTAAGGGAGACGGCACTCTCCCAACATGCAGATTTTTACTGGTATCTCTATGAGGCTGGTGGTATACCTCCTCTCTGTAGCTCCTCCTTTCTGAAAACATACTTTCTCCGGTTGCTATGGGAGACCACATTCTCCCCGCTGATCTTTTCCAGCGCTCTTTAGACTGGATTGCTCTTAGAAAATTGTTGTAGTCATCTCGGTTACTATACATCCCACGATACACCTCCTGGTACTCCTCCGTCAGAAAAGGTTGCACCAACTCAACCCAGCGATTTCTGGGCCATCCTCTGTAGGAAGCAATCATCGCAAAGTCATCCAAAAAATCTTCAACATCTTCCGAAGGTAACATAGGCCGTATGAAGTCAGCTGTACGGATTTCTGCTTTGTTGCCACAGGCAACCTCACCCATCTGCTCACTCTTTACACTCCGCGCAGACTTCTCATACCTTTGCTTTGGTGAAGCCTGGGACAAAGGGCATTTAGAAACTTCGTGCCCCCACTCACTGCACTGCAAACAGCGCACTTGGCTCCTAACCCTTTGCACATTATTAGCTGGCCATCTTGCATCAGCGTTGCCAGGGGCAGCAACATGTCCTTCCCCTTTAACTTGGTTCAGTGCGGCCAAGTGTCGCCTGCACCAATCTGCTGCAGGCTCAGACTTTGCTGAACTCTCCATACTTGCCCTGTGCACTCCTTGCACCAGTGTTGCCAGGGACAACCCCAGCTCTGTCTCTCATTTCAGCAAACATGGCTTCCTTTTTTGCGTTTTGACTGTGCCATCTCTGCAATCAGGCCAACAACGTGTTTTTTTTTTTTTTTTTAACAGTTCCTTTTAACACAGGAAATTTTTGAAATCCTGTCTCCAAGACTTGCTAACAGCACACTTTCACATGCAGACTTCACTCTCCGCTTGAATCATTCATCCACTGGACCTTCCTAAGTGGACACATCCTCTCAAGCCACGTTGAGCTCACTTCCACAGGCACATCACCTGTATACAACACAGTCCATTAATTGAACTCCTGTGCAATGCAGTTCACCGCAGAAAACTTTAACTTTTCGTTCAGATTGGCTGTTCATCACAGTATTGCTGCAAAACACAATTTCTTTTTACTCACTGTTTTTGGTATGCGAGGATCTGGAACTCTTCCAAAACTGCCCGAAGCAATACCTCCACCACTTGTAAGATTGGGGGTTGTTAGCTCTCGTAGTAGATGCGTTTTTCCAGTGACTCAGGCCAGTCAGGAACTATATTTTAGGGCCTGGTAGCCCATTTTTATTTAAAAGCACAAAGTTCACAAATACATCAGTAGCCCTCGCAGGGGGGGGTTCCGCCATTACTGTATCTTGCATACTCAACACTTTAGCCTCCTCGCTTTCATTCTTTGCCATCCGGCTGTCTCAGGCCTTTAGCCTAGGCCTTAAGTCTGCTCCTCAGAACAGAGTTTCCTAGAGATAAGCTCACTCCTCGCTTACTCCTGGTCAGCGCTTTGCTGCTCAAACATCAATAACATCTGCCTCATACTCATCTGCCTCATATCCCATAGTAAGGTCAGAACTAAATAGCCTTAAAGAATTAAATATGAACATCAAATTAGATCAAAGGAGTTGCCAACATCCCTGGGATTGAATCGAAGGAAAGAACCTCCCAAAAATAGGACTTTAAAGGCAACAGTGTAAGAAATTTACAAAAATATTTATTACATAAAATAGCAAACAATAATTATACAAAGTTAAAGCGGTTGTAAACCCTAATATACTTTGTATACAAATAGCATATTTGTAATTTAGAAGTGATTGATCACTATTGTTGGAAGAAAAAGATTATACTTACCGTATTTATCGGCGTATAACACGCGCCGGCGTATAACACGCACCCCAAGTTTAGCAGGGAATTTTAGGGAAAAAAACTTTTAGGAGGGAAGTTTAAGAAAAAAATTTTTTTACATTTAAATGCAGCCTTACCAGTGTCATTTGCAGCCTTGCCCAGTGTCCAGTGCAGCCTTGCCCAGTGTCCAGTGCAGCCTTGCCCCAGTGTCCAGTGCAGCCTTGCCCCAGTGTCCAGTGCAGCCTTGCCCAGTGTCCAGTGCAGCCTTGCCCCAGTGTCCAGTGCAGCCTTGCCCCAGTGTCCAGTGCAGCCTTGCCCCAGTGTCCAGTGCAGCCTTGCCCCAGTGTCCAGTGCAGCCTTGCCCCAGTGTCCAGTGCAGCCTTGCCCCAGTGTCCAGTGCAGCCTTGCCCCAGTGTCCAGTGCAGCCTTGCCCCAGTGTCCAGTGCAGCCTTGCCCCAGTGTCCAGTGCAGCCTTGCCAGTGTTCAGTGCAGCCTTGTCACATTGCAGCCTTGCCCCCCCCCCCCCCCCAGTGTTTATTGCAGCCTTGAATTTTAAATATGGCGCCGCCGAGATCGCCGCTGATACAGGGCGGAGCGGGGCAAACGCCACTGAGAACGCAGGGACATAGCCGAGTGTATTCGGCTATACTCGGCTCTTCTCGGCTTCGCTCACAGTCACGCCGAGTCCCGCCCTATGATGGACATATCACAGGTCCAATGGCGGGACTGGGCGTGACTGTGAGCGGAGCCGAGAAAAGCCGAGTATAGCCGAATACACTCTGCTATGTGTATCTCCGCGGCGATCGCTCCGCTCCGCTCACAGTCAGCGGAGATCGCCGAGCATAGGTGAGTATCGGCGTATAACACGCACCCACGATTTTCCCCTGATTTTAAGGGGAAAAAAGTGCGTGTTATACGCCGATAAATACGGTACCTTTATATTCCGTGACATTTGTCCAGTCTGCTTGTAGTAGTAACTCAGCGCCATCTCCGTTGTGGTCTTCCTGGTTTGAATCAAATTTCTTTTCCGCCCACAGTTCCTTCTGCGCTCAGTAATCCCGCGCGTGCGCTTTAGGCTCACGATATCCAAGCCTCTTTTTCGTTTCCGGTTTCTATGGTTTCTATGGAAATGAATGTATTTCATTCACAGTCTACACTGGTGTTCTGGCGAGAACTGTCCCACCAATCAGATAGTTCTCTCTGTATCATGTGACGTTCTCTCTGTATCATGTGACGTTCTCTCTGTATCATGTGACGTTCTCTCTGTATCATGTGACGTTCAGGTCACATGATAACCAGGAAAGTTTGTGCTGAAAGATCGCGGGATGTCGGGGCTGACGTATACATAAGGAAATGACGCAGCCCCGACATAAACACAGCGATATTCCGGCAGAGGTTCTGCCAGCCGAAATGAACGGATATCGGGCGCATGCGCGGTAGTGACCTACACTGGGGAAAACACCTGTAACATTAAAAGTAAAAAGGTAAGAAAAAAAATAAAACAAGCAAACGATTGCAATTATTGCTGTTCATAAATAACTGTAAAGTGGTATTTTTGACCATACAACCGCTTTAAAACCATAAATGATCAATGTTCAGTGATTCCAGTAGAAGAGTCCGGTTGAGGCCCAACGCGTTTCGGGACAGTATGCATCCCTTCATCAGGGGGCTATTATACGGACGAAATCACACTATACAATGCAAAAAAAGAAGTTTTAACACAACACATATGTTTAACATTTTACTTGAAAAGAGCAGCTCAGCCTAAAAATATATAGCATTGCAAACCATAAGAACTAAATAGCCGAACACACAGCTGTTTAACGTGTCTTTCTCTACAAAATCTGGCGTAAACCAACACTCTTTAGGTCTCCCAAGGTCCCACCGTCACAGCGTATATTGATTGGTTTGCGCAAAAGTTATAGCGTCTACAAAATAGGGAATCGATTTATGGTATTTTTATAAATTTTTTTTTTTTTTTTTTTTTACTAGTAATGGCGGTGATCTAATTTTTATCAGGACTGCAACATTGTGGCGGACAGATCGGACACTTTTGACACTTTTTTTTTGGGACCAGTGACATTTATACAGCGATCAGCGCTAAAAATAGCCACTGATTACTGTATAAATGTGACTGACTGGCAGGGAAGAGGTTAACTGTGTTCCCTGGATGTGTTCTAACTGTGGGGGGGTGTAGCTGACTAGAGGAGACCGGTCATTGTTCCTAGTAGGAACACACGATCTGTCTCCTCTCCCCTGACAGAACTGGTATCGAGCGATTGCAGGTGCCCGGCGGTCATTGCGGCCACCGGGTACGCGCATCGGCTCCGGGGGCATGCTGCGGGCGAGCCCGCCTGCTAGAGCGTCTTAAAGAGCCGACGTACAGCTACGACGGCTCCCCCAGGAGAGCCAACCTGCCGCAGTATAACTGCGACGGCTGGTCGGGAAGGGGTTAGGATAAAAAGCCTTCTGTGTGTAGCAGCCTCCCTCAGCCCCCCCTAATACATACTTGAGCCCCATCTCTGCTGCCCGGGACTCCCCTCCTCATTGGCTGAGACAGCATCATGGCACCATTGGCTCCCGCTGCTGTCAATCAAAGTCAGTCAGTCAATGAGGAAGAAAGAAGAGGGGGGCCAGGCTGTGGCTCCGTGTCTAAATGGACACGGAGCAGCGGCTCGGCTCAGGTGCCCCCATAACAAGCTGCTTGCTGTGGAGGGCGCTCAAAAGGAGGGAGGCACCAGAAGCACAGAAGAGGGACCAGAGAAGAGGTGGATCTGGGCTGCTCTGTGCAAATCCCCTGCACAGGGCAGGTAAGTAGACATGTGCAATTAGTTTAGTTTCTAATTAGTTTTTCAGGAATTTAGAGAAATTCGTTAATTACAATTTACGAATTTCCGAATTTTTTCAATTTACGAATTTTCGGATTTCCGAAATTTCGGAAATTGGAAATATCGAAAATTCGAGATTCAAAAATTTGAGATTCGAAAATTTGAAAATGGGAAATTTGGAAAGTTGAATTTCCGAATTTTTAGAATTTCCAAATTTCGGAAATTCGTTTTTTTTGCTTTTTTTTTTTTTCGGAAATTCTAAAAATTTGTTTTTAGTTTTCATTTTATTCGTTTTTTTTTGGAAATTCGGAATTCCGAATTTCTGAAGAAAGCAAAAAAATGAAAACGAAAAAAACGAATTTTTCGAAATTTCCGAAAAAAGCAAAAAAACAAAAAAAAAAGGCAGTGCACATGTCTACTGGTAAGTATAACATGTCTGTTATTTTTAACTAAAAAAAATTAGACTTTCTATAAAAAAAAAAAAAAAGACTTTACAAACACTTTAATAACCACTTGTGGTTTTTTAAAGTATTTTAATGGAAAACACCCCTCTCCCATAATAAAAAATAAATGTATGAATAATAAAAAAAAACTATCCTGTTTTTGTTTGAGCTCTTCTTCTTTTTTTCCTTTTTTTTTTATTTAGCCAATGGAGTTGTTAGGGGAGACACAAGGATGCAAAATGCACCTTTTCATGGATTTTTCGGGAGTTCCCATGGAAGTGCACTGGGGCCAAAAAGGCTTATAGTTTTTAACTCAAAGAAAAAAAATGCTGATTTACTTTTTCGAAGTACATGCAGTACTTCAAGAGATACTACACTCAGGTGTGAACAGGCACAACTGGAAACCATGGTAATTAAAATGTTGGGCATTTTGGAGCTGGAGGCGTGAATGGGACTTAATTCCTTTTCCTCTGTTGTAAATGGGAGAAGTGTTTGTAAACACTAGCACTGTTGTTTACACTTGTGATGGCTGTGACTGGTTCACAAAATTACAAGGTACAGAGCCACTCTGATTGTCTCTGTACATTGCACCTGTGATCTAAGCTGTCCAATGACAGCTCTCTGCCATTTTTTTTTTTTTTTTTTACTGTATTGAGATGTTCATTGGGGAGCACTCACAGAATTTTCAAAGTTTACTCCATCTGCCCATTAGGTTGCAACATCAGGGGGAAAAGCTACAGTTCATTTAATTAGTTACTTCTTGCAGCTATGGGGGTGGAAACAGAGATCCACCCAAATTTTGCTCACTTGGCACCCATTCCATTCATAAAAAGTACAGCTGCACGATTAATCGTTAAGAAAAAAAATCGCTATCTCGATTCAACTCCCCTCACGATCTTAATCCAGCATTTCCACGATTCATGTAAACCGTGCAGAGCCTTTCTCTGCTCACAGCTGGCACAGTTTATTACAACATTGCTCAGGGCTGAGATAAAAAGAAACATTGTATCATTTGGTTCTTTTAGATCAAAGGGATGAACTTCGGTCTGTAAATGAGGTCAGCTTATCAACTTAAGGACCAGACCTTTTTCTGACACTTGGTTGCAAGTTAAAATCAGTATTTTTTGCTAGAAAATTACTTAGAACCCCCAAACATTATATATATATATATATATATATATATATATATATATATATATATATGCATTTTTTTTTTTTTTTTTAGCAGAGACCCTAGAGAATAAAATGGAGATCGTTTCAATATTCTATTTCCCACTGTATTTGTGCAGCGGTCTTTCAAACGCAATTTTTGGTGAAAAAATACACTTCAATGAATTGGGGAAAAAAAAAGGTAAACAGTAAAGTTACCCCAATTTTCTCTCGCGAGAGAATCGTGATCTTTATTCTAGGCAAAAAAAAATTGTGATTCTCAATTTATCCAGAATCATGCAGCTCAAACCAAAAAGCCTTTTATCCTCTTCAATGAATGCAAGGCCCTCTGTGATTGGAGGAGGTGGAGAGGAATGTCGCAATTTCATCTCCTCCAATCACAGGGTCCCTTACTTTCATTGAAGAGTACGTGAGACTTTTTGTGAATGGAAGAGGTGCCAAGCGAGCGCCCCATAGTGATCACTGTACTGTAGTAGGAGGTACAAATCTCAGCAATTTCGGCAGCGACAGGAGACTGCTGCTGCAAAAGTAAGGGGTGCAACAAATGCTGCAGCGGCCAGAGATGGGGCGTATTTTATTGGCGCAATCGTATTTTTACCGTGCAATTGGCCAGATATTATGTGTGGTCAAGTTTTATTTTTGTTGTCATGTGTGGTCACGTCACCGCTAATTCTCTCACCCGGTTCTTTTCCTCGGTCAGGGATGGGCGGCGCTTTCCTTATAGCTGGACGTCGGTGAAGGAAATGACATCATTGGACTGGGTGTTGTCAGAGCTCAGAGAAAGAGCTCCGACCTGCAGCGACTAAGAATCGGACGGCTCAGCTTTTGGGTACTGACAACGTAGAGGGGGATCAGCCAATCCCCGTTGTCGGCCCGAGACAGGAAGTGAAACTTGTTATAAAGCAAGCAACGGGTCACCAGGTAATTGATCAAAAATAAAGGTACACGGAGGTGAGCTGTAGCCTATGTTTCATTTTTGCTTGGGAAGTCAATTTAATGTTTTTATCCACTGAATTCATTTATATATATATTAAAAAAAAATAAAAATTGTATCGCTTTCTTTCATTGAAATTAATTTTGTGTGAACAGGGCAAAATCAAATATTCTGAAATTCGAATGTGTAAATGTAGAAAATACCACATTATGGTCACTAGATGGCGCTGAGGTGCATGCTTTTTTCTTATGATACATTGTGCCATCTAGTGGCCACGATTTTTTCCGCATTCACACGTTCGATTGGCAGAGAATATCCAAGACGCCTGAGAACATTCGACTTTGCACAGAATGAATTTACATGCAGTCCTGATGGACAGACGGCTATGAATTTTTGTTTTATTATTACACCTTTTATGTGATCACCAAAAACTTGTATTTCAGATGTTTTCATTTTTTTTCTCAGGTGCCATCCACATGCCTGAACTAGTGGCTTGGTGGTGGTCTCCTGAATCATCATATGGAAATTTTTATGGCGATTTTAAGCTTTTTTTTTTGTGCATTCTTTCATGCGTAGACGTGCATTTTTTTAAGTGTTTTGCAAGCACGAGCGTTTTTATGTTTGGGCGAATAAAAAGCAGCGTAAATATGTGACATCATAAAGTATATATACATACATCATACTAGGGCAGCGATGGCGAACCTTGGCACCCCAGATGTTTTTGGAACTACATTTCCCATGATGCTCAACTACACTGTAGAGTGCATGAGCATCATGGGAAATGTAGTTTCCAAAACATCTGGGGTGCCGAGGTTCTCCATCACTGCACTAGGTCCTAAAGACGTATAGAAGATACCGTGACTGTCTAGCTATGTGGCAGATAAGAACTTCCAGTCTGGGTACACCTGCTTCCCACTGTCCTTCCAGGACCTCTGCCTGGGAGTCCTGCGTGGGAAGAGAGGAGAAGGAGAACTGATGCATGTACAGATTAGCTACAGCTGGAGACAATGGTGATCCCAAAGCGGAGCCATGTTTCTGTCTGTAGAAGTTATCCTTGTATATGAAGTAGGAGGTGTTGAGGAAAAGGTCCAACAAGGAAAATACTTGATCTGGCTTGAGTTCTGTTTGGCTGTCAAGGGTCATTTCTACTTTCAGATATTTCCTTACATCCTCAATAGCCTCTGCAGTGTATATATACAGATGAAATGTGATGTGACATCATAGAAAACCATTGTCTGCTCTGGCTGTAAGGTTTTCCTCTCCACTTCCGCCATGTACAGGTCAACTACAGTGGGAGACAATGGTGATCCCTTAGCACAGCCATGTCGCTATTGTAGATGTTATCCTTGTACATGAAGTAGGTGTCAGGGCTGGGCTCAGCCCTTGCTTCTCTGAGCTGGCCGCTCAGCTGTCGGCTAATTGCCAGCTCCTATCTCTCCACAGTGACTCACCTGTTGATGATATCCTGCTCGTCAGTCCTGCCTACTTAGGCCGTCTAGCCCAGATGATCTCTGCCTTCGCCTTGGTCAACATCACAGAGACTATCGCCTGCGTTCCTGTTAAAGACTTGCTTGGCTGACATTTCCTTCTGGCTCCAGATCCTGCTTTCTGTTCCACTAAGCTGATTCCTGGCTTCCTGACTTTCTGGCTTGTCTGACTATCCGTTCCGGTTACCGAACTTTGGCTATGTTTTGACTACGTTTGTTCTATTTACTTTTATTATTAAACAAGTGTGAACTAACTGTACTTTTGTCTCGGTCTGATTCATGGTTTCTGACAGTAGGTGGTGTTGAGGCAAAGGTCCTGGGAGGAACATACTTGGTCTGGCTTGAGTTATATTCATCTGACACGGGTCTTCTCTGGTTTTAGATGTTATCTTACACTCTCAATAGCCTCTGCAGTCAGTATACATGCGAAAAGTGGTGACATCATAGGACACCATTGTCTCTTCTGGTTGTAAGACTGTCATCTCCACTTCCTCCATGTACAGTTATCTACAGTAGTAGACAATGGTGCTCCCATGTTCCTCTCTGTAGAACCTATCCTTGTACGTGAAGTAGGTGGTGTTTAGGCAAAGGTCCAACAAGCAACATACTTGGCCTGGTTTGAGTTTTGTCCAGCTGTCATGGGTCTTCTCTGGTTTTGAATATTTCCTTAATTCCTTGATAGCCTCTGTGGGAAGTGATGTGACATTGTAGGACACCATTGAGGTTCTCCTCACCACTTCCCCCATGTACATTTTAGCTGCAGTAGAAAACGGTGATCCCATAGTACAGCCATGATCCTTGTGCCAGACTGTAGAAGTTATCCTTGTACATGAAGTAGGTGGTGTTGAGGCAAAGGTCCAACAGGAAACTATTTGGCCTGTCTTGAGCTCTGTTCAGCTATCAAGGGTCATATCTAGTTTCAGATATTTCCTTACATCTGAATAGCCTCTGCAGTATATATACTGGTGAAAAGAGCCGTGACATCAAAGGACACCATTGTAGGTAAGGCCTTGCTCTCCACTTCCCTATGTATGGACTAGCTACAGTGGGACACAATTGCGATCCCATAACATTGCAATGTACCGGCTTGTAGACCTTACCTTTGTACATAAAGTAGGTGGTTTAAAAACAGAGGTCCAACAAGGACCATACTTGGTCTTTTCGGAAGTCACGGGTCATATCTAGTTAAGATATTTCCTTACATCCCCAATAGCCTCCACAGTCGGTATACAGGTGAAAAGTGATGTGACATCATAGGACCCCATCGTCTCTTCTGCCTCTAAGGCTTTCAAGGGTCTTATCTAGTTTCAGATGTTTCCCCCTCAATAGCCTCCTGTGGTTGGTATACATGTGTAAATTGATTTGGCTGTAGGCCTTCTTCTCCACTTCCTCCATGTACACGTTCTCTATGGGTGTGGCAATGGATTATCCCTTAAAACAGCAATGTTCCTGTCTGTAGAAGGTATCCTTGTATGTGAAGTAGGTGGTGGTAGGGCAAAGGTCCAACATGGAACATTCTTGGTCTTGCTTGAATTCTGCTCTTCTGTCATGGGTCTTCTCTGGTTTCAGATGTTTTCTTACATTCTCAATAGTCTCTGCAGTCGGTATACAGGTGAAATGTGATGTGACATCATAGGACACCAATGTCTCTGTGAGGCTTTCCTCTCCATTTTCCGCCTTGTACAGATTAGCCACAGTGGGAGACAATGATGATCCCATAGCATAGCCATGTACTTGTTTGTAGACATTATTAGAGGTCCACCGATATGGGTTTTTCTCTGGCCGATGCTGATGCCGATATTTAGAAATCGCTGCGGCCGATGGCCGATATATGATGCCGATTTTTTTGGGCCGATATGTTAGGCCGATTTTTTTTTTTTTTTTTTTTTTTTTAGATTTTATGAGATGTAGGGGGAAAAAAAAAAAAACTAACAGTTGGATCCCTTTCACATTGGGACGTTTTTCAGGCACTTTTGGGCTAAAAATAGCACCTGTAAAAAATGGCTGCAAAACAGCTCCCCTGCAGTCTCAGTGTGAAAGCCTAAGTGCTTTCACACTGAGGCGGTGCGCTGGCAGGACGTTAAAAAAAAAAGTCCTGCAAGCAGCATCTTTGGAGCGGTGTATACCGCTCCCCCACCACTACTGCTCATTGAAATGAATGGGCACTGCTGCCGAAGCGCCTGCAAAGCGCTTCTGCAGCGGTGCTACACGGGCGCATTTAACCTCTTCATCGGCCGCTAGCTGGGTTATAAGCACCCCGCTAGCAGCCGAATATCGCCGCTAAAATGATGGTAAAGCGCAGCTAAAACTAGCTGCTTTTTACCACCAACGCCTGCCCGCTCCAGTGTGAAAGCAGCGGAGTTGCGCCAAAAAAAATAATATTAAAAGTCAGCCGCTACAAATACTGCAGCGGCTGACTTTTAATATATGGACACTTACTTGTCCTGGGCGCCCGCGATGTCGGCACCCGAAGCCGATCTCTCCCTCGGCTCTCGCGTGCTCCTGCCGCCATCTTCGGTAAGGGAATCAGGAAGCAGGCACAAAAACAGGTCATCAAAACTTTGACGAAAAAAAAAAGTTTTTAGTTTTATTTAATATTCATTAAAGTGTATTTTTCCCACAAAAATTGCGTTTGAAAGACCGCTGCGCAAATACCGTGTGACATAAAATATTGCAACAACCGCCATTTTATTCCCTAGGGTCTCTGCTAAAAAAAATATATATATAATGTTTGGGGGTTCCAAGTGATTTTCTAGCAGAAAATACAGGATATTTACTTGTAAGCTACAAGTGTCAGAAAAGATTTAGCCTTTAAATGGTTAAACTGAGAACTTCTTCTACACATGGAGTTCAGTTCATTGATAAGAAGAAACATTTGTATCTCTTTTCTCTCACTTGGCAGGCTGCCCAGAGATGAGTCACTCCACCTCACTTGCATTGACTTCTATAAAGGATGTTATTTGCAAGCCGCGCTGAAGTTTTTTTTTTTTTTTTATATCGGCTTTTGTTTTCAGAATAATCGGCCGATGCCGATTAATTAAAAAGTGCCAAAAATCAGCCGATATATCGGTCGACCTCTAGACATTATCCTTGTGCATGAAGTAGGTGGTTTCAAGGTAGAGGTCCAACAAGGAACATACTTGGTCTGGCTTGAGTTCTGTTCATCTGTCAGCGGGTTTCAGATATTTTCTTACATCCTCAATAGCCTCCGCAGTGCTATACAGATGAAAAGTGATGATATCATAGAACACTATTGTCTCTTCTAGCCGTACCAAGGTGGTTTCACAAACCCTCCCATCTCCCATCATATTCTTGGACTACTAACATCAGCCTGGACACAACTTCTTCAACATTATAGAACAAGTCCAGTTAAATATGACTAACTAGTACCAATTACTGCCTGTCTACATAACACACAACAGCTAAAAGGACCCACAATGCCAGGAACTCCATTGAGATTTTCTTCTTTATTTCCACACAGGTGAGATCCGAGTGACTTCTATTATCTATGACACAGCACATCTTCCATGTTCGTTTCACTTTATACAAGGAGCGGAAAACCTACTTGTTGTCTGGGAGAAGGCAGGAAAAGATGGAAAAAACGTGCAGGTCTACAAGTCTGTGAATGGTCAGAATGACCTTTCCAATCAGGATTCTCACTTCAGAGGACGGACAGTTTTTTCAGGAAACCTCTCACAGGGGAAGCTGGACCTGATCCTGGTGGGAGTCACCCGGAATGATGACGCAGTTTATTACTGCCGAGCTGCCAATAAAATAAATCATGGAGACAATGTAGTGGTATTATCCATCAGAGGTACGTTCTTTCTCTGTACATTTTGTCATATCAGATTTGCCCAATAATATAAGATCTTCCAAGTATGGCCATTGTGCCAGGTGGGGCATAACACTCATGACTGTTCTGGTTTCCTTATTCACTAATTCTCTTTCTCTTCCCTAATTTTCTTCCTCTTCCCTAATCCTCTCTCTCTTCCCTAATTCTCTTTCCCTTCCCTAATTCTCTTCCTCTTTCCTAATTCTCTTCCTCTTTCTCTTGCCCAATTCTCTTTCACTTCCTCTTCCCTAAATCTTTTTCTTTCTCCTCCTCTTCCCTAATTCTCTTTCTCTACCCTAATTATCTTCTTCTTCCTCTTCCCTAATTCTCTTTCCTAATTCTCTTTCTTTCTTTTTCTCTTCCTAATTCTCTTTCCTAATTCTTTCTCTTCCCTAATTCTCTTCCTTTTCCCTAATTCTTTCTTTTTCTCTTTCCTAATTCTTTCTCTTCCCTAATTCTCTTCCCTAATTCTCTTCCCTAACTCTCT
Organism: Rana muscosa; assembly: GCA_029206835.1. NCBI lineage: Eukaryota > Metazoa > Chordata > Amphibia > Anura > Ranidae > Rana > Rana muscosa. The sequence goes on from CM055117.1 coordinate 11,117,104, forward strand.
TTCCTATATCTCTTCCCCTTCCCTAATTCTCTTCCCCTTCCCTAATTCTCTTCCCCTTCCCTAATTCTCTTCCCCTTCCCTAATTCTCTTTCCCTTCCCTAATTCTCTTTCCCTTCCCTAATTCTCTTTCCCTTCCCTAATTCTCTTCCCCTTCCCTAATTCTCTTCCCCTTCCCTAATTCTCTTTCCCTTCCCTAATTCTCTTTCCCTTCCCTAATTCTCTTTCCCTTCCCTAATTCTCTTCCTCTTCCCTAATTCTCTTCCCCATCCCTAATTCTCTTCCCTAATTCTTTCTTATTCGCTTCCTCTTCCCTAAATCTCTTTTTCTTTCTCCTTCTCTTCCCTAATTCTTTTTCTCTACCCTAAATATCTTCTTCCTCTTCCCTAATTCTCTTTCTTTTTCCTAATTCTCTTTCTTTCTTTTTCTCTTCCTAATTCTCTTTCCTAATTCTCTTCCTCTTCCATAATTCTCTTTCCTTTTTTCCTAATTCTCTCTCTTCCCTAATTCTCTTCCCTAATTATTTCTTTCTTTTTTCTAATTATCTTTCGCTTCCCTAATTCTCTTTCTCTTCCCTAATTCTCCCTTTTTCTCTTCCCTAACTCTCTTTCCTATATCTCATTTTCTTCCCTAATTCTCTTTCTCTTCCCTAATTCTTCTTCTCTTCCCTAATTCTTATTTCTCTCTTATGCCACGTACACACGATCGGACATTCCGACAACAAAGCCGTGGATTTTTTTCTGACGGAATGTTGGCTCAAACTTCTCTTGCATACACACGGTCATACAAATGTTGTCGGAAATTCCGATCACCAAGAACGTGGTCACGTACAACACTACGACGAGCTGAGAAAAATGAAGTTTAGTGATTCCGAGCATGCGTCGAATTGATTCCGAGCATGCGTAGGATTTTTGTGCATCAGAATTGCCTACAGACGGAATTTCCGACAAGAACTTTTGTTGTCGGAAAAATTGAGAATCAGCTCTCAAACATTTGTTGTCGGAAATTCCGACAGCAAATGTCCGATGGAACTCTACACACGGTCGGAATATCCGACCAAAAGCTCACATCGAACATTTGTTGTCGGAAATTCAGATCGTGTGTACGCGGCATTTCTCTTCCCTAATTCTCATTCTCTTTCTAAATTCTCTTCCTCTTCCCTAATTCTCTTCCTCTTTTCTCTTTCTCTTCCCTAATTATTTTCCTCTTCCCTAATTCTCTTCCTCTTTCTCTTCCCTAATTCTCTTTCTCTTTTCTCTTCTCTAATTCTCTTTCTCTTTCTCTTCTCTAATTCTCTTTCTCTTTCTCTTCTCTAATTCTCTTTCTCTTCCATAATTCTCTCTTTCTTTTCCACTACCCTAGTTCTCTTCCTCTGTCTCTTCTTCCCTTTTTCTTCTGTCTGCTCGTCTCTCTAGCCAGTGAAAAACAAGTAACTTCCATCCAAGGCTTTTCACACTGGCATTTAACGTTTTTACAGAAAACATTGTAGCTTGTCCTTTGACTCTAGTTTTTTAATTTTGGGTTATGTACTGTTATGTAGTTTTGATCGACAGGCATTTTGAGTGATTTTATCCTTAGATGTGATTTTACGAATTACCTGTCTATGTTCTTTGATTGGTATAGACTGCATCTGCAGTACCAGAGGAGCTTACACTCTATTGTCCCACCACAGTCACACACTATTATTATCTCTTTTATTATTACTTTTACTCAGGGCTTTTTTTCTCAGACAATAGGTGCAGGAACTCCCCCGTTCCGAGTCCCCCCTTTTCTCCGCCCCTACCCACCTCCCAGTACCGCCCCTTTTAGACAATATAGAACCAAGTATCAAATTTGTGGTGCTAAGTAATTTGTATGGAATTTGGTAATGATATCAAGAAAAGCAGTAAACTAGATCCCCTGCAGCCAGCAACAATAGATCCCCCCCCCCCTAACAACAATGGACCACCCATAGGTGTGCACAGCCTATTGCATTAGGGTGTGCACCCCAAAGCTCAAACACATACTACCGATCACTTACAATGAAAGGGAAGGGGCCGGTAAGTTACAGAGAGTAGGGAAGCCGACAGCACTGCAAGGGGAAGGAGAGGGAACCTAGGCAGTAGGGGGAATCTGTGCTGCACAGGGTGATTAGGGTGTGCCTGGGCACATCTGGCACACCCTGTGCGCACGCCTATGGGACCACCCACAGCAAAATTTTCCCACCAGCAACAATAGACTCCCGGCAGCATCAACAGATCTCCGCACAGCCAAGCATTAATAGACTCTCTGGCTGCCATCAACAATAGATACCTCCCCCAACAGTAGATCTCCTTCAGCAACAACTGACCCCCCAGCAACATAAGACCACCCCCAGCAACAATAGGTCCCCCACCAGCAACAATAGACCTCCCCAGCAACATTAGACCCCCCTGCAAAAATAGATCCCCAGCAGTGGGCACCAATACCCTGCAGCACTACCCAGCACCCCTTGTCATTACATACAGTCAGTCCAGGAGGTGCCGGAACTGCGTTCCCCCGCGTTCCCGCTGAAAAAAAGCCCTGGTTTTACTTGTATTACTTTTATTATTACTACTATTAATAATTTTATACATTTTTTTTTTTTTTTTTTTTTTTTTTTTTTTTTTTTTTTTTATAGCTCTGACTAATTTTCCCCCCACAGTCTCACACTATTATTATTATTATTATTATTATTATTATTATAAATTTTTATAGCTCTGACATATACCGCAGTGCTGTACAGGGAACACTGAGCCATTCACATCAGTCTCTGTACCAGAGGAGCTTACACTCTAATGTCCCCTCCCCCACAGTCACACACTAATATTATACATTCATATAGCTCTGACATATACCGTAGTACTGTACAGAGATCACTGAGCCAATCACATCAGTCTCTGTACAGAGGAGCTTACACTCTAATGTCCCCTCCCCCCCCACAGTCACACACTATTATTATTATTATACATGTATATAGCTCTGACATATACCGTAGTGCTGTACAGAGATCACTGAGCCAATCACATCAGTCTCTGTACAGAGGAGCTTACACTCTAATGTCCCCTCCCCCCCCACAGTCACACACTATTATTATTATTATACATGTATATAGCTCTGACATATACCGTAGTGCTGTACAGAGATCACTGAGCCAATCACATCAGTCTCTGTACAGAGGAGCTTACACTCTAATGTCCCCCCCACAGTCACACACTATTATTATTATTATTATTATACATGTATATAGCTCTGACATATACCGCAGTGCTGTACAGAGAACACTTGGTTACTCTTTCCATATTGAGGTTGCTCCCTCTGCTCTCTATACAGCTCTGCCACCACTGATGGTCCAGAAAGCGGTTGAAGATGATGTCACTCTGGTGCCGAAGTTTTCCGGGGTCCCAACAGAAATAAACTGGAAGCTGAACAATAACAAAGTGGTGGATATGGATTTGGAGCCACCACAACGTCATTTTTATCGCCTGGCAGACAGAGCTGACTTACAACCTACCGGATCCCTGACCATAAGAAATCTGACCAAGGAGGACTCGGGGGCCTACAAGTCGGAAGCCATAGTGAATAATTATATTCAGGAAACTGAAATACGGCTCGCTGTACTCGGTAAGTCTGTGTGAAGGTAAAATAGCACGACGTAAAAAGGTTGTGGGAAGTCCTAGTGGTGTATTTATTAAAAAAAAAAAAAAAAAGGCCCCCAATTGGAAAACGTTTGTTCTGTGCGAATGGTGAAGGAAAAAAAAAAAACGAATGGTATTAGGTTATTTTATCTCCAGGATGAATGTTATTCATACAGAATAGAGTGGTTCGGAAGAATACCATATTATGGGCACTAGCTGACGATCATTGGAAATATGTATTTATTTGCTATTAATTAACAGCTCCATCTAGTGGCCATAATGCAATCATTTCCTGATTCCCTCTATCCTGTGTGAATGAATAACATTTGACCAGAAGAAAAAAACTCTTAAGAATATTCATTTTTGTTCCCCGTTCCACAGAAAGAATGTACATGCAGTTTCACAGGATGATAAGCTCTACAGAGTTTTTTTTTTATAAAGTTGAAGTTTTCTGATGCCAAGGACTTTGTGGATATCATTGTTATAATGAAAAAATAATTCTAAAATATATATATATTTTTTTAATCATCTATGGAGGGACGCAGGAATCATTCAAATTCTTAACCCCCTTCATGCCTAAGAGCGCTTTCACACTGGTGCCGCCCATAGCGTCGACGGTAAAATAGGGGTAAAACGCTCTTATTTTACCGTCAAATTTGCGGCGCATTTCAGCCGCTAGTGGGGCCCTTTTAACCCCCCACTAGCGGCCGAGAAAGGGTTTAAACCGCCCGTAATGCGCCGCTGCAGCGGCGTATTGCCGGCGGTACGGCAGCGCTGCCCATTGATTTCAATGGGCAGGAGCGCATTAAGAGCGGTGAGTTCACCGCTCCAAAGAAGCTGCTGGCAGGACTTTTTCTGACGCCCTGCCAGCGCACCGCTCCAGTGGAGTGAATAGAGCAGCTGTTTTAGGGCGGATTGCAGGCGCTATTTTTAACGCTATAGCGCCTGCAAAACCCCCTCAGTGTAAAAGGCGTCTAAGCCTTTTTCTGACACTTGTTTCACACATGTTAAAATTTGTATTTTCTGCTAGAAAATTACTTAGAACCCCCAAACATTATATATATATATATATATATGTGTGTGTGTGTGTGTGTGTGTATATATATTGTGACAGAGCATCCCAGAGAGAGCCTGGGAAAGTCCTATTCGGGGTTTATACATCTCCCAGGCTCCTCTCATATACATTCAGGGATCTCTGAGCCAGGGTCCACTTCAGGTGTTGGTTCTCTCCCACAGGTTAATTAAAAGCTCACCTGAGCAGACAGCCTTTGCTCAGCCTGGGAAACACAGACAACGTTGGTCTGTGAGAGCAAGAAGGTTGGTAAAACTTGTTACCTGTGAATGTGGAAGCTGACAAGCGTTAGGCTTGTCCAGCCTGGTAGTGAGGGCCTGTAAATACTGTGTAGTTAGAGCCGAGACACGGCTAGGCTTTTGTTTAGCTATTTTTTCTTCTGTTTGTTTTCAGCACTGTACAGCACCTGTCATTAGACTTTGTATATAGCACCAATAAACCCCACTGTGTTTTCACTGATCCAATGGACTTGGTATCTGTGCCTGCTCATCCCAGGGAGCTTTTGTACCTACTACCTGTCCCCCAGGTTACATATGGTGGAGGCTGCGACCAGTTGTAGTAAGTTACTACTTAAAAGGCCAGTCCCTAAAGTGACAACATGGAGGACCTCCTCAAACAAATGGTGTTGGCAAATGCTGCGTTGCAGCAAGCAAACGCTGCACAACAGCAAACTAACGCTGCATGGCAGCAAGCAAACATTGCACAACAGCAAACTAACGCTACACAACAGCAAACTAACGCTGCATTGCGGCAAGCAAACACTTCACAACAGCAAGCCAACGCTATCGCACAGGAGCAAACCAAGGTGCTGTTCCAACAGATTGGTGCTGTACAGGAGCAATCGCAGAGGCTGTTTGAACAGCTTGCCACTGCTGCAAAAGCGGATAGGAAAACCCTTACTGGAGACGCTAGCACAGGGGTCACCTGCGATAATGAAGGATATTGGAGACAAGCCCTCAACCATCCATGTGGGTCGCTTTCTTTCAAAGATGACGGCAGATGATGATCCAGAGGCTTTCCTACTAACATTTGAACGGACCGCTGAGAGGGAAGGTTGGCCCCAAACCCAGTGGGCAGGACTGATCGCCCCCTTACTTTCTGGAGAAGCGCAGAAGGCCTACTATGATCTGGAGTCAGCAGAAGCGGGAGATTATGAGAAGGTCAAGCGGGAAATCCTGGCACGACTTGGCGTTACCTTGGCTGTTCGAGCTCAGCGGGTCCACAGCTGGTTCTTCCAAGAAAAGAGGCCCCCAAGATCGCAGATGTTTGATCTGATCCACCTGGTGCGGAAATGGCTACAGCCGGAGTCCCTGTCTGCGCCACAAATAGTGGAGCGTGTGGTCATGGACCAATTCCTGAGGTCACTGCCAATTCCCCTGCAGAAGTCGGTGAGTCAAGGAGACCCCAAGTCGGCAGACAACCTGGTGGAGCTCGTTGAGAGGTACTTTGCTGCAGAGAACCTGGTCACCACCCCTACAGCCGCACGGACTTTCCATCCAAAACCACGGTCTCCCCAGGCAACCGGTAAGACTGTTCCAGGGGAAGTGGGTGGTAAGCATGACAAGGAAATAGGGGGGAGGAATTTTGGTGCCAGGACTGAAGTTTGGCGGCCCAAGCAAGGGAAGCCACTGCCTGTCAGCAAACCAGATTGGGGAAACATCAGGTGTTTTCGTTGCCAAGAACTGGGACATGTTGCAGCAAACTGTCCATTAACAGATGAACCAATGCAGTGTGATCTATCTTTTAGAAGGCAGTCTATGTTTGCTGCCGTTTCATGCGCTGCAGTGCCAAATGTGGGAAAACACATGTGTCAAGTGACTGTTAATAATAAGCCTATTACGGCCTTGCTGGACTCAGGAAGTCTAGTTACTTTGGTTACAGCTGAGATGGTTGAAACTGTGAATTTTCATGCAAAAAAAGTTGCTGTGATCTGTGTACATGGGGATACCCGCGAGTATCCAATAGCCACTGTTCAGTTTAAAACTGGCTTAGGTACGGTGACCCATTCGGTCGGACTGGTGCCCCACTTGGTGCATGAGGCTATCATTGGTAGGGACTTCCCTAAGTTTTGGGAACTGTGGGATTGTCCCGACCCAGTCGCAGTACCTAACTCAGTCGCAGAGCCAGAACTCGTGGCCATTACTGACCTTGTGAGTTCAGGGGACTCCTCTCAGGGCTCTCCGGGTGATCCTTTCTCAGTTATGGCAGGAGAGCTGGGGGAGCCTGAAGAAGTCCCCACAACCAGTAGAGCTGGACAGCCGTCTGCTGAATCTGAGCCTACGTTAGAGTTTACCGATCTAAATGTGCACAAGGAAAATTTTGGTACGGAACAGAGAAAAGACCCTACCCTTGCCAGGGCCTGGGAAAATGTGGTGGTGGTTGATGGGGTACCTGTCGAACCGGGGGACGGGCCCTGTTTTCCATATTTCTGCAGCAATGAGGATTTACTGTATCGTGTATGTAAATCTAATGATGAAGTGGTTGAACAGTTGGTAGTCCCTAAGCTATACAGACGGGTGGTGTTGGAACTTGCCCATGGGCATTTGCTAGGAGGCCATTTAGGGGTTGAGAAAACCACTGAAAGGGTGTTGTGCAGGTTTTACTGGCCTGGGATATGGAAAAATATTGAGAATTATTGTCAATCCTGTCCTATATGTCAGATGTCAGCCCCCCAACCCCACTTTCGAAGTCCGTTAGTGCCCTTGCCCATTATTGAAGTGCCCTTTGAAAGGATTGCCATGGACCTGGTGGGTCCACTCCCCAAATCTGCCCGCGGTCATCAACATATCCTCGTGATCATGGATTACGCTACCCGTTACCCCGAGGCCGTTCCCTTACGCACTGCATCTGCTAAAAACATTGCCAAAGAGCTGTTTATGGTGTTCAGTCAGGTTGGCGTCCCGAAAGAAGTCCTTACAGACCAAGGTACCCCATTCATGTCACGAATAACTAGGGAGCTCTGCAAGTTATTTAAGGTGACGCAGTTGCGTACCTCAGTGTACCATCCTCAAACGGATGGCTTGGTGGAACGCTTCAATAAGACATTAAAGAGTATGTTAAAAAAGGTTGTTGATAAGGATGGGGAAAAACTGGGACTTCCTGATACCTTACTTGATGTTCGCCATCAGGGAAGTTCCCCAGTCCTCTACGGGGTACTCTCCATTTGAGCTGCTTTATGGGAGACACCCTCGGGGACTCTTAGACATAGCCAAGGAAACTTGGGAGGGGGAGCAGACACCTCACAAAAGTGTCATTGAGCATATCGCTCAAATGCAGGATAGGATTGCAGCAATCATGCCGGTAGTAAAAGAACATTTACTGCAGGCCCAAGCAGCCCAACAGAGGATATACAACAGGGGGGCCCAACTTCGTGTTTTCTCACCTGGTGACCGGGTCCTCGTGTTAGTTCCCACTGTTGAGAGCAAATTCCTGGCTAAGTGGCAGGGACCCTTTGAAGTAATTGAAAGAGTTGGGGAGGTCAATTACAAGGTGTATCAACCAGGTAAAAGGAAGCCCGAACAGATTTACCACATAAACCTGTTAAAGCCCTGGAAGGATAGACTGGCATTAACTGCGAGGTCTCTCCCGGTAACCCTTAAGGGTACTGAATCCCCTCTGATCCCTGAGGTCACGATTCCAGACACCCTGTCATGTTCCCAGAAACAGGAAGCTAGAGAGTTCCTGATAAGGAATAAAGAGAAATTTTCAGAGTTGCCGGGCACAACTTCAGCAGTTCAGCATGATATTGTTACTGAACCTGGGGTCCGTGTCAAGCTCAAACCATACCGAATTCCCGAAGCAAGAAGAAAGGACATCGGTGAGGAAGTTAAAAGGATGTTGGAGCTAGATGTTATTGAGGAATCCAATAGTGACTGGTCTAGCCCCATTGTATTAGTCCCAAAACTGGATGGCACTTGGAGGTTTTGTAACGACTTCAGAAAGCTTAATGCGGTAACAAAATTTGACACATACCCAATGCCCAGGGTAGACAAGCTTCTAGACCGACTTGGCAAGGCCCGTTATCTGACCACTTTGGACTTGACCAAAGGATATTGGCAAATACCCCTGACTGGTAGGGCCAAAGAAAAGACTGCATTTGTGACCCCGGAGGGGTCGTTTCAATATAAGAAAATGCCTTTTGGGTTGCAAAATGCCCCTGCAACATTTCAGAGGGCTATGGACAGGACCCTAAGACCTCACCGACAGTATGCTGCAGCCTATCTGGACAACATAGCGGTGCATAGCACTGACTGGGAGTCTCACTTGCCCCGTGTCCAGGCTGTCCTGGATTCCCTTTTCAAAGAAGGGTTTACGGCAAATCCCAAAAAAATGTGCCATTGGGCTAGAGGAAGCCAGGTATTTGGGCTACACTATTGGCCGGGGTGTCATAAAGCCCCAGGTGAATAAAATAGAAGCCATCCAGGAGTGGCCACGTCCTGTCAACAAGAAGCAGGTCAGGGCCTTTCTTGGCATTGTGGGGTACTATAGAAGATTCATCCCAAATTTCGCAACTATAGCTGCCCCACTGACAGACCTTACGAAAGGGAAAGACTCCGTAATGGGGAAATGGTCTCCAGTAGCAGAAGAGTCTTTTCAAGTCCTGAAGAAGGCTCTTTGTGCACAGCCAATCCTATACTCCCCCGATTTCTCCAAAAACGTTTTGGTCCAGACAGATGCGTCTGATGTGGGTATCGGGGCGGTACTTTCACAGGTACACAATGGGGAAGAACACCCTGTGGTGTACTTAAGCAGAAAGCTCAATGACCATGAAAAAAAGTATGCAGTCATTGAAAAGGAATGTCTCGCCATAAAGTGGGCCGTGGACGCGCTCAGGTAATACTTGTTGGGGCGCTAGTTTGAGTTGATAACTGACCATGCTCCCCTGAAATGGATGGCCCAAAAGAAGGAGACTAATAGGCGGGTGAACCGGTGGTTTTTGGCCCTACAAGACTACGCCTTTACAGTAAAACACAGGCCAGGTGTTGAGATGGGGAATGTAGATGCCCTCTCCCGTGTTCACTCGTGTTGGGCTACATGTGTTCCAACCCTGGGGTTGAAACAAGGGGGGAGGATGTGTGGCAGAGCGTCCCAGAGAGAGCCTGGGAAAGTCCTATTCGGGGTTTATACATCTCCCAGGCTCCTCTCATATACATTCAGGGATCTCTGAGCCAGGGTCCACTTCAGGTGTTGGTTCTCTCCCACAGGTTAATTAAAAGCTCACCTGAGCAGACAGCCTTTGCTCAGCCTGGGAAACACAGACAACGTTGGTCTGTGAGAGCAAGAAGGTTGGTAAAACTTGTTACCTGTGAATGTGGAAGCTGACAAGCGCTAGGCTTGTCCAGCCTGGTAGTGAGGGCCTGTAAATACTGTGTAGTTAGAGCCGAGACACGGCTAGGCTTTTGTTTAGCTATTTTTTCTTCTGTTTGTTTTCACCACACTGTACAGCACCTGTCATTAGACTTTGTATATAGCACCAATAATTAACACTGTGTTTTCACTGATCCAATGGACTTGGTATCTGTGCCTGCTCATCCCAGGGAGCTTTTGTACCCGCTACCTGTCCCCCAGGTTACAATATATATATATATATATATATATATATATATATATATTTTTTTTAGCAGAGACCCTAGAGAATAAAAATGGCGATCGTTTCAATATTTTATGTCACTCTGTATTTGTGCAGCGGTCTTTCAAATGCAATTTTCTTTGGAAGAAATACACATTCATGAATTCAAAAAATAACAAAACAGTAAAGTTAGCCCAATTTTTTGGGGTGAAATATAAAAGTTGATGTTACGCCGAGTAAATAGATACCCAACATGTCACGCTTTAAAATTGCGCACGCTCGTGGAATGGCGACAAACTGCGGTTCTTTAAAAATCTCCATAGGCGACGCTTTAAATTTTTGTTACAGGTTATCAGTTTAGATCTACAGAGGAGGTCTTGCACTAGAATTATTGCTCTCGCTCTAACGATTGCGGGGATACTTATGTATGCGTTCGCTTCTGCGTGCGAGTTTAGGGATGGGGTACTTTAATTAATTTTTTTTATTATTTATTTTTACACTGTCCTTTAAAAAAAAAACAAAAACCATTCTGATCTCTTTTTATTGCTGTCACAAGGAATGGCATTAACAGGCAGTGACAGGTACTTTTATGGAGAGATCTGGGGTCTAGAGCGACAATTTTGAAAAAAAAGCAATATTTTTTACTTTTTGCTATAATAAATATCCCCAAAAAATATATTAAAAAAACATTTTTTTTCCTCAGTTTAGGCCGATACGTATTCTTCTACATATTTTTGGTAAAAAAAAACAAAACGCAATAAGCGTATATTGATTGGTTTGCGCAAAAGTTATAGCGTCTACAAAATAGGGGATAGTTTTATGGCATTTTTATTATTATTATATTTTTTTTTACTAGTAATGGCGGCGATCAGCGATTTATACCGTGACTGCGACATTATGGCGGACACATCGGACACTTTTGACACTATTTTGGGACCATTCACATTTTTACAGTGATCCCTGCTATAAAAATGCACTGATTACTGTGAAAATGACACTGGCAGTGAAGGGGTTACCCACTAGGTGGCGCTGAAGGGGTTAAGTGTGCCCTAGTGAGTGTTTCTTACTGTAGGGGGGGATGGGCTACATGTGACAAGACAGTCATCACCGCTTCCGATTTACAGGAAGCGGTGATCAGTGTCCTGTCACTAGGCAGAGTGGGGAGATGCCTTGTTTACATCCGCATCTCCCCGTTCGAACGCACCGTGAGACGATTGCGGGCACCGCTGGAATCGCGGAGATCGCGGCGGGCATAATGGTGCTTCCTTAAAGGGGACGTATATATACGTCCTTTTGCCTAGGAGTGCCATTGTGTCGACGTATATAGTCGGGAAGCGGTTAAAAAGCCCTTTAAATGGCTAAAAAATGGTCTCCCCCATACACATTTCCCCTATACAGGACATAAATAGCCATAAAAAGAAATAATATGGTAAATATACTGTATCTGTGTAATCTAAATAGTCTTATCCAAGTCTTTACGGTCGGCACGTTTCGCTTGAATTGTAGCTTCTTCAGGACCATATATTTTTGAGGGGACAACACTACTATCATCAAACAAATAAACAGAAATTAGAATTGTACACTCACCGGCCACTTTATTAGGTACACCTGTTCAGTTGCTCGGTAACACAAATTGCTAATCAGCCAATCACATGGCAGCAAGTCGATGCATGTAGGCATCTAGACGTGGTGAAGACGACTTTGCTGAATTTCAAACCCGAGAATCAGAATGGGGGAGAAAGGGGATTGAAGTGACTTTGTACGTGGCATGGTTGTTGGTGGCAGACAGGCTGGTCTGAGTATTTCTGGGATTTTCACACACAGCCATCTCTCGGGGATTACAGAGAATGGTGGGGAAAAGAGAAAATATCCAGTGAGTGCCAGTTGTGTGGAGGAAAATGCCTTGTTGATGTCAGAGGAGAATGGGCAGACTGGTTCCAGATGATAGAAAGGCAACAGCAACTCAAATAACCCCTCCTTACATCCAAGATATGCAGAATACCATCTCTGAATGCACAACACATCCAACCTTGAAGCAGATGGGCTACAGCAGCAGAAGACCACACCGGGTGCCCCTCCTGTCAGCTAAGATCAGGAAACTGAGGCTACAATTGGCACAGGATCACCAAAATTGGACAATAGAAGATTGGAGAAACGTTGCCGGGTCTGATGAGTCTGGATTTCAGCTGCGACATTCAGATGGTGGGGTCAGAATTTGGCGCATGGATCCCTCCTGCCTTGTATCACCGGATCAGGCTGGTGGTGGGGGGGGGATATTTTCTTGGCACACTTTGGCCCGCTTACTACCAATTGAGCACCACAGCCCCCCTGAGTATTGTTGCTGACCATGTCCATCCCTTTATGACTACAGTGTCCCCATCTTCTGATGGCTCCTTTCAGCAGGATAATGCACCATGTCACAAAGCTCCAATCATCTCACCACTGGACAATGAGGTCACTGCACTCCAATGGCCTCCACACGCACCACATCTCCATCCAATAGAGCATCTTTGGGATGTGGAGGAACGGGAGATTGGCATCATAGATGTGCAGCCGACAAATCTGCAGCAACTGTGTGATGTTATCATGTCACTATGGAGCAAAATCTCTGAGGAACGTTTCCAACACCTCGTTGTATCTCTGCCACCAAGAATGAAGGCAAAAGGGGGTCCAACCCACTACTAGCATGGGGGACCTAATAAAGGGGGTCCAACCTGGGACTAGCAAGGGGACCTAATAAAGGGGGTCCAACCGCTACTAGCAAGGGGGACCTAATAAAGGGGGTCCAACCTGGGACTAGCAAGGGGGCCTGATAAAGGGGGTCCAACCCGCTACTAGCAAGGGGGACCTAATAAAGTGGCCGGTGAGTGTATATTACATAATTAATTGACTCGATTGAAAAGTGAAGGAGACAATTGATGTCCTTGTCTTGACTCAATTGATTACCGCCCTAATTATGTGAGCTGTGCAGGCTCTTTATATATCTATCTAGAATAATGATGTAATATATGTACAAGCCTAATTTCTATTTATTTTGCTTGTTACCAGTGTTGTTCCCTCTATGCCTATTGAATGTGGCACTCTTTAAAAGCTACTGTAGGGGGTATTTGCTTTTCTCATTTTTTGAATCTGGTGGGGAAACTGTGATGTATGGTTCCCTGGGGCCCACCAGGTGGCGCTGTCACTTTGGGCCCGGGGTTGAGCCATCATTGCAGTGTCGTACCTCTTTTGGCCTCTCTCAGCGGTTGTATGGTGGGCTTGCTGGGAGAGGGTATAAAGGGGGCGGCCATTTTTGGTGGCGGGAGTCGAGCCCGGGCACCTTCAGCCTGTGGACGGTGGTTCGTGTCGGTCCTCTAGGCGGCCTAGGCCTAGAGGACAGCCGGAGGTCGTGTTCCATCCCAGGCACCTTCAGCCTGTGGACGGTGGTTCGTGTCGGTCCTCTAGGCGGCCTAGGCCTAGAGGACAGCCGGAGGTCGTGTTCCATCCCAGGCACCTTCAGCCTGTGGACGGTGGTTCGTGTCGGTCCTCTAGGCGGCCTAGGCCTAGAGGACAGCCGGAGGTCGTGTTCCATCCCAGGCACCTTTAGCCTGGGGTGAGGTACTCGGATGGAGGTCTGGAGCTCGGTGCCCACCACTGAGGGAGGGAAGGAGATCCTAGGGAACCCAGGGGTTGGGAACCCGAATCCGGAAGGCGTAATGGACCGGGGGGAGCTCCTCACTTGAAGACCCGGTGCAGCAGATTGCCGGTGACAGGTGAGCCTCTCATCGGAGACCGCCTGGAAGGAAAATCCCCCCTCGCTAGGAGACCTCAACCCACTTTCAGGGAGGAAAGTGGAGAGTTCATTGTGTCTGGGCCTATTCGCATCCACACCTCCTTGTCTGTTCTGTTCTACAAGGGAGTCCAACTGATTGTGTTCATTCAAGAAGAATAAAGGAGTGTTGGACTTTAATGGTGTGGGGCTCGTTTTCTGGCAGACATTGTTCAAGGTGACTCGTATTGGAGGTTCCAGGTGCAGAACACTGACCCGAAGGTAAAACAAGAACTTTACTTCCACCACACAAATATCTGCGGTGAGGGCTTGGCGTGGTGACCCCGCTCTCTTTCCTCTAGGATACCCCTAGACAAGAGACAGACGAGCTGATAGAACAGGGGAGAGAGGAGGCCGCTACACGTGGGGGCTCGGGTCCGGTATAGTGTTCGTGTACCATGGAATTGAACGTGTCTGCCCGGAGGAGTTACGAGTAGGCAGGCCTTCATTGGCCGAAGTGCATACCTGCTCGAAGTCGTGGACATGACCCAATGAAGGGAAAGGCCCGCGCAGAAGAGTGGAAAAAGGGGGAAGCTCAGCCGTGTGAAGTACTACACGTGGGGGCTTCTATTGCACTGCGCCACCAGGCACACCCCCACCGCTTAGTTTGTGGGCGTGACTCTGAACAAGAAAGCCCACGAACTGGAGCAAAGGGGAGGAGTCCAATACGTGTGAAGGACTACACGTGGGACGTCGGCGCAAAACCTTGGCAGTGTGCGATGGATCAGCAACAGGTCGCCATGTTCGGACATACATCGTGGATTCCAGTTCACCCTTCCACCACGACATTGACTGCTGCTGCTCTGGTAACAGATACGGGGATCCGGCTAAAGCCAAGGGGTCGATTCGCCCTGTACTCGTGCATGGACGTTGAGGCCCTGGGTGTGATTTGTCCCGGCTGTTCGGGACTGGTGTGCCAACTGAAGCCATTCGGGCGATGTGAGGCCTGTGGGGAGTTCCTTTTTGAAGTGGATCCAGCGGTTGAGAGGCCGAGAACCATTTACCCCGGCCGTGCTACGGGCAACACCACTCAGCGAGGAGGAATCACTGCTTTCACAGCCATCCCTGCGCACACTGCAGCGACCGTGGAGGAGGTCGCGAACACTCAACGGAAGAAATCCGAGGATGCTGACTCGGTCACCACTGTCTCACAA
The DNA here is from genome assembly GCA_029206835.1 of Rana muscosa. Taxonomy (NCBI): domain Eukaryota; kingdom Metazoa; phylum Chordata; class Amphibia; order Anura; family Ranidae; genus Rana; species Rana muscosa. The sequence goes on from CM055117.1 coordinate 11,132,339, forward strand.
CGTCCACCACCGAAGAGAAAGACCGGTATGGTAACCCCCGACCAGCGGTTGTGGTGGACCGTCTCGCCCGCTTACACCCGGCCCGGATGGATCTGTTGACAAGAGTTCCGGACGTCCCGTGTCAAGCAAAGGCCGAGGTAAGCCAGGCGAAGAGATTTGGTGTGTGGGCGGAGGTGTAGGGGGAGGTGTAGGGAAGTCATGGCCCAGTAAGTCCGCGGGAGGTGGTGGCTCTGTTTCTACAACAGGCTACATACCCGCGGAGGAGTGTGACACCTCTGACCTGGAGTCGCTCTCGGACATGGGAGACGATGTTGCTATTGATGAACTGTTTGCAAAGAAGGGCTGGGACAAAGTACCTCTTGCCTCGTCCCGCAGAACTAGGGATCCACCCAGGTCTACAGGGGAAAGTACACCCAGGGTGGAGGCACCAGCGCCTGAAGAGGGATCCCGTCCCCAGCCTGCCACTACATCCCCGGTGCCACCTGCACCTAATACCGGGGAAAAGAGACTGTTGCTGCGGGCACCCATGCCTATACTGGAGGTGATCAGAGCGCCTCGCCACCCGGACTCAATAGTTTTACCTGGCGAAGGAGACAGAGCCACCATGCCTCCTCTGGCGAGACTACAACGCCTATTCGGTCAGAAGGTTGCCGCAGAGTATGGATGGGAGTACCCATACTTGTCCAAGGAGTTGTTGTACGAGGTGGAAGTTTGCCGGGAGCGCTGGTACAATGACTTTGTGTGGACCCACCTTCAGGTTCCACATGCCCGCAGGTACCTGGCGTGTTCTCCCAAGGCCTCTCAGCGTTTTAAGGACTGCAAAGCAGAGTGGATGTTGGGACGGCACATCCATGCGGACAAGGTGCTGATCCGGCGCAAGGAAGGGCAGGATGTTGAGTATCATCTGGAGACCATGGATCAGCACTTGAAACCACTTGTTCTGCCGCATCCCCGCTTCTATTTGTAGGAGGAAAAAGACTCTTTCTTGTTTTTATGCTGCTGAACTTTCTGGAGCCTGTTGTCCTTGTTGCCCAGAAGGAAGAAGGACTGTTCCTGTTGTTCTTCACTGATCCAGCAAGAGATCATGGACTCTGGGGTAGATAGGGCTCAGAAGAAGAAGAGTTCCACGAGTGCAGTTACTGCGATGCTGTCACCAGGTGGCAGTGTTGCGCATCGTTAACACCTTTCACACACTCACTCTTGGAGAAAAGGGATTTCTTTACGAAGAGGTTTCTTTTCTCTCACACGAATATATGTGTCAGGGTTATGTGTGATAACTTTCATTTTTTCCCTCTGCAGGGGAGCATCCCATCAAGACCACTGAGTATGGGGTGGGTCTTAGTCAGGATTAGGGATGAGCTTCGTGTTCGAGTCAAACATACGTTCGACTCGAACATCGGCTGTTCGATCGTTCGACGAAGATCGAACGATTTGGGCCGTTCGCGCCAAATTCGAGTGACGCGAACGGCCCACAATGCACTACGCCATCGCAGTGTCATCCAGGCGCTGTGATTGGCCAAGCATGCACTGTGACCCCGCATGCTTGGCCAATCACAGCGCCGGCAGCGAGGAGAGCAATGATTGGCCACAGGCAGGATGCCTGTGGCCAATTATTGCTGAGGGTGTTTAGTACACGCCCCACACTATAAAAGGCCGCCAGCACGGCGGCCTAGTGTAGTGTGTTCCGGAGCAGGGAAAGAGAAGCATAGGCAGGGACAGTGACATTTTTTTTTTTTTCTTGCTTAACCTGGATTCCTTTAGTTTAGGGAAAGAGAAGGATAGGTAGGGAGAGTGTCAGTGTGTTTTATTGTGCGAATCCTTTTTTCTAGGGACAGGGAAGGACAGTGAGGGAATTCTCCTTGTGCTATAGTGTGCTTTAAAAAAACATTTTTTCTAGGGACAGAAAACTATAGGTAGGGAGAGTGTCAGTTTCTTTCACTGTGATAATCCTTGTTTCTAGGGACAGGGAAGGAAAGTGAGGGAAATTCTCCTTGTGCTATAGTGTGCTTTAAAAAAACATTTTTTCTAGGGACAGAAAACTATAGGTAGGAAGAGTGTCAGTTTCTTTCACTGTGATAATCCTTGTTTCTAGGGACAGGGAAGGAAAGTGAGGGAAATTCTCCTTGTGCTATAGTGTGCTAAAGCATTCCTCATCAACCATCTTTGAAATCCTTGTTTTTTGGACAGTCAGGGAAATTGTCATTGTGCTATTCTGTGCAAAAGCAATCATCCTCAACCATATTTAGAAATCCTTAAGTAAAGGGACAGAGAAGGACACCTGAAGGTAGCCCTTATTGCTTTTTTCCCATCTCCCTGCAGGCCATCTATTAGAATGTCTGGAAGGCAAACAAGGAGAGGCAGACAGTCAGGAGGCAATAAAAGAGGGCAAGCAGGCTCTGTGTCTGGGGGCAACAGTGCTGGTCGTGGACGCGGTGCATTGTCATCAGCACATGGCCATGGGACACGCTTGTCCTTCTTTTCGGCAGCTGGACATGTTGAGCCACATCATGCCGAAGACTTGGTAGAGTGGATGACCAAGCCCTCCTCCTCCTCCTCATCCTCTCTCACCCAGGCTCAGGGTACTGGCAAAGCAGCTGCCAAAGCGTCCTCTTCCCTGGTATCAATGTCAGACTCATCATCAGTCACTCCTTCCCTAGACCCACCATGTCCTCCTCCTGAGGAGTCCCCCGAACTGTTTGAGCACAGTGTTGGGTACATGCTCCAGGAGGATGCCCAGCGTTTCGAAGGGTCTGATGATGAAACCCAGCTACAGGAAGGCAGTAGGGTGAGAGCAGACAGAGGGGATGCTCAAGAAGGACACCAATCTGGCAGTCATGTTCCAGCAGCTGCAGCATACTGCCAGATTGGCTCCAGTGATGAGGAGGGAGGGGATGATGAGGTCACTGACTCCACGTGGGTGCCTAATAGGAGAGAGGAGGAGGAGGAGGATGAGGAGGAGGCACATCTCCAACGAGGCAGGATGCCCTTTGGTGGCCAGCGTAAGGGCAGTACACCGACGGAATCACACCGCAGAGCTCCGCCTGTGCAGGGCGCTGCCTCTGCCCGTCATTCAAAAAGTTCTTTGGTGTGGGCCTTTTTTGAGGCTAGTGCATCAGATCGCACAGCTGCTGTTTGCAACATATGTCTCAAGCGTATATCGCGTGGCCAAAACATCAGCCGCTTGGGTACCACATGCCTGACCAGACATATGTTGACCTGCCATGCAGCTCGTTGGCAAGCCTACCTCAAAGACCCACACCAAAGAACAAAGCGGACCTCTCCTTGCACCGCATCAGCTGGGATCTCCAACCCCACTATAACTTCAGTCCTCTCTGAAACATGCACTGAGAGGAATGAAGGTGTAGAATTAGGTGTGTCACAGCCAAGTACTTGCGGCCACTCTGCTAGCAGTACACCGACGTCCGATTCTAGCAGGCAAATTTCCCTGCCCCAGCTGCTGGACCGTCGAAAGAAGTTCACTCCCAGCCATCCACATGCCCAGCGGTTGAATGCTAGCTTGGCTAAATTGCTAGCGCTTCAACTGCTGCCTTTTCAGTTGGTAGACTCGGCCCCCTTCCGTGAGTTTGTGCAATGTGCGGTTCCTCAGTGGCAGGTTCCCAAACGCCACTTTTTCTCACGGAAGGCTATTCCGGCTCTCTACCGGCATGTGGAAGGCAATGTCTTGGCCTCGCTGGACAGGGCGGTCAGCGGTAAGGTGCATATTACCGCTGACTCATGGTCCAGCAGGCATGGACAGGGACGTTACCTTTCTTTCACGGCCCATTGGGTCACTCTTTTGGCAGCTGGGAAGGATGCAGGACAAGGTGCAGTAGTGTTGGAGGTTGTTCCACCGCCACGCCTCCAAAATGCTACTACTGGTTGTGACACACCTCTCTCCTCCACCCCCTCCTCTTCTTCTTCCTCCATGGCCTCTTCCTGTGGTTTGTCCTCTGAACCAGCGGTGCTCCGTAGCCGTTCAAGGGGCTACGCAAGTACGCAGGCAAAAAGATGCCATGCCGTGCTTGCGCTGGTGTGTTTGGGGGACAGGAGCCACACTGGGGCAGAGGTCCTGTCTGCTCTGCAGGGCCAGGCCGAGAGGTGGTTGACGCCACGCCAGCTTAAGCCAGGAATGGTGGTTTGCGACAATGGCACCAACCTCCTCTCCGCCCTCCGACAGGGACAACTGACCCATGTGCCCTGTGTGGCTCACGTCCTTAACCTGGTGGTGCAACGGTTCTTGGGCAGGTACCCGGGCTTACAGGATGTCCTGAGGCAGGCCAGGAAAGTCTGTGTGCATTTCCGCAGATCTTATAATGCCAGTGCTCGCCTGGCTGAGCTGCAAAAGGAGTTGAACCTGCCCAAGAACCGCCTTATATGTGACATGCCCACCAGGTGGAACTCAACGTTGGCCATGCTGCAGCGGCTGCACACGCAGCAGAGGGCCATCAATGAGTACCTGTGTGACTACGGCACCAGGACAGGGTCAGGGGAGCTTGGTTTTTTTTCTCCACGCCAGTGGGGCATGATCAGGGATGCATGCACTGTCCTGGCACCATTTGAGGAGGCCACGAGGATGGTGAGCAGTGACAGTGCATGCATCAGTGACACTGTACCTCTTGTCCACCTGTTGGAGCACACGCTGCGTGGAATAATGGACAGGGCACTTGAGGCAGAACAGAGGCAGGAAGAGGAGGACTTCCTTGCCTCTCAAGGCCCCCTTTACCCAGACAGTGTTCCTTCTGTCCCACCCATCGCACAGGAAGAGGAGGAGGAGGAGGAGGAGGAGGAGGAGGAGGAGGAGGATTGTGTCAGCATGGAGGTGGAGGCTGGCACTCAGCATCATCAGCAGCAGTCTTTTAGGGATGATTTACAGTCCCAAGAAACCAGTGGACTTGTACGTGGCTGGGAGGAGGTGGCTGCGGATCATGTCGTCCTTAGTGACCCAGAGGACTCCGGAGCGAATGCCTCAGCAAACCTACGCTGCATGGCCTCCCTGATCCTGCAAAGTCTGCGGAAGGATCCTCGTATTCTTCGGATCAAGGAGAGGGACCATTACTGGCTGGCCACTCTCCTTGATCCACGGTACAAGGGTAAGGTTGCGGACCTTATGTTACCGTCGCAGAGGGAGCAGAGGATGAGACAACTCCGGGAGGCCTTGCAGAAAGGTCTGTGCAACGCGTTCCCAGAGACTGGGAGGTTACAAACTCCTGGTCCTGGACAACGAGTTGCTGAGGCTTCGGCCAGTCAAAGAAGGAGCGGTGGGGAAGGTGGCCGTCTGACCGATGCGTTCAGACAATTCTTTAGTCCGCAGCCCCAAAGTATGATCGGTTCCAGCAACCATCGCCAGCGTCTGATAAACATGGTGCAGGAATATCTAGGGGCAAGGTCAGACTTGGACACCTTCCCCACCGAAAATCCTCTGGCTTACTGGGTCTTGAGGATGGATCACTGGCCAGAGCTTGCACAGTATGCAATTGAGCTACTGGCCTGTCCTGCATCCAGCGTTCTTTCGGAACGCACATTCAGTGCTGCTGGAGGATTTGTCACGGATCACAGGGTGCGCCTGTCCACCGACTCGGTTGATCGACTGACTTTCATCAAGATGAACCAGTCTTGGATCACCACCAGCTACCACACACCTGATGCTGATATAACAGACTAATTGATTTTAACATGTCACATCCCTTCAAGACTGATGCTGATGCTGAGTGCCTGTGCTGTTATGTTGACTGGCTATCCTCCTCCTCCGAGTCCTCAATGATACGATTGATGATGATAGCTTGGAAGATCATTTTTGTTTATGGGTGCCGCCACCAGTGGCTAAGGCCCAATTTTTCAGCCCCTGTTTTACAGGGGCGTGTAATTACAATTTTTTTAGCAATAATTTGCCATAGGGCTCATTGCTGTGCTCCAAGTACAGTATCTGTGAGGGGTTGGAGTGTTGTGGCACCAGTGCCTAAGGCCCAATTTTTCAGCCCCTGTTTAACAGGGGCATGTAATTACAATTCTTGATCTAATAATTCACAGCAGGGCCCATTGCTGCACCCACCAAGAGTAACTCTGAGGGCTTACAGTGTTGTGGCAACGCCACCACCACCACCACCACCACGAAAGGCCCAATTTTTCAGCCCCTGTTCAAAAGGGGCATGCAATTACAATTCTTGATCTAATAATTCACAGCAGGGCCCATTGCTGCACCCACCAAGAGTAACTGTCAGGGCTTACAGTGTTGTGGCACCAGCACCACCATCAAAGGCCCAATTTGTACTACCACTGTTCAACAATTATATGTAATTAAAATTCCTGATATAATAGTTGACAGCAGGGCGTTCCAGCACCAACCAAGAGTAACTGTGAGTGCTTACAGTGTTGTGCCAACACCAACAACTAAGGGGCCTATTTCTGCAGAGTATATACGGCAGGTCCCTACTTTCAAACATCCAACTTACAAACGACTCCTACTTGCAAACGAAAGAAGACATCAGGAAGTGAGAGGAAATCTACCCCTAGGAAGGAAAATTCTCTCCTGTAAGAATTAATATGGGAGAAAGGTGTCTCCTCTGTACTGATGCTTTATCAGCAATCCTTGTTTCAATAAAAACACCACATTTCAAAAACATTTGTCATTGGGACGGAAAGTGAGGTGAAATGTTCTGAACAGGGGCACAGACAGCAAAACAAATGTTACAGGGGTGATAACCCTTACCTATGTTTTCCAAAAAGTTTAAAAATAGATTTTTTGGCTGGAGCTACACTTAAACAATGTACCTGTTCAAAATTACAAACAGATTCTACATAAGAACAAACCTACAGTCCCTGTCTTGTATGCACCGCCTGTATACGGCTGTTCAGAGTATATAGGGCCTTTTTTATTTTATGTGCGGGGTTCCCCTTAATATCCATACAAGACCCAAAGGGGCTGGTAATGGGCTGGGGTAGGGGGGGGGGGGTCATGGGGTAGCTATGCCATTTTTCCTAAAGATTTTCATCCATATTACCGGGACCAGACATTACATTAAAGCCGCAAGCAGTTTTAAATGGCTTTTTTTTCCTTTAGAAGTGTCATTTTGTGCAGGGACAGTTCTAAACACGGGAAACACGTGGCACTTCACAGGCATACTTTAGACACCCCCCAGGTACGATATTTAAAGGAATATTTGACTTTTTTTTTTTCACTTTATGCATCATTAAAATGACTGCTCCCGAAAAACGGCCGTTTTTAAAACTTCTTTTTGCATTGATACATGTCCCCTGGTGCAGAACCCGGGTTCCCAAACCCTTTTTAGGACAATAACATGCATAATAGTTGTTATAATTAGCACTTTAGAATCCGAACGTTCGCATCCATTGTATTTAATAGGGTTCTAATGTTCGTACGAACTTTCGGTCCGTTCGCGGGTTCTGGTGCGAACCGAACCCGGGGGTGTTCGGCTCATCACTAGTCAGGATGGGTGGGAAAAGTATAATGTGAATATGTGATTCCACAGTTATGGTTAAAATGTTGTTGTTTCCCTTTCCCTTTCATGTAAGGCTCAGACACAATTTCCTTAGTGACCAAGTTTTAAAATTTACATTTTTGTGCAGTTTATAGTTGCTTTCTGGACTGGACTATGTCAGCCGTTGAGGGCATAGTTTGCTCCAGACACTGGGGACCAGTGTTAAATCACCAGGGGGAGAGTGTAGCGGGTATTTGCTTTTCTCTTTTTTTGAATCTGGTGGGGAAAACTGTGATGTATGGTTCCCTGGGGCCCACCAGGTGGCGCTGTCACTTTGGGCCCGGGGTTGAGCCATCATTGCAGTGTTGTACCTCTTTTGGCCTCTCTCAGCGGTTGTATGGTGGGGCGGGGAACCCGCCGTGCTTGCTGGGAGAGGGTATAAAGGTGGCGGCCATTTTTTGTGGCGGGAGTCGACCCCAGGCACCTTCAGCCTGAGGGCGGTGGTTCATGGCGGTCCTCTAGGCGGGTCTAGGCCTAGAGGACGTTCGGAGGTCGTGTTCCATCCCAGGCACCTTTAGCCTGGGGTGAGGTACTCGGATGGAGGTCTGGAGCTCAGTGCCCACCACTGAGTTCCGCGAGGGAATGAGGTCTTAGGGAACCCCGGGAGCGGGTACCCGAATCCGGAAGGCGTAATGGACCGGGGGGAGCTCCTCACTTGAAGACCCGGCGCAGCAGATTGCCAGTGACAGGTGAGTCTCTCATCGGAGACCGCCTGGAAGGAAATCCCCCCTCGCTCGGAGACCGCAACCCACTTTCAGGGAGGAAAGTGGAGAGTTCATTGTGTCTGGGCCTATTCACATCCACACCTCCTTGTCTGTTCTGTTCTACAAGGGAGTCTAACTGTTTGTGTTCATTCAAGAAGAATAAAGGAGTGTTGGACTTTAATGGTGTGGGGCTCGTTTTCTGGCAGACATTGTTCAAGGTAACTCTTGGAATGGAGGCTCCAGGTGCAGAACACTGACCCGAAGATAAAACAAGAACTTTGCTTCCACCACACAAACATCTGTGGTGAAGGCTTGGCGTGGTGACCCCGCACTCTCTCCTCTAAGGTACCCCTAGACAAGAGACAGACGAGCTGATAGAGGAGAGGGGAGAGAGGAGGCCGCTACACTACCCTAGTTTGATTCATTTGAGTGAGACTCCCTTATTTAGAGGAACAAGACAAGGACGTCAATTGTCTCCTTCACTTTTCAATGCTGCAATCAAACCTTTAGCTATTTGTCTTCATGCCTCTCATGCCCCGTACACACGACCAGTTTTCCCGTCGGGAAAAAAAAACAATGGTTTTGCCAACAGAATTCCTCTCAAGCCCGCCTTGCATACACACGGTCACACAAAAGTCCGGAGAACTTTTGACTGCCAAGAACGCAAAGACTACGACGAGCCGACAAAAAAAAGTTCTATGCTTCCGAGCATGCGTCAAATTGTTTCCGAGCACGCATGTTTTTTCTCTCCGTCGGAAAAGCATACAGACAAACGTTTTTTTTCGCTAGGAATTTTTTCAGACGGGAAAATAGAGAACCTGCCCTCTATTTTTTCCCCGCTGTTTTCCTGTTGGGAAAAAGTCAGGTGGAGCATACACACGACCGGGATTCCCAACCAAAAGCTCTCATCTGACTTTTTCCAACAGGCAATCCGGTCGTGGGTAAAGGGGTATCAGATATTTGAAGGTTATCAGGATTGGTAAACAGGATCCGAGACGGGCTTGCTTGTTTGCTGCTCACATTGGCCCAGTATATATGTATATATGTGTGTACGACTGTGTGTCCCAAGCGTGTCGAGATCCTACGGGGTAAAATGACCGCACCAGCCAAGCAGACACTGGCTGCAAAAAGTGCCTAGAGGCGATTCAGTTCGCATGTGTAGCGCTATACAAGTCACTCATTCATTCATTCATTCATTCATTCACATGTTGGTGATGTTTCAGAATCCTAATAAAGCCCTTAAAGCGGAACTACCCGGCACCTGAGCTCTTCAAAACCAAAAACTTCTATTTAATTAATACTTTATCATTAAGAACCCCCCCCCCCCCCCCTAGCATTTCTAGCTGAAGCCATCTTGAGTAAGGCCAGATGATTTATGTAGCGTTTATTTCCTGGAATCCATCTGCCCTTAGCTCAGGCATGCAGGGAGGAGGGTGTGCTTAGCCAAGAAAACCCCTCCTCCTCCTCTCCGAAGACTCCTGGGATGTATGACATCATTTGCCTGGGAGTGGAAAGCAGTAAGTAGCTGAAGAAATGTGAAATGAGGCCTAAAACAAGCAAAGCTGATATATCGATTTACTAATAATAGCAGCATAAGGATTAAAAATAGTCAATAATGATTGAGTGTGTGAAGTTCAACTTTAACCACTTGATGCCACAGCGAGGGGCTTATAGAGGAGGTCCACCGATTTTTTTTATTTTTTTTTAAAGTCAGCCGCTACAAATACTGCAGCGGCTGACTTTAAAAATAAGGACACTTACCTGTCCAGGGCGCCCGCGATGCCGACAACTGAAGCCGATCTCTCCCTCGGCTCTCGGGTGCTGCCGCCGCCATCTTCGGTAAGGGAATCAGGAAGTGATGCCTTGCAGCTTCACTTCCTGGTTCCCTACTGCACATGCGCGACTCGCACTGCGCGATCCCACTGGTCCCTGCTGTCTCCTGGGACCCGTGTGTCTCCCAGAAGACAGTGTGGGGGGACGGGGGGGGGGGACGAAGGAAGTGGCGTAGATCGTATTATACAGGTATCTGCTCCCCCCCTCCCCCCTGAAAGGTGCCACTGGAGGGGGGGGGGGTCCGAAAAGCAGAAGTTCAATTTTTGGGTGGAACTCCACTTTAGATTGCCGGGAGGGTGTACGTAGACATCCTCCCGTGCTCGCTCTGCCCACGTGCCCCCTGCGGCATGTGGACAGGGCGCTCTGTGATCACTGAGTCCTTTGGAGTCCTTTGGACTCAACCAATCACAGATAAGAGTAAAGGCTCTTTACCACATGATCAGCTGTCAGCCAATGACAGCTTATCACGTGATGTAAGCAGAAGTCGGTAATCCCTTTTTTTTTTTTCTCACGCTGACAGCGCAAGGAGAAAAAAATAGCCGATCACCAGCATCTGTAAAAGTGACACCGGTCCCGGGAAATACCTGCCTGTGCTCCTAACCAGTGCCCGTCAGTGCTGCCAATCAGTGCCTCATCAATAGTGCCACCTATCAGTGCCACCTATCAGTGCCCATCAAGAGGAACTGCAGTCTGCTCACATAATTTGTAATAAAAACATCTTTGCCATTCTGAAGCTTCCCCTCCAACCACTTTGCATATTATTTTATATATACTGTGATTTCTGTACTTGACAAGTAGGCTGCAGAAATCTCCCTCCACTGAGTCTGGCTGCAGCCATTTTAACTGTGGGCAGCTGAAGCTGCTGCCTGTTCACTTCCTGGATTTACAAAGAGACACGCCTCCAGCTCTGCAGCTCTCATTGGCCCTCTTATGACTCACCCCCCCCCCTCCCTTCCTGGCAAACTCTCACAAGAGAGAGAGAGCTGTGAACACACCTCCCAACATTTTGAGATGGGAATGAGGGACACCTACTACCAAACATATGTAGGCATAGGACACGCCTTCGCCACACCCCCTTAAAGGAGAATTAACCCAATTTTTTTTAAAGTTAATTAAATCCACAAGTGCTTTTTTTTTACCACTGCTATTCCTTTATATTGGCTTTTAAAACATACAAATGCAGCAATTTAGAAATCAGGATGAAAGGTTTAGCGCTGGGAAACAGTTTTTGAAAGATAAAAAGTGCATTTTTTTTATACAACTCTATAGATCAGACCAACATGAGGGACAACTGAGGAGGAAAGAGGGACAGAGGGACATTGCTCCAAATCAGGGACAGTTGGGAGCTATGGCTGTGCATGATGTCATAAGCCTAGGCTAATGACCAGACAAGAAGCAGGAAGTGGGCTGCATAAGGGAGTTACTGGCAGAAAGAAAAATGTTTTACTATCCAAAGATAAAACAACAAGAACAACAAGGGCAGAAGATTTAATAGATGGAAAGATGAAAAAATTACTAAAGGTCGGCTTTAAAGGGGGATTCCTCCAAACACTGTAGCTGCTGACTATTAATAAGGACACTTACCTGTCCTAGGCGCCCGCGAAGTCGGTCCCCCGAGCAGTGTTGCCAACTCCCTGAAGTGAAATTTACTGGCAAGGATGCCAAAATTTCTGTATGGCACCAATTTCTTACTGGCAAAAATCATGAAAATTGCTGGCAGAGCCGCATTTTTTACTGACACTGCAAAAAAGTACCTACAATCACTGTTTTTAGTACTAAACAGTGCAAATATCAATATTTGAACTATAAACACACAGCTAATGCTAATATCAATGTGTTTAAGTTAAACAAAAGTAAAAAAACATTTTTCTCAATTCACATGAAGGTTAGGATACTATAACCCAGCCAGCACAGAGTTCCCTCTTACATCAGAGTCTGCAGGATGCCCCCTTACAGTGCAAGGGAACTCTTATGTAAAGGGGAACGCTGCAGATCATGATGTAAGGGGGAACCCTGATGTGGAGGGGGGCTCTTACCTTAGTGTATTCACCTTCCGCAGAGTGAATACACTAAGGTAAGGGGGCGGGGGGTATTAATATAAGGGGGAAACCTTTATATCAGTGCCCCCTTACATTATTGTATTCATTCACCTCCTTACATCAGTGACCCCCCCCCCCCCTTAGAATGGCCTGGCGGCACTGTCACTTACCTCCTCTCAGGTGCACAGTGTGGGGCTCAGTCTGACGGCTCCAGCTTGGTGGCTCTGATCTCCTCTCCCCAGTCCACACGTCTGTTTCTTCCTGGCCCGTAACCCCCATCCCGGCAGCACTTCCACTCTTGACTCCTTTCTAGGATCCCCTCAGAGACTGTAGACATGATAAAAGACAAGAGATGGTCAGAGGCTGCAGACACACTACAGGAGGTGGACACTGGACAGAGACTGCGGACATACTACAGGAGGGGGACAGAGGCTATGGACCCACTACAGGAGGTGGACAGAGGCTGCGGACACACTACAGGAGGGGGACAGAGGCTGCGGACATACTACAGGAGGGGGACAGAGGCTGCGGACATACTACAGGAGGGGGACAGAGGCTGCGGACATACTACAGGAGGGGGACAGAGGCTGCGGACATACTACAGGAGGGGGACAGAGGCTGCGGACATACTACAGGAGGTGGACAGAGACTGCGGACATACTACAGGAGGTGGACAGAAACTGCGGACATACTACAGGAGGGGGACAGAGGCTGCCGACATACTACAGGAGGTGGACAGAGGCTGCGGACACACTACAGGAGGGGGACAGAGGCTGCGGACACACTACAGGAGGGGGACAGAGGCTACGGACCCACTACAGGAGGTGGACAGAGGCTGCGGACATACTACAGGAGGGGGACAGAGGCTACGGACATACTACAGGATGGGGACAGAGGCTGCGGACATACTACAGGAGGTGGACAGAGACAGCGGACATACTACAGGAGGGGGACAGAGGCTGCGGACACACTACAGGAGGGGGACAGAGGCTGCGGACATACTACAGGAGGGGGACAGAGGCTGCGGACATACTACAGGAGGGGGACAGAGGCTACGGACCCACTACAGGAGGTGGACAGAGGCTGCGGACACACTACAGGAGGGGGACAGAGGCTGCGGACATACTACAGGAGGGGGACAGAGGCTACGGACCCACTACAGGAGGTGGACAGAGGCTGCGGACACACTACAGGAGGGGGACAGAGGCTGCGGACATACTACAGGAGGTGGACAGAGGCTGCAGACATACTACAGGAGGTGGACAGAGGCTGCGGACACACTACAGGAGGGGGACAGAGGCTGCGGACATACTACAGGAGGGGGACAGAGGCTGCGGACATACTACAGGAGGGGGACAGAGGCTGCGGACATACTACAGGAGGGGGGACAGAGGCTGCGGACATACTACAGGAGGGGGACAGAGGCTGCGGACATACTACAGGAGGGGGGACAGAGGCTGCGGACATACTACAGGAGGGGGACAGAGGCTGCGGACATACTACAGGAGGGGGGACAGAGGCTGCGGACATACTACAGGAGGGGGGACAGAGGCTGCGGACATACTACAGGAGGGGGGACAGAGGCTGCGGACATACTACAGGAGGTGCCGGTGGAGACACTCTGCGGACATGATGGTGCCCTCCTCACCCCCTCACAGTAGCCTCCTCCTCTGTCCACCACCATATTACTTCTCCACATCATCAGTGTGCTGTGTCCTCCTCCTGTGCCCCTTTCACCATTCCACAGGTCAGTGCTGCACTGTGCTGCCCTGACCTGTGGAGAGGTGAAAGGGGCACAGGAACCAGAGGAGGACACAGCACACACTGATGATTTTGAGAAGTAATATGGTGGTGGATAGAGCACATCAGTCTCTCCCCTGCATGGCACGGCTTCAGGCTCTCAGGACGCCAGGCTCTCACTCGCTTGTATCCCCCCCAGTTTCACTGACCTTAAAACTCGAGTTGAGTCCGTCCTCTTCACCCCTGGGCCCTGGGGCCTGGGCCCTGTCAGTGCTCCGAGCCTCCGAGTCCGCTCGCTCCGAGTCCTCCTCCACCTATGATGAGTGCATGGCATGCATGCACTCACTACAGGTGTCGCGCCAGCCGCTGTGGCCTTTTCAAAAATGGCGCCAGCGGCGCCATCACGTTACCACGCGTGCGCCGCCCGGCCGAGCGTGAACAAGTTTCCCTGAGCTCGGCCGGCTTTCGGAACGGCGCATGCGCAGTTGTATGACTGGCTCGCGGCCATCTTTTTTATGGGCGCCGGTGCCCATAACGGACTTTAACGTACACCCCGAAAAAGGGGTTAAATTTGCGGACTGTACGTAAATCTACGTACGGTTGGCAACACTGCCCCCGAGGCCGATCCCTCGATCCTGGCAGGTCCCGGCGCCCCCATCCTCACTAAGGGAAACAGGCAGTGGAGCCGTGCGGCTTCACTGCCTATTTCGCATGTGCGAGTCTCGCACGGACTTGTGAATGGGCGGCTGCTCTCTGGGATGCACACAGTTCCCAGAAGGTAGCGCGCCCCATTCACCAGAAGACACCGCGAGTCGGCAGAGGAAGAAGACCTGCCGAGGACTAGGAAAAGGCAGATTAGGAACTTCCGCATAGCAACCGCCTGTTCTGGTAAGTAAAAAAATTTGGTTTTTTTTCCATTTATTTGTTTTCTATTTTTTTGCAGGATTTTCATGTATTTAATTTTTTTAGGGTGGATCTCCACTTTAAGTGCCGCCTATCGGTGCCCATCCATGAAGGAGGAAAAATTACCTATTTGCAAAATTTTATAACAAACTTTGAAAAATGTTTTTGTTTGTTTAGCAAAAAATAAAAACCCCAGCGGTGATTAAAGCGGAGTTCTACCCAAAAATGGAACTTCCGCTTTTTCGGTTCCTCCCCCCCCCCCTCCAGTGTCACATTTGGCACCTTTCAGGGTGAAGCAGATACATGTCTAATACAGGTATTTGCTCCCACTTCCGGCGATAGATCGGCGCAGATTCCGCGGCGATCTACGCCATGTCCGGCCCCTCCTCCGTCTCGCCCCCCCCCGCTGTCTTCTGGAAGACACACAGGTCCCAAAAGACAGCAGGGACCCATGAGGAAACGCAGTACGACTCGCGCATGCGCAGTATGGAACCAGGAAGTGAAGCCGCAAGGCCCCCCCCACCAGCATCAGTTAGGCCCCTTTCACACTGGGGCGGGAGGTGCGCTGGCAGTATAGCGCCGTTATTTTTGGCGGCGCTATATCGTCGGAATTGCCTGCAGAGGCACATTGCCGGCGGTATAGTTGCAGTTTCCCATTGCTTTCAATGGGAAGGAGTGGTGAAGGAGCGGTAAGCACACCGCTCCTCTCACCGCTCCAAAGATGCTGCTAGCAGGACTTTTGGAGCGGTCCTGCTAGCGCACCGCTCCAGTGTGAGGGCTTTCACACTGGAGACACAGCAGCCGCTGTTTAGGATCGGTTTGCAGGCGCTATTTTTAGCGCAATAGCGCCTGCAAACCGCCCCAGTGTGAAAGGGGCCTTAATGTCAGATTGTTTGCCGCACTCTCACAGTCCCATAAGTCACTGATCACCACTATTACTAGTATAAGAAAAAATAAATAAAAAAATACCAGTATATGTGTGTGTGTATATATATATATATATATATATATATATATATATATATATATATATACATATATACACACACACACACACACACTTATTGGGATTTTTTTTTTTTTTTTACCAAAGACAGGTAGCAGAATACATATTGGCCTAAATTTATGAAGAAATTCGATTTTTTTTAATTTTTTATTAGCAATGTTTTATAGCAGAAAATAAAAAATATTGTTTTTTCAAAATGTTCGGTCTTTTTTTATTTATATAATAAAAATAAAAAACCCCAGTGGTGATTAAATACCACCAAAAGGAAAGCTCTATTTGTGTGAAAAAAAATGATAGAGATTTTGTTTGGGTACAGCGTTGCATGAACGAGCAATTACCAGTTAAAGTAGCACAGTGCTGAATAGCAAAAAATGCTCTGGTCATAAAAGAGGTAAAATCTTCTCGAGCTAACGTAGTAAAACCAGGTCTGGTATCAAGCCTCGTACACACGGCCGAGAATCTCGTCACAAAAAAAACGTTGTTTTTCTCGACGGGTTTCTTGTCAAGATTGCCGAGATTCTTGTCAAGCTTTCCCTTCATACACACTGTCAACCCAAAATCTCGTCGGCGACGTGCAACACGTACGACGGCAGTATAAAGGGGAAGTTTAATTCTCATGGCGCCACCCCTTGGGCTGCTTTTGCTGATCTCGTGTTACCGCGTGTTAGTAAAAGTTTAGTGAGTGACGATTCGCGCTTTTCAGTCTTCGTGCTTTCAGTTCGTTACAGCGCGACGAATGTGCTATCTCCATTACGAACGCTAGTTTTCCCAGAACGAGCGATCCCGTCTCATACTTGAGTCTGAGCATGCGCGGTTTTTGAAGTTTCGGAAAAGCATACACACGAACGGTTTTCTCGTCCAAAAACAGTCTGACGAGAATCACGCCGAGAAAAAAATTATCTCGTCGAGATTTTGGCCAGTTTTCTCGATGAGAAACCCATACACACGAACGGTTTTCTCGGCAAGAAAGCTCTCCCAGCAGTTTTCTTGTCGTGTGTACGCGGCTTCAGATTGGCCACCAAGGTGAGGGGCAAAGCTTCCCTCCCTTGTCTGTCCATGTCAAGGAAAAAGGAAAGATGTCTCCTCTCTCGCCAATGGGAACCTGATCTGTACTCGGTCTGGTGTCAGGACTCTCTATCTCTGGGGCACCGTATTGAGGGACAGTTGACATTGGGAAGAAATTGTCACCCCCCCCACCGTCCCCTTCCCCACTTGGCTCTCACAGCAGTCACATGATGGGAAGCAAATCTCACTGGCTACCAATAAGAAGCCTTACACAGTTGTCAAGAGGTTAATTTTCCCTTTATTAACCCCCTGCTACTAATCCTTTACGGCAGCAGCCTCTAAACTTCGCCTCAGGGACCAGATGCGGCCCTTTGCGTGCCATTATCGGGCCTTTTGGGGAACTTTTCCATTCACTGACAACGACGATGGGGCACTATTACTTCCACTGACCCCAATGATGGGGCACAATTCCTTCCATTGACACCAACGATGGGGCAAGATTCCTTCTATTGACACCAAAGATGGGGCACAATTCCATCCAATGACACCAACTATGGGGCACAATTCCCTCCATCGACACCAACCATGAGGCACAATTCCTTCTATTGACACCAACCAAGGGGCACAATTCCTTCCATTGACACCAACGATGGGGCACAATTCCTTCTATTGACACAAACCATGGGGCAGACACCTTTCATTGACACCAACTAAGGGGCACAATTCCTTCCATTGACACCAACCATGGGGCACAATTCCTTCCATTGACACCAACCATGGGGCACAATTCCTTTCATTGACACCAACTAAGGGGCACAATTCCTTCCATTGACACCAACCATGGGGCACAATTCCTTCCATTGACACCAACGATTGGGCAAAATTCCTTTCATTGACACCAACCATGGGGCAGACCACTTTCATTGACACCAACTAAGGGGCACAATTCCTTCCATTGACACCAACCATGGGACACAACTCCTTTCATTGACACCAACCAAGAGGCACAATTCCTTCCATTGACACCAATCATGGGGCAGACTCCTTTCATTGACACCAACCATGGGGCAGACTCCTTTCATTGACACCAACCAAGGGGCACAATTCCTTCCATTGACACCAACCATGGGACACAATTCCTTCCATTGACACCAACCAAGGGGCACAAATCCTTCCATTGACACCAACCAAGGGGCACAATTCCTTCCATTGACACCAACCAAGGGGCACAATTCCTTCCGTTGACACCAACCATGGGGCACAATTTCTTCCGTTGACTCCAACCAAGGGGCACAATTCCTTCCATTGACACCAACCATGGGGCACAATTCCTTCCATTGACACCAACCAAGGGGCACAATTCCTTCCATTGACACCAACCATGGGGCACAATTCCTTCCATTGACACCAACAATGGGGCAGACTCCTTTCATTGACACCAACGATGGGGCACAATTCCTTCCACTGACACCAAAGATACAGCATTGTTTACTCCCACTGGAAACCAGGACATTTTATACTCCCAGTGGCCCTAGTCCCACCCCCTTATGTCTGAAGGACAGTAGACTAGCCCTTTGTTTGGAAAGTTTGATGACCCCTGCTTCAAGGAGTTATTAACGCTGAGAGGCAGAAGCAGGCTTCCCAATCAGTGGTTGGCACAGCAATCACATGATCAGGAACCTATCCCTGGCTACTCATCAGTGCCACAAACATTCGGCATATGTGAAGAAAGCCGACTTCCATGGTGCCACATTTCTTTTTCGTACATCACGGGACACAGAGCGACTTAGTCATTACTAATGGGTTATATAGATTACCTTCAGGTGTTGGCACTGGCCAATTCCAAACCGGAAGTACCCTCCCCTATATAAGCCCCTCCCATCCGGGAGCACCTCAGTTTTTTGCCAGTGTCTAAGGTGTTGGCCAAAGAGTAACATGTGTTTTCACTGGGCTTGCGTACAGGTTCTTTTGGGCCTTAGTAAGCTGTTCCGGATCCCACCAAAAAAGCTTCATAGCTAAACGGTCGGTACCCGGGCCTTGCAGCAGAAGAGCAAGGTTTTGCCTGTAATGCCTCTCTTAGGAGGGCTGGACCCTGGGATCCAGAGCTCCGGTCATACCCACGACCAAGATGTTGTCTGTGCAGGGTGCTATACAGGTCCAGGGGAGTGGAATCCTTGGGAACCCGGTCCCTGAAGGTTTAATTACAATGCCTGCCGTGATAGGTGAAGTTTGGACTTCTGTGGACCAAACAAAGTCCTGCGGCGGGGATCAGGTAAGTGGGGGCCCCCAGGAACTTGGTTCTATTGGGGGACCCCCAAGCCTAATTTGTCTTTCTGTCTGTTACCTAACGGTATTCCCGCTAAATATCTGTGTTTGCCTGTAACTACTGAAAATGTAAAATTTTAATAGTAGTCAAGAAAAAAAAAAAAAAAAAAAAAGGGACCGCGGTACCTGTGTTAAACCACTAGAGGCCGCTGTAGTCCATTTTTCTTGTCATGTGGATCTTTGGTTTTCTCAAGTCAAAAGATCCAGGCAGTTGGTAAGTTTCTCTGTGGGAATCCACTTCCTCTGCCCTGTTGCTGCGCTCATCCACCGCACAGGCCCTCCGGCAAAAAGGGCCCTGGCTCCTAGTCCCTGTTTGATTTCGAAAAGGGCGCCAATGGCGCACGGGCGCGCACGCGGGCGCGTGCACGCGCCTCCTATGAAAAAAAAGGGGCGGGGCGGGTGGATGACGCTCGATGCGCGCCGCGGCGCTTCTGCGCATGTGCAGGCATCCCAGCTTGTATAAAGACACAGTACAAGTGTCAGCTGGATGCAAACAGAGCTAGCAACAAACAGTGGCACACAGAGGCGGTTGATGCAGGCATCCCCATAGAAAGGCACTTTAGTGGACACCAGCTGGTATATAGCAGCAACTGTGTTAGACTATTACCAGCAAAAATTGGTGTATGACGACGGGAATACCTCAGCTTTGTGCTTATAGGATATGTCGTCCAGACGCTCTGGAAATAGATCTTCCAAGAAGCGAAAGGGGTCTCCATCGGGCTCTGAGGATATTGGGCATGCTTGCACTGCACCAATCTCCCCTGAGAATTCAGAGGTCAGTAGCCGTAGAAACCCCGCAGGAATGCCTGGTGCTGCGGCTGTCCCCAGTCCACCTGCTCCTGTATATATAACAGAGGAGGTTTTATCCTCAACTCTGGGAGGATTGGAAGAGAGATTAACAGCATTGATCGCTGCTTCCCTGTCACAGGAAAAGCGCGTCCGATCTCCGTCTCCTCCTTCAGAGTGCCTGTTAGTGGAGGAACAGCCCCACACAGAGATCGACCTACCTGAAGGGGATCAGGTGAGGTTGATTCAGTTATGGAGGAATCAACAGTGGAAGAACCTTTCTCAGCATCTCAGGCTGAAAGATTATGGGTTCAGTCTCTGACTAACATGGTCCGATCGGCATTTAAAATGCCTCTGGCGGAACCACCATCCACTACGGTTTCCTCGCTGGGGTCGCTAAAAGCTCCCCAGGCTGTCTGTTCCTTCCCAATCCACCCTTTATTGGAAGGGCTTATTTACCAGGATTGGGAGCATCCTGATAAAATATTTGCTCCCCCCAAGAGATTTCCGGTGATCTATCCCATGGAGGATAAGTTCATAAAAAAATGGAGGGTCCCTACAGTGGACGCAGCCATCTCTTCTGTTAACAAATCACTGACATGTCCAGTAGATAATGTTCCAATGTCAAAGACCCAATAGATAAAAAATTGGAGTCTTTACTAAAATCTGCTTTCTCTACAGCAAGCATGGTGACACAACCTGCGGTAGCAGCGATTGGAGTCTGCCAAGCAGTGAAAGATCAGTTGAAACAAGTCTTAAGGGACTTACCAGATCAGCAGGCTCTTGCCCTAGCTGACCTGCCTAGAGCCTTGTGTTTTGCGGTGGACGCCATAAAGGATACAATCCAACAGGCCTCCCGCTTTACGCTGTCTATAGTACATATGCGTAGGCTTCTGTGGCTCAAAAAACTGGTCTGCTGAAGCTCCCTGTAAAAAACTGCTGGTTAGCTTCCCATTTCATGGAGAACGCTTATTTGGAGAAGATCTGGACAAATATATCCAGAAAATTTCTGCCGGTAAAAGTTCACTCTTACCGGTTAAGAACAAGGGTAGAAGTCCTTCTTTTAAGAGGCCTACTTCTCCAGTCCCGGGCACATCGGCTGTGAAGCAGTTCCGACGGCCTCCGCGGTCAAATTCAGGGGGCAGAAATCAGGGACAATCACAGGGTAACAAGAAGCCCTGGATCAAGAGAGGTACAAAACCTCCCCCCAAGGCATGAAGCGTTGCCCCCACTCAATCGGGTGGGGGGAAGACTTCAGTTGTTCACAGAGACCTGGCGGGACACCATCAGAGACAGATGGGTGCTCTCCGCAGTAAGTCTGGGATACAAGCTGGAGTTAAAAGGCACTCCTCCTGCCCAATTTATGAGGTCAAACGTGCCAAGAGATCCCCAGAAGAGAGGATCCCTCCTTCTGGCACTAGAACAACTATTGCTCCAAGGGGTAATCATGAAGGTTCCCCTGGAAGAAAGCGGATTCGGGTTTTACTCGAACCTTTTCACAGTCCCCAAACCAAATGGGGACGTGAGGCCCATATTAAATCTAAAAGGGCTAAACAAGTTCCTAAATATCAGGACTTTTCGGATGGAGTCGATCCGATCGGTGGCCACCGCCCTACAAGGGCAGGAATGGTTAGCCTCGATCGACATAAAGGATGCTTATCTGCATATTCCCATCTTTCCGGCCCACCAGAAATTTCTACGCTTTGCAGTAGAAGGGCGCCATTTTCAGTTCAGAGCCCTACCTTTCGGTCTGGCCACAGCACCACGAGTGTTCACAAAAATTCTGGCCCCATTATTGGCCAATCTAAGAACACAGGGTGTAACGATAATGGCATATCTAGACGACCTGCTACTAATAGACCACTCAGTGGAAAAGCTGGAAGTAGCTATTCACAAGACAATCAAGTATCTGGAATATCACGGTTGGATTATCAACCGGGACAAGTCAGCTCTAAGACCAGTCAAAAGTCTGGAATACTTAGGGCTAAGGCTGGATTCAAATCAGAGAAAGATTTTCTTACCTCCAGAGAAGGTGTCGTCTTTAAAAGATTTGACCCACTTAGTGGGTACAAAAAGAAAACCATCCATACGCCTCTGCATGAGGCTGCTGGGAAAAATGGTGGCTTCATTCGAAGCGGTACCCTACGGTCAATTCCATTCAAGGAATTTGCAAAGGGCCATACTGTCAGCCTGGAACAAAAAAGTTCAGGCTTTAGACTTACCAATGTCCCTGTCCCCTTCCGTTCGCAAGAGCCTCCATTGGTGGTTGGTGCCCCAGAATCTGGAAAAAGGGAAACCCTTCAGTCCGGTTTCTTGGAAGGTAGTCACTACAGATGCCAGCCTCATAGGCTGGGGGGCAGTACTGGAGCAATGGTCTCTCCAGGGCAAGTGGTCAGAAGCAGAAAAGGCCCTGCCCATCAATCTCTTAGAGATACGAGCAGCCCGGTATGCCCTAGTAGCATGGACATCCAAACTCCAAGGGTCCCCTGTCAGAATTCAATCAGACAATGCCACAGCAGTGGCATATATCAATCACCAGGGTGGCACCAGGAGTCGTGCAGCCCAGAGGGAAGCAAATTGCATCCTGGAGTGGGCAGAAAAATATGTCCCAGCCATATCCGCGGTTTTCATCCCAGGAGTGGAAAATTGGAGAGCGGACTTTTTAAGTCGCCAACAATTATGCCCGGGGGAATGGTCTCTTCACCCCAAGGTTTTCCAGGCAATATGCCAGCGGTGGGGAACACCGGATGTAGATCTGCTAGCCATCCAGATTCAACGCAAAGGTGGACAGATTTGTGTCTCGCACAAGGGATCCTCTAGCTTGCGGCTCGGATGCCCTAGTGTTCCCTTGGGATCAGTTCAAGCTGATATATGCATTCCCACCGCCACAATTGTTACCGCGATTACTCCGCAGAATCAGGGTAGAAAAGAAACCAGTGATTCTGGTGGCTCCAGTGTGGCCCCGAAGGGCATGGTACGCGGAGATTGTAAAAATGTCAGTGAGGAGTCCTTGGACCCTCCCACATCGTCCGGACCTGCTGTCGCAGGGACCGATATACCACCCTTCCTTACCAGCCCTAGGTTTGACGGCCTGGCTATTGAAGCCCACATTCTGAAAAAGAGAGGGCTCTCTAATTCTGTGGTATCTACCATGATCAATGCCAGGAAGCCGGTATCCAGGCAGATCTATTATAGGATCTGGAAAGCGTACATTACGTGGTGTGAGGCCAAGAAATGGCATCCACGTAAGTACGTGATAGGGAGGATTTTGGACTTCCTACAGTGGGCTGTAGATAGGAAGCTGGCCTTGAGTACTATCAAGGGTCAGATTTCGGCCTTGTCAATATTTTTTCAAAGGCCCTTGGCTTCGCATTCACTAGTCAAAGCTTTCATACAAGGAGTGATGCGTATTAGCCCTCCGGTTAGTATTCCCATATGTCCTTGGGACTTAAACCTGGTTCTGTCAGTTCTACAGAAACAACCGTTTGAACCATTGCAACACATTTCCTTGGTTCTTCTCACCAGGAAATTGATTTTCTTAGTAGCCGTTTGTTCGGCTAAAAGAGTGTCGGAATTAGCCGCTATGTCCTGTAGGGAGCCATATCTGGTTGTCCATAAGGACAGAGTAGTATTACGTCCTCATCCAGCCTTTCTTCCTAAGGTGGTATCGAGGTTTCATTTGAACCAAGATGTGGTTCTTCCTTCTTTTTTCCCCAAACCTACTTCGGTAGAGGAAAAGTTATTACATTCTTTGGATGTAGTAAGAGCAGTTAAAGCTTATCTAAAAGCCACTGCTCAGATTCGCAGAACGGATACTTTGTTTATTCTGCCGGAAGGCCCTAAAAAGGGTCAGGCAGAATCAAAATCTACTTTAGCCAAGTGGATTCGACAGGTCATAATACAAGCCTATGGCTTGAAAAAGAGACCGCCTCCGTTCAAAGTTAGGGCGCACTCCACGAGAGCAGTTGGAACTTCATGGGCAGTGCATCACCAGGCCTCCCTGGCTCAAGTATGTAAGGCCGCAACATGGTCTTCAGTACACACGTTTACTAGATTCTACCAGGTGGGCGTTAGAAGTCAGGAGGATGTCGCCTTTGGGCGCAGTGTGTTGCAGGCCGCAAAAGATCCTCATGCCTGATGGCGCCCAGCTTATGTATCCCTCCCCTCATTTGGCATTGCTTTGGGACGTCCCATTAGTAATGACTAAGTCGCTCTGTGTCCCGTGATGTACGAAAAAGAAAAAGGGATTTTTATAACAGCTTACCTGTAAAATCCTTTTCTTGGAGTACATCACGGGACACAGAGCTCCCACCCCTCTTTTTGGGACACTTATTGCTTTGCTACAAAACTGAGGTACTCCCGGATGGGAGGGGCTTATATAGGGGAGGGTACTTCCGGTTTGGAATTGGCCAGTGCCAACAGCTGAAGGTGATCTATATAACCCATTAGTAATGACTATGTCGCTCTGTGTCCCGTGATGTACTCCAAGAAAAGGATTTTACAGGTAAGCTGTTATAAAAATCCCTTTATTTATGTGACACCGGTGTGAGGGTGTTAAAATGGGTCCTAATTTTTATATTGCTGTCTGAGGTTATGATTTGTTTCTTACAGATCGAGTTTCCAAACCAACCATCATTGACAGCAGCACCGATCAGCAGATTATCCTGCATTGTGTGTCCTCCACAATCAATGTGTCCTACAAATGGCTGGTCAATGGAAGAGAAACTCAGACTACTGACCAGAAATATATCGCACCCCGACCAAAAGATGATGTAGTAGTGAGCTGCACTGTGAACAACAATGTGTCTGAAAATAGCCAATCTACAACAATCCCTTCAGGGAAGTCAGGTGAGACACAGAGGCGAATAAAAAAAATGCATATCTAACCACTTCCGGACCGCCGCACGACTATATACGTCGGCACCTTGAAGAGGGATGCCGGCCTATTTTTCCTCTTTCCCCCCCCCCCCCTTTATCCTTTCCTAATTTCTCCCCCCCCCCTTTTTTTTTTTATATTTAGAGAGAGAATTTAACGAAGTTGTGATAAATTATTTACGATCAATGCACATAGGGAAGAGGGGGGGGGGGGGGGTGAATTTCTTTTTTTGTGTATAAAGTTTTTTTTTTTTTTTTTTTTTTTTATTTCTTCTTTTGTTTTGTTTTTCTCTCCTCTCTCTTTCACATATAAGTTGGGTCACTTTATTAATATAGCCAATTGTAAATTTATTTCCTATTTTTTTTTTTTTTTTTTTTTTTTTTTAGATAGTCCATTAATGGACCTTAACACCAGGGTTTTTGATGTGAAGTAGTTTTTGGGATCACCTCACTTTAAGGGGCATCAATATTGGTGTCTCATCACATAAGATATCAGGGGGAGAATAAGGGGATGTTATTCCCCTATCCCCCCTCCCCTCCTTAATTTTTCACTCCCCTCCCCCTCCTTTTATTTTATTTTTTTTATTCTCTTTCTTTTTTTTCTTTTTTTTTTCCTTCTTCTCTTCCCCATTGTCACATATTGGTGAGGTCACTTATCCCTGTCACTTTTTATTTTTACATACATGTCTTGCCACTCCAACACAGCCATTTGCAAATTCATCCTTCAGTCATTTATATAGCCCATTCTGGACTCTAATATTTGGGGCCCTCTTTTTTTTTTTTTGAAGAAGAAGTTTTTGGAACCAATTTTTGTCACCTCACAATAGGTACTTTCACTTAAAAGGGCACTAACATTAGAGTTTTTACACATAATAAACCTTAAAACACTTAGGGGAGAAAACGAGGGATTGTATCCTCTCCTTCCCCTTCTTTCTTCCCTCCTTTTTTTTTTTTCCTTCTCTCTCCCTCTTCTTTTCCTTCTGTGCACCCCTTCCCCTCCTCTTTGCACAGCCCTGATTCCCCTAGTCAGTGTGGGGTTCCAGGGCTGGGGTTTTTATGTAGAAGCATAGATTATTGTTCTCATTTTTAGGTTGGGTTTTTTTTTTTTTCTCTTTCTTTCTTTTTTTTCTTCGGGAAATATTGAGTATATGTGTTTTTATGTATTGTAAAGTGTGTTATATGTTGAAAAATCAATAAAAAAGAGATATTATAAAAAAAAAAAAAAGAAGAGGGATATCTTTGTTATGGCAGCAGCTGCTACCATAACCCAGGTATCCATCTCTACAGGCGGCGGTCCGATTTCCGATAATGGTGGTCTCTGCGGCGGATTCGCCGCAAGATCACCGTTATCAGCGACGGGAGAGGGGCCCCCTCTCCCGCTGCTCTCCCGTGCCCTCCGCTGCTTACCGGAGCCGTCGGTAGCGGCGGAGGCGATCGGGTCCTCTCTGTGGCTGGGTATGGAGACGAATGAAGGCAAGATGGCCCCCACCCGTCTCCATACCATAGCAGGGCGGAAGCGACGTTAAAACGTCACTTCCGCCCATAGCTCTTAAAGGGCCATTTTTGTTTTATTGCATTTTAGTGTAAATATGAGAGGTGAGGTCTTTTTGACCCCCCGGATCTCATATTTTAGAGGACCTGTTATGCTTTTTTCTATTACAAGGGATGTTTACATTCCTTGTAATAGGAATAAAAGTCACCCAATGTTTTTTTTTTAAAAACAGTGTCAAAATAAATAAAATAAATAAGAATTTTAAAAAAAAATTAAAAGAGCCCCATCCCGACAAACTCGCGTGCAAAAGCAAGCGCATACGTGAGCAGCGCCCGCATATAAAAACGGTGTTCAAACCACACATGTTTGGTATCGCCGCGATCGTTAGAGCGAGAGCAATAATTCTAGCACTAGACTGTAAGGCCGCGTACACACGACCGTTCGTGTGTATGGTTTCTCGTCGAGAAAACTGGGCAAAATCTCGACGAGAAAAAAGAAGACCTGCGGTCTTTTTTTATCGTCGGAGTCTCATTTTTTTCTCGCCGTGATTCTCGTCAGACTGTTTTTGGATGAGAAAACCGTTCGTGTGTATGCTTTTCCGAGTCTTCAAAAATCGCGCATGGTCAAACTCAAGTATGAGACGGGAGCGCACCTTCTTGTAAAACTAGCATTCGTAATGGAGATAGCACATTCGTCACGCTGTAACGAACTGAAAGCACGAAGAATTAAAAGCGCGAATCGTCTCTTCCCAAACTTTAACTAACACGCGGCAACACGAGATCAGCAAAAGCAGCCCAAAGGAGAACGCCATGAGAATGGAACTTCCCCTTTATACTGCCGTTGTACGTGTTGTACGTCGTCGCGTTTTTAGACCGATGAGATTTTGGAATGACAGTGTGTATGCAAGGAAAGCTTCACAAGAATCTCGTCAAACTTGACAAGAAAACCGTCGAGAAAAACTAAGTTTTTTTTGCGACGACAAACTCGACCGTGTGTACGAGGCTTTACTCTGTAACTCAAAACATGTAACTTGTAGAATTTTTTAAACGTCGCCTATGGAGATTTTTAAGGGTAAAAGTTTGTCTCCATTCCACGAGCGGGCGCAACTTTGAAGCGTGACATGTTGGGTATCAATTTACTTGGCGTAACATTATATTTTACAATATAAAAAAAAATGGGCTCACTTTACTGTTGTTTAATTTTTTTTATTAAAAAAAGTGTATTTTTTCCAAAAAAAGTGCGCTTGTAAGACCGCTGCGCAAATACGGTGTGACATAAAGTATTGCAATGACCGCCATTTTATTCTCTAGGGTGTTAGAACCCCCAAACATTATACATTTTTTTTTCTAAGTAATTTTCTAGCAAAAACAAAAAATGATTTTAACTTGTAAACAACATATCTGAAAAAGAGGCTCGGTCCTTAACCACTACAGGCCCGCGCTATAGCCGAATGACGGCTACAGTGCGGATCTAGAATGCCGGGAGGACGTCAGTTGACTTGGTTCCTTGCGGCCACTGGGGGGCGCGCGAGCGTGCCGGCATCTCACTGAGATGCTGATGCGCGTGCCTGGCGGCCGCGATGTCCGCCAGGCACCCGCGATCGGCCGCTACACAGACAAGGATGTGGATCTGTGTGTGTAAACACACAGAACCATGTCCTGTCAGGGAGAGGGGACCGATGCTGTGTCCCTTGTACAAAAGGGACACAGATCGGTCACCTCCCCCAGTCAGTCCCCTCCCCCCACACAGTAGTAATCACTCCCAGGTTACACATTTAACCCCTTCCTCGCCCCCTAGTGTTAACCCCCTCACTGCCAGTGTCATTTTTACAGTAATCAGTGCATTTTTATAGCACTGATCGCTGTAAAAATGACAGTGGTCCCAAAATGGTGTCAAAAGTGTCCGATGTGTCCGCCATAATGTCACAGTCACGATAAAAATCGCTGATCGCCGCCATTACTAGTAAAAAAAAATAAAATAAAATTGCTATAAAACTATCCCCTATTTTGTAGACGCTTTACCTTTTGCGCAAACCAATCAATAAACGCCGATTTGGATTTTTTTTTACCAAAAATATGTAGAAGAATACGTATCGGTCTAAACTGAAAAAAATTAAAAATAAAAATAAATAAATTGGGATATTTATTATAGCAAAAAGTAAAAAATATTGTGTTTTTTTTTTCAAAATTGTCGCTCTATTTTTGTTTATAGCGCAAAAAATAAAAAACGCAGAGGTGATCAAATACCACCAAAAGAAAGCTCTATTTGTGGGGAAAAAATGACGTAAATTTTGTTTGGGAGCCACGTCGCACCACCGCGTAATTGTCAGTTAAAGCGACGCAGTGCTAAAAGCTGAAAATTGGCCTGGGCAGGAAGGGGGTTCAAGTGCCCAGTAAGCAAGTGGTTAAGTGGCTAATTATGCATCAGAACATTCATTCTGTGCAAGCTAACCAGCTGTTGTGGGAAAAATCTAATGTTCTCCAGCTAGCTTGACTTCTGGGCAATTGTTCTTCAAATATATTGGTGAGTAGTTAGGATAGGTTCATTCATAACGAACACAGAGTGAATCGGGAAAATACTGTACTCTGGCCACTTGATGGAGCCGAGGATCATAGGAAATAATTGTTAGTAAGATGACATACAATGTAACAACTCTAGAAAACACTGGAAAGAAATAGCAGATAAATCAGGATTCTGTAGTAGCAATTTATCTGCCAACTCCCTCCAGTGTTCTCTAGAATTGTTACATTGTATTTCTTCTTACTAAAATTTAACAATTGAGGAGAATGTTGGGGGGAATTTAAAAATAAACAGGGGTCCCATGGTAATAGCAGCAATACTTACATTTATTTGCTAATTTCCTCCCGTTTGCTAAATGAAGGAAAGAACGGGCATTGAATCTCTCCTCTGTGCTTCTGACTGGTCATCCTTACAGTGGTCATGACTTTCAGGAGATGCAGATTGCCTGGGGGCCACAGGGATCCCCACCACTGCCACGTGCGGAAATGATCAGGTTTTATTCAGGTCTCAGCTTAACTATTCCTACAGAGTCTTTTTTGTATAGAGCAGGAGCTTCCAGACTTTCGAAACAAAGGGCCAGTTTTAGCGGTGGCCCATGGTATATTTTTTTGGGGGGGGGGGGCGGCAAACAGTCCACCCAGTGCTCTGCCCTTCGAGCCCACCCTTTTTTTTAAGCCTATTTTAGCCCTTGGCTCTAATCACGTGCTTCTAAAGAAAATCCCCCATTGGAATCCATGCATTCGGCGCCCCGCATGTAGAATAAGGGGCCGGACGTATGGATAAGGGGGGGGGGTGCTCTCTGTGTGGACAGGCTGCCACTGGCCGGTTTACTGTCCATCAGAGTTTATGGGGGTCAGACAGTGGCCAGAGGGAGTAGAAAGTGATTTCTCAATAGAATAAAGCATGGAGACATGGATGTATGGGTGTCAGGAGCCATAAAACAGGCAGAGACAGAAAATGCAGTTAAAATCACACCTTCAGCCCTGGTTCACACTGACAGCGACATGTCAAATCGCATCAATGTGAACCAAAGAAGCAATCAATGTCAGCTAAATGAAATAGCAAAAATAACACAGATCAGGAACGTAGTCAAAAACAGAAGCCAGGGTTTGGAAGCCAGAGCGGGTAATCAGATGAGCCGGGATCAGGAGACCAGAAGTCAGCATTGTCAGGAGCCAAAAATCATGAACAGGAATTCAAAGAGAAGTCAGCCAGACCAAATCATACACAGGAACACACTGGAGATCATGGACCACACAAGGGCAAGGAGAAAATGAGCTAAGGTACTTAAAGCGTAACATTCCCCTCTGGGTGATCTCTGTACATTACAAGGATTATAACAACCTTTGTTGCAGATTCTGACCTTTTTATTATTATGAAGAAATCCCTTTTTGTTCCTTTGTGCTTCTGTGCCTCTGTGGTGAGTGGGTCTAATGGGAGTGGTTTCATAATTATCTATCAGCTGTGCAGCTGCAGGCAGGGGCAGACTGACAACTCATGGGGCCCCCAGGCAAGAGGAGATTATGGGGCCACACAGTATACAGACACACACACATACATTATACATACACACACAGACACATAATATACACATAAATACACATACAGTATACAATCACAGTACACACACACAGTATACACATACATATATACACACAGTATACTCCTACATATACACACACAGTATACACACACACAGTATACTCATACATATACACACACAGTATACACATATGTATACATATACACACAGTATACACATACATATACACACAGTATACACATACATATACACATACATATACACACAGTATACACATATGTATACATATACACATACATATACACACAGTATACACATACATATACACACAGTATACACATACATATATATACACACACAGTATACTCATACATATACACACACAGTATACCCATACATATATACACACACAGTATACACATACATATACGTATACACACAGTATACACATACATATACACACAGTATACACATACATATATATACACACACAGTATACTCATACATATACACACACAGTATACCCATACATATATACACACACAGTATACACATACATATACGTATACACACAGTATACACATACATATACACACAGTATACACATATGTATACATATACACACAGTATACACATACATATACACACAGTATACACATATGTATACATATACACACAGTATACACATACATATACACATACATATACACACAGTATACACATACATATACACACAGTATACACATACATATATATACACACACAGTATACTCATACATATACACACAGTATACACATACATATATACACACACAGTATACTCATACATATACACACACAGTATACACATACATATACACATACATATACACACACACACAGTATACTCATACATATACACACACAGTATACATATATATATATATATATATATATATATATATATATATATATATATATATATATATATGACAGTATACTCATACATATACACATACATATATACACACACAGTATACACATACATATACACACAGTATACACATACATATACACACAGTATACACATACATATACACACACAGTATACTCATACGTATACATATACACATACATATACACACAGTGTACTCATACATATACACACACAGTATACACATACATATACACACAGTGTACTCATACATATACACACACAGTATACACATACATATACACACAGTGTACTCATACATATACACACACAGTTTACGCATACATATACACACACAGTATACACATACATATACACACAGTATACACATATATATATATATATATATATATATATATATATACACACACACAGTATATACATATACACAGGGCCGATCCTAGGGTCACATGCGCCTGGGTGCAGAAATATTTCTTGCGCCCCTACAAGGGCATGGTCACCTTACTAACCCCTCCCCCTTTACAAATGTTTCTATGGCAACGACTCAAACACAGAGATGCTCCCCTAAGGAGTCATCGTTACCCTGGGATCCTCCCACGATCTCTTAACAATAAACAAAATACAGGAAGAGAAGCTAAGTACTCTAATTGGACCTGGAGGGGGGCCTCTCTAATGGACACAGAGAGGACCTCTGTTAGAGAGTCTGTTTAGAAAGAGCCCCCAGACATAATACAGGAGATGGTCAGAGACTGCAGACATAATACAGAAGATGATCAGAGACTGCAGACATACTACAGGAGATGATCAGAGACTGCAGACATACTACAGGAGATGATCAGAGACTGCAGACATACTACAGGAGATGATCAGAGACTGCAGACCTAGTACAGGAGATGATCAGAGACTGCAGACCTAGTACAGGAGATGATCAGAGACTGCAGACCTAGTACAGGAGATGATCAGAGACTGCAGACATGGTACAAGAGATCAATGCAGCCTCAATAGTGCCCATCAAATGCAGCCTACCAGTGCCCATCAAATGCAGCCTACCAGTGCCCATCAAATGCAACCTTACCAGTGCCCATCAAATGCAACTTATCAGTGCCCACCAATTGCAGCCTACCATTGCTCACCAATTGTAGCCTACCAGTGCCTACCAAATGCAGCCTTTTTAGTGCCCACTAAAGGCAGCCTACCAGTGCCCACCAAATGCAGCCTTATTAGTGCCCACCAAATTGGTAAACACTGGTAGGCTGCAGCCTACCAGCGTCCACCAATTGCAGCCTACCATTGCTCACCAATTGTAGCCTACCAGTGCCCACCAAATGCAGTGTTATTACTGCCCACCAAATACAGCCTTATTAGTGCCCACCAAATGCAGCCTTATTAGTACCCACCAAATGCAGCCTTATTAGTGCCCACCAAATGCAGCCTTATTAGTGCCCACCAAATGCAGCCTTATTGGTGCCCACCAAATGCAGCCTTATTGGTGCCCACCAAATGCAGCCTACCAGTGCCCACCAAATGCAGCCTACCATTGCTCACCAAATGCAGCCTACCATTGCTCACCAAATGCAGCCTACCAGTGGCCATCAAATGCAGCCTCATCAGTGCCCACCAAATGCAGCCTCATCAGTGCCCACCAAATGCAGCCTACCAGTGCCCACCAAATGCAGCCTACCAGTACCCAACAATTGCAGCCTTATAAGTGCTCACCAATTTCAGCCTACCAGTGCCCCTGGATCACACAGAAGAGAAATATCCTGCTGTCACAGAGCTTGGATTTGATTTGCCCGGGCAGCCACTGTAACAAAGACCGACTCGCGGCTCCTATGGTACACATCACACTGATTCAATTTCACTGCATTGCATCAGTGTTCCGTCTATCACAGGAGCTGGTCCCGGAGGCGGGACTTTGTTACAGCGCCGCCCGGGCATTTCAGACCAAAGCTCATGCAGTTTGTGTGACATACACACGGAAAGAAGGAGGGAGAGGAGCACTCAGGGCCGGTGATAATTATTTTTGACTACATAGGCAAAGATCCATTTTGACGCCCCCCCAACCCATCCGTACCATTCTCTTGCTACTCCCTGTCTAAAATCGAGCTGGTACCTCCTTCACAGTGCGCCTGTAATGTGATGGAGCGCAATGTGAAGGACGTCACATACCACTGAAAATAGAACTTCAACTAAACAGCAGTGTGTACTGAGGGGGTGTGGTTATGCATTTTTTGCTTCCCCTCACTGGCCACAGGCAGCTCAGGCCAACTAAAACCCATAAGCAACTCCCAAGTCACACCCCCATGATCCTCCCACTTTGATCACACCTCCCCAGATTCCCTAACCCTAACTATACCCCCATATACCCCCCACCCTGATCACACCTCCCCAGATACCTCCAATCTGATCACACACCCCCCAGATACCACTACCCTGATCACACTTCCCAGATACCCCTACCCTGATTACAACCCCAGATACCCTCCAGTCTGATCACACACACACACCCAGATACCACTACCCTGATTGCACCCCTGGATCCCCCTCTACACACTGCAGAGTACTCCATCTCTACTAGAGAGAGAGGGGGGCTGACAGAGAGATCAGGCTCAGAGAGAGAGGTGGGGCTGAAAGAGATGGAGGTGGACAGAGAAGGGGGTTGAGTGAGAGAGGTCATGCTGAGAGAGAGGTGGGGCTGAGAGAGAGAGAGAGAGAGAGGGTGGGGCTGAGAGAGAGAGGTGGGGCTGAGAGAGAGAGGTGAGGCTGAGAGAGAGAGAGAGGTGAGGCTGAGAGAGAGAGAGAGGTGAGGCTGAGAGAGAGAGGTGAGGCTGAGAGAGAGAGAGAGGTGGGGCTGAGAGAGAGAGAGAGGTGGGGCTGAGAGAGAGAGAGAGAGGTGAGGCTGAGATAGAGAGGTGGGGCTGAGAGAGAGGGTAGTGGACAGAGAGGGGGAGGGGCTCAGAGAGAGGGCTGAGAGAGAGAGGTGTGGCTGAGAGAGAGAGAGAGAGGTGGGGCTAAGAGAGAGAGAGGGGGCCTCAGAGAAAGGGTAGTGGACAGAGAGTGGGGCTGAGAGAGAGAGGGGTTAAGAGAGAGGGTAGTGGACAGAGGTGGGGCTGAGAGAGAGAGAGGTGGGGCTGAGAGAGAGAGAGAGAGGGGCTCAGAGAGAGGATAGTGGACAGAGAGGGGGGCTGAGAGAGAGGGGGGCTAAGAGAAGGTAGTGGACAGATAGGGGGGCTGAGTGAGAGAGGGGCTCAGAGAGAGGATAGTGGACAGAGAGGGGGGCTGAGTGAGAGAGGTTGGGCTAAGAGAGGTGGCTGAGGTAGATGTGGGGCTGAGAGAAAGGGTAGTGGTCAGGTGGATCTGAGAGAGATGTGGGGCTGAGAGAGAGGGTGGTGGACAGAGAGGGAGCTGAGAGAGAGAGGTGGGGCTGAGAGAGAGGGTAGTGGACAGAGAGGGAGGCTGAGAGAGGGTAGCGGACAGAGAGGGGGCTGAGAGAGAGAGGTGGGGCTGAGAGAGAGGGTAGTGGACAGAGAGGGGGCTGAGAGAAAGAGGTGGGGCTGAGAGAGAGAGAGGGGCTCAGAGAGAGGGTAGTGGACAGAGAGGGGGCTGAGAGAGAGGGGGCTAAGGGGGTAGTGGACAGAGAGGGGGATGAGTGAGAGAGGGGCTCAGAGAGAGGATAGTGGACAGAGAGGGGGGCTGAGTGAGAGAGGTTGGGCTGAGAGAGAGGGGGGCTGAGATAGATGTGGGGCTGAGAGAAAGGGTAGTGGTCAGAAGGTGGATCTGAGAGAGAGGGGGGCTAAGAGAGATGTGGGGCTGAGAGAGAGGGTAGTGGACAGAGAGGGGGCTGAGAGAGAGAGGTGGGGCTAAGAGAGAGGGAGGGGCTAGAGAGATCCCTAGCCAGGTCTGTATCTGAAGATAGGTCTGTGTCCGTGTATGATGCCAAGTACCTTCTTGATCCGGGAGGTGCTCTGCTGCTTCTTCCAGCAGCTCCCTGGCAGCTTGCGCCTCTCACTTGTCCTTGTCCTCCAGGCCTCACTGACTGCTGATGCTGGAGCAGAGAGGAGGCTGGAGGAGACGGTGTCCAGCGACATCAGATCAGTGTCACTGGTCTGGCTGCTTTGAAATCTCCCGCCCACACCCCTTTTCCAGGCACAGATTGGCTGCACAAGGGGTTGTGGCGGGAACAGGGGGACATGGGGAGGAGGTGGGGCGGACCTAACTTACCTCCTCTTCCCTCCTTGTACGGATACAGCAGGCGCCGGGCGGGTGATGTGAACACTGCTGCGGGCGTGCCAGTGGGTGGCAGAGGTAGGGGGTAATACAGGAGAGGAGGGGACTGTGCCTGTGTATTGGTGAGCAGGTAATGAGTAGGGAGATGTAGCAGAGATTGGGGGAGACATTCAGGAAGTCCTTCCTCCAGGAGAACTTATTACACAGAAAAAAGATCTAATAGCCTCAGAGACAGGAGGAGCCCTGCTAGAGGAAACATCCTCCCCCTCCCCCTGCTCACCAGGGTAAGCAACTGACAAGAATACATTTAGCTGGGGCCAGTTAGCTTACCTTCTATTAGGCAGCAGTGTCCCCTCCTCCCTCTCCTCTCCTCCAGCAGTGGCATCTCCTCTGCTACAAACAAATAAGCAGCGCTAGAGAAGGGGGCGTGTACAGTGTGTTTCTATTGGCTGTTGAGGTACTTGAGAGGCGGGGCAGCTATAATCTCGGGATTTTTAGACCAAAATGATGACGGTAAGGGACATTTCAGGGACAGATGTAAAAAAACACAGATTTTTACATACTGTCCCTAGTTTTTCCGAGGCTGGCAACCCTGATGGGGCACCCTAGTGGGGGGGGGGCCCTCGGGCAGTGCCCAAGTGCCCGAATGGTCAGTCCGCCCCTGGCTGCAAGGCACTAACGAGGAAAGCTGCTGGGCCCGCATCCCTTTAGACGTGTTCCTATTGGAAATATCTCACCAAAAATGTAAATTTTTGTTGCAGGGGATGCCTGAAATCTGACTTGTATCTCAGGCAGACTGCTGGGAAAATTTGTGAGTCAAGCACACAAGCAGGAAACTATGTTTCTGGGGGTTGGTCAGTACACATTCTGTGTACGGAACGACTCCAGGTATCCATATTGCATTTTTCAGAAAATGACAGTGGCTGCAGATAGAAAAGGAAAGGTAATTTTTAATAATATTCAGTTACAATGGGGGTTATTTACTAAAAGCAAATCCACTTTGCACTTCAAGTGCACATGAAAGTGCACTGAAAGTGCAGTCGCTGTAGATCTGAGGGGGACATGCAAGGAAAATAAAAAACAGCATTTTAGCTTGCACATGATTGGATGATAAAATCAGCAGAGCTTCCCCTAATTTCAGAGCTTCCCCTTAGATCTACAGCGACTGCTCTTCCAAGTGCACTTTCAGTGCACTTACAGTGAACTTGTAGTGCAAAGTGGATTTGCCTTTAGTAAATAACCCCCAATATGACTTGTGTCTCAATTGTATACGCTCTATTATTTATTTGCTATTTTTTTCCCCATTGAAGTGGAGTTACCCTTTAAATAGCCAAAGTGGGCTGGCTGTAGGCTGGACTAATGAGACAGTTGTAACCAGGTGAGACACTGTGGTAACAACAAGTGGTTGGTAATAAACCGACAGCTGAGCAGCCTCTGTGCATTGAAAGAAAAGAGCTGCTTGTAATAGCAGGAGCCCAGCCCTGACAATGGGGGACTTTGCTTTGAATATTAGAAATTAATTAGTTTTTGGGGTTTGTGGTGCTCAGATACAGTGAAGATCCTCTTTAATGTGAAATTTTGATCTTTTTCTGGCCTTGAAGGGAGGCAACCACAACCAAGTGGAGGACTTTCCCCATGCTTTCCCCACACTTCATCTTCAGTATAGTAGCGGGGGTTGAATGATGACCACCTGTGAGGTCTGTGACCACCTTTTGTGATCTTTTGCGGCTCCTAACGCCTCCAGGTTCTCTTTCTGTTTTGTATTATTAGTAGTATATGGTGAGTGATCTATGACTGACTGTGAGGTCTAACACCAATATCCTTTTCTGGTTTGTTTTACAGAGTATGGAAGACTTCATTATATTGCTATTATTTCTGCTGCTACTCTTATTCTTATTCTTATTCTTATGGGCTTCATCCCAGTGTTTTGGTTTAAACGTAAGTACAGTGAACTTCACTCAGTATAAATAAATAAAAAGTAGTTTTGTGTGTGTGTGTGTACACCGATCAGCCATAACATTATGGCCACCCATCTGATATTGAGTGTGGCCCCCTTTTGCTAAAACAGCCCTGACCCATTGAGGCATAGACACCAAAGTAACATCCACATGAATGGCAGGACCCAAGGTTTCCCAGCAGAACCTTGCCCAAAGCATCACACTGCCTCTGCCGACTTGCCCTCTTATATCGCATCCTGGTGCCATCTCTTCTCCAGGTAAGTGGAACACCCGGCCATCCACATGATGTAAAAGAAAACGCGATTCATCAGACCAGGCCACCTTCTCCCATTGCTCCGTAGTTCAGTTCTGATGTTCATGTGACCATTGTAGAATGAGAACCAAAGCCACCTGTGCTCACCACCTCTTCAGCTTGGCTCTCCAGTGTGCACTGGAGGAACAGAGCGGTGAGCGGTTACTGACAGTCACTGCTCTCCGCTCTCAGCAGACCAAGAACTGAGCAATCAGCGGCCATGTGATCATTCTTAGAGGAGTCAAAGCCACAAAAAAGCCCAGTTACAATATGCCCGACAACAAATTGACATGTTTCACCAAGCTTTTTTTTTTTGTGGCCTTGGTGCAGTAAAGGCTTCTTTCTGGCAACTCAACTATACAGCAAATTTTTGTTCAAGTAACTTTGTATTGTGCTCCTTAAAAACAACCACACCGTCTTTTTTCCAGAACAGCCTGCATTTTTCCTGAGGTTACCTGTGGGGTTTTTCTTTGTACCCTGAGCAATTCTTCTGGCGGTTGGGGCTGCAATCTTTCCTTATTTACCTGACCTTGGCTTGGTATCAAGAGATCTCAGAATTTTTCCACTTCTTAATAAGTGATTGAACAGTACTTATTGGCAAATTCAAGGCTTTGAATAACTTTTTATATCCTTTTTCATCTTTATAAAGTTCCATTACCTTGTTACGCAGGTCTTTTGACAGTTCTTTTCTGCTCTCCATTGCTTAGTATCTAGCCTGCTTAGTGCATTTACATGAGAGCTAACAAATTCATTAACTATTTATACACAGACACTAATTGTGGGAAGTTAACCTTTAATTGACACTGCAACCTGTGTGTGTCTGTACCAAGGCCAAACATTCCAGCAGGGGGGGGAGGACTTTTCATCGGGGGCCATTTGGGTAATTTCTGTGGTTTAGGTATGTTAATGAATTTTATGGAGATTGAAATCAAGGTATTTATGTAACAAATTCACTTATAAAGGGTTAAGGCACTGTTCGCACTTAATATTTTATTATGAATTGGTTTTGTTTTTTTATACGTTTATTTATTAGTGAGCACTCCGCTAATTTAAGTTTATAATAGTACTAGTGTGTTGACCGTGGGAATATCTGATTGCCTAAAGGAATCAGGAAGGAATCTTTTACTTATAGGAGCATATTGGACTATGTTTTATAAGGGTTTATTTGCCTTAATATACACTATATTGCCAAAAGTTTTGGGACACCTGCCTTTACATGAACTTTAATGGCATCCCAGTCTTGGTCCGTAGGCTTCAATATTGAGTTGGCCCACCCCCACCTATAACAGCTTCACCTCTTCTGGGAAGGCTGTCCACAAGGTTTCGGAGTGTGTCTATGGGAATGTTTGACCATTCTTCCACAAGCGCATTTGTGAGGTCAGGCACTGATGTTGGACGAGAAGGCCTGGCTCGCAGTCTCTGACCTAATTCTTTCCAAAGGTGTTTTATCGGGTTGAGGTCAGTGCAGGCCAGTCAAGTTCCTCCACCCCAAACTCGCTCATCCATGTCTCTATGGACCTTGCTTTGTGCACTGGTGCGCAGTCATGTTGGAACAGGAAGGGGCCGTCCCCAAACTGTTCCCACAAAGTTGGGAGCATGAAATTGCCCAAAATGTCTTGGTATGCTGACGCCCTAAGAGTTCCCTTCACTGGAACTAAAGGGCCAAGCCCAACCCCTGAAAAACAACCCCCACACCATAATCCCCCCCTCCACCCCACACCATAATCCCCCCTCCACCAAATGATTTGGATGGGTGGCCTAATACTTTTGGCAATATAGTGTGAATGAGCAAGTTTGGGGTGGAGGAACATGAGTGACCGGCACAGAATCCTGACCTCAACCCGATAGAACACCTTTGGGATGAATTACAGTGGAGACTGCGAGCCAGGCTTTCTCGTCCAACACCTCACAAATGCTCTTCTGGAAGAACGGTCAAACATTCCCATAGACACACTCCTAAACATTGTGGACGGCCTTCCCAGAAGAGTTGAAGCTGTTATAGTTGCAAAGAGTGGGACAACTCAATATTGAACCCTACGGACTGAAGCCTCTTACACACGGTCTGACTTTTTGCCAACAAAATAGCAGAAGTTGACCAAAGGGTGGCGGTAAAGAGCAGAAAAACCACGTGATGTTGGAAAAAGTTTTGGGAAAGTTTGCAGAAAAGTCCAATGGTGTGTATGCTATGGGTGTGCCCGGCCAACTCCGTTCAGATAAAAATCCACGGAAAAGTCAGATGGAAGTCCGACCGTGTGTACGAGGCTTTAGACTGGGATGCCATTAAAGTTCAGGTGCGTGTAAAGGCAGGCGTCCCAATACTTTTGGCAATATAGTGTAGATCAATTTTTTTTTATTTTTTTTACCGTAGAGGAATCCCTGAAATTATTTTCATATGTCGAAGAACCTCTACTACAACCAATTAATTGGGGGTCAGTCAGAAAAATGCCTTTTACTTTGATGGTAATTGCAAAGAATGCCCTTCATCATTGGTGTCTTGCAAGCTGGCTCTGCCACGTTGTCCCTGGAACTAGGTCAGTTCACCAGCACTCAAGGAAGCCCCCAACCTCTGGAGGAATCCTAGGGTTCCTGGCTGTTCTAGATCTACTTCACCTTCTCTCTGACAGAGTCAGTGAAACTTTTTTGGCTGACTTAAAGGAGTAGTAAAGTTACATGTTTTTTCACCTTAATGCATCCTATGCATTAAGGTGAAAAAACATTCGACAATACCGCCCCCCCCCCCGAGCCCCCGTTTTTCTTACCTGGCCCCTCGAAAGTCCCATGCTCGTCCCCGTCATCCTCTTCGTTTTTCAGCCAGGCCGACGATTGGCTACACTGGATGGATTGAAAGCAGCGCAGCCATTGGCTGGCGCTGCTGTCAATCACATCCAATGACGCGGCACGCGGGGGGCGGGGCCGAGTGGTACAGTCGGCGGCTATGGCCGCCGCTGTATCACGGGAGCGCGCCCGCAATCACTCCACACCATGCGAGCTCACTCGCATTAAGGTGTGGAGTCCCTGCGGGGAGGAGCTGAAACAGCCGCCGAGGGACCCCAGAAGACCAGGATCGGGGCCACTGTGTGCAAAACGAGCTGCACAGTGGAGGTAAGTATAACATGTTTGTTATTTTTAAGCAAAAAAAAGGGAAGCTTTAGTGCTCCTTTAACTTCTCATAGGGGTGTTTTGATACATGTATCCATTTTTGCAATTTCTTCTTAACGCCAATGGCGATTACTTGAGCATGGCCGCGCACCGCCTCTTACTTGTATTGAAGCCCATGAGCGGTGTGCCAGGGACTTAATGCTACGACTGCATCCTACCTACTGATTATATTAGTGTTATGCCCCATACACACGATCGTTTTTCATGCCGTTAAAAATGATCGTGTGTGGGCTCCAGAGCATTTTTAATGACGTGAAAAATGGCCATTAAAAATTTCGAACATGCTCTCTTTTTTTCACGTCGTTTTTCATGTCGTTTTTTTTTTTAACGACGTGAAAAACGATAGTGTGTATGGGGCATTAGACCATGTAAAGCAGATTTGAGGTTCATCATTTAGAAACCCCATACCACAAATACACTCTCACATCTTAAACATCTTCCCTCTGCAGGATACTGGAAATTTAAGAAGTACGAGAGAGATGCTGTTGAGCCAATGCCCTATAATACCTATACTTCTATTAATGGTATAAACTTGCCTGACGTTTCAGAAAGTGGCTACACGTGTGATGAAAATAGTGATAAAATACCTATAGATGGTGAGTATACCTGAATGACAATGCACTTTGCCATCACCCTACAGATATTGTTGTTTTTTTGTTTTGTTTTTTATAAAATGTAGAAGCTGATTGTAAAAAATACGTTTTGGTGGAGTTGTTAACATTGCTAGTGACTGGTGTGGATTTACCTTACCCAGGGCTTTTTTTTTTCTCAAACAATAGGTGCTGGAACTTAACCAAGACCCCACGAAACCCCTCCCCCTACACACACCCTCCAAATCACATCAAATAGTGGGTGCGGTCAGTCAAATTTCACGAACAGTAGGAGGGTCTTAAATGGGCATTAAATACCAGGATTGCATTACACACAAAGTGCAGAGCTGTCACTTGTAAACACAGAAACCGGACTTCTGTGTTTACAAGTGACTGTGGTGAGCAGGCACTCAGTGGCGTAGCGTGTGGGGGGTGCGGAGGGGGCCGTGGCCCCCGGCACGACATTTGGGGGGACGAAATTTCGTGCCAGTAGTGTCACTACTGGCTGCCTCCTCCTAATTCTAATTTCCTGTGTCCCCCCGCGATCCGGCCGCCATGTTCAGTGTCCGGCACCCTGTGATTGGGTGTATAGGGGTCATGTGGGGCTGGCCTGTCCACGATTGCGGTTGCTCCTGAAGTCCCGCCTCCGCACATGACCCCCATACGCCCAATCACAGTGCGCCAGACACTGAACATGGCGGCCGAAGCGCGGGGGAGACAAGCACTGGAAAGTGCGAGCCGCCGGGGCCCCCTCCTCCTCCTCAGTAAAGGAATCAGGTTGGTCAGTACTATTGTATTTGAAGGGACTCGGGGAGTGCTACAAGTCTGCAGGTGAGGGGGGGGCAAATTACTTGCCTTGCCCCGGGTGCTGACAACCCACGCTACGCCACTGCAGGCACCACAGGGTCTGAGCCAGAGGTGGTGGAACTGAGTTCCACCAAGTTCCCCCTGAAAATAACCTTACCTTATTTTAGCTTACCTCCTCTTGAGCATCATCCACTTCTGATAAATGCTTTGTTGTTCTCTGTGGAAAGCAGAAAGAAATGACACTTTGCTACAATGTAAAGTAGTGAGTGTACAGCTTGTATAACAGTGTAAATTTGCTGTCCCCTCAAAATAACTCAACACACAGCCATTCATGTCTAAACCGCTGGCAACAAAAGTGAGTACACCCCTAAGTGAAAATGTCCAAATTGGGCCCAAAGTGTCAATATTTTGTGTGGCCGCCATTATTTTCCAGCACTGCCTTAACCCTCTTGGGCATGGAGTTCACCAGAGCTTCACAGGTTGCCACTGGAGTCCTCTTCCCCTCCTCCATGATGACATCACAGAGCTGGTGGATGTTGGAGACCTTGCGCTCCTCCACCTTCCGTTTGAGGATCCCCCACAGATGATCAATAGGGTTTAGGTCTGGAGACATGTTTGGCCAGTCCATCACCTTTACCCTCAGCTTCTCTAGCAAGGCAGTGGTCTTCTTGGAGGTGTGTTTGTCGTTATCATGTTGGAATACTACCCTGCGGCCCAGTCTCTGAAGGGAGGGGATCATGCTCTGCTTCAGTATGTCACAGTACATGTTGCCATTCATGGTTCCCTCAATGAACTGTAGCTC
The DNA here is from genome assembly GCA_029206835.1 of Rana muscosa. Taxonomy (NCBI): domain Eukaryota; kingdom Metazoa; phylum Chordata; class Amphibia; order Anura; family Ranidae; genus Rana; species Rana muscosa. Next base: position 11,175,375 of record CM055117.1, read on the forward strand.
CCCAGTGCCGGTGTCTTGTCGAGCTGGTTCCCCTATCGATATGGTTCCGGGTTCGACTGCGCAGGCGCTGCCGAACAGCTGTTAAAGCTCACAGATTTCCGTCGGCTCGGCTTGCGCCTGCATAGTCAAGAGGGAACCAGATCGATAGGAGGAACCATAGGCTCGGCAGCTGTGGACGCGCTCGCCCTCGATGCTTCATTACACATGCCGCTTTCTTCTTCATGCCGCTCTATACAGCAAGGGGCGGATCAGATGTGATATTGAGCAGTGCGATTTGTTTGTTTATACACGACGCTCTATACAGCCCCTTGCTGTTATAGAGCGTCGTGTATAAACAAACAAATCGCACTGCTCAATATCATCACATCTTATCCGCCCCTTGCTGTATACAGCGGCATGAAGAAGAAAGCAGCATGTGTAACTAAGTAATGGGAGCGAGCGCATCCACAGCTGCCTAATAGCTGTTACACCTCGGAGATTTCCGTCGCCTCGGATTGCGCCTGCGCAGTCGAGCTCGGAACCATATCGATAGGAGGAACCAGCTCGGCAGAACACCGGCAGCACTCATGCAGCCCCAGACCATGACACTCCTACCACCATGCTTGACTGTAGGGAACTGTCTTTGTCCTCCTCACCTGGTTGCCGCCGCACACGCCTGACACCATCTGACACCAAATACGTTTATCTTGGTCTCATCAGACCACAGGACATGCTTCCAGTAATCCATGTCCTTAGTCTGCTTGTCTTCAGCAAACTGTTTGCGGCTCTTTCTTGTGCATCATCTTTAGAAGAGGCTTCCTTCTGGGATGACAGCCATGCAGACCAATTTGATGCAGTGTGCGGCGTATGGTCTGAGCACTGACAGGCTGACCCCCCCACCCCTTCAACCTCTGCAGCAATGCTGGCAGCACTCATACATCTATTTCCCAAAGACAACCTCTGGATATGACGCTGAGCACGTGACCTCAACTTCTTTGGTGGACCATGGCGAGGCCTGTTCTGATTGGAACCTGTCATGTTATACCGCTGTATGGTCTTGGCCACCGTGCTGCAGCTCAGTTTCAGGGTCTTGCCAATCTTCTTATATCCTCGGCCATCTTTATGTAGAGCAACAATTCTTTTCTTCAGATCCTCAGAGAGTTCTTTGCCATGAGGTGCCAAGTTGTACTTCCAGTGACCAGTATGAGAGAGTGAGAGCGATAACACCAAATTTACCACACCTGCTCCCCATTCACACCTGGGACCTTGTAACACTAACGAGTCACATGACACCGGGGAGGGAAAAAGGCTAATTGGGCCCAATTTGGAAATTTTCACTTAGGGGTGTACTCACTTTTGTTGCCAGCGGTTTAGACATTAATGGCTGTGTGTTGAGTTATTTTGGGGGGAGAGGAAATTTACACCGTTATACAAGCTGTACACTCACTACTTTACATTGTAGCAAAGTGTCATTTCTTCAGTGTTGTCACATGAAAAGATACAAGAAAAGATTTACATAAATGTGACTGAGGGGTGTACTTATTTTTGTGAGATACTGTATGTGCAAGAAGTGGAAGTGCCATTTATGGGCATTCTCTTACTGACATATTGTAGTTTGGTATCCTTTCAAGAAGAGCTTTACTAATTGTCTCCCCAGGTGCCTGCTTAAGGCTCCACTCACACTTTTCTGTGTGTTTCTATTGATCCCTCTGTGTGCAGTGCTGGGTGCTGAGTCTGTGACGGTCACAGGGAGATGGATGGACTGCTGCCTTTGCCTCTGCCTGCTGCACAGACCTATCACTCCCAGTCTGCCCTGAGCCTGCCACCGTTCTTCTTCCGCTGCTGATTCCCATCACTTGCTGAAGAAGACCGGCAGTGTGTGAGCCAGTGACTCCGCGGGTCCGATAAAAGCACCACCCTACGGTCCCGCCAATCAGTAACAACTCCAGGAAAACTAATGCTAAAGTGGGAGTGTTTGAGGCGCATCGCTCTGCGTCCCAAGGACACTGTACAGCAGGGGTGCCCAACCTTTTGAGGAGCGAGGGCCACTTTAGCGACTTGGTAACCGGTCGCGGGCCACAATGAGCGGAGCGGGCGGATTGCAGGTCTGTGTCCACTCTGCACATGTAGAGCAGACACAGACACAGCCCGCTCTACTCTATGGGCCCTCCGATCGGCCCAGACAGAAGGGGACGGATCCCCTTCTGTTTTTTTAAGCAGATCGGATTGCAGATAGGCGGGTGTACACGGACACGAGTCTGTTTACATCTGCCACTCTATAGAGGTGAATGGAGGGTCCGATTGGGTCCGCCTGAAACACAGACAGGCAGACCCGATCAGACCGATCATGTGAAAGGGGCCTAAGGCCGCTTTCACACTGATGCACAGCGGTTTACCTGCATCTCAACTGACCTTGATCTTCACTTCTTCCTCAGGATTCCTGCAGATGGTTGCTGCTGTCCCCCAGGTGGTTATGGCTGGTGGCTGCTGCTGGCTGTCCTCCAGGGCTGGTACTGCTGGCTGAAACTGCTGTTGGGTACTGCATGCTGGCAGGTACCGCTAGGCTGGTATTGCTGGCTGGTACTGGTACTGCTGATGGGTACTGGTACTGCTGGTGAGTACTGGTACTGCTGGCTGGTACTGGTACTGCTGGTTGGTACTGGTACTGCTGGATGGTACTGCTGGTGGGTACTGGTACTGCTGGCTGGTACTGCTGGCTGGTGCTGGTACTGCTGGCGGGTACTGGTGGCTGGTACTAGCAACTGGTACTGGCACTGCTGGCCCAGATCGTGGGTTCCCGTGCAACAGATTTGTTACAGAAAGAAGCATGCGGCTGCAGTAGAGAGCAGAGCTTCCTGTCACAGGCGGAGTGCACTTGATATCACTCCGACTGTTGGGTACTGCCTGCTGGCAGGTACGGCTGGCTGGTACTGCTGGTGGGTACTGGTACTGCTGGTGGGTACTGGTACTGCTGGCAGGTACTGCTGGCGGGTACTTGTACTGCTGGCGGGTACTGGTACTGCTGGCGGGTACTGGTACTGCTGGCAGGTACTGGCACTGCTGGCTGCTGTCCCAGATCGCGGGTTCCCGTGCATCAGATGTGTGACAGAAAGAAGCATGCGGCTGCAGTAGAGAGCAGCTTCCTGTCACAGGTGGAGTACATTTGGTATCACTCCGCCTGTGAAGGAGCCGGCGCTATACAGGAAGCATCGGCTCTGCTTCCTCTAGCGGCGGCTCTATTCTTTGTGCTGATGCTCGGAGATGGCGGGTCGGGAACCCGCGATCTGGGCTTGCCGACCCGCCATCTCAGAGCAAGACATGGCGGGCCACATCAGAGGGCGCCGCGGGCCAGCGGTTGGGCACCCCTGCTGTAAAGGAAGCCAATAGAGCTTCTTAGCCCCAATCACATGTTTGCAACGTGTCATGCATCCCTGAAAGAGTAGACTTTGTTCCAAGAAATGTGTTGGATAATCAGTTACAAGTCCTAAATCTATATGTAGCATAGAACAGTGTTTCTCAACTCCAGTCCTCAAGGCGCCCCAACAGGTCATGTTTTCAGGATTGCCATTATTTTGCACAGGTGATTGGATCAGTTTCACTGCCGTAGTAATTACCACAGCTGTTTCACCTGAGGGAAATCCTGAAAACATGACCTGTTGGGGCGCCTTGAGGACTGGAGTTGAGAAACACTGGCATAGAATATCTAGAGACACCTATTGGTCATAATACAGTATGAATTACCTTTTTTTTATCTCATCATTATATTTATTATACTGAATTATGTATATGTCTCAATTAATTTTTTCTCTTTTTATTCACTATTCAAGTGTTTTTTTTTTTTTTAATAGGATATACAGTGCCCCCCCCCCCCCCCCCCCAGGCTTTTTACATATTTTGTTACATTACAGTCTTTAGTTAAATGTTTTTTTTATCTGAATTATATGTGATGGATCAGAACACAATAGTCTAAGTTGGTGAAGTAAAATTAGAAAAATATATACATAAAACAAAAACAAATTTTTCAGAAATAAAAAACTGATAATTGGCATGTGCGTATGTATTCACCCCCTTTGTTATGAAGCCCATAAAATGCTCTGGTGCAACCAATTACCTTCAGAAGTCACATACCGTATAAACTCGAGTATAAGCCGAGGCACCTAATTTTACCACAAAAAAAAATGGGAAAACTTATTGACTCAAGTATAAGCCTAGGGTGTCCATGTGCATGCCTCACTGTGCCCACGCCTAGACTAACGTTTAACATGGGAGTCTATGGAAGGGGTGCCCGGTTTTGAAAAATCAGTGCTCCCAGGCTGTAGGTCCCCCAGACAACAATCTTTGCACATTTGTAGAGAAAGAGTGGAGCTACATGTGTGCCAAGTTTTGGGTCCAGGGAACCTACAACCGGCCGGTACCGGGTCCCCAAAGTTACCGGAGAAATTACTGTTTAACATGGGAGTCTATGGAAGGGGTGCCCGGCTTTGAAAAATCGGTGCTCCCCGGCCGTAGGTCCCCCGGACAAAAAACGTTGCACACTTGTAGAGGAAGAGTGGGGCTACATGTGTGCCAAGTTTGACCGGTACCGGGTCCCCAAAATCCGGGAGATCAGGTGCAAAAATGTGACTCGAGTATAAGCCGAGGGGGGCATTTTCAGCACAAAAAAATGTGCTGAAAAACTCGGCTTATACTCGAGTATATATGGTAATTAGTGAAATGATGTCCACCTGTGTGCAATCTAAGTGTCACATGACCTGTCATTACATAGACACACCTTTTTGAAAGGCCCCAGAGGCTGCAACACCTAAGCAAGAGGCACCACTAACCAAACACTGCCATGAAGACCAAGGAACTCTCCAGACAAGTAAGGGACAATGTTGTTGAGAAGTACAAGTCAGGGTTGGGTTATAAAAAAAATATCCAAATCTTTGATGATCCCTAGGAGCACCATCAAATCTATCATCACCAAATGGAAAGAACATGGCACAACAGCAAACCTGCCAAGAGACGGCCGCACACCAAAACTCACGGACCGGGCAAGGAGGGCATTAATCAGAGACCTAAGTTAACCCCCGAGGAGCTGCAGAGTTCCATAGCAGAGACTGGAGTATCTGTACATAGGACGACAATAAGCCGTACGCTCCATAGACTTGGGTTTTATGGCAGAGCGGCCAGAAGAAAGACATTACTTTCAGCAAAAAACAAAATGGCACGTTTGGAGTTTGCGAAAAGGCATGTGGGAGACTCCCAAAATGTATGGAGGAAGGTGCTCTGGTCTGATGAGACTAAAACTGAACTTTTTGGCCATCAAAGAAAACGCTATGGGGGTTATTTACTAAAGGCAAATCCACTTTGCATTACAAGTGCACTGAAAGTTCAGTCGCTGTAGATCTGAGGGGGACATGCAAGGAAAATAAAAAAACAGTATTTTAGCCTGCACATTATTGGATGATAAAATCAGCAGAGCTTCCCCTAATTTCAGATCTTCCCCTCAGATCTACAGTGACTGCACTTTCAAGTGCACTTGCAATGCACTTGTAGTGCAAAGTGGATTTGCCTTTAGTAAATCAACCCCTATGTCTGGTGAAAACCCAACACATCACATCACCCAAAGAACACCATCCCTCCCATGAAACATGGTGGTGGCAGCATCATGCTGTTGGGGTGTTTTTCAGCAGTCGGGACTGGGAAACTGGTCAGAGTTGAGGGAAAGATGGATGGTGATAAATACAGGGATATTCTTGAGCAAAATCTGTACAACTCTGTGTGTGATTTGAGGCTAGGACGGAGGATCACCTTCCAGCAGGACAATGACCCCAAACACACTGCTAAAGCAACACTTGAGTGGTTTAAGGGGAAACATGTGTAGCGCTACCCCCAGTTAAGAGAGCCGCTGATATTGATTTGGGCCCTGCAGTGCACCGCTGTCAACCCCCGGCAATCGGCTCTAACCTCCCGTGGCACAGCTGGTGATAGAGAGATAGGACCGCGTGATCGCAACTGTTGGTGACGCAGTCCTATAACAAACATACACAGAATATACTTTAAAACTCCTATTAAAGTAAGCGGAACTGACACCAAATGTACTTTACCCAGATATTTTACTGAGGCTAATGGGCAAGTAATAAACAACAGTATAACAAGTTGCAGATCCCTGCAATAAACAGTAATAAAGATAAACAGAGTAATCAGAATAATAAAGTATTGCTATGCAACTCTAGCGCTGCCCTTTTACAGCTACTTCCCCTCATGGGTAGACTAACACCCAGCAATGTCTACCTATGCAGTCAGGCCTGACTGATCTAAATGGAAGTTCAGTGAAACAATATTCGCTAGCAATCTCTCGGTGGTGCACTTGAAGAACAACTTTGTAATCCCAACGAATAGTAAAGATAAAGTATCTGTCTTTAAACAGCTCTCACCACCTGGACAAGTCCAAGTCCCTTTCCTCCATCGATTCGTCTAGGAACAGGAATCCACCGACATCCAAGTCTTCAATCCTTCTGGTGTACTGCAGCAAGGAGGATTAGATGTCTCTAAGGCTCTGCTAGGCTGGCAGAGGGCTCTTTGGAAAGGAGCACACGGCCCGGGCTTCAGGCCTTGTGCACACAGCAGTTCAGCACAGACATCCTCTTGCTAGGAGAGGGGGGTCCAAAGAGGCCAACCAAAACTCCGCCTCCCCTTTATAAAGTCTGCCCCAGCAGTCTCTGTTCTGGAGCAATGCACCCAGGGTGCTGCAAGATGTACTGGGAGATGTAGTCTCTCTCTCCTCTGCTTTCACTTCCATAATGTCTCTTTACTTCCTCTCGACTCACCTCTCACCTGGAACTTCTTGTCTCTCTGCATTAAAGGGGAACACCCCGCTACACACTCCCCCCACTTGAACTCTTTGGTCCCCAAAGATAAACTTCAACAAATACTGTTTACCATTTTGGACAATGTCGAGCATGATGTTGGCATAGGGAATTCCCACCAAAACTTTGGGATGGAACTCTCTTGCCCACAGGTCACACTACCATGAGTGGCCTGCCTAACTGTGCCAGAGAGTGAGCTGGGGTTGCCCTCCACCAAATGGACGGTGGAAGGATCAGGTTGTTCAACACTTCTCCTAGCCGTTACAACAGAGTCCTCTGAGCTTGTCCCCATTTGGGGGTAAGTTAGTTTCTTGGGAGGCCTTATGACTCTGCGAGCCCTCTGCTCTCTTGGTGCTTCTGACTCTGGCACCACAGGCTCTTCTTCAGGAGTAAGTTCAGGTAACATTGCTGGTTCTGGAACCTCTGATTCAGAAGTCGACTGACGTATGGAATCTCTAGAGTCCTCCTCTGCGCAAGTGTCAGGAACATCTTCCCAGTAATCAGCTGAGGGACTGAAGGGTATGAATTCAGTAGCCTCCGGATTCAGCGTTGCATCTGGGGTATCCCCTCCATTTAGGAGATCTATGGCGGACGTTCCCAGAGTCGAGGGATGCCACAGCCAGTCCAGTTCTCCACCTTCTTCTGTACTCAATTGGGAGGCCTCCCCATCTTTGGCTCGAGAGGTCTGGGACCGAGTGTTCGGCCTAGGAATATCCAGGATAGAGGCCGGTTCAGGGGAGTCTCTCACGGGAGGTATTCTGACTGCCTCAGCAAGTGGGAGCAGGTGGTTCCGATGCCACGTCTTCAGTGGACCCACCTTTCCTTCTGGCTTTAGTTTGTAGACAGGCAAACCGGGCAACTTCCTACAGACAACATAGGGCTCAGATCTCCACCTGTCGGCAAGCTTGTGTTTTCCAGGGACCCCCAGATTGCGTAGCAGTACTCGGTCCCCGGGCTGCAGATCTTGCACTCGAACCTTCAGATCAAAATTTCTCTTGTTGCGGGCCCCCCTTTGATCCGAAGCCGCCTGGGCTTGTTCATAGGCCACCTGCAAGCTACATCTAAGTCTGTCCACGTATCCCTTGTGGGATGTAGCTGAGGTATTGTCTATAGAAGTGCCAAAGGCCAGGTCCACAGGTAGCCTTGCTTCTCTCCCAAACATAAGTCGATAAGGGGAGTAGCCAGTGGCGTCACTTGTGGTACAGTTATAGGCATGTACTAGGGCTGATATGTGCTGACTCCAGTGTTGCTTCTTCTCTGTTTCTAAGGTTCCCAACATGTTGAGCAGGGTCCGGTTAAATCTCTCCGGCTGAGCATCTCCTTGTGGGTGGTAAGGCGTGGTTCTGGTCTTCTTTATTCCTAATGAATCCAAAAGTCTTCGGATCAACCGACTCTCAAAGTCCCTTCCTTGATCTGAGTGGAGTCTCTGTGATAGTCCGTAATGGACAAAATACTTCTCCATAAGTATCTTGGCCACGGTGGATGCCTTCTGGTCTTTGGTTGGGAAAGCTTGAGCATAGCGGGTGAAATGGTCGGTTATTACTAGAACATTCCCCAATCCACTCAGGTCGGGTTCGAGGCAGAGAAAGTCAATGCATACCAGATCCATTGGGCCTTGACTCTGTAAGTGGCCCATTGGGGCAGCTTGATGGGGTAGGGTCTTTCTCTGAATGCATCGTGCACAGGAATGGCAATACTCCTCTACTTCTGCCCTCATGCAGGGCCAATAGAACCGATTTCTGACAAGCTGGAAGGTCCTTTCTGCCCCTAGGTGACCATGATGGTCATGCAGGGCAATTAGTACAGTCTCTCGGTGCTTCTCTGGAAGAAATAACTGCCACTTATCTTCTGAGTCATCAGAGGGGCCCCTTCGGTAGACCACTCCCTGATGTACCTGTAGCCTGTCCAATTCCTTCCTCAACAGGCGAGCCTCCTTTGAGGGGTGATGTAGGAATTTGTTGGGATCCTGATTCTCCAGGGCTTCGAGGACCAATCTCCCCATGGGGTCTTCCAATTGGTCACACCTCAACTCCTTCTTGGACAGTCTCGGTAGGTTGTCTTCCTCCAGCTGAGTTACCCCACAATAGTGTTTGGGGACTCCTACCATGGTAACCCCTATTTCTTCTGCTCTGGAGCCTCCTCTGGCTTGGAATTCAGCCCCTTGACAAAGGGCCCGCACCCCGTCCGGTGCCACTTGGGTCCAATCTTCCCAGTCATTTGTCGTGGCATGAGACCTCCGGGACAGGGCATCTGCATCCCTATTTCCGGCTCCTGGTCTGTACTTCAGACTGAAGTTGAATCCAGACAATGCGGCCAACCACCTGTGTCCGGTGGCATCTAGTTTCGCGGTGGTGAAGAGGTAGGTCAGGGGGTTGTTGTCTGTCTTCACAGTAAACTCTGCCCCATACAAGTAGTCTTTTAGCTTGTCTACTACCGCCCATTTGAGGGCCAGGAATTCCAGCTTATGAGTGGGGTAATTCTTTTCTGAGGGGGTCAGGCTCCTGCTCACATAGGCCACTGGTCGCAGTTGTCCTTCATGTTCTTGGTAGAGTACACCACCTAGACCCTCATGGCTGGCATCCACATGTAATTCATAAGGTCTGGTAGGGTCGGCGTAGGCCAGGACTGGGGCAGTGGTTAAGCTCCTCTTCAGAGCATGAAAGGCCTCTTCACACCTTGGGTTCCACTGATCTTGAACTGACTCACCAGGCCTCCTGGGCCCTGAGTCATCCTCTTCCCCTTCTGCCTTTAACAATTCATTCAACGGGCGGGCAATCCGAGCAAACCCCTCCACAAACCTCCTATAATAGGAGCAGAACCCCAGGAAGGATCTGAGCTCTGTTACTGTGGTGGGTCGTGGCCAGGAAGTGACTGCTTCCAACTTCTCAGGATCTGTGGCCACCCCTTCTTCAGACACTATGTGCCCCAGATAGTTCACAGAAGACTGGTAGAACCGACACTTCTCGGGGGAAAGCTTAAGTCCCTCTTCGCTGAGTCTTCTCAATACTTTCTCCAACCTGGCTTCATGTTCTTCCAAGGTTCTTCCAAAGACAATGACATCGTCCAAGTACACAAGGACTTCTATAAGATTCATGTCTCCAACAGTCTTCTCCATAAGGCGTTGAAAGGTAGCAGGAGCTCCAGACAGACCCTGAGGCATCCTATTGAATTCGAAGAATCCCACCGGGGTTATGAAGGCTGTCTTCTCCCTGTCTTCTGGGTGCATAGGGATTTGATAGTACCCACTCTTGAGGTCCATCACACTGAACCATTTGGCTCCAGACAAACTTTGTAGGGAATCTTCTATCCTTGGCGTGGTGTATTGGTCAGGGATGGTTCTCCTGTTGAGAGTCCTGTAATCGATACAAAGCCTCAACGACCCATTCTTCTTTCTGACCACCACGATTGGGGAGGCATAGGGACTTCTAGACTCCCGGATCACACCAGTCTTCTTTAGTTCTACAAGTTGTTCCCTCAGATCCTCCAGATCTGCCAGGGGGACCCGCCTGGCCCTCTCTCGGAAGGGCTTATCTTCTTGGAGGCGGATCCGATGGGTGGCACTTCTTGCACACCCCACATCGAATTCATCTTCGGAAAAGATCTTCTCCCACCTGGTCAGCTGGGCCTTGGCTCTTTCTTTCCAAGCCCTGGGTAGGTTCGGGTTTTCCACGGACAGTTTCTCCCAAACATCTCCTCCGTCACCCGTCCCCTTGACTTCGGACCAAGTGACCGGGGCAGCAGGGCTCACCTGACCAAGCAACACTCTGGCAGGGATCTCCATGGGTCCTCCCGTAGTGTTCCTAACACTCACCGGAACTCTGCCATGGGCCTTCTTCAGGGCCTTGAACGGAATCACTTCTGGTATCACTTCCAAGCCTGAGGACTCTTCCCTTGGGTCTGATTCCAGCATGACAAAGGGGCCAGGTTGTTCCCACGAAAGCTTCACAGTGGCCCTAAGACAGGTTACTTCTCCGGGCTGTAGCACTACTCCTTCTCTGCCAAGTCTCCACACCTTCCCTATCCCCTCTCCCGGGGTCTTCTGCTCTAAGACCAGTCGTTGGTAGGCCGTCTTTAGCATGGGATGGATTTTAGTGGCTGAATGGTTTCTCTCTTTCACTAGAGGGGTCAGGAGTCTCCTGACTAGATCCGTGTTTGTCCCAATGATCAGGGAAATCTTGCTGGCTCCAGGCGGCCGGGGACACACAACTGCCAGGGTGTCAAACACTTCAGCCTTCCCAGCCACGGATGGGTCGAAAGTCATCTTTATGGGCAGGTACCCATCATAAGGGAAACTCTGGGTTCCAAGTCCCCATATCTCCAGCTCTTCTATCTTCTGGATAGGCAGATGACTCAAGTGCCTATCATAGAAGTCCCGGTATAGTAAAGTCACCTGTGCTCCGGTGTCCAAAAGAGCTTTAGTATAGACTCCTTCCACTTGAATGGGCACAGTAGGAGACGGGCCCACCAGTTCCTTTGGGTATGGCCGGACTGGGGTCACCTCTTTTTTTTGGCTTTCGACCCTTGCCCTGCTCCTTTTGGACTTTAATTTTTCCTGAGCCTGGCATGCATTGACTTTCTCCCTCTCAATGGGGGCACAAACCCGCTGAGGGATGTTATTGTTCCTTTTAGGTGGATGTTCCTTCTTTGGGGTGCTGTACTTCCACTGAGGGGTCTTGCCCCCTCCCTCTGGGGTACATCTTGGTGGGGGTGTACTATACCTCCTCCTAGGAGTTTTGTCTCCTCCATTCTTGGCCTTTTTTTTTAGTTTGGAGCGCACTGAAGATGATGGGCACCCGGTTGACTCCTTCACCGGGGCCCTTTGGAGTTTCCCGCCGGCTTGCAATTATCTGTTCTCTTCTTCTTTGGGCTGGAGCATACGTTAGCAAAGTGGCCACTCCCTCCGCAGTTATAGCAAATCACCTCTTCTCGGTCCTGTAGGGAGGCCGGTGCTGAGGTGTTCGGGAACAACTCCTTTCTTGGGCTTGGTTTCTCTCGTCTTCTCTGATCTTTCTCCATCAAAGAGGTCAGCATCTCCAACACTTGGGCCATTTGCGATTTCAGAGTGTCAACCTCCGCATCTCTTTCTGGGCTCTTGACCGAATGGACCAACACTGGTACAGGTGTGACATTCGCCTTGGCCACCTGCTGATCTTCCTCCAGCGCCTCTTCGTCCCTAATAATTTTTATTAGATCAGAGTAGGTTAGTGACATTCCTCCTCCTGAGGTTTTCAGGTGCAGCCAGACCGGGTCTGAGCGCCGTGCTCCCCTCATGATCTGCTTCATGCGTGCTTCATCTGCATCTTTGGGCAGCATTCCCTTCTTCAGTACAATCTTGCATAACTGCCTGTTCAGCCTTCTAACATATTCTGACAGTTTCTCATTCGGCTGCTGGAGAGTGTGTTCAATTTGATAAATCATCTCTGACACCTTCTCCAGCTGACCAAACTCTTCCTGCAGCATGGCCAGGCAATCTTGAGCTGTACAGTTTTCATTTCCAAACCGGAAGCTCCTCACCGCTTCTGCCGCGGCACCTTTCAGACTTTCTAAGACTCGCTGTCTCTTCTGTGCCTCAGGCACCTCCCATGCTTCTACTGCCTGCAATGCCTGTTCCACCCAAGTGTCAAAATCTTCCTCCCCCGCAGGGACGGGGAGCTTCCCTGAGAAGGTGCTAAGCTTCCGGTAACCGGCCTCCACATGCACCGTACTGCTTTTCTGGCACTTAATTACAAGGTCTCCTAGAGCATTCAACAATTCAGGCCCTATAGCGGCCAGCGGTGATCCCGGGCTTAATAGTTCCTTAAGCTTTTCTGCTTTAGGGGATAGTGGTGGAGATAATTGTGGGAGTGATGGCTTTGGTGTCTGAAACCATTCTTCCTTCACTGGCAGCGTATGTATCAAGTGATAGATCTGATTATCTATGGCTTGTATACTCTGACTTTTAAAATGCTCTGGGATTTCGTTTTTCCATTCTACCAGTGCGTATGTAAACGAGATCACTGGATCTGGCCTAAAATCCATCACCCATGCTTTGTGGCTCGGAGACAGTAACAATACGAGCTGTTTTATCTCCTCTTCCTTCCATCTTTCCCCCGGGAGTACAATGACTACCGCCGCGGTTGGATCGGCGCCAATCGCTGCGCACCACTGTGACATTGCCAGCGGGTCCATGCTGGTACTTCTGACCGGCTTGATTGCAGCGTGCAACGTACAAGGATCCCGGACTCTAGCCCCCACGTGTAGCGCTACCCCCAGTTAAGAGAGCCGCTGATATTGATTTGGGCCCTGCAGTGCACCGCCGTCAACCCTCGGCAATCGGCTCTAACCTCCCGTGGCACAGCTGGTGATAGAGGGATAGGACCGCGTGACCGCAACTGTTGGTGACGCAGTCCTATAACAAACATACACAGAATATACTTTAAAACTCCTATTAAAGTAAGCGGAACTGACACCAAATGTACTTTACCCAGATATTTTACTGAGGCTAATGGGCAAGTAATAAACAACAGTATAACAAGTTGCAGATCCCTGCAATAAACAGTAATAAAGATAAACAGAGTAATCAGAATAATAAAGTATTGCTATGCAACTCTAGCGCTGCCCTTTTACAGCTACTTCCCCTCATGGGTAGACTAACACCCAGCAATGTCTACCTATGCAGTCAGGCCTGACTGATCTAAATGGAAGTTCAGTGAAACAATATTCGCTAGCAATCTCTCGGTGGTGCACTTGAAGAACAACTTTGTAATCCCAACGAATAGTAAAGATAAAGTATCTGTCTTTAAACAGCTCTCACCACCTGGACAAGTCCAAGTCCCTTTCCTCCATCGATTCGTCTAGGAACAGGAATCCACCGACATCCAAGTCTTCAATCCTTCTGGTGTACTGCAGCAAGGAGGATTAGATGTCTCTAAGGCTCTGCTAGGCTGGCAGAGGGCTCTTTGGAAAGGAGCACACGGCCCGGGCTTCAGGCCTTGTGCACACAGCAGTTCAGCACAGAGATCCTCTTGCTAGGAGAGGGGTGTCCAAAGAGGCCGACCAAAACTCTGCCTCCCCTTTATAAAGTCTGCCCCAGCAGTCTCTGTTCTGGAGCAATGCACCCTGGGTGCTGCAAGATGTACTGGGAGATGTAGTCTCTCTCTCCTCTGCTTTCACTTCCATAATGTCTCTTTACTTCCTCCCGACTCACCTCTCACCTGGAACTTCTTGTCTCTCTGCATTAAAGGGGAACACCCCGCTACACATGTAAATGTGTTGGAATGGCCTAGTCAAAGCCCAGACCTCAATCCAATAGAAAATCTGTGGTCAGACATAAAAGATTGCTGTTCACAAGCGCAAACCATCCAACTTGAAGGAGCTGGAGCAGTTTTGCAAGGAGGGATAGGCAAAAATCCCAGTGGTGAGATGTGGGAAGCTCATAGAGACTCATCCAAAGCCACTTGGAGCTGTGATAGCCGCAAAAGGTGGCTCTATGGCCCCATGCACACAGGGCGTTTTTACAGCTACTGTCAGCAGTGTTAGACTTTTTTTTTTTTACAGCTGCAAAACGCCCATCCATGTTATTCTATTGTGTCATGCACACATAGAGCTTTTATGAGCTCCAAGTGGCATAGGCGTTTTTCAGCTGCAAAAAAAAACCCAATACCAGTGCGTTCTGGAGCTCCAGGTTCGAGCTGCAAAAATGCCCGACGCTATTAAACGCGCAAAAACGCCGCGATTGCGTTTTTGAGCTCCAGCAGTTTTTTTTTTCTTTCTTTTTTTTTTTTTTTTAAAAAAGGTCAAAAAATGTTTACAAAACATGGACATGCGTTTTTAAGCTGAAAAAAACACGGCTGTAAAAACGCCCTGTGTGCATGGGGCCTACAAAGTATTGACTTTAGGGGGGTGAATAGTTATACACATTGACTTTTTATGTTATTTTGTCCTATTAGTTGTTTGCTTAAAAATAAAAAACATCTTCAAAGTTGTGGGCGTGTTCTGTAAATTAAATGATGCAAATCCTCAAACAATCCGTGTTAATTCCAGGTTGTGAGGCAACAAAACACGAAAAATGCCAAAGGGGGTGAATACTTTTGCAAGGCACTGTACGTGTAATAAAGTTGTAATCGTTTTTTTAACTCTAATTTTTGGTGTTCATTTTATTTTTCTCATACCTACATATTCCTTTTTGTTTCTTTTCTTTTTTGTTGAATATCACATGGGATATGTCGTAATGAGATAAAGTATTTCTAATTTTCATGGTCTGTTCCTGACACGGAGTAGAGCTGAGGAAGGTACTTGGATGAACAGAGAAACATCTTCAACCTTCTAGAACATTTCTAGCTGAATATGAATAAGTACTACCCAGGGGCGGATCCAGAGTCTAGTCCCGGGAGGGGCACTGCCAGAAAATACGTTTTTTTTTTGGGGCAATTTATCGGGGAAATGGCTGGTGTTAGCCCTTCAATCATCCCGGCACCATGGTTATTATGGTCTCAGGATAATTGAAGTGCATTGTTTCTATTACTACATTGTAATATAAAATGAAATAGTTCAACTCACCATAATGCAGAATCAGCGGGAGCCCCGAGTGTGTCACTTGCCACGTCGCATGCCACCAAATGCGGATTGTCACTTGCCACGTCACCTGCCACGTCGCCTGCCACACCTTGTGGATTGTCACTTGCCACGTCACCTGCCACACGTTGCGGATTGTCACTTGCCACGTCACCTGCCACACGTTGCGGATTGTCACTTGCCACGTCGCATGCCACCAAATGCGGATTGTCACTTGCCACGTCACCTGCCACGTCGCCTGCCACACCTTGTGGATTGTCACTTGCCACGTCACCTGCCACACGTTGCGGATTGTCACTTGCCACGTCACCTGCCACACGTTGCGGATTGTCACTTGCCACGTCACCTGCCACACATTGCGGATTGTCACTTGCCACGTCACCTGCCACACATTGCGGATTGTCACTTGCCACGTCACCTGCCACGTCGCCTGCCACACCTTGCGGATTGTCACTTGCCACGTCACCTGCCACACGTTGCGGATTGTCACTTGCCACGTCACCTGCCACACATTGCGGATTGTCACTTGCCACGTCACCTGCCACAGATTGCGGATTGTCACTTGCCACGTCACCTGCCACACGTCGCGGATTGTCACTTGCCACGTCACCTGCCACACCTTGCGGATTGTCACTTGCCACGTCGCCTGCCACCAGATGCGGATTGTCACTTGCCACACGTTGCGGATTGTCACTTGCCACGTCACCTGCCACACATTGCGGATTGTCACTTGCCACGTCACCTGCCACACATTGCGGATTGTCACTTGCCACGTCACCTGCCACACGTCGCGGATTGTCACTTGCCACGTCACCTGCCACACATTGCGGATTGTCACTTGCCACGTCGCCTGCCACACATTGCGGATTGTCACTTGTCATGTCACCTGCCACACATTGCGGATTGTCACCTGTCACACGTTGCGGATTGTCACTTGCCACGTCACCTGCCACACATTGCGGATTGTCACTTGCCATGTCACCTGCCACCAGATGCGGATTGTCACTTGCCACGTCGCCTGCCACCAGATGCGGATTGTCACTTGCCACACGTTGCGGATTGTCACTTGCCACGTCACCTGCCACACATTGCGGATTGTCACTTGCCACGTCACCTGCCACACATTGCGGATTGTCACTTGCCACGTCACCTGCCACACGTCGCGGATTGTCACTTGCCACGTCACCTGCCACACGTTGCGGATTGTCACTTGCCACGTCACCTGCCACACATTGCGGATTGTCACTTGCCACGTCACCTGCCACACATTGCGGATTGTCACTTGCCACGTCACCTGCCACACGTCGCGGATTGTCACTTGCCACGTCACCTGCCACACCTTGCGGATTGTCACTTGCCACGTCGCCTGCCACCAGATGCGGATTGTCACTTGCCACGTCACCTGCCACACATTGCGGATTGTCACTTGCCACGTCACCTGCCACACATTGCGGATTGTCACTTGCCACGTCACCTGCCACACATCGCAGATTGTCACTTGCCACGTCACCTGCCACACATTGCGGATTGTCACTTGTCACGTCACCTGCCACACATTGCGGATTGTCACTTGTCACACGTTGCGGATTGTCACTTGCCACGTCACCTGCCACACATTGCGGATTGTCACTTGCCATGTCACCTGCCACCAGATGCGGATTGTCACTTGCCACGTCGCCTGCCACCAGATGCGGATTGTCACTTGCCACACGTTGCGGATTGTCACTTGCCACGTCACCTGCCACACATTGCGGATTGTCACTTGCCACGTCACCTGCCACACATTGCGGATTGTCACTTGCCACGTCACCTGCCACACATTGTGGATTGTCACTTGCCACGTCACCTGCCACACGTCGCGGATTGTCACTTGCCACGTCACCTGCCACACATTGCGGATTGTCACTTGCCACGTCGCCTGCCACCAGATGCGGATTGTCACTTGCCACACGTTGCGGATTGTCACTTGCCACGTCACCTGCCACACATTGCGGATTGTCACTTGCCACGTCACCTGCCACACATTGCGGATTGTCACTTGCCACGTCACCTGCCACACATTGCGGATTGTCACTTGCCACGTCACCTGCCACACATTGCGGATTGTCACTTGCCACGTCACCTGCCACACATTGCGGATTGTCACTTGCCACGTCACCTGCCACACGTCGCGGATTGTCACTTGCCACGTCACCTGCCACACGTTGCGGATTGTCACTTGCCACGTCACCTGCCACACATTGCGGATTGTCACTTGCCACGTCACCTGCCACACATTGCGGATTGTCACTTGCCACGTCACCTGCCACACGTCGCGGATTGTCACTTGCCACGTCACCTGCCACACCTTGCGGATTGTCACTTGCCACGTCGCCTGCCACCAGATGCGGATTGTCACTTGCCACGTCACCTGCCACACATTGCGGATTGTCACTTGCCACGTCACCTGCCACACATTGCGGATTGTCACTTGTCACGTCACCTGCCACACATTGCGGATTGTCACTTGTCACACGTTGCGGATTGTCACTTGCCACGTCACCTGCCACACATTGCGGATTGTCACTTGCCATGTCACCTGCCACCAGATGCGGATTGTCACTTGCCACGTCGCCTGCCACCAGATGCGGATTGTCACTTGCCACACGTTGCGGATTGTCACTTGCCACGTCACCTGCCACACATTGCGGATTGTCACTTGCCATGTCACCTGCCACCAGATGCGGATTGTCACTTGCCACGTCGCCTGCCACCAGATGCGGATTGTCACTTGCCACGTCACCTGCCACACGTCGCGGATTGTCACTTGCCACGTCACCTGCCACACATTGCGGATTGTCACTTGCCACGTCGCCTGCCACACATTGCGGATTGTCACTTGTCATGTGCCACACATTGCGGATTGTCACTTGTCACGTCACCTGCCACACATTGCGGATTGTCACTTGCCACGTCAACTGCCACACGTTGCGGATTGTCCCCTGCCACCAGATGCGGATTGTCACCTGCCACACGTTGCAGATTGTCACCTGCTGTGTCACTTTCCTGCTAAGGTGCTCTGTCCCAGAGTCAGGCAGCAGAGAGAGGATGTAATCTCTCTGCTGCCCACGGCTACCTGCACAGTGAGGGGAGGAATTGCAAGGATGCAGGGCGGGCGCCGGGAGATGGTGTCATCTCTCTGCTCCCATGCCTGCCGGCTCCCTGATTGGCCAGCAGCGCTCACAGACCGAGCCGCCCAGCTTCCCCACTCTCTCACCCGCCCACTCACCGACCGAACGCCCACTATCTCGCCCGTGGCGCGGAGCCGCACGCCTGCGGACTCGTGGAGCCGCCCGCGCTGTCACCCGCATTCTCGGAGTGGGCAATTACCCCGTTGCCCCCCCCTGGATCCGCCCCTGGTACTACCAGCTGTGCCATGACCTGCAATCTTACATACAGCCATCCTCCCATCCTAGATTTACAAATAGATTTCGAAGGGCTTTGTTTGAATAAACTTTGTTTAAAAAGAAACCTCTAGCACACCCTCACACCTTCCATGTCTTCCCTCTGCAGGATACCAGAAGACTGAGGAAGACCAGAGAGATGCAGCTGAACTAAAATATATTCGCTGTCTCCAACCTAAACATGATTTAGTGGCGCGTCATAAATTGTCTTCAGATAGTGACTACTTCTCTGATCAAAGTAAAGAAGCTCCGGAATCTGATTGTGTTTCAGAAGGTGGGTCTAGCAGAGATTCACCCCTTAGAATTGATGTAAAGGCTTCCAAGCCAAAGCTTCAAAGTCCACCGCTTCCTCAGACACTCTGGTCCTTTGCAGTCTAATGCCTTGTACACACAATCAGAATTTCCGATGGAAAAAGTCAGACGGACTTTTTCCATCGGAAATCCCGACCGTGTGTATGCCCCATCGGAGTAATTCCATCGGACACCCACATTTGTGCTTCTCCAGGGGGTTAGATGTCTTCCAAGCTTCCGGGACTCCTGGTTGACCCACCTCTCAGAAAAGTGAGTTGCAAGTTAGTGATATACAGATGCACGTTTGAGGTCCTTTCCTCTCCACCAGAGGTCTTCTCCTCCTCCATCTTCATCTTGTCAGCATCTGGCAGATTTGCATTGTCAGCGCAGGGCCTTTTCATGCAGAAAACTCACCGGCCTGTGAACACCTGAGCAGGGAGAGTGTGTACAGCTCCCTGTGTACAGTGTAGGGGAGGCTGGTGTTTACCTTGACTCCAGGGGACGTCACCCAGTGATTTTCTCCAAATCCCTGCACTCTGATCTCTACCTATTAGATTACAATTGGGGGGGGGGGGGGGCAAAAACTTAGAACTGTCGTTCAACATTAAAAAGATTTTCAATGTTCAAAAAGCACAATCATAGTTACCTGAGATACATTCACATTGTGAACTACACATGCATGGTTGAAAAAGTGAACTTTGTTCCAAGCAGGGGCATCTCCAGACAAATTATTTGGGGGGTTCTGTGTTGGTGCTGAGATTATAAGTGGGGAAGTTAATGCGGTGTGTGTAGCATGCCACCCACGACGCTTTTGTTGGCATGAGCAAAAGGTGGGAGTGGCCACAAAGTGTGTGTGGCAAAAGGTGGACGTGACCAAAAGTGGGTGTTTCTTCATGGTCTATCCCTTTTGTATGGACAAAATAGGGCCTTGGGGAACATTCAAGCGATTGCACAATAATTAACCCCTTGGCATGGCATAAAAAATAACTCTCAGCATGGCACAATAATAAACCCCCAGCACAGCACAGTAATTACCAGCACAGTAATAGGAGGAAAGCACAGGACATTGGCCAGCACACAAGGGAACAGTATGTAGTCATAAAACAAGTAGAGCCATGCACAGTACCTAATGGCAGTGCAGAACAGGCCAGGAGCTGTATGAACTGGCAGTGGCAGGGCAGTAACGTAAGGATATTCCGTGGCAGGATAATGTGCAATATGTAGTGGCAGGGCAGCAAGCATTATATATGGGCAGGGCGGTCAGTGAACAGTAGGTAGTGGTGGGGCAGTCAGTAATTAGTATGTAAATATGCAATGGCAAAGCAATATTTAGGGGGGCAGTTTGCAGTATATAGTGGGGGCAGGGAGCAGTATATAGTGTGGGCAGTGAGGGGTATGTAGTGTGGGCAGTGAGGGGTATGTAGTGGGGGCAGTGAGCGGCGTGTAGTGGTATGTAGTGGGGCAGTGAGGGGTATGTAGTGTTGGCTTTCACCTCTGCACACTAGAGGACAGGGGCCGTAGTGAACCTCACCCTCCTCCCACATACCCCTAGACAAGCCAGCCATTTTATTAACAAAGGGGACGGGGGGTGAGGCCGCTACAGAAGCAAATAGAGTTGAGAAAGGGATGAAGTAAAAAAGCGGAAATTTGATTTTCGGGGACTGCAAAATTAATGTGAAACTGAAACTAAACTCCCATCAGTCAGTCTGGGAAGTCTGAGCTGAAAGTTTTCACTTTTGTGATAAATCCTAAAACTCAGTATATAAGAAGAGAGCTAAAAGATGGAGCTCATCACAGAGCAGCAATCCAGGACCTCCTCTGGAGACCAAGGAGCCCACGGAACAGACGACCCCTTGTACCCCAGACACAATGACCAGCACATATTCCAGGGGGATCCTCCTACTGAGCCTCAGCTCCATGGTCTCTGCCCAAACCTGCAAATGGCTCCACCGAAACCAAGAAGAATGGAGCAGACAGATTCTGCACAGCTTTAAGCAGATGGTTCCTGCACAGAAAACAGAACAACTCTGCCAAGAAAATCCATCTCCCGTTCCTGTCATTGACTCGCTTTACAATATTATTCAGGTTGAGTCTGCCGCCATTGCTGTGCGTGAAGTGGCTGACCAAACCAGGGCAGACTGGACTACCACCAGCCTTCCTGGGAGAGGCTTCAGGAACTTGTCCACTACCAGGACCAACAGCTGTCTGATTGTATCCCAGAGGGAGCAGAGAACCCGCTCTTCATACACGGAATCAGCCAAAGGCTCGCTCAACACCCTGCAGAGCATCCTGGAGGAGCAAGGAGATTGTTAAGTACAGAACATACCTGATCGTAGAGCCTGACTTGTGGGAGGAGACCTCTCTTACAGCCCTGGCTCAGGAGTCACTGGAGTGAGGACAGTGAACTCGGGAGTGCAGCGAGGTAGGAGTGCATGAGGTAGATGTAGTGGTTGGCACAGTGGCAAGGTGATGATCCTCCAGGGATGGCTGGAACTGTAGGCAGCAGAGGAGGTGGTTGCAGGTCAGCGACCAGGGAGCTGGCAGGTACAGGAACAGCAGGAAGCTGGAGCAGGGTGAGACAACCCGGGTTAGGTGCACACAGAGAAGCAGACAGAAGCAGGGTCAGACAAGCCGGGTTAGAGCAGGTAATCAGACGGTAAGATTTAGCAGGCTTAAGCGTGGTCAGAGGTACAGGCAAGGTCTGGCAGCAGGTAGACAGATAGGAGACTGAGCAGGGTCAAGACAAGCCAAGGTCAGGGTTGGAGATATCGGATGGTCAAGCAGAGCCGAGTCGGTACAGATAACAGGTATGCAGATTACTGGTACAGAGCTGCAGATTAGGGATGGGCCCGGTGCTCGATTCGAACCCATGTTCGAATCGAGCATCGGGCGTTCGCTCGCTCGTCGAGCCCAGAACTATTTGGGCCGTTCGCATCACATTCGTGTGATGCGAGCGGCCCCGCAATGCATTGCGGCCGGCGCGGCCGGCGCAGTGCATTGCTGGCTGATGATTGGCCAAGCATGCACTGTGACCCCGCATGCTTGGCCAATCACAGCGCCCGAAACTCGGAGAGCAATAATTGGCTACAGGCAGGACGCCTGTAGCCAATTACAGCTCAGGGGCTTTAGTACACGCCCCACCATTTAAAAGGCCGCCACGCCATCGGCCCCGGTCACATGAGTTCCGGCTTTAGGAGAGATTAGTCTGCTGATTCTGTCTTTGCTTGATACTGAAAGATTTGCTCTTCTTTGCTAAACCATTGGCTATTTCTTTGCTAAACCATTGCTACCTAAGTCATTGATCGTTCATTGCTGCTGATTGCACAGTTAGTGTGTTATTAGCTGCTGCTGGGGATTAGTCTGGTGCGTGCTTACTGTTAGTACAGTATTGCAGTAGTACCAACCGCAGTGCTGTTAGCACAGCATTGCACCCCAACAGCACCCATAGGACTTCTAGTGTGTTAGTGGCATCACACAGAGCTCCTATATTTTCTTCTCAGCAGCACCCATAGGACTTCTAGTGTGTTAGTGGCAGCAAACAGAGCTCCTATATTTTCTTCTCAGCAGCACCCATAGGACTTCTAGTGTGTTAGTGGCATCACACAGAGCTCCTATATTTTCTTCTCAGCAGCACCCATAGGACTTCTAGTGTGTTAGTGGCAGCAAACAGAGCTCCTATATTTTCTTCTCAGCAGCACCCATAGGACTTCTAGTGTGTTAGTGGCAGCAAACAGAGCTCCTATATTTTCTTCTCAGCAGCACCCATAGGACTTCTAGTGTGTTAGTGGCAGCAAACAGAGCTCCTATATTTTCTTCTCAGCAGCACCCATAGGACTTCTAGTGTGTTAGTGGCAGCAAACAGAGCTCCTATATTTTCTTCTCAGCAGCACCCATAGGACTTCTAGTGTGTTAGTGGCATCACACAGAGCTCCTATATTTTCTTCTCAGCAGCACCCATAGGACTTCTAGTGTGTTAGTGGCAGCAAACAGAGCTCCTATATTTTCTTGTCAGCAGCACACATAGTACCTATAGTGTGTTAGTGTCAGCACCCATAGGACCTACAGTGTGTTGTGAGCACACATAGGAGTTCTATTTTTTATACTATATACACTACCGACTACAATGGCTGGAAGACCGCCAAGGAGAGGCAGAGCGTGCCGAGGCAAGAACACAGGGCAGGCAGGCTCTGTTTCTAGAGACAACAGTGCTGGCCGTGGACGTGGTCGTGCATCGTCATCAGCACGTGGCCATGGGACACGCTTGTCTTTGTTTTCGGCAGCTGGACATGTGGAGCCGCATCATGCCGAAGGCTTGGTAGAATGGATGACCAAGCCCTCCTCATCCTCCTCATCCTCTCTCACCCAGGCTCAGGGTACTGGCAGAGCAGCTGCCAACGCGTACTCAATGGCATCATCAGCCACCCCTTCCCTAGACCCACCATGTCCTCCTGAGGAGTCCCCCGAACTGTTTGAGCACAGTGTTGGGTACATGCTCCAGGAGGATGCCCAACGATTCGAAGGCTCGGATGATGATACCCAGCTTGAGGAAGTCAGTAGTGTGCGCGCAGAGAGAGGGGATGCTGAAGGACAGCAATCTGGCAGTAGTGTTCCACCAGCTGCAGCTTACTGCCAGGTTTGCTCTAGTGGTGAAGAGGGAGGGGATGATGAGGTCACTGACTCCACGTGGGTGCCTGAAGGGAGAGAGGAGGAGGAGGATGCAGCGTCACATGTCCAACGAGGCAGGATGCCCCCTGGAGGCCAGCTAGAGGCCAGCACAGCAACTGTACCACACCGCAGAGCTCCGCCTGTGCAGGGCGCTGCCTCTGCACATTATCACAAAAGTTCTTTGGTGTGGGCCTTTTTTGAGACGAGTGCATCAGATCGCACCACTGCTATTTGCAATATTTGTCTCAAGCGTATCTCGCGTGGCCAAAACATCAGCCGCTTGGGCACCACAAGCATGAGCAGACATATGTCGACCTGCCATGCAGCTCGTTGGCAAGCACACATAAAAGACCCACACCAAAGAACAAAGCGGACCTCTCCTTGCTCCTCATCAGCTGGGATCTCCATCCCCACTATATCTTCAGTCCTCTCTGAAAGCTGCTCTGAGAGGACTGAAGGTGTAGAATTAGGTGTGTCACAACCAAGTACTTGCAGTACACCGACGTCCGATTGTAGCAGGCAAATTTCCCTGCCCCAGCTGCTGGACCGTCGAAAGAAGTATACTCCCAGCCATCCACATGCCCAGCGGTTGAATGCTAGCTTGGCTAAATTGCTAGCACTTCAACTGCTGCCTTTTCAGTTGATAGACTCGGCCCCCTTCCGTGAGTTTGTTCAATGTGCGGTTCCTCAGTGGCAGGTTCCCAAACGCCACTTTTTCTCACGGAAGGCGATTCCGTCTCTCTACTGGCATGTGGAAGGCAATGTCCATGCCTCGCTGGACAGGGCGGTCAGCGGTAAGGTGCATATTACTGCTGACTCATGGTCCAGCAGGCATGGACAGGGACGTTATCTTTCTTTCACGGCCCATTGGGTCACTCTATTGGCAGCTGGGAGGGATGCAGGACAAGGTGCAGTAGTGTTGGAGGTTGTTCCGCCACCACGCCTCCAAAATGCTACTACTGGTTGTGACACACCTCTCTCCTCCACCCCCTCCTCTTCTTCTTCCTCCATGTCCTCTTCGAGTGCTCTGTCCTCGGAACCAGCGGTGCTCCGTAGGCGTACAAGGGGCTACGCGAGTACGCAGGCAAAAAGATGCCATGCCGTGCTTGCGCTGGTGTGTTTGGGGGACAGGAGCCACACTGGGCCAGAGGTTCTGGCAGCTCTGCAGGGGCAGGCCGAGAGGTGGTTGACGCCACGCCAGCTTAAGCCAGGAATGGTCGTTTCTGATAATGGCACCAACCTCCTCTCCGCCCTGCGACAGGGGCAGCTCACCCATGTGCCCTGTATGGCTCACGTCCTCAACCTGGTGGTGCAGCGGTTCTTGGGCAGGTTCCCAGGCTTACAGGATGTCCTGAGGCAGGCCAGGAAAGTCTGTGTGCATTTCCGCCGATCTTATAATGCCAGTGCTCGGCTGACTGAGCTGCAAAAGGAGCTGAACCTGCCCAAGAACCGCCTAATATGTGACATGCCCACCAGGTGGAACTCAACGTTGGCCATGCTGCAGCGACTGCACACGCAGCAGAGGGCCATCAATGAGTACCTTTGCGACTACGGCACCAGGACAGGGTCAGGGGAGCTTGGCTTTTTTCCCCCACGCCAGTGGAGCATGATCAGGGATGCATGCACTGTCCTCTCACCATTTGAGGAGGCCACGAGGATGGTGAGCAGTGACAGTGCATGCATCAGTGACACTGTACCTCTTGTCCACCTGTTGGAGCATACGCTGCGTGGGATAATGGACAGGGCACTTGAGGCAGAACAGAGGCAGGAAGAGGAGGACTTCCTTGTCTCTCAAGGCCCCCTTTATCCAGACAATGTTCCTTCTGTCCCACCCATCACACAGGAAGAGGAGGAGGAGGAGGAGGAGGAGGAGGAGGAGGATTGTGTGAGCATGGAGGTGGAGCCTGGCACTCAGCATCAGCAGCAGCAGTCTTTTAGGGATGATGTACAGTCCCAACAAACCAGTGGACTTGTACGTGGCTGGGAGGAGGTGGCTGGCGATCATGTCATCCTCAGTGACCCAGAAGACTCCGGACCGAATGCCTCAGCTAACCTACGCTGCATGGCCTCCCTGATCCTGCAAAGCCTGCGGAAGGATCCTCGTGTTCTTCGGATCAAGGAGAGTGACCATTACTGGCTGGCCACTCTCCTTGATCCACGGTACAAGGGTAAGGTTGCGGACCTTATCTTGCCGTCGCAGAGGGAGCAGAGGATGAGACATCTCAGGGAGGCCTTGCAGAAAGGTCTGTGCAACGCGTTCCCAGAAACTGGGAGGTTACAAACTCCTGGTCCTGGACGACGAGTTGCTGAGGCTTCGGTCAGTAGCAGAAGGAGCGGTGGGGAAGGTGGACGTCTGACCGATGCGTTCAGACAATTTTTTAGTCCGCAGCCCCAAGGTATGATCGGTTCCAGCAACCATCGCCAGCGTCTGATATACATGGTGCAGGAATACCTAGGGGCAAGGTCAGACTTGGACACCTTTCCCACCGAAAATCCTCTGGCTTACTGGGTCCTGAGGATGGATCACTGGCCAGAGCTTGCACAGTATGCAATTGAGCTACTGGCCTGTCCTGCATCCAGCGTTCTTTCCGAACGCACATTCAGTGCTGCTGGAGGATTTGTCACCGATCATAGGGTGCGCCTGTCCACCGACTCGGTTGATCGACTGACCTTCATAAAAATGAATCAGTCTTGGATCACCACCAGCTACCAGACACCTGAAGCGGATATAACGGAATAATTTATAATGTCACATCCCTTCAAGACTGCCTATGCTGATGCTGAGTGACTGTCCTGTTATGTTCACTGACTATCCTCTTCCTCCTCCTCAATGATCCATGCCACCACACCAGTGCCTAAGGCACAATTTTTCAGCCCCTGTATAACAGGGGCGTGTAATTACAATTTTTTAAAAAGATGCTTCGCAACAGGTGTGACTGCTGTGCTCAGAGTACAGTATCTGTGAGGGGTTGCAGTGTTGTGGCACCAGCACCAGTGCCTAAGGCACAATTTTTCAGCCCCTGTTGGGGCGTGTAATTACAATTTTTAGGCAATGCTTTGCAACAGGTCTCATTGCTGTGCTCAGAGTACAGTATCTGTGAGGGGTTGCAGTGTTGTGGCACCAGCACCAGTGCCTAAGGCACAATTTTTCAGCCCCTGTATAACAGGGGCGTGTAATTACAATTTTTTAAAAAGATGCTTCGCAACAGGTGTGACTGCTGTGCTCCAAGTACAGTATCTGTGAGGGGTTGCAGTGTTGTGGCACCAGCACCAATGCCTAAGGCACAATTTTTCAGCCCCTGTTTAACAGGGGCGTGTAATTACAAATCTTGATCTAATAGTTCACAGCAGGGCCCATTCCTGCGCCCACCAAGAGTAACTATGAGGGCCTACAGTCTTGTGGCAACACCGTCCACCACCACCACCACCACCAAAGGCCCAATTTTTCTGCCCTGTTCAACAGGTGCATGCAATTACAAATCTTGATCTAATAACTCACAGCAGGGCCCATTCCTGCACCCACCAAGAGTAACTGTGAGGGCTTACAGTCTTGTGGCAACACCGTCCACCACCACCACCACCACCACCAAAG
Source organism: Rana muscosa (assembly GCA_029206835.1). Classification (NCBI taxonomy): domain Eukaryota; kingdom Metazoa; phylum Chordata; class Amphibia; order Anura; family Ranidae; genus Rana; species Rana muscosa. The sequence goes on from CM055117.1 coordinate 11,202,749, forward strand.
GCCCAATTTTTCTGCCCGGTTCAACAGGTGCATGCAAGTACAAATCTTGATCTATTAACTCACAGCAGGGCCCATTCCTGTGCCCACCAGTCTTGTGGCTACACCAACATCTAATAGGGCAAATTTCTGCAGAGTATATACGGCAGGCCCCTACTTTCAAACATCCAACTTACAAACGACTCCTACTTGCAAACGGCAAGAGAAAACAGGAAGTGAGAGGAAATCTACCCCTAGGAAGGAAAATTCTATCCTGTTAGATTTAATTTGGGAAAAAGGTATCTCCTCTCTACTGATGCTTTATCACCAATCCTTGTTTCAATTAAAACCCCACTTTTCCAAAAACATTTGTCATTGGGACGGAAAGTGAGGTGACATGTTCTGAACAGATGTGCAAAGACAGCAAATGTTACAGGGGTGATAACCCCTCCCTATGTTCTCCAAAAAGCTTAAAAATTGATTTTTTTGGGATGTAGCTACACTTCATAATGTACCTGTTCAGATTCTACTTAAGAACAAACCTACAGTCCATGTCTTGTTTGCACCACCTATATACTGCTGTTCAGAGTATATAGGGTTGTAGGTATAGGGTTTTATTTTGGGTGCGGGGTCCCCCTTAGTATCCATACAAGACCCAAAGGGGCTGGGGTGGGGGGGGGGGGTGATGGGGTAGCCATGCCATTTTTCTCAAGGATTTTCAGCCATATGGCGGCCAGGACAAGACATGACATTAAAGCCGCAAGTGGTTTTAAATGGCTTCTTTTTTTCCTTTACAAATGTCATTTTGTGCAAGGACAGTTCTAAACACGGGAAACACATGCCACTTCACAGGCATACTTTAGACACCCCCCAGGTACCATATTTAAAGGAAAATTTCACTTTTTTTTTTTTCACTTTATGCATCATTAAAATGACTGCTCCCGAAAAAACTTTAGTTTTTAAAATTTCTTTTTGCATTGATATATGTCCCCTGGGGCAGGACCCGGGTCCCCAAACCTGTTTTATGACATTAACATGCATATTGGCCGTTGTAATTAGCAATTTTGATTTCGAACGTTCGCGTCCATTATGACGAATAGGGTTCGAAAATTCGCGCAAACTTTCGGTCCGTTCGAAGGTTCTGGTGCGAACCGAACCCGGGGGTGTTCGGCTCATCCCTACTGCAGATCACACAAATAGAGCTTTCTTTTGGTGGTATTTAATCACCACTGAGGTTTTTATTTTTTGCTAAACAAACAAAAAAAAAAGACCGCAAAAAAACAAAGCAAAAAAAAAAACGTTTTTCATATTTTGTTATAAAAATTTGCAAAAGGTAATTTTTCTCCTTAACTGATGGGCACTGATGAGGCTGCACTGATAGGCGGCACGAAGAGGTAACACTGACAGCTGGCACTGATGGGCACTAATAGGCAGCACTGATGGGCACTGGTAGATAGCACTGATTGGCAGCACTGATGGGCACTGATTGGCAGCACTGACAGGCACTAATAAATGGAACTAGTGGGCACTATTTAGCAGCAGTTGTGGTCACTAAGAGGACCGATGTCCCTGTAACAGAAGCCAGTTACCGGCTTTCTTCTTTTCTTCACGTTGACAGCTGATCACATGCTGGGATTGGCCCTTTACCCCGATCTGTGATCAGCCGATTCCCAAGGACCCAGTAATCACTGAGCACGTTGTGTGTGTGCCCAGGCAGCGTGAGAACGGGTTGGACATCCATGTACTCCCTGCATTTTAAGCCAACGCTGCAGCCATCTTTCGGCTATATCGCGGGCGCCAAATGGTTAAAGTGGTTGTAAACCTTGTAAAAAATTTTTTTTTTTTCAAACAACCTGCAAGACAAAGGCATAATGAGCTAGTATGACTAGCATACTAGCTCATTATGCATCACTTACCTTAGATCGGGGCCCCCAAAGCCATCCTCGTCTCCCTCTCCAGCCGCAGCCATCGCTGCGGCGATAGCCAGAATGTTACTTCTGGGTATCGCCGCTCCAGCCGATCACAGCGCCGCTCCGGCGCTGTGATGGGCCGGAGCGGCGAAGACGTGACTCCGCGCATGCGCGCGGGAGCCGTGAAATCCGGCTAAGCCGGATTTGTGAATGGGATTAACCCTATGAATGCGCCGTCGTCTACGGCGCGCATGGGCCGTAGACACGGATGCATGTTATTTTTAGCAAACCGTGTAGGTTTAGGAGATATTTCTTGCACCTACAGGTAAGCCTTAATCTAGACTTACCTGTGGGTGCAAGTTGCATAAGTAGGTTTACAACCACTTTAATATTGTTACATTGTGACATGTCAGAGTCTAACGTATAATTGCCTTGTAATTAAAGTTTTGTCTTTTTGTCTCTTAGAACGCTGATTTCCACCTGAATGAAAGTATTTTTCCCTGAGCATGACGGCATGATAAGCAAAGTTCCTTAGAAGGGGAGATTGCTGCATCCATTGGCCCCTCGTCCAATCACAGAACAATTTGTGTTCCATGAAAGGAGACAAAAGTCTAGCACTTACAGCAGACATTGGGGACCCTCTCGCACCGAACCCAGTTGGCTGCATTTTGAACTGCAATCCAACTGCATAGAAAATCTAAAATCAAGGGCACAGTTCACATCATTGCAGTGAAGTTCAGCGCAGTTAAAAAAAAGGTAGATTGGGCAGGAGCCCGTAGCCCGTCTGATTGGCAATGCTGAGGATCACAAGTTCGAATCCCCATGGGGCTGCTGCCCAAAGCGTGCACAGCCAGTGACAAGTCGTTAATGGCATAACCGAAGAGAAGAATAATAACCAAACTAAAGGATAATACATTAAAAAAAAAGTAGATCATGCTGCATTTTTGCTCACCGCAAATGCAGGGTTCGCGCTAGAAACGCACGTCAAATGCACCGCACCGCTCCCACTTTAAGCCAAGAAAGCCAAGCCCAAAATTGTGTACAAATTTGCACTGCAAAACGCATTCAAAACTCATACAAGCGCAAATCATGCGTGCTTTAAATGCATGTAAACATGCAGTCAAAAAACACGCAGTTATGTGCAGTTCCCTGGTGTGAATGGACCCTTGCAGTGGAATGTTGGAGCTTTTTCTGAACGCAGCAACATCCACCACCAACGTCGCACATCTTTGGGGGGTCATTCATTTTTATAAAGCAACTCAGCAAATTTTGTTTTCTAATTCTTGGAGTGTTAGCTTTAACCCCTTCATGATGAAAGTAAAGCAAATCCTTATGCCGCGTACACACGATCGGTTTTCCCGTCGGAAAAACCTTGGATGGTTTTTCCGACGGAATTCCGCTCGTCTTGCCTACACGCGGTCACACAAAAGTTCTCTGAACGTTCGACCGTCAAGAACGCGGAGACGTACATCACTACGACGAGCCGAGAAAAAAAAGAAGTTCAATGCTTCCGAGCATGCGTCGAATTGTTTCCGAGCATGCGTGTGTTTTTTTTTTCCCGTCGGAATTGCTACAGACGAACGGTTTTTCCGACAGAAATCTTTTCCATCTGAAAAATTGAGAACCTGCTCTCAAACTTTTGCTGGCGGGAATTCCGCCAGCAAAAGTCCGATGGAGCCTACACACGATCGGAATTCCCCGCCGAAAAGCTCACATCGGACTTTTTCTGTCGGGAATTCCGACCGTGTGTACGCGGCCTAACGCGTGAATGCAGTTTTGCAATTTTGACACCTGTTAGTAAAAAACTACTTTGTGCATCCAGGTGGATTATACTGCATTTTTTCAGGACAAATCAGGGTTTAATTTGGTGGTAAATGCCAATGGAAATCTGATAAAAAAAAATTATTAGCAAAGGAAAACTGACACAAAATAGTAAAAAAAAAAAAATACATTTTAGAAATGTAGCTGTATATTTGTATATTTCTTGCTATTTGTATATTTGTATATTTCTTGCTATTTCCTTAACTTACCACTAGGGTTGCACTATTATAAGCTTACCTGTAGATACAAGTCACCTAGTGGGGATTACTACTGCTTTAAGCTTTGATCCATACACTGGAAAATGTATTGTCTCCCTAAAAGCTTGTGGTTACTATGAGGATACCAAACATTTAAAAAAAAAAGCCTCATGTAGTGTAATATAGTTTATTATTAAAAAGGATTAAAATCTAACAACTATACTCTCTCAGGAGCGTTACACATCCATGGGCACCACAGTATGGCCCCTACAGTTAGATGGCGACAAAGCCCCAGGGGAGGGATCGCTAGATTCCTCATCCTTCCAATGATTTGCAGAGTGCCTAGTGCGCAGGTGTGATGACATCAAGTTTTCCCCTACGCGTTTCAAGGCTGCATCTTCAACAGGAAGATTTATAGAGTACGGGACGCCCCAGCTTTTGCAGGAGGTAAGTATAGGGGAAGGGCGTGAAGGCATAGTTTAGTGTCCCTTTAAAATGTAAAGGAATTTACAGTGGTTTTCTTTATATTTCCTTTCTTTAACCATTTGCTCACCAGTCGTGTACCTGGTACGTCATTGATCTTCAGGTGGTTGTACCAGGATGATGCCCAGCCCGGGGACCCCCTGCTCTAGGACCTCTGCTTTAAAAATATATATAATGTTTTTGGGGGGGGGGGGGTTCTAAGTAATTTTCTAGCAAAGAATAAACTGATTGTTACATGTAAACAAAAAGTGGCAGAAAAAGCCTGGTCTGCAAGTGGTTAATATGACCAAGGCAAAAATAAATGCAAGTTGTTAAAAAGTTATATATATATATATATATATATATATATATATATCATAGGCGTGCGCACAGGGTGTGCCAGGTGTGCCCAGGCACACCCTAATCACTCGGTGCAGTGCAGATTCCCCCTGCTGCCCGGTGTCTCCTCCCACAGCATGGCTGGCTTCCCTTCTCTTCCATTAGCTACTGCAGTGGGCACACATAGATGATATTTGAGGATGAGTGGGGGAAGGGGTAATTTCATTTACTGGCCCCTTCCCTTTCTGAATGAACACAGTGAAAGATCGGTACTGTGTTTTTGAGCTTTCAGGTGCACACCCTAATGCAACAGGCTGCGCACACCTATGATAGATAGATATATATATATATATATATATATATATATATATATATATATAAATAATGTACTTTTTAACAACTTACATTAATTTTTGCCTTGAAATATTTTTTATATATATATATATAAACACACGCACATATACATATATATACGGTATATAATTATTATTTTTTTGTCAAAGCAGAAGGGGGTGTTATCTTCTGTTGACGTGTTTTTCTCTGTCTTGCCTCAAAAACCATGTTGCTTGTAGAGCTCAATAGCTCAAGTGTGTATGTGTGTGTGTGTATATATTATATATACAAGACAGAGAAAAACATGTCAATAGAAGATAACACCCCCTTCTGCTGGTCCCAGAAAAAAAAAAAAACACACACATAGTATACACAGTGAATATTTTGTGTTTGAAAATATATATATATTATATATATATATATATATATATATATATATATAAAAAATCAAGGCAAAAAATTAAGTTATTAAAAAGTACATATATATATATATATATATATATATGTGTACTTTTTAATAACTTAATTTTTTCGCCTTGATTTTTTTATATATATATATATTGTCATGGATATGCAGCAGTGTTTGTCTGTCAGCTTACCTTCCTTCCCATGTGTTCATCTTAGAGGCCTGAGCCCTTTCACCTGGCTTCCTTTATAATCTCCTCCCAGCCTGACTCCACCCCAGGCCCTATCACTGAACACTATATTAACCTGTGCACTGCAAGCCTGCTTTGCTGATCAACGTGTTTGTTAGGCATTGTGTGTTTGGGTTCCTGCCTGCCGTGTGCTACGTCTGTCTCTCTGTTACGTTATTGGCTTGTCCCCGACCATCCCTGTCTGCTCGTGACCCTTGACCTTCGGCTCGTTCTTCGTTATCCTTGTCTGCTTGTGGCCCCTGACCTTCGGCTTGTTATTCGGTTCTCTCTTATCGTGTGCTGCTGCTTCCCCTTATCCTACGGGGCGTGAGCTAGGAAACTCCAGGGGCCGCGACCTGGTCCCAGCCTGCAGCGTAACATCCTCACCACTAGAGGCCCTGGAGAAGACCAGCTGGGTCTTAGACTCCGCGCCCTGGGGAATCTTGGCTCTCGCTTCCGTTGGGATCCCGGTTGTGCTCCTCTGGTCCCGCTTTCCACAACCACCCAGTTTCCTATCCACAGAAGCCAGCCATAGGGTTCACTACCTCGCGGTGCACTCCTGTCCCCCTACGGTGTGCATCTGTCACCTGGCCACAGGTGACCCTGACAGTTTGATCAGCCATGAACCCGGCTGACATCCCGCTACCCGCGGATGATCCATTGCAGGGCATAGTTTGCAGACTTGAAACCCAGGAATCGAATCAGACTCAGGTGATGCGATTCCTCCAGGATCTGGCTTCTCGCTTCGAGCAGCTTCAGGCCTCCTTGGGAACCCTGAATCCGCAACCTCAAATACAATCAGCGGCTGCACCTATTGCACCAGTCGCAGCCACACACTCACTACAACTGCCAGCTCCGTCCCGTTTCTCTGGGGACTCCAAGGCTTGCAGGGGGTTCCTTAGCCAATGCACGATTCATTTTGAGCTCCAGCCCCAAAACTTCCTGTCTGATCGGGCTAAGGTAGCCTATATCATTTCCCTCCTCTCTGGTGAAGCTTTAGCCTGGGCAGCCCCTCTGTGGGAACTGAATGATCCAGTGGTTTCTAGCCTGTCTGGCTTCTTGAAACTTTTTCGGAATATCTTCGAAGAACCGGCTCGTGTCTCTTCAGCGGCCAGCGCCCTTTTACGTCTCCGCCAAGAGTCTGCTTCTGTGGGACAGTATGCCCTTCATTTCCGCATACTGTCGGCTGAGTTGAGCTGGAACAATGAGGCCTTAGTCGCAACCTTTTTGCATGGCCTGTCTGATAGAGTGAAGGATGAATTAGCAGGAAGAACCATCCCCACTGATCTGGCCGGCGTTATCTCCTTGTGTAACCAGATCGATATTCGCTTTCAGGAGAGGACCTTAGAAAAGCAACGCCAGCAGTCCTTGGTTCTTAGTCAGCCTGAGCTCCCCTCTCTTCGACCCGTAGAGCATCTCCTACCAGCTGAGGAACCCATGCAGCTGGGTCGGACCAGGCTATCCCCCGAGGAACGTGCTAGGCGCAGAACTCTTGGTCTGTGTCTTTACTGTGGGGGCAAAGGTCATTTTCGTGACACTTGCTCTCTTTGTCCAGAAAAACGTTCGGGTCCACTTCATCTGGAAAGTGGAGTATTGGACCCAGAAATATCACCTTCCCCTTCTCGTCTTCTGCTTTCTGTGTTCCTTCATGTTGGTGCTTCTTCTCATTCGGTCTCAGCATATCTGGATTCCGGAGCCGCTGGTAATTTCATGGACTGGGAAATCGCATCGTCCATGAGACTTACTCTTTTGCCCCTCACCACGCCATTGGTGGTCTTGGCGATTGATGGTACTGTTCTCCCAGGGGGACCTATCCGCTTCCAGACCCTCCCTGTTAAGATGTCGGTAGGGACACTCCACCAGGAGTGGATATCCTTCCTTATCTTACCCAAGGCCTCAACGCCTATAATTTTGGGTCTCCCATGGTTACAGCTTCATTCTCCTCATGTGGACTGGACTACTGGACAGATCCTGGCTTGGGGTCCCTCCTGTTCCTCGTCCTGCCTACCCAAGGTTGCCCCCTGTGAATCTGAGCCGGTCATTCATTCCAGGTTGCATAACCATTTACATTTCTCTGTCCCTAACCACCCTTGGACGCACAGCCAGGCTAGCTTGTCTACAAGTCCTGCAGTCGCTACGTCTTGCGATGCGATTCAGGTAGTCGCTACACCTGACTCAGCTATTCACTCTGCCTCTGTACTAGTTATGCCAGTCCAGCCCATGCCCAGTGAGCCTCCTACTTTTTCTTGTTCGGGACATTCTGCTTGTCCTTCAGCTATTCAGCTTGACTCCTGCGACATGTCACCTTCTAACCAACCTGACTTCAGGGTTCCACTGACATCTGCCCAGTCTGATGGTCCTGTGCAAGATGACCAGTTCCCCTTTAAGGGTCTAGGGGACCCCCCTCAGATTCCTGTTGATCCTCTCATGCCCTTGCTTATTCCTAGAGAGCCTTTGGTCCTCAATAGATCTTCTTGTCATCTCCCTACCTCATTTTCGGTCTCTGAGGATAATCTTAAGTATGAGGTTAGACAAGTTCTGGATTCTCGGCTCTGCAGAGGCATTCTTCAGTACCTTGTGCATTGGAGAGGTTTTGGTCCTGAGGAGGCGTCTTGGATTGCTGCATCTGATGTCGCTGCACCTCATCTGTTGAGAAGGTTTCATCAGAGATTTCCCTTTAAGCCTGGGTCCAGGCGGGGGAGGGCCCATAAGAGGGAGGGTACTGTCATGGATATGCAGCAGTGTTTGTCTGTCAGCTTACCTTCCTTCCCATGTGTTCATCTTAGAGGCCTGAGCCCTTTCACCTGGCTTCCTTTATAATCTCCTCCCAGCCTGACTCCACCCCAGGCCCTATCACTGAACACTATATTAACCTGTGCACTGCAAGCCTGCTTTGCTGATCAACGTGTTTGTTAGGCATTGTGTGTTTGGGTTCCTGCCTGCCGTGTGCTACGTCTGTCTCTCTGTTACGTTATTGGCTTGTCCCCGACCATCCCTGTCTGCTCGTGACCCTTGACCTTCGGCTCGTTCTTCGTTATCCTTGTCTGCTTGTGGCCCCTGACCTTCGGCTTGTTATTCGGTTCTCTCTATCGTGTGCTGCTGCTTCCCCTTATCCTACGGGGCGTGAGCTAGGAAACTCCAGGGGCCGCGACCTGGTCCCAGCCTGCAGCGTAACATCCTCACCACTAGAGGCCCTGGAGAAGACCAGCTGGGTCTTAGACTCCGCGCCCTGGGGAATCTTGGCTCTCGCTTCCGTTGGGATCCCGGTTGTGCTCCTCTGGTCCCGCTTTCCACAACCACCCAGTTTCCTATCCACAGAAGCCAGCCATAGGGTTCACTACCTCGCGGTGCACTCCTGTCCCCCTACGGTGTGCATCTGTCACCTGGCCACAGGTGACCCTGACATATATATATATATATATATATATATATATATTTTTTTTCAAACACAAAATATTCACTGTGTATACTATGTGTGTGTTTTTTTTTTTTTTTTGGGACCAGCAGAAGGGGGTGTTATCTTCTATTGACATGTTTTTCTCTGTCTTGCCTCAAAAAACATGTTGCTTGCAGAGCTCAATAGCTCAAGTTAAGATTTTTTTTTTTTTTTTTCCAAGTTCAATTTAAAAAACACAAGAAAATAATCCAACTTGTTCAGCACATAAAGAATTTGCTTTAAATTCAGAAATAAGAGAATACGTTGGCAATCAGCCCTGTGTCAGGACAATCCCCTTTTGGATATAGATAGATAGATATGAGATGAAAGTAAATTAATAGATCATGTAAAGCCATTTTAAAATGTGTTAACTTCTCAAATTGATTCACAGTTTAATTTAATATATCTAAAGGAATCCTCAATGAGATTCGATTCTGTCCAGCTATTAAAATATGTTTAATAAAACTTCTCATTCAGGTTTCAAACAAATACTTAAAAAATAGGAAGTAACAGATGTATGCGAGATTTATTAAAAACTGAAAATCTCTAACAAACAAGTTATATAGAAATATCATTTTTTTTCTTTCTTTTTCAAGAATTATATTCGTTTTTTTTTTTTTTAAGTTTTCCAAGTTTACGACAAAAGTGTCGGTGTGACAAATATATAGTACATGGTCACATACAATAAGAAGAACAGGTAACATATGGCAAATAATCAACAATATCTTTAATTTTCTATCATTATATAAGTATTAGTTTAAACCCATAATGAGAAGTTCTATTTTGTAAAATTCCCCCCCCCCCCCAAAAAAATATATATATTTGGCCCCAATTCATCTTAGATTCCTTTTGAGATAAAAATGAATGTTGATAATGAATATGTCTGTTAGTTGAAATCCTATAAGCTTGCAACACAAAGCACTTTAAGACATCTACCTCATAAGTTTGATATGTTTTGTTGGATTTTTTGTTGTATATGTTGTTTTGTATTGTATTATAATTCTACTGTGTTCTTTTAATATATAATATTAATATGTAAAGTGGTGAGTAAGTAAACTAACCAATAAAAAAAAACAACTTAATTTTTTTAATTACCTCTAGGCATTTTGGGGTTTAGCTAAAAATTCTATATTTTTTTGTATACTTTGTATTTTTTTAAAAGTAAATGTAAGCTCTAAGGCCCCTTTCACACTGGGGCGTTTTTCATGCGGTTTAGCGCTAATAATAGCGCTGTTATACCGCATGAAAAAAATCCTGCCCTGTGCCTTCAATGTGAAAGCCTGAAGGCTTTCACACTGAAGCGGTGCGCTAGCAGGACCGCTCCAAAAGTCCTGCTAGCCGCTTCTTTACAGCGGTAAAGGAGCGGTGTGTTCACCGCTCCTTTACCGCGGTCTCCCATTGAAATCAATGGGACAGCGCGGTAATACCCCCCCGCAAACCGCAGCAATAGCCGCGGTTTGCGGGCGGTATTAACCCTTTTTTCGGCCGCTAGCGGGGGTTAAATTAACCCCCCTAGCGACCGCATACCGTGGTAAGAACGACGGTATAGCAGCGCTGAAAATCGCGCTGCTATACCGCCACCACTCCTGCCCGCCCCAGTGTGAAAGGGGCCTTAGTGCTAAGTACTTTGCTCTATGCCCTGTGACATAAGCAACTGTCTTTTTTTTTATTTTTACAATAAAAAAAACTTTCCACCTTTTTGTAGCCTATTGCTGCTGGTCCCCCACAGCATTTTTTCAGCCACTTCCTGCCTATATGTACCCCAGTGATGGCAACAGTGGACCATGCCTTTGTAATTTGTGTTGAAGTGGCCACCTGTGGTCTCCATCATCGGCCCATGTGACAGGGTGACGACACGGGACAGGGACAAAGCATGGTCACCCTATAACAGGAAGTGCCTGAGCAAGGATGTTATTGGCAGGGTCATCGGGGGGGGGGGGGGGGTTGAGGGTTAGCTGCAGATTTAATAAAGATTGAAAATTCCTGGAATTACATTGACATGGTATAAAATATACATGAAGACACTTATAAAGAAATATTGTAACTCTCCTAGATTGTAAGCTCTAATGAGCAGGGCCCTCTGATCCCTCCTGTATTGAATTGTAATGTAACTGTAATGTCTGCCCCCATGTTGTAAAGCGCTGCGCATACTGTTGGCTCTATATAAATCCTGTATAACAATAATGACGCTGACATAATCGTCTATATGCAGAGTGATTCTCATACATGGGGGAATTATTGTATAAGAGATGTGATACTTGTAACGGGTGGGCCCGTGGAACCCAGAAGTTCTTAGAAAGTATGAGCCAGAAAATAATGGACATGGAGAATATGCCTTGGATTGCTTAAAAATGGGTCTGTAATATTAATCCACAATATTCCCCAGGATATCTGTAAAAAGGACTATTTACTGGTTGTTTGATTCTGAACTCAACAGGTTAATTGAGAGATGCTGATGTGTTCAACTTCAATCACCTGTCTGCCTGTGTAATGTAAATGAGTCCAGGCTAACTTCTAAAGATCCTTTCATTGTGGATTGTGATAATTAACTCTGTAATTGTGTGTATTGTAAATTAGCAGACAGACAGTCTGGGAAACCTTAAAGGAGTAGTAAAGTTACATTTTTTTTTTTTCCTAAATAGCTTCCTTTACCTTAGTGTAGTCCTCCTTCACTTACCTTATCCTTCGATTTTGCTTGTAAATGTCTTTATTTCTTCTGAGAAATCCTCACTTCCTGTTCTTCTGTCTGGAACTCCACACCATAATGGGAGCCTTTCTCCCTGGTGTGGAGTGTCGTGCTCGCTCCCTCTCTTGGACTACAGGAGAGCGTGAGGACGTTCTCTACGTTGAAGATAGAGAAAATAGCTGTGGGTTAGTGGGCGTGTCTACATCGCTGCAGCGCCGCCCCCCTTGGCTTAGTTTCATTTACTAAGCTTCACTGCCCTGCCTGGACTCCGCCCCCATTGCTGCCTGAAGATAGAAAATCCTAGACTCGTCTACACAGTGTACTGCAAAGGACAGCAGCAACCATCAAATCATTTTGTAAAAACCACAAGGTAAGGTTAAAACCTTATAGTTCGCAATATAATTACAGTAAATTATAAAATGTATACACAAACTTATTACTGTCTATTTATATCGATGCCTTTATTATATTCAATAAAAAGCATGCATTGTGTGCCTCTTCCTCCTACAAAATAGCAGCAAAACCGCCCCCTCCCCCACAACATTGTCTAAACTGTAATATTTTTTTTTCATGCTTCCCACCTTCACATTTCTCCCTTTTCTATCCCTCAAACCCATTTCATGCTCATCCATCCCTCTGTCTCATTTCTTGTACACACTTCTTATACTTCACATATTTTTCTTGTCCATCCCTCCTTCCCATCCCTCACTCACGCATCATTATTTCTTTTTCCTCACATCTCCATTCCATCCCTTGCTCACTCATCACTATTTGTCCCGTCTCCATCCATCCATCCTATCCCATCCCTCCCTCACTCATCACTTTCTCTTCTTTCTCCCGTCTACATCCATCCATCCCATCCCTCACTCATCACTTTATCTTTTTCCTCACACCTTCATCCATCCATCCCATCCCTCCCTCACTCATCACTTTCTCTTCTTTATCCCGTCTACATCCATCCATCCATCCCATCCCTCCCTCACTCATCACTTTCTCTTCTTTCTCCCGTCTACATCCATCCATCCCATCCCTCACTCATCACTTTATCTTTTTCCTCACACCTTCATCCATCCATCCCATCCCTCCCTCACTCATCACTTTCTCTTCTTTATCCCGTCTACATCCATCCATCCATCCCATCCCTCCCTCACTCATCACTTTCTCTTCTTTCTCCCGTCTACATCCATCCATCCCATCCCTCACTCATCACTTTATCTTTTTCCTCACACCTTCATCCATCCATCCCATCCCTCCCTCACTCATCACTTTCTCTTCTTTATCCCGTCTACATCCATCCATTCATCCCATCCCTCCCTCACTCATCACTTTCTCTTCTTTATCCCGTCTACATCCATCCATCCATCCCATCCCATCCCTCCCTCACTCATCACTTTCTCTTCTTTCTCCCGTCTCCATCCATCCATCCATCCCATCCCTCCCTCACTCATCACTTTATCTTATTTCTCCCGTCTCCATCCATCCATCCTATCCCATCCCTCCCTCACTCATCACTTTATCTTTTTCCTCACACCTTTATCCATCCATCCCATCCCTCCCTCACTCATCACTTTCTCTTCTTTCTCCCGTCTACATCCATCCATCCATCCCATCCCTCCCTCACTCATCACTTTATCTTTTTCCTCACACCTTTATCCATCCATCCCATCCCTCCCTCACTCATCACTTTCTCTTCTTTCTCCCGTCTCCATCCATCCATCCATCCCATCCCTCCCTCACTCATCACTTTCTCTTCTTTCTCCCGTCTACATCCATCCATCCATCCCATCCCATCCCTCCCTCACTCATCACTTTATCTTTTTCCTCACACCTTTATCCATCCATCCCATCCCTCCCTCACTCATCACTTTCTCTTCTTTCTCCCGTCTACATCCATCCATCCATCCCATCCCTCCCTCACTCATCACTTTATCTTTTTCCTCCCACCTTCATCCATCCATCCCTCCCTCACTCATCACTTTATCTTATTTCTCCCGTCTCCATCCATCCATCCCATCCCTCCCTCACTCATCACTTTATCTTATTTCTCCCGTCTCCATCCATCCATTCATCCCATCCCTCCCTCACTCATCACTTTACCTTTTTTCTCCCGTCTCCATCCATCCATTCATCCATCCCATCCCTCACTCATCACTTTCTCTTCTTTCTCCCGTCTACATCCATCCATTCATCCCATCCCTCCCTCACTCATCACTTTATCTTATTTCTCCCGTCTCCATCTATCCATCCATCCATCCCATCCCTCACTCATCACTTTCTCTTCTTTCTCCCGTCTCCATCCATCCATCCATCCCATCCCTCCCTCACTCATCACTTTATCTTATTTCTCCCGTCTCCATCCATCCATCCCATCCCTCACTCATCACTTTATCTTTTTACTCACACCTTCATCCATCCATCCCATCCCTCCCTCACTCATCACTTTATCTTATTTCTCCCGTGTCCATCCATCCATCCATCCCATCCCTCCCTCACTCATCACTTTCTCTTCTTTCTCCCGTCTCCATCCATCCATCCATCCATCCCATCCCTCCCTCACTCATCACTTTATCTTATTTCTCCCGTCTCCATCCATCCATCCATCCCATCCCTCACTCACTCATCACTTTCTCTTTTTCCTCACACCTTCATCCATCCATCCCATCCCTCACTCATCACTTTATCTTATTTCTCCCGTCTCCATCCATCCATTCATCCCATCCCTCCCTCACTCATCACTTTATCTTATTTCTCCCGTCTCCATCCATCCATTCATCCCATCCCTCCCTCACTCATCACTTTATCTTATTTCTCCCGTATCCATCCATCCATCCATCCCATCCCTCCCTCACTCATCACTTTCTCTTCTTTCTCCCGTCTATATCCATCCATTCATCCCATCCCTCCCTCACTCATCACTTTATCTTATTTCTCCCGTCTCCATCCATCCATCCATCCCATCCCTCACTCATCACTTTCTCTTCTTTCTCCCGTCTCCATCCATCCCATCCCTCCCTCACTCATCACTTTATCTTATTTCTCCCGTCTCCATCCATCCATCCCATCCCTCACTCATCACTTTATCTTTTTACTCACACCTTCATCCATCCATCCCATCCCTCCCTCACTCATCACTTTATCTTATTTCTCCCGTCTCCATCCATCCATCCATCCCATCCCTCCCTCACTCATCACTTTCTCTTCTTTCTCCTGTCTACATTCATCCCATCCCTCCCTCACTCATCACTTTATCTTATTTCTCCCGTCTCCATCCATCCATCCATCCCTCACTCATCACTTTCTCTTCTTTCTCCCGTCTCCATCCATCCATCCATCCCATCCCTCCCTCACTCATCACTTTATCTTATTTCTCCCGTCTCCATCCATCCATCCCATCCCTCACTCATCACTTTATCTTTTTCCTCACACCTTCATCCATCCATCCCATCCCTCCCTCACTCATCACTTTCTCTTCTTTCTCCCGTCTCCATCCATCCATCCATCCCATCCCTCCCTCACTCATCACTTTCTATTCTTTCTCCCGTCTACATCCATCCATCCATCCCATCCCTCCCTCACTCATCACTTTATCTTTTTCCTCACACCTTCATCCTTCCATCCCATCCCTCCCTCACTCATCACTTTCTATTCTTTCTCCCGTCTACATCCATCCATCCATCCCATCCCTCCCTCACTCATCACTTTATCTTTTTCCTCACACCTTCATCCTTCCATCCCATCCCTCCCTCACTCATCACTTTCTCTTATTTCTCCCGTCTACATCCATCCATCCATCCCATCCCTCCCTCACTCATCACTTTATCTTATTTCTCCCATCTCCATCCATCCATCCATCCCATCCCTCCCTCACTCATCACTTTATCTTATTTCTCCCATCTCCATCCATCCATCCATCCCATCCCTCACTCATCACTTTATCTTATTTCTCCCATCTCCATCCATCCATCCATCCATCCCATCCCTCACTCATCACTTTATCTTTTTCCTCACACCTTCATCCTTCCATCCCATCCCTCCCTCACTCATCACTTTCTCTTATTTCTCCCGTCTACATCCATCCATCCATCCCATCCCTCCCTCACTCATCACTTTATCTTTTTACTCACACCTTCATCCATCCATCCCATCCCTCCCTCACTCATCACTTTATCTTATTTCTCCCGTCTCCATCCATCCATCCATCCCATCCCTCCCTCACTCATCACTTTATCTTATTTTTCCCGTCTCCATCCATCCATTCATCCCATCCCTCCCTCACTCATCACTTTACCTTTTTTCTCCCGTCTCCATCCATCCATCCATCCATCCCATCCCTCACTCATCACTTTCTCTTCTTTCTCCCGTCTACATCCATCCATTCATCCCATCCCTCCCTCACTCATCACTTTATCTTATTTCTCCCGTCTCCATCCACCCATCCATCCCATCCCTCCCTCACTCATCACTTTATCTTATTTCTCCCGTCTCCATCCATCCCATCCCATCCCTCACTCATCACTTTCTCTTATTTATCACGTCTCCATCTATCCATCCATCCCATCCCTCCCTCACTCATCACTTTCTCCTATATCTCCCGTCTCCATCCATCCCATCCCTCACTCATCACTTTCTCTTATTTATCCCGTCTCCATCCATCCATCCCATTCCTCCCTCACTCATCACTTTCTCCTATATCTCCCGTCTCCATCCATCCCATCCCATCCCTCACTCATCACTTTCTCTTATTTATCCCGTCTCCATCCATCCATCCATCCCATTCCTCCCTCACTCATCACTTTCTCCTATATCTCCCGTCTCCATCCATCCCATCCCATCCCTCACTCATCACTTTCTCTTATTTATCCCGTCTCCATCCATCCATCCATCCCATTCCTCCCTCACTCATCACTTTCTCCTATATCTCCCGTCTCCATCCATCCCATCCCATCCCTCACTCATCACTTTCTCTTATTTATCCCGTCTCCATCCATCCATCCATCCCATTCCTCCCTCACTCATCACTTTCTCTTATTTATCACGTCTCCATCTATCCATCCCATCCCTCCCTCACTCATCACTTTCTCTTATTTATCCCGTCTCCATCCATCCATCCATCCTATTCCTCCCTCACTCATCACTTTCTCCTATATCTCCCGTCTCCATCCATCCCATCCCTCCCTCACTCATCACTTTCTCCTATATCTCCCGTCTCCATCCATCCCATCCCTCACTCATCACTTTCTCTTATTTATCCCGTCTCCATCCATCCATCCATCCCATTCCTCCCTCACGCATCACTTTCTCCTATATCTCCCGTCTCCATCCATCCCATCCCATCCCTCACTCATCACTTTCTCTTATTTATCCCGTCTCCATCCATCCCATCCCATCCCTCACTCATCACTTTCTCTTATTTATCCCGTCTCCATCCATCCCATCCCTCACTCATCACTTTCTCTTATTTATCCCGTCTCCATCCATCCCATCCCATCCCTCACTCATCACTTTCTCTTATTTATCCCGTCTCCATCCATCCATCCCATCCCATCCCTCCCTCACTCATCACTTTCTCTTATTTATCACGTCTCCATCTATCCATCCATCCCATCCCTCCCTCACTCATCACTTTCTCCTATATCTCCCATCTCCATCCATCCCATCCCATTCCTCACTCATCACTTTCTCTTATTTATCCCGTCTCCATCCATCCATCCATCCCATTCCTCCCTCACTCATCACTTTCTCCTATATCTCCCGTCTCCATCCATCCCATCCCTCACTCATCACTTTCTCTTATTTATCCCGTCTCCATCCATCCATCCATCCCATTCCTCCCTCACTCATCACTTTCTCTTATTTATCACGTCTCCATCTATCCATCCCATCCGTCCCTCACTCATCACTTTCTCTTATTTATCACTTCTCCATCCATCCCATTCCTCCCTCTACGTCATCTAAATTCGGGGATTCCTGTGAAATGTATTTAATTATTAATAATTTGTAGTAAAGTAATTATATATATATATATATATATATATATATATATATATATATATATATATATTATGGTTTTAAAATAACTAAAATGATTTTTTGACTAACCAATACAGTAAAAATTGCGGGCGTTTTAAAAAAAAAATATTATTTTTTTTATTATTATTTTACTTATTTTTTTTTATTTTTACTTTTTTTTTTTACACTATTTTTTTTTTTGATCACTTTTATTCCTATTACAAGGAATGTAAACATCCCTTGTAATAGGAATGTGTGTGACAGGTTCTCTTTATTGAGAGATGCGGGGTCAATAAGACCTCCCCCTCCCCCCACATCTCTCCTCCAGGCTGGAAAGCATGAGATCAGTGAAATTTTTTTCACCGATCTCATACTTACTAGTCGCAATGGCGGCTTTGTTTACATTTGAGGACCCGGGCGTGACGTCATCACATCGCGCCCGGGCCTCCGACGATCATAGAGATGACAGGTGACCATCTGGTTACCAGTCATCTCTATGCTCATCACGTGACCCCACCAACGGCGCCGACGATTCTCTCCGGGTCCCCCGGAGAAGCACCGGATGGCGGCGGGAGGGGGGGGATGTCCCCTCTCGCCGCCTATAAGAACGATCAAGCGGCGGAACCGCCGCTATGATCGTTCTTATTGTGCGCAGGATCGCCGGGACTACAAAAGGATATCTGAATGATGCCTCTAGCTGCAGGCATCATTCAGATATCCCCCCTCAAAGCTGAGGACGTCATATGACGTCCACCCGGAGGGAGAGGGGGGTTCCTGCCGGAATAGGGGCGGCGTGTGTACACGAGAACTTTGCTCGTTCTCGTTCTGTGTAAAAAAAAAAAAAACAAAAAAAAAACCGCACTGCGCATGCGCAATGCCGCTATGCCTAATGGGAAATGTAGTTCCCATTAGGCCGTTATGAACGCGCACCGCAAACCCGGAAATAGAGGACAGCAAGAAGAAAGGAAGGCAGGAGGAGGATATTCAAGGTAAGATTTTTATGGGAAATAATGTTTTTTAATAATAATGAATGCAATATTCTTTATCAGTAAGCAACAGACATTGCTTACAAGTAAAAAAAAATGTAACTTTACTACTCCTTTAAAGGTCATGCATAGTCATTTAAGCTGTAAAGGGATTAGCTAATGAACTCACCTGTTGTCTGCTAAGAGATGTCTGAATAATGTGTATTGGGGGATCGTTATGTAACCATTGTGTGATGTTGTGGGTGAAGTTGTTCATTTGGACTACAGTATTCTTTTAGTGTATATAAGAGCCTGCTTTTCTCAATAAAGGTTGTCAGACCTGCTGGAAACCTAACAACAGAGCCGTGTCTCGTTATTAGGGGGGGAATTATCATTATGGATCTTGTTCACCTGACTGTGGAGTGTCAGTAGCTGCCTTGTGTTCGGAAAGGGAATATCCTAAACGGCGTTAACCCCTTTCATACTTAGGGTGCCGTTACACTTGTAAGCGGGTACAATGTAAGCCTATGATGTTGGTTGGATCTTCCCGTCTTTGTTTGTTACATTTTCTGCACTCTGTTTTGGGCTCATTAGTTCTAAAGAATAAACCTCATTAATAAAGAATTATCTGATAAAAAAAAATCTTATATAGGATTTTGGTGATTTGAGTTGACATCTACTTTATTATTATTCACCTCCCCACCCCCTCCCCCTTCATGCCCAGACCAATTTTCAGCTTTCAGCGCTCTCACACTTTGAATGACAAGTACTCAGTCATGCAACACTGTACCCATATATGACATTTGTATCATTTTTTTCCCCACACAAATAGAGCTTTCTTTTGGGAGTATTTGATCACTGCTGTGTTTTTATTTTTTGGTAAAAAAAATGAAAAAAGGCAGAACATTTTGAAAAAAAAAAGGTTTTCTTAGATTCAGTCAGTAAATTTTGCAAATAAGTAACTTTTCTTCTTCACTGATGAGGCGGCACTGAAGGGCACTGATGATGAGGCACTAATAGGATAGGTGGCACTGATAGGCGGCACAGATGGGCACTGATAGGCGGTACAGATGAGCACTGATAGGCGGCACAGATGGGCAATGATAAGTGGCACTGATATGCGGCACAGATGAGCACTGATAGGTGGCACTGATAGGCGGCACAGATGGGCAATGATAAGTGGCACTGATAGGCAGCACAGATGGGCAATGATAAGTGGCACTGATATGCGGCACAGATGAGCACTGATAGGTGGCACTGATGAGCACTGATAGGCGGCACTAATGAGCAATGATAGCCGGCACGGATAGGCGACATTGATGGGCGGCACTGAAAGGCAGCACTGACTGGTGTCACTAATGGGCACTAATTGGTGCCACTAATGGGCACTAATTGGTGTCACTGATAGTCACTGATGGGCACTGCTTGGGCTGAACTGACAATCAGTGCCCTAATTATCTGCACAGGTCTCCCCTGTGAGGAAATGCTGCTGATCGGCTCTCCTCTCCTCACATTCTGTCAGTGTGAGGCAAGAAGAGCCGATAAACGGCACTTCCGCATTTACATGTGATCGGCTGTGATTGGACACAGCCAATCACATGGGTAAAAAGTTGCATCATCGGCTCTTTACCGAGATCGGGGTTGTGCCGTGTCCTTGGAACACGGCGCGGCGGTGATTGCCGCGCTGTGTGCCTCCCCCCCCGCGGGAATGCGAGAGTGGTGATACTGGGGCGACGTCATATGGCGTCGCCCCTGAACGACAGGAGACCCTGCCCGCTGTATAGTAAAATGATGGGGGGCGGGATCCACTCTTGTTCTGGGGTAATTAATAAAAAGGAAAAAATACACTTGATGTATTTTCTTTTTAAGGTAGCTTTTTATTTGTCACAGAAGGTAGAAGACAGAGGGTGGGGCATGTTCAGACAGAGGGCGGGGCATGTTCAGACAGAGGTTTGGGCATGCGGGACATGCTTTTCATGTAACCAGGCAGGTGATTGGTTGCTAGGACTGCCCTGCATTCTAGTAATAAATCGCCAGCCTCTTAACTTGAAAAGCATGCCTCGCATGTCCCGCCCTCTGTCCGGACATGTTGTGTCTTCTGTCTTCTATAAGATTAATGATGTAGCGGTGGCGGAAGAAGGAGGTAGTCAGCTGGGAGAGGATACTCTGGCTGTTAAGTGGCGGTGCTGCGGTCCAGATAGGTTTGTCATTCGGTCGGCTATTTGGACGCGGTCTCCAATTTAATGATGCCTGATGTAGAGATATATTGAAAAGAATAAAAAGACAATAAAAATTTACTCACTAATTAAAAGTTGATCAAGGCTTGTCAGAAACCCATATAGACCTCCATAGGATAGGCTTGCTGAAGCAGAAATGGTGGAAGTACAGCTGTCAGGCCTCAGGCTCCCTAATGCCACTGCGACGGGATGTCTAGTGTTATTAAATGCAAATAATTTATATACAGTAATGTAGCAAGGTCCCAAGACACCAGAGGCCTAATGGTGACCTTGAGGGTTAGGGAGAGCTGACCTCCTTCCTTGTAGAGTGGGTTACCAGGCATGGTGGGTGTGATACAAGAAGAACTGATGGACGCAAGTCACTTTTGGATGCGAACAAGAGATTTATTGTCTCTTAAAGTGGTTGTAAACCCAATAATAAAAAATAAAAAAAAGAATAACCTGCAAGAGAAAGGCATAATGAGCTAGTATAGCATACTAGCTCATTGGCATTACTTACCTTAGATCAAAGCCCCCGAAGCAGTGCCTTGTCCCCCCCTCGGGCCGCAGACATCGCTCCGGAAGGTTACTTCTGGGTATCGCCGCTCCGGCTGGCCGGAGCGGTGATGACGTCACCACGCATGCGCGCGGGAGCCGTCAAAGCCAGCATTATCCATTGATAAAACCGGCGTTGACAGTGCTGCAGCGCCATTGTCTATTGCGCGCATGCGCCGTAGACAACGGTGCATTCTTTTTTGGAAAATATTTACTAAACCGTGTAGGTTTAGGAGATATTGCAAACACCTACAGGTAAGCCTAGATTAAGGCTTACCTGTAGGTGCAGGTTGCATAAGTGGGTTTACGACCACTTTAACAGAACTGCGGGAGAGAGGGTTAGGGCCAGGACACCCTTGAGTAGATGCAATGGTAATTGGCAGACTCCGAGACTTCTATAGGCAGACAGCTATACAGTGGAAGACCTCCAGCCGGAAAACACTTCTGTATAGGTAGGGCCGCTGTCTCCTATGGCAACTAATCTTGTAACAGTCACTAACGGTAGTTGTACATAACTCTTGGTAACACAGAACAGTCCGTTTCTCATCTCACAGTATCACACTGTAGATCTTCACTCACTGAGCTCCAAGTCTCTCACTAGACTTCCAGGTCCCAGTCGTCACTAGATCTCCTAAATTTTCCACAGCTATCCCCCGCTGTATACCCCTCAAGCGTCACCCCCGCTATCCTGCTGGGTCCCTGGCTTGGCACTTGCTGATGCGTTCCTACTTCTTCACCGTCTCCGGCTGGTGAGAAGACTGCCCAGGTACTTGCTTCAGCTTACTCATAGTAGTCTCCGGTAACAAGGTGGATGGTCCCTTAGTGGCGACGGCTTTCCCTCTACCTCCGACCACAACTGGTTCCCCTTCCGGCTGAACCTTCACAACTCGGTTGGACTTCAATCCTGCAGTCCCAACCCTATGCTACTTCTCCTGCTCCTGGATAGGCCTCAGGCAGCCTCGCAGGCAGGTGTCCCCAGGATAGGCCTTAGGCTTCCGGCCTAGCAGCCCAGGGCGACATAACACACGTCCACCTAGACAGCCGTCCAGGTGCCACAGAACCCCGATCACCTTATTCCACCCAAATAAATAGGCTCTCCCAGCCTGACACTTGGCTACAATGTAAAGTAGTGAGTGTACAGCTTGTATAACGGTGTAAATTTGCTGTCCCCTCAAAATAACTCAACACGCAGCCATTAATGTCTAAACCGCTGGCAACAAAAGTGAGTACACCCCTAAGTGAAAATGTCCAAATTGGGCCCAATTAGCCATTTTCCCTCCCTGGCGTCATGTGACTTGTTATTGTTACAAGGTCTCAGGTGTGAATGGGGAGCAGGTGTGTTGAATTTGGTGTTATCGCTCTCACTCTCTCATACTGGTCACTGGAAGTACAACATGGCACCTCATGGCAAAGAACTCTCTGAGGATCTGAAAAAAAGAATTGTCGCTCTAAATAAAGATGGCCGAGGCTATAGGAAGATTGCCAAGACCCTGAAACTGAGCTGCAGCATGGTGGCCAAGACCATACAGCGGTATAACAGGACAGGTTCCACTCAGAACAGACCTCGTCATGGTCCACCAAAGAAGTTGAGGTCACGTGCTCAGCGTCATATCCAGAGGTTGTCTTTGGGAAATAGACGTATGAGTGCTGCCAGGAGAGCCACCAGAGGGCATGCGAGCGCCGCCGGAGGCACATCCGGCAGGCGCGATCGCGTGCACGAGAGCCAGCACGGGGATTTGTATGTGTAAACACACAAATCCCTGTGCTATCAGAGGGGGGGAGACAGATCGTGTGTTTCTACATAGTAGGAACAACGATCTGTCATCTCTCCTAGTTAGTCACATCCCCCCTACAGTAACACAGTAGAACACAATGAGGGAGCACAGTTAACCCCTTGATCGGCCCCTAGTGTTAACCCCTTCCCTGCCAGTGTCATTTACACAGTAATCAGTGCATTTTTATAGCACTGATCGCTGTATAAATGTAAATGGTCCCAAAAATTTGTCGAAAGTGTCCGATATGTCCGCCGCAATATCGCAATACCGCTAAAAATCACAGATCACCGACATTACTAGTAAAAAATAAATAAATAATAAAAACGCCATAAAAATACCATAAATCTTTCCCATAGTTTGTAGGCGCTATAACTTTTGCGCAAACCAATCAATATATGCTTTTTGTGATTTTTGTTGACCAAAAATATGCAGAAGAATACATATCAGCCTAATCTGATGAAGAAATTTGTGTTTGTTTTTTAGTTTGGGGGATATTTATTATAGCAAAAACAAAAAAATATTGTCGGGTGGGGATGTAGTAGTCCATTATTCAATTAGAAACTGATAAAGACAGATGGGTGGGTGAGAAATCTTTTCACACCTAAGCCAGTAATGGGTCAGAAGGTTACCATCAGATTTCAAATTTAATAAAAGAGGAAGGTAAATCTATCTCAATCATATAGTTCTACATTAACGACTTATGCCTTGTACACACAATCGGATTTCTGATGGAATAAAATCAGATGGATTTTTCCGTCGGAATCCCAATGAAGCTGACTTCCATCAGTCTTGCCTACACACCATCAGACAAAATTCCGACCGTCCAAAACGCCATGACGTACAACACGTAGGACGGCACTATAAAGGGGAAGGTCAAATCCAACGGCGCCACCCTTTGGGCTGCTTTTGCTGATTTCATGTTACCGCGTGTTAGTAAAAGTTTGGTGTTAGCCGATTCGTGCTTTTCAGTCTCCGTGCTTTTCAGATCGTTTTCTGGTGTTCAGTTGGTGCTTGTGGGTTCGTATCTTGTCTTTCAGTGCGTGCAGTCAGGTCGTATTTGTTTTTCAGTGCGTTCTTGTCCGCTCGTTTACTGGTTTTCAGGTCGTTCTTCATAGGACTTGCTGTTCTTCAGTGCGTTCTGTTTAAGTTCGTTCTGACCAGCCGACCGGTTGCTAGCCATGTTGGAAGTACGTTCTCATCGTAGAGCTCGTGCTGCGTATGCGCTTGGTGTTGCGGTTAATACTGTAACCCGAGCTCAGACCATGAACAGGGCGAGGAGGAGTTCATGGACCAAGGATTGGTTGCTCCAGCGGGACCAATTCTCTCACATGCCTCTGCTGCGGGAAATCCAGGAGAATAATCCTGATGACTACAGGAATTATCTCCGGATGACGGACCCTGTTTTTCACCGTCTGTCGGATTTGGTGTCCCCCCTATATCACCAGGCAGGACACTGTGATGCGCCAGGCCATCACTGCCAAGCAGAGGCTCATCGCCACGTTGCAATACCTGGCGACTGGGAGAAGCCTGCAGGACCTCAAGTTCACAACAGGCATCTCCCCCCAGGCTCTGGGGGTCATTATCCCAGAAACCTGTTCTGCTATCATACAAGTCATGCAGAATGACTATATTAAGGTAAGTTTTCTCCTTTAACATCACATTCTATGTAATTCATGTATGCTAATGTATTGTATTTCTTTCATCATTCCCTAATTACCATGATTGTAATATGCTGTGAATGTCCCCTTTGTCCTCATGCATGCTGTAAGCTTTTTTTGGCCTACATGCATATTTGCCTTCACTAACCTCTCCAGCATGCTATCCTGGGCCCAAACACACCTAGCCTAGTCACTTAACAATGTATTTTGTCAGCTCCATTGTATTGCTTTACCCTCCCCCCCCCCCGCCCCCCTAAAATGTGTCCAAATGTTTTGCTTCTCATTACATTCAAGCAGAGTGGTAGAGGCTTTTTTTGGAGGGCCCAAACTCAGCTAGAACTCCTTCATCGCCACAGGAATGGCAGAATGTGGCATCCCAGTTTGCCGAGTGGTGGGACTTTCCTAACTGCGGATGGGCAATAGATGGGAAGCACGTCCGCATAGTGCCACCACCCCGTTCCGGGTCATACTATTACAACTACAAGGGGTTTAATAGTATTGTGTTGATGGCGGTGGTGTCGGCACACTATGAATTCATGTATGTGGACGTGGGGAAGAATGGCCGGATGTCGGATGGGGGAGTCTTCGCACAGATGGAATTTGCCCGACGTCTCCAGAGTGGTGGCCTGGCACTACCACATGATGAGGAGAACATTGAGGGCCTTCCTTTTGTTTTTTTATAGCGGATGAAGCTTTTGGGCTGGGACCCCACCTGATGAGGCCATTCCCCCAGAGGACCCTCACCCCGGAGAGGAGGGTTTTTAATTACCGGCTGGCCAGAGCCCGAAGGGTTGTTGAGAATGCCTTCAGGAATAATGGACAGCCTGTTCCGCCTGTTCCTTACATTGATACATATGGCGGAATACAAAATAAATCATATTATATTGACCTGCTGCATACTGCACAACTATTTACGCAGAAATGCACCCAATTATCTAAAAACTGTTGGGCCTGAGGCCGGACTTTCTGACAATGCCCTGACGGGCCTGGATACTGGCCATATTGGCTTGGCCCCCCAAAGTGGCCAGGAAGTACGGGATAAATATGTGGAGTACTTCACGGGTAGGGGGGCCATTGCTATGTCAGACAATTTCTGATATTTTTACATAAAAATAAAAAATTTATATTTCAGTGAAAAACTTGATTTGTCATTATTGCTTGTGTTTCTTTAATCTGTCTCCCAGGTTCTCCTAGTACACTTGTAGTGAAGTGGATTTGTCTTTAGTAAATAACCACAATTCTCACGGTAAACAAGATTATTTTTTTTAAAAATGGTATTGAACATAGAAAGAAGAAGCCACACATTGTTGAGTACAAAAATATTTTTACTCTGTTCCCAACTTGTGCGTTATAAATTTTCGTTTAACATTCTAAACAGTGTTTTACCCCAAAAAAAAAAAATTGTTTTGGTTTTGCATAAACACGCATGTTTCAAACAATAAAACATATAAAAACAATGGAACTTACAAAGTTCAACCTTAGAAAAACTGAATGCAATATCAGACATTATATAGTGTTTCAAAAATGCTTTGCTGTTGCCTTCATGAGATGGGGTGATGTCACCCCTGAACAAGCCAAATTTGGAAGATGCATACAAATTGTGCGCCAAAATGGGGTTTTTCCTCCTGATCCCATGCCTAATGTCAACATGTGCTATCTCCCATCATGGGGGATCAATGGACGTGTTTTGGGGGTGCAAACCCTTCCTCTCATCTACTTGAGTTGCGAGGAAGGGGTTGCACCCACAAAACACGTACATTGATTTGCCCTGATGGGAGATAGCACATGTTGACACACTGTGTGCATCTTCCAAATTTGGCTTGTTAAATTACACAAAAGTAGGCCACAAAAAAAGTGAAATGGTGGCATTAAAAACATCTTTATACTCTCCCCAAAACATCAATCATGTTTTTAATTTGTTGGTCAAAACGATAGAGTTTGTACGTTATAACGTTGATTTCTCGACTCATAACCATGAGATCCTGGATAGAGATTTGTGCGCTACCACTTGAGAAAGGAGGAGATTGATCTTCCACAAGCAGCACATCACCTAAAATAACAAAAAAACTCATGTCTTATAAATATGCATGCATGCATGCATCTATTCCCTGAATCTGTGGTGTATGACACTGACCTGTTGTGGTAACAATCTCGCACACTTCCTCCACATCTCCTTTCTCCACCTCTTCTTCCTCCACCTCTCCTTCCTCCACCTCTCCTTCCTCCACCTCTCCTTCCTCCACCTCCTGAGGCTTGGGTTCTCTCTGGTCCCCTTCTTTCTGAGGTTGGGGTTCCCTCTGTTCTTTCCGAGGTGTGGGGTTCCTGGCCTCCTCAGAGTGGTGTGCTCCAAGTCTCCGCTCCCCTATGAGAATGAAAAAAAAGGTATACTTATCCCACAGATATTTGAGGGCAGAAATAGGAATATAAAACATTGCTTGGAAGTGGGGTTCTATTGTCTGTTTTGGCAGAGTTACAAGCTGAAGACATGTTTTTACATTTATTTCTGAGCTGGAATCCTGACCTTTTTTGTCCAAGTTACACACATGGAGACACCCCAAAAGTATCCACTGTAGTACCTGTGTGGGACACCCTAAAAAGGTTGTTCTGGAGTCCCACACAGGTGCTCCAGAGTACAGCTGTGGAAACATCTGCTGAGTGTCCTCTCCTTTACACTGAATCAAGTTTGCATTTCACATTCTAGTTCAAAACACATCATCTAGACAACAATGTTTATAAACGTTGTTTTAATAGAAATAGGCATGACCAAATGTGGTTTACCTGTATCGGCGCAAAATATCTAATTTTGTTGAGGATTGATGTTTACTACAAACAATTATACTTACTTTGGCCACTACCCTGAAAGTTGCCATTTTCAAATATCTAACCAGTCAATCAAAGCACATGGAGCAAAACATGCAATTATAATATTCAAATTATTAATAACACAGGAAAAATGCTTACTTTTTACTAGCATTCTTTTGATATTCCTGTACTGCTCCGGCTCCCTCAGTTTCAGGTCAGATTACCTTTTTCTCAGCTGCTCCTTGGATCTCCAGACCCCAAATTTATGGTACAGACTCCTCACCACTTTGCCCATTATTTTGGCCTTCCTGAGATCAGGGGTGTTGTATGGCCCATGCTTTCCATCATAATCTCTCCTCTGCAAGATGTCCACCATCTCCGCCATCTCAGCAAAGGACATATTACTGGCCTTGTATCTTGTCCTGGATCGGGACGTTTCCGGCTCTGGGCTTTCCTCGTCGGAACTTAAAACAACCCACACCTGCTGTGTCACCGCCATATCGTCTCCCACTGTGCGTCGAACGAGAAGGGGCGGGGAATATCGGAGGAAGAACGTCAGGGGCGGGAACGTCAGGGGCGGCCGACGTGGGCGGAGTTTCACGCATGCGCAGGGAATATAATGAGAACACGCATGTGTCGTAACGACGTTGTGTGCGCGGAGTAAGGAGGACCGGAAGTTCCGAACGTCACCGACGAAGGTAAAAATGAAAGTTGGGGCATCAGTGGCCTTTACTGATTCATGATTTTAAAGGGCTGTATTGGGATAATATTAGAACAGTTTAGGCTGACCTAGTGTTTTTTGTCTTGTGTTGTATCTTGCAGCAAAAATGCAAAGTTTTAAGGATCCTGTGATATTCAGAGAATTTATTGATAAATATAGAGAGCTCACAAACTTGTGGGAGGTCAAAAACTGTCTATACTATAATCGTGTGGTACGGAGGGCAACAATTGAAAAATTAGCAGAATATATGAAGACCTGGATCCCAGGGGCAGACTATAACATGATGAACAATAAAATTAATAATATGAGGAATAGCTACAAAAAACAGTACAAAGAAGTCCGCGCATCCCGGAGATCAGGAGCATCAGCAGACCAAGTACATGTCCCCAAGCTGTGGTACTACCAACACCTGCGATTTCTGGACGACCAGATTGAAGCAAGGGAATCTATTTCCAGCCTTCCCTCCAGCCTTCCCTGTAGCCTTCCCTTCACCCTTCCCTCTAGCCTTCCCTCCACCCCTGCAGAGGGTGACGAGGAGCTATCTGACCTCGAAGAGCCGGATCTGCACATCTATAGTCAGGTATAGTATTTTTCTACATATTTATTGTCCTAGAATTATTGTTGGGAACTAGATGTTATTATTCCAAAAGTAAATAATTAAAAAACTAAAAAAAATAGACAGTAGTGGCCAGAATTGATTGGGACAAGAATGAAACATGCCGGGGTCAGAATGAGAGTCTTTTCTATCTATTAACATTAAATTTGCAACAATCATGAGCTAAAAATTGTGTGTGATTGATGAACCAAAAACTAAAACAATGTCCCTTTTTTATACACAGGATGAGGTCAGCCAGGAGGACAAGGCTCCGGAATGTGGCAGGCAGGAGGAGGCAGGGGTGAGTGGCAGCCAAGAGGTGGCAGGGCCAAGTGGCAGGCAGCAGGTGCCCAGACCAAGTGGCAGCACCCAGTCAGAGGTGCTTCCCCTCCAGGACAGACCAAAAAGGGCCAGGAAGATCACCCAGGTGGAGGAGGAATCCCTGAGGATCATAAGGGAAGCAGCAGAGATCATGAGGGCCCCCCTCAACCCTGTAGAGGCCTATAGCTGCTACCTGGCCGATAAGCTCCATAAAGTGGAGGAGGGACAACATGCCCTCTGTGAGGAGCTTTTTTCTAGGGTCCTTCACAGGGTGGGGAGGGGCCAGCTGACAGAGGCCACACATCTGTGTGATCTGGCCCATCCTTCTCCTCCTTCTCCTCCTGCCACATTCCCACCACCAGAGCCACATCCTGCAAGGGGGCGTGGAGGGAGCCGTGGAAGGAACGCTGCAGGAAAGCGTGGAGGGAACGCTGCAGGGAAGCGTGGAGGGAACGCTGCAGGGAAGCGTGGAGGGAACGCTGCAGGGAAGCTTGGAGGTAAGGCTACAAGGAAGACCAGAAAGTGATTCCCTGGCTTCAAGCTGCTCTGCCAGAAGACGCAGTTTGTTGGAGTACCACAGCCTGGGGACATGTATGACATCTGCTGCTGCTCCTGATTTCTGAGATTTGGGGACCAGATTGTGATCCCAATTAGAGGGACTCCTTACGCTATTTATTTTATTTTCCATACAATTCATGTCTGCCTTTGGGGTCCAAAGGCTGCAGAAATTCAACTAACATCTCAATTGTTGCCCTTCATCTTTATTTTGTTACCATAATAAATGGATATTTGATTTACTTTAAATACTTGCCTATGTGTTTTTCTTGTGAGTAGGAAGGTACATTTCTGTAGCGGGCTCTTCCTCCCCTCTCCCCGTCCCCTTCTATTAAAGTTCTGCTTGCAATGTCTCTGGTCTAGGGGTATAATAGGGGAGGGAGAGGGTGCGCTACGTCTGGCTTCCACCACAGGTGTAGAAGTTGTATCAGCAATGCCTTCCTTTACCTTCGGGCCTGTGTTGTGCATCGGATCCTCCCTCCAAGAGTCTCCCAGAACCTCGTCTGCCAGGAACTTGAGCCACACACCGTTAAAGTCCAACACTTCTTTATTTAGAACATAACATGGACTCCCTTGGCTATAGAACAGAAAAGGAGGTGTGTGTACGAATAGGCCCAGACACAAATTCGATCCTCCACTCTCCTCCAAAGAATGGGTTATGGTCTTCGCACGAGGGAAATTCACCTTCCGGACGGTCTCCGACAAGAGACTCACCCATCCCCGGCAGTATGCTGCACCGGGTCTTCAGATGAGGAGCTCTTCCCGGTCCATTACGCCCACCTCGGATTCAGGCATCCATCCCCGGAGTGCCTTAGGATCCTTCCCTCGCGGAACTCAGTGTTGGGCACTGAGCTCCGGACCGCCGTCTGAGTACCTCACCCCAGGCTAAAGGTGCCAGGGGTGGAACACGATCTCCGGTGGTCCTCTAGGCCTAGTCCGCCTAGAGGACAAACACGAACTCCGTCCGCAGGCTAAAGGTGCCAGGGACCAACAACCCCGTGACCAAGATGGCCGGCCCCTTTTATCCCCTCTCCCAGCAAGCACGGCGGGTTCCCCGCCCCACCATACCGCTGCCCAGAGAGGACAAAAGTAAGCTCAGCACACAGCGGTATCCGTCTGTCGACCCACGGTGACAGCGCCACCCAGTGGACCGCCGGAGACACACCAATGGTGTCACTGAAAAATTCAAAAATTACTGCGGGAAAGTAAGTACCCGCTACATTTCATAAATACAATGTGTAATTAACAAGGGACACCAACAAACCTCCTTGAGGGAAAAAAAACAAAAATAATAATAATGTTGTTGTGATAACTTGACCGGAAAAATAAATGGAGATCACAAGAAAATATTAAAAGCCCAGAAAAAAATAAGGAGATCTTGATTCAAATCACCAACAAAAACAAAAACAAAAAATAGTTGGAGACCTGCCTTTAAAATAAAATACGAAAATTCATGAGATCACAAAAAAATTATTTTGACAGAACTCGGTGTGAACATCCGCACCGAAAACTTTTTTTTTTTCGACCATTAGAAAGATGAAAAGAATGCGATACGTTTAACGATGCAATAATTTGCAGCATGACAAATTTGCTATGTACATTACAAACGCTAGTTTTACCAGAACTAGCGCTCCTGTCTTGTAATTTAGTCTGAGCATGCGTGGATTTTTCTCCGATGGAGTTCCACACAGACGATCGGAATTTCCTATCGTTTTTTTTTCCATCGGAAAAATTTAAAACATGTTCTATTTTTTTACACCGATGGAAAAAAGCCTGATGCGGCCCACACACGATCGTTTTTTCCGATTAAAAAAGTCTATCGGACCTTTTTCATTGGAAAAAAACGATCGTGTGTACAGGGCATTACAGACCGGAAGGATTTACCCCCCTTAATGACAAGGCCATTTTTTCACGATAAGGCACTGCGTCACTTTAACTGACAATTGCGCGGTCGTGCGACGTTGTACCCAAACAAAATTGACGTCCTTTTTTTCCCACAAATAGAGGTTTCTTTTGGTGGTATTTGATCACCTCTGTGGTTTTTTATTTTTAGTGCTATAAACAAACAAATAGCGACAATTTTGAAAAAAATAAAAATAATTATTTTCTGCTGTAAAACATATCCAATGAAAACAATTAAAAAAATCTAATTTCTTCATAAATTTAGGCCAATATGTATTCTGCTTCATGTCTTTGGTAAAAAAAAATCCCAATAAGTGTATATGGATTGTTTTGCACCAAAGTTATATCTTCTCCAAACTATGGGATATATACTGGAATTTTTATTTATTTTATATACTACTAATGGCGGTTATCAACGATTTATAGTGGGACTGCAATATTGTGGAGGACAATCGGACACTAACTGACACTTTTGGCACTTTGTGGAAACCAGTGACACTAATACAGGGATCAGTGCTAAAATTATGCACTGTCACTGTACTAATGACACTGGCTGGGAATGGGGTTAAACATCACGGGTGATCAAAGGGTTAACTGCGTGCCTAGCCAGTGTTTTGATGTACAGTGTGAGGTGCTTTTACTAAGGGAAGTGATGGATTTTTTTCCCTGCTTTGCAGGGAAAGAAAATCCATAATTTCCCCCACTGACAGGACAAAGCTCTGCCTTGTTTGTCCTGTGTGTCTTCCCGACAATCATCGGTGCTTGCAGTCATCCATTGGCCGGCACCCGATGATTGGCATCTGCTGTATATAATCACAGCAGAGCCGGGTTGCTGGCAGCGCGCCCCCCCCTACCCAGAAGTGCCGGATCACACACCTAGTACATGATCTGCACAGCAGAGCTGCCGTACATATAAGTGATACGGTCTGGAAGCAGTTAAACAGATGTCAGTGAATTCGGTGTATCTTAGACAGAGGAAAGCAAGATCAATGCAGAGAAGTTATTATTTAGACTGGGCTGGGGTTTGGGGTATCGGTTAGGGGTTACAGGTTAGGGTTGGGGGGGTTAGGGTTAGGGTTTTTGTTTAGGGGTTTGGGTTTGTGGTTAGGGTTAGTGGTTAGGGTTGGGGGTTAGGGTTTGTGGTTGGGGGTTAGGATTGGGGGTTAGTGGTTAGGGGTTGGGGTTAGGGATGGTGGTTAGGGTTAGTGGTTAGTGGTTGGGGGTTAGGGGTTAGGGTTTGTGGTTAGTGGTTAGGGTTTGTGGTTATGGTTAGTGGTTAGGGGTTTGGGTTGGGGGTTAGGGTTTGTGGTTAGGGGTTGGGGGTTAGGGTTGGGGGTTGTGGTTAGGGTTAGTGGTTAGGGGTTTAGGTTGGGGGTTAGGGTTGGTGGTTAGGGTTAGTGGTTGGGGGTTAGGGTTAGTGGTTAGGGTTTGTGGTTATGGTTAGTGGTTAGGGGTTTGGGTTGGGGGTTGGGGGTTAGGGGTTAGGGTTGGGGGTTAGGGTTAGTGGTTAGGGGTTTAGGTTGGGGGTTAGGGTTTGTGGTTAGGGGTTAAGGTTAGTGGTTAGGCTTAGGGGTTAAGGTTTGTG
Organism: Rana muscosa; assembly: GCA_029206835.1. Taxonomy (NCBI): domain Eukaryota; kingdom Metazoa; phylum Chordata; class Amphibia; order Anura; family Ranidae; genus Rana; species Rana muscosa. The sequence goes on from CM055117.1 coordinate 11,236,203, forward strand.
GTTAGGGTTAGTGTTAGGGGTTAGGGGTTAGGGTTAGTGGTTAGGGTTAGTGTTATGGGTTAGTGGTTAGGGTTGGGGATTAGGGTTAGTGGTTGAGGTTAGGGGTTAGGGTAAGGTGACTTTTTAAATTAAATCCGGGGACATTTTTTTTTTACTAGTAATGGTGGCGATCAGCGACTCATAGCGGGACTGTGATATTGCGGTTGACAAATCGGACACTAATGACACTTTGTGAGAACCAGTGACACTAATACAGTGATCAGTGCTAAAAAATATGCACTGTCACTGTACTAATGACACTGGCTGGGAAGGGGATAACATCTAGGGCAATCAAAGGGTTAAATATGTGCCTAACAAGTGTTTTTTCACTGTGGGGGAGATGCTTTTACTAAGGGAAGGCATAGATTCCTGTACCTGCTTTGCAGGAACACAGGATCAATGTCTTCCAAACTGACAGAACGGCAATCTGCCTTGTTTACATAGGCAGACCACAGTTCTGTCTTTGAACATAACGATCAGCGGGTACCGGTGGACATCGAGCCCGCCTGAGCCGCTGATTGGCTCCCATACCCAGAAATGCAGGATTACGTATATACGTGATCCTGCGCAGCGCGGCCCTCCTGTAGTAGTAAATCTGCTATCAGGTGAACAGCAACTGGTTAACATCATCAGCATTATGATAACTCACAGGCAGCAGGCACTCTATCATGGCTCTGGCTGGCTCTGTCACAGTGTGTCACATAACATGGCTGCTGAGTGCTGATACTTATGACAAATAAGTTACCAAAATCATCACCCAGCAGACATGTTATGTGACACACTGTGACAGAGCCAGCCAGAGCCATGATAGAGTGCCTGCTGCCTGTGAGTTATGATATCATCCAGGGGAGGGCTGGGCTGGGGGGCAGAGATGCAATTTCCCCCTGGGCTGCTCTCATAAGCTGTACAAAAGCTGCTGTGTCGCCAGCTCAGAACCGCACACGCGCAGTTTTTGAGCTGGCCGAGTGCGGCATCTCCACCCAGTACTGTGAGCCAGCGATGTCTCAGGGCCGACAGTCTGTGTTACACAGCCCTGCCCAGCTCCTCCTTCCTCCACACGATTGGCTGGCAGAGGCTGGACCTGTTCTCTCTTTCCCCGCCCACACTCCGGGCAACCCGTGTGCTGTCTTGAAGAGGAATGTATGGGCGGGAAAGTTAAATCTGAGCAGTCGGCTCGAATACAGTGAGTCTCCTGGGAGGCTGGGACCGTCCAAGTAAGTGAGTTGCTCCTCCCTCCCCCTCTCTGCAGCTAAAGAGTTTTTTTTTCCTAGCAGCCTGTAGCACTACCTTGCCCTCCTAGGTGTTGATGTGGGCTCATACTGGCATGCTGCGGTTTGTCTGCAGTGCTGGTGTACTGGCAGTCTTCCTGCATGTTGCCCCTGGTCCCATAGAGGTTGCAAATTTTTTCTGCATGTTCTGAAAGTGCACAAAACGTCCCGAATGCTGCATCTTTGGTGCACTTCCAGAAAATGCAGCAAAAATGTGCAACCTAAAAGAAGTCTGAGGGACTATGGCTATGGAAAACTGCCAGTACACAACTGTGAGCCCAAAGGCTTGTATTCACTTGCAGCAGGCACTGCTACTCCACTGAAAAGTGACAGGCAGAGGAGGTTTCCTCCCTGCCTGTTTTAACTGCCTAAATGCCAAGTAATGGCACGGTTCACTTTGAACTCCACCTTGTTTCCATTACTCTCAGTAGGTATTAGATGCGCTCTCACCTTATTGTTCACACATCTAATACCTAAAGAGTTCTGGAAATAAGGTGGAGTTCAAAGTAAATTTCTACACCTAAGTGGAGCACCCCTTTCAGAAGATTTGAGGATATTATTAAACCCAGAGACTGGTGAACTTAAGCCACCATAGACAGATTTAATTTTCTGCTGAACCAGCAGAATTTCGATCTATCTATGTGCAGACTGGTTGTACAGAATTCAATCTATCAACTGACTTCAGTACAGCCAGCGTGTCTTTCTTCTTTTTTTTTGTGCGATCACTGCTGGCTGCTATAGCAGCCAACAGTGATCACTGTATTCTGATGGCTGGAAAACTTTCACCCCCACAGAGAGTGACCGCTTCGCACTGCCCCCACAGAGTGTGACCGCTTTGCACCACCCCCACAGAGAGTGACCGCTTCGCACTGCCCCCACAGAGAGTGACCGCTTCGCACTACCCCCACAGAGAGTGACCGCTTCACACTACCCCCACAGAGAGTGACCGCTTCGCACTACCCCCACAGAGAGTGACCGCTTCGCACTACCCCCACAGAGAGTGACCGCTTCGCACTGCCCCCACAGAGAGTGACCGATTCGCACTGCCCCCACAGAGAGTGACCCCTTTGCACAGCGGGCAATGTGGAGCAGTCTCTCTCTCTGTGCAGGCAGTGTCAAGTGGTCTCTCTGTGCAGGCAGTGTCAAATGGTCTCTCTCTCTCTGTGCAGGCAGTGTCAAGCAGTCTTTCTCTCTCTGTGCAGGCAGTGTGAAGCAGTTCCTCTCTCTCTCTGTGCAGGCAGTGTCAAATGGTCTCTTCCTGTACAGGCAGTGTCAAGTGGTCTCTCTCCCTCTGTGCAGGCAGTGTCAAATGGTCTCTCTATCTTTCTCTGTGCAGCGGTCTCTCTCTCTGTGCAGGCAGTGTCAAATGGTCTCTCTCTGTACAGGCAGTGTCAAGCGGTCTCTCTCTGTGCAGGCAGTTTCAAATTCTCTCTCTCTCTCTGTGCAGGCAGTATCAAGCGGTCTCTCTCTCTCTCTGTGCAGGCAGTGACAAATGGTCTCTCTCTGTGCAGGCAGTGTCAAATGGTCTCTCTCTCTCTCTGTGCAGGCAGTGTCAAGCGGGCTCTTTCTCTGTGCAGGCAGTGTCAAATGGTCTCTCTCTCTGTGCAGGCAGTGTCAAGCGGTCTCTCTCTGCGCAGGGAGTTTCAAATGGTCTCTCTCTCTCTGTTCAGGCAGTGTCAAGCGGTCTCTCTCTGTGCAGGCAGTGTCAAGCGGTCTCTCTCTCTCTGTGCAGGCAGTGTCAAGCGGTCTCTCTCTCTGTGCAGGCAGTGTCAAGCAGGCTCTTTCTCTTTGCAGGCAGTGTCAAATGGTCTCTCTCTCTCTCTCTCTCTCTCTCTCTCTCTGTGCAGGCAGTGTCAAATGGTCTCTCTCTCTGTGCAGGCAGTGTCAAGCGGTCTCTCTCTCTGTGCAGGCAGTGTCAAATGGCCTCTCTCTCTGTGCAGGCAGTGTCAAGCAGGCTCTTTCTCTGTGCAGGCAGTGTCAAATGGTCTCTCTCTCTCTCTCTCTCTGTGCAGGCAGTGTCAAATGGTCTCTCTCTCTGTGCAGGCAGTGTCAAGCGGTCTCTATCTCTCTCTCTGTGCAGGCAGTGTCAAATAGTGTCTCTCTCTCTGTGCAGGCAGTGTCAAGCGGTCTCTCTCTCTCTCTCTGTGCAGGCATTGCCAAGTGGCCTCTCTCTCTCTGTGCAGGCAGTGGCAAATGGTCTCTCTCGGGCAATATGGAGCAGTCTCCCCCCCCTCTCTCTCTCTCTCTCCCTGTGTGCGGGGAATGTTGTGTCAATGGATGGTGAGCTGATTCGGTGGTTCAATGGGCCACTTGACTGGATTTGCCCCCCAGGCCTAAGGCTGCCAGCCCTACCCTGATATCATCCATGAGAGACAGACACAGTGCAATGTAGTCTATTCACAGACACCCCAAAGTACACCTTGAAGCCTTGAAGGCACTGGCAGTCCCGTGATTGGATCCGCTTCCCCTGTGTTCCTGCTGCTGGACATCGTCAACTGAGCTCAACTGCCTCTCTCTGCCCGTCGCCGCCATCGCCCGCCTCACAGCCTCTTAAGTCTTACTCTCTGGGCCCCGGCTACTACTGGGCGGGGAGTGGAGGAAGATCACTCTGCCAGGGAAGGCAAGGAGATAAACAGGCAGGCAGCTGGCCAGGAATTGAGTCAAGGCAGAAAAACATGTGAGCGAAACTGAAGAAATATTCCCTCCGCTCCGACCAGCACATGATTATCAGAAAGGGGCACAGATAATGGAAAAAATACACCCCCCTAAGCTAGTAGGAGCGGCGGAGCGGGGATGTGTAATTCAGAATATATATTTTTTTAATTCTGCACTGACTATCTTTGAATTTGCCCCAGACCCTGTTCAAATCCAATCCGGGGACAAAACTGGGGACAGACTTGGTCTGGGGACAGATGTCTGGTCACCCTAGGTTAGGGTTAGTGTTAGGTGTTAAGGTTAGTGGTTAGGGTTAGTGGTTAGGGTATAAACACAGCCATAATGGACCAGAGAAGAAATGATAAGATAATAGGATTCCTATCTTCCTTTCTTAAATGTGAGATGCCAAGTTGCAAAATTATATCTTCCAAAATAACAAGCCTTGTACCACACAGCAAAAGGGATATAACTACACACTATGCTAATACAGTGCTGCCTCTGAATACATCACTAATAAATCCACATCTAGACTATGTAGCACACAGATCTTTTTCCCCCTCTTACCTTCCTTTTAGGGGGGATCAGACACACCATGCCACATGCCCGCGTCCTCTGGGTTAGAGGTTAGGCGGTGTTATGTATTTGGGTCCCGCAGCGAGTTGCTTCCTTCCACTGGTTCTCCCCTCTAGATTATAGAGGCAAGTCTTTACCTTTCCCAAAGAAGGTCAATGTCCACACAGCACTTCAACTCCAACAAGAGTTTATTTTCTCTTTTTGCTTCAGTAACCAGAAAGTTGAAGAGAGAAAGGAGTTAGCAGAATAGGATAGATTCAGGCACACTCTTGGCTTCGTCGCCACTCGGTCCCGAGTGGGTACAGCTCACCTGGATAGTCACTCAATGGCACTAGCAGCCGGCATGAAGCTCAAACAGCGACTTAGTCCCCTCCAAGGACCAAGTCAAGGAGATGCCTCCTTTAGTAACAACACTCCGCAAGGGCAGTCTGCGAAGCAAGGAATCCTTCCCTCCGACAGGTCACCAGGCCTCTCCCGAGACAGCAATCTTGTATTACTCGTCTCCTCTATGGGACCGATCCTCCCCTGGTTTCCTCTCAGTCAGAGCGGTCGCCCTCATCTGGGCTCCCTGGGTTTCCTTTCTGGTTGTAGACCCAGTCAAAGGTACTGGGCCTACCTGGAACTCCACAGCCTCGGGCTGAAGGTGCCCAAGACTCATTAGTCAAAATTGGGCGCACCCCCCCCCCCCTAGAGGGGCACACTCCTCCGGGTACAGGTCCCCGGGTACTCATCGTGAACAATGGCGTCTGCCCGTTATATACCCTCTCCCGGCATGCACAGCAGGCCGAAACCGCCCACCGCACGGCAGCCGAGAGAGGACATCCAATAGCCACTCCATCACCTGTAGTTCAACCCAGGGTATAAGTGACAGCACCACCTATACGCCTAAAAGGGAACTGCACGCCAGGTGACACAGCAGCAAGGCAGAGTCCAAACAATTAGAAGACCTGAGCCAACTCAGGTCACCCCTAAATTTAAGCATAGCGACCCCCCTAAGTAGGGGTCCGCTACAACTATAAGTTGCAGTTTTGGAAACCACGTTGTAAAAAGGACATTCTATAGGAGACAGGCAACTAAATAATAAAAAAATAAAAAAAAATGGAAACACAGCTACTCCAGTGACCTTTACTTGTTTCTGGATCCCCTACTGGAAATGTGTGCACACTCCACTAGCTGACTGTCAGCTCTCTTACAAAAGTGATCCGGTGGCTGTACTGATTGCTTCCTGTGCCCCCCTGGAGCTGTGTTCTCCCCTGACATACTTCCCAGGCTCCGCTGCCCCACCTACAGGCCCAGGACCCACATGGTCGATGCTGTTGGGTGGAGGGAAAGGGGACCAGTGAATGTCCATTCACTGATCTCCCCTAGCTGCAAAAAAAAAAACAGAATCATTATGTATAACATCACTTCCAGTATCTGTTGTCACTTTCCCTGGATGCTGCAGACAGGGAAGAAGCTAATGGAGCACAATCTGAGCTCTGTTAACTTCAATGGAGGGGACATCAGGGGTCTTAAAGATCCCTGATACCTCATTAAAGAGAACCTGTCACTCTAAGTGCTTTGGTGTAACTTTGTTTTTTGACACTTTTTTCATTAAAACTGTATTTATATCACAAAGAGGACAAATATAGAGCTGTTTATTCAACTGTCCATCCAGAGCCTCTGGTTTATAGACCGGATACATCCTAAATATAGAGCCATGTATCCAACTGTCCATCCAGAACCTCTGGTTTGTAGACCAGATATATCCTAAATATAGAACCATTTATCCAACTGTCCATCCAGAGCCTCTGGTTTATAGACCAGATACATCCTAAATATAGAACCATTTATCCAACTGTCTATCCAGAGCCTCTGGTTTATAGACCGGATACATCCTAAATATAGAACCATGTATCCAACTGTCCAACCAGAACCTCTGGTTTATAAACCAGATACATTCTAAATATAGAACCATTTATCCAACTGTCCATTCAGAGTCTCTGGTTTATAGACCTGATACATCCTAAATATAGAACCATTTATCCAACTGTCTATCCAGAGCCTCTGGTTTATAGACCTGATACATCCTAAATATAGAACCATTTATCCAACTGTCTATCCAGAGCCTCTGGTTTATAGACCTGATACATCCTAAATATAGAACCATTTATCCAACTGTCTATCCAGAGCCTCTGGTTTATAGACCAGATACATCCTAAATATAGAACCAATTATCCAACTGTCTATCCAGAGCCTCTGGTTTATAGACCAGATACATCCTAAATATAGAACCATTTATCCAACTGTCCATCCAGAACCTCTGGTTTATAAACCAGATACATTCTAAATATAGAACCATTTATCCAACTGTCCATTCAGAGTCTCTGGTTTATAGACCTGATACATCCTAAATATAGAACCATTTATCCAACTGTCTATCCAGAGAATCTGGTTTATAGACCTGATACATCCTAAATATAGTACCATTTATCCAACTGTCTATCCAGAGCCTCTGGTTTATAGACCAGATACATCCTAAATATAGAACCATTTATCCAACTGTCTATCCAGAGCCTCTGGTTTATAGACCTGATACATTCTAAATATCGAACCATGTATCCAACTGTCCATCCAGAGCCTCTGGTTTATAGACCAGATACATCCTAAATATAGAGCCATTTATCCAACTGTCCATCCAGAGCCTCTGGTTTATAGACCGGATACATCCTAAATATAGAGCCATTTATCCAACTGTCCATCCAGAGCCTCTGGTTTATAGACCTGATACATCCTAAATATAAAACCATGCATCCAACTGTCCATCCAGAGCCTCTGGTTTATAGACCTGACACATCTTAAATATAGGACCATTTATCTAACTGTCTATTCAGAGCCTCTGGTTTATAGACCGGATGCATCCTAAATATAGAGCCATTTATCCACATGCATGGAGCGCCACCCCTGGAGGAGATGTTGGACTGTTTGGGTCCTCCTGCCCTACTCTAATGATGACCCACCCTATATCTGGACCCCATTAACACACCAATAGACTTTAATAACAAAGGCAAACGCCCTGTAGAGGAAGTTGGGTTAGATAGCAGTTTTTCAAGACTATACAGAATAGGTCTCACAGGACACAATTCAGGGTAATCTAATACCGTTCATTCCCCTCTGGCCAGAAAACACCAGGCCAAAGTAAATTACACCAACACAACGGTAACCAGAAAATGAACCAAGACCACTGTAAAGAAGGGCTTCTCAACCAGGGTTCCATCGAACCCTAGAGTTCCTCCAGAGGTAGTTAGGAGTTTTCCCTCTCAGATAAGTTCCCACTGACACCATTGATCTCTTCAGCTATTTGTAAGGGGGTAATTCTTCCCAATCACCACAAGTGTAAGGAGCATTTTTCCCAATGATCACCACACTAATGTATCATGAGTTGTAAATATAGTCATTTTTAGCCAGGGTTCTCTGACACCGGAAAATTATTTAAAGGGTTCCTCTGTGTTGAAAAGGTTGAGAAAGGCTGCTGTAAAGTATCACCAGTGGTAAATATTAATGAGAATGCCAATATAGATTATATCAGTATCAGCAGTGTAATTTTTCTACTGGAAATATGCTCTGCCCAGCCAGTGGGCTAACAACTCGGTCCTGCTGGCGTTGGGGCCTTTCTCTCATGGTAGAGCCCTTTTTTCCCAAATGGGTGATTTGTAATCCACTGCATAAGGAAAAGTTAAGAGAACTTCTTCCAGATAGTGACAACGGCACATAGATCCCAACTCTCCCTGATTTAGAGGAACTGTCCCTGATTTGGAATAAAGTCCCTCTGTCTTCATTTGTCCCTCATGTTGGTCTGATCTATAGAGTTGTGTAGCGGCCTCACCCTCTCTTCTTCTTTATCGGTTTTACACACCGAACTCATGTCTAGGGGTTGTGAGAGTGAGATGCGCCACGGCCCATGTCCTCCCCATTGTAGTAGGGAGGTGAAGGCCACTTCCTGATGTTTCCTCGGGCCGGTGTGTTCTGTGAATGCACTGAGTCTGTAACCACAAGCTCACCCGCCTCCCCTTTGCTTCCAGTAACTGGAGTTCACACACCGAAGAAAGGTCCAACACTTGTTTATTTGGCACTCCAATAGCAAAGCACGATAAACAGTTCTTATTGCAGCAGACTGGTTGGGACCTATAACCTTTCCAACGGTGGGATGAGCAGATCGAGGCACTTCCTAAAGTTTAAGTTCTAAAGATAGGGTCTCTTCTAGCAACCCCTATGAACAGCAATGGAGCCCTCTTCGATACGCTGTGGCCCCTATCAGGGGATGTGTCCTCCCAAGAGAGTTCCCAGAGGCCCACCGTCACCGGGTTGGTGCTGCTCCGGGTCTTCAGTGGGTAACCTCCCCGGCCTCCTCACCTCAGGTACGAGTCCCTCCGCTCAGGGACCCTCGGACAGTCCACCCTAGCGGGACCCAGTCGAAGGTACTGGGCCCCAGGCCTCCTGGATAGTACCTCACCCCAGGCTAAAGGTGCCTGGGATGGACGCCAACATGACTCCGGACCAGGCCATGGGCACCTGGACCAGACTCCTGGATCTCCCGCACCCAGGCCTAAGGGCCCTGGGTGCGGACCGCAGCCCTCCTCCTCCGAGGACCTCCTTCTCCGCCCGACGACGACCCCGACCGCGTGGTAAGGGCGTCTCCCCCTTTTATCTCCTCCCTTCAACGGCCCGGCGGGTTCCCCGCCCCAGCCATACCATCTCCGGGAAGGGACAAAACAGGGAGCACTGCGAAGATGATTCTACCTGAAGCCTGTGGGTACCTCGCCACCCACAGGCAAAGGAGAATATTACATCCTCCAATCCTCCACGAGATAAAAAGGGGTCTGAATCCTAACACAATTATACACCTGGGTCACACTATTGCCCAGGTGTATCCCATCTATTTGAGGACCCCGCTACACACTCCCCCCTGTAATTTGACGCTGGTCCCCAGCGTCAGGTGCACACCCATGCCTCCCATAAATGGTGGCATGGAGTGAAACCCCTGAAGCAGTTCCTCTAAATTTCCCAAGTGCCAAGACCTGCTCAGGGAATGGGGAACATACAAAACAACTTATGTCATAAAACACTTTAAACATTTGCATAGTCACAACCCCTCTCCCACACTGTCTAAGAGCCACCCACTCTTAATGATCTTGATTGACGATTCTCCTGCAGGGGAAAGAAAAAAACAACATCCTACCATAATTTCGTGTCATTTGGGATGAGTGGGCCCGTCAGCCGAGAGACCCACTCACTCCAACAAGCAAGGTGATGTGTGTGTGAAACATTTTCAAACATTTGTTGTGCAACACTGCCACCTGGTGACAACGCCGCGGTCATGACGCTCAACGAATCTTCGTTCTTCCAGCTTTTCCCTACTCTGCCACTATTCCCAAATGTCCTTGCCTTTGGCACATGAAGAAAAGGGGAAACACGAAAACACAACAGTCCCCAAATCTCCAACGAGAAAAAGAAAAGCCCAAACAAAAACAAAAGCAGGGCACAGTCCTGGGTGTCTGGGAATGGCTCTTCCAGAAAGTTCAAGTGCACAAAGGAAATAAACAGGAGTTCTTTTCTCCTATAAGTAAAACTTTGGATCCGGCAGGTACAGGGGTTTCAGGTGTTTGTCAAATGCCTCTATCGAATACTCGACATCTTCTCCTTCTCTTCTGCAAATGACTATCTTGTCAGCATGGATATGGCGCCCCCAATTTCCATTCAGCTTTGCAATCCTCAAACCTCTTAGACACTGCCGGCACACATTCCAGGTACCTACGAGCATGAGGCACCTTCAACTTGTCCCACACAAACTCGTCATACCATCTTGTTCTCCAGACTTCCACCTCATACAGCAAGTCCCGGGGTAGATACGGATACTCCCACCCATATTCCCGAGCTACTTTGTGGCAAAACAGTCTCTGCAAGCGGGCCAAAGGTGGCATAGTGGCTTTCTCTCCAGTTCCAGGCAGCACAATAGCTTCCGGATGCCGAGGTGCCTTTACCAGCTCCCTGAAACTGACTTTCGGCGCTCTCAGAGAAGCGCGGGGTGCCCCCACAACCAAAGTAGGTGAGGTAACAGTAGATGAGGACACAGGTGGAGGGGTAGGTTCCCTCGTAAGCTGCGGGTCTTCCACCCGAGGCGTGCTGTCTCCTGTGTACATCGGTGAATCCCGTACCGCACGGGAAGCAAGAAGTGGCACTCTATCCCAGCCCTTGCGGCTGAACAGTTCGTCTATCTCGCCATCATCTCCGCAATCAGACAGCGACTCTAGGTCGGAGGTGTCATACATCTCCGCAGGCAGATATCTTCCGGTGGACACAGAATCTACCTCCCTGGGGGTCTCCACCTCCAATGGGCCCCCGACACCTCCAACCACCACCACAGTCCCAGCCCCTGGCTCACCTGACCCTTGTAGAAGACTGGGATGTCCGGGACTTCCTTCTCGACCGGCGCCATCCAGGCCAGGCAAGCAGTGGGGTGAAGCTCGACCACGTCCACAGGATGCCTGTACTAGGCCAACTTTCCTCTTCGGTGGTGGGAGCAGAGAACTTGTGGCGACCGAGGCAGCATCCTCGGATTTTTCTCTGTTGGGCAGTCCATCGCCCTGGTCAGCGCGCACAGGAACCTCGACAAAGGCCTTGATCTCCCCTTCTGGAGTAGCAGTACCCGTGAGGTGGTTGAGGCGAAGGGCCCGGGGCCTTGCTGTGGACGACTCAACCTCAAAAAGGAATTCTCTGCACTCCTCACATCGCCCGAATGGCTTCAGGGTGACCACCAGTCCCGAGCAGCCGGGACAGATCACACCGAGGGCCTCCGTGTCTCTGCAAGTGTACAGAGCCATCCGCCCTCGGGGCCTAAGTCTTATCCCCGTGTCTGTGATGGGGGCAGCAAAAGAAGTCATTCTCGTGGGGTGAGGAACCATAACCCACGGGGCACTTGAGGTCATCCCGACTATCTGCTGCTCCATCATGCACTGACCCCGCGCCGGAGTCTCAACGTGTATCCCCACACTTGGCCAGACTCCTCCCATGAGCTGTACATTTTCGCGGGCTTCCTCTTGACTCCGCCCACGAACGATGTCGCCATGGGGTGCCTCGTGGCGCAGTGCGTTAACAGTCCCCACGTGCAGTACGTCACACGGCTGGACCTCTCCCTTTTTCCGCTCCTCCGCATGGGCCTTTCCCGTGTTAGGGTCATTTCCACAACTCCGAGCAGGGACGCACTTTGGCCAGTAATATGGCCAATCTGCTCGGAACTCCTCTGGGCAGCAAAGTTCAAATGTAGACATTCTCAAGTCCATCTTTAGAACACACTCTATCCCGGACTAACGAGCCCCCACGTGTAGCGGCCTCACCCTCTCTTCTTCTTTATCGGTTTTACACACCGAACTCATGTCTAGGGGTTGTGAGAGTGAGATGCGCCACGGCCCATGTCCTCCCCATTGTAGTAGGGAGGTGAAGGCCACTTCCTGATGTTTCCTCGGGCCGGTGTGTTCTGTGAATGCACTGAGTCTGTAACCACAAGCTCACCCGCCTCCCCTTTGCTTCCAGTAACTGGAGTTCACACACCGAAGAAAGGTCCAACACTTGTTTATTTGGCACTCCAATAGCAAAGCACGATAAACAGTTCTTATTGCAGCAGACTGGTTGGGACCTATAACCTTTCCAACGGTGGGATGAGCAGATCGAGGCACTTCCTAAAGTTTAAGTTCTAAAGATAGGGTCTCTTCTAGCAACCCCTATGAACAGCAATGGAGCCCTCTTCGATACGCTGTGGCCCCTATCAGGGGATGTGTCCTCCCAAGAGAGTTCCCAGAGGCCCACCGTCACGGGTTGGTGCTGCTCCGGGTCTTCAGTGGGTAACCTCCCCGGCCTCCTCACCTCAGGTACGAGTCCCTCCGCTCAGGGACCCTCGGACAGTCCACCCTAGCGGGACCCAGTCGAAGGTACTGGGCCCCAGGCCTCCTCGATATTACCTCACCCCAGGCTAAAGGTGCCTGGGATGGACGCCAACATGACTCCGGACCAGGCCATGGGCACCTGGACCAGACTCCTGGATCTCCCGCACCCAGGCCTAAGGGCCCTGGGTGCGGACCGCAGCCCTCCTCCTCCGAGGACCTCCTTCTCCGCCCGACGACGACGACGACCCCGACCGCGTGGTAAGGGCGTCTCCCCCTTTTATCTCCTCCCTTCAACGGCCCGGCGGGTTCCCCGCCCCAGCCATACCATCTCCGGGAAGGGACAAAACAGGGAGCACTGCGAAGAGGATTCTACCTGAAGCCTGTGGGTACCTCGCCACCCACAGGCAAAGGAGAATATTACATCCTCCAATCCTCCACGAGATAAAAAGGGGTCTGAATCCTAACACAATTATACACCTGGGTCACACTATTGCCCAGGTGTATCCCATCTATTTGAGGACCCCGCTACAGTTGTATATAAAATGCAATTTTTATCTTTAAAAAAGTATTTCCCAGTGCTAAAACCTTTCATCCAATTTCTAAATTTCCACATTTGAAATGTTTAAAATCCAGTATAAAAGGAATAGTAGTGGTTAAAAAAAGCCCTTGTGGGTTTAACTAGTGATTTTTTTGTTAAATAATTATCCTTCAGGCTGGGTTCACACCTATGCGAATTGGATGTGGGGTTCCCCGCATCCAATTTGCATGATAGGAGATTGTGACCGGCTCTCTATGGAGCCGGTTCACACATCTCCAGTGCGGCTGCGGAGCAAATTGCACAGAGGGCCTGTGCATCTTTGGCTCAGTTTCAGGCCTGAATTCAGGCAAATATTTGGGCCTGATTCGTTCCTGAAACAAGGAACAGGGGCGCACCGGACCCCTGCGTTCAGCCGTATCCGTCTGCAGTGTGAACCCAGCCTTAAGGGGGCATGGCAGGGGGGTGTCCTATGCCTACATACTTTTGCTTTAGATGTCCTTTGTTAACATCTCAAAAATTTGAGAGGTATGCAACAGTATTGCACTATGGTGGCCAGTACGCCTTTTACCAAACCGGAACTGTGGTAAAGTCCTCCTGGTCACTGTCCAGTCTTGGGTCAGCCTCCCGCTCAGGGTGGTTTTGGGGTAGAGCCAATCGCAACCCCCGAATGAAGTTAGATGGGACAAAGATCCTCTTTGGGTGGCTATACCTTGGGTTGCTGTGCCACTGAAAACCTCTACAAAGAGTCTCTCTGGTGCTCTATGGGGGATATTTGGAACTCATGTTTCATGTGGCAAACTGGATACTGAATAGCAGGTTACTGGAACAGCACCTCCACCCCACATGCAGCTTCCCTCCTTGGGTCTATCTTCTGCAATAGACAGTAACAGCAGCTACATGGTCCTAGACACTTAGCAGCAGAACAGCAGGCCTACAGTCTCTCCCAGCAGCAGTCAGTCCCTGACAGCCTTTATCCTTCTAGCCTTGCTTCCAGCAGCTTTTCAGCCACTGTCCTGGATCCCTCAAATCACCTGAGCACCCGACTCTCCTCCCCACTCAGAGAGTGGTGGTTGGGACTTAGCCACCTGCTGGTCAATTGGATTCCATCTTGCCCAGGAGGTTCCTCCCTTACCCTGCTTCTAGGGGGTGGGCACTCCCCTGTAGCTGCAGCAGCATCCAATCGCAAGTCCCGGGTTGCATCGGCAGCCAATTAGAGTTTGCACGCCTCTCCCTGAGCTGTTCATCCTCTGCAGGGAGCAATGAGTTTGCAGGAGGAAGAAACATTCTACAGCCATTCTCATAGCTCCCAACCAGTGGCGGCTGGTGCTCAAAATTTTGGGGGGAGCGCAAACAAACTGAAAAAAAAAAACACATTAATTGCAGCCACTGTGCCCATCAAACGCAGCCACTATGCCCATCAATTGCCGCCACTGTGCCATCAAACGCAGCCACTATGCCCATCAAACACAGCCACTGTGCCATCAAATGCAGCCACTGTGCCCATCAAACGCAGCTACTGTGCCCATCAAATGCAGCCACTGTGCCCATCAAATGCAGCTACTGTGCCCATCAAATGCAGCCACTGTGCCCATCAAACGCAGCCACTGTGCCCATCAAATGCAGCCACTGTGCCCATCTAACGCAGCTACTGTGCCCATCAAAAGCAGCCACTGTGCCCATCAAACGCAGCCACTGTGCCATCAAACGCAGCCACTGTGCCCATCAAATGCAGCCACTGTGCCCATCAAACGCAGCCACTGTGCCAATTAAACACAGCCACTGTGCCCATCAATTGCTGACACTGTGCCATTTAAAAGCAATCAACTGTGCCCATCAAACGCAGCCACTGTGCCATCAAATGCAGCTACTGTGCCCATCAAATGCAGCCACTGTGCCCATCAAACGCAGCCACTGTGCCATCAAACGCAGCCACTTCGCCCATCAAATGCAGCCACTGTGCCATCAAACACAGCCACTATGCCCATCAAACGCAGCTACTGTGCCCATCAAACGCAGCCACTGTGCCCATCAAACGCAGCTACTGTGCCCATCAAATGCAGACACTGTGCCCATCAAATGCAGCCACTGTGCCCATCAAATGCAGCTACTGTGCCCATCAAACGCAGCCACTGTGCCAATTAAACACAGCCACTGTGCCCATCAATTGCTGACACTGTGCCATTTAAAAGCAATTAGCTGTGCCCATCAAACACAGCCACTGTGCCATCAAATGCAGCTACTGTGCCCATCAAATGCAGCCACTGTGCCCATCAAACGCAGCCACTGTGCCATCAAACGCAGCCACTGTGCCATCAAACGCAGCCACTTTGCCCATCAAATGCAGCCACTGTGCCATCAAACACAGCCACTATGCCCATCAAACGCAGCTACTGTGCCCATCAAACGCAGCCACTGTGCCCTTCAAACGCAGCTACTGTGCCCATCAAATGCAGACACTGTGCCCATCAAATGCAGCCACTGTGCCCATCAAATGTAGCTACTGTGCCCATCAAATGCAGCCACTGTGCCCATCAAACGCAGCCACTGTGCCAATTAAACAGCCAATTAAACACAGCCACTGTGCCCATCAATTGCTGACACTGTGCCATTTAAAAGCAAACAACTGTGCCCATCAAACGCAGCCACTGTGCCATCAAACGCAGCCACTTTGCCCATCAAATGCAGCCACTGTGCCATCAAACACAGCCACTATGCCCATCAAACGCAGCCACTGTGCCCATCAAACGCAGCCACTGTGCCCATCAAACGCAGCTACTGTGCCCATCAAACGCAGCTACTGTGTACATCAAATGCAGCTACTGTGCCCATCAAATGCAGCCACTGTGCACATCAAATGCAGCCACTGTGCCCATCAAATGCAGCCACTGTGCCCATCAAACACAGCTACTGTGCCCATCAAATGCAGCCACTGTGCCCATCAAATGCAGCCACTGTGCCATCAAACACAGCCACTTTGCCCATCAAATGCAGCTACTGTGCCATCAAACACAGCCACTATGCCCATAAAACGCAGCTACTGTGCCCATCAAATGCAGCCACTGTGCCCATCAAACGCAGCCACTGTGCCTATCAAACGCAGCCACTGTGCCCATCAAATGCAGCTACTGTGCCCATCAAATGCAGCCACTGTGCCCATCAAACGCAGCCACTGTGCCATCAAACGCAGCCACTGTGCCCATCAAATGCAGCCACTGTGCCCATCAAATGCAGCCACTGTGCCAATTAAACACAGCCACTGTGCCCATCAATTGCTGACACTGTGCCATTTAAAAGCAATCAACTATGCCCATCAAACGCAGCCACTGTGCCATCAAATGCAGCTACTGTGCCCATCAAATGCAGCCACTGTGACCATCAAACGCAGCCACTGTGCCATCAAACACAGCCACTTTGCCCATCAAATGCAGCCACTGTGCCATCAAACACAGCCACTATGCCCATCAAACGCAGCTACTGTGCCCATCAAACGCAGCCACTGTGCCCATCAAACGCAGCTACTGTGCCCATCAAATGCAGACACTGTGCCCATCAAATGCAGCCACTGTGCCCATCAAATGCAGCCACTGTGCCCATCAAACGCAGCCACTGTGCCAATTAAACACAGCCACTGTGCCCATCAATTGCTGACACTGTGCCATTTAAAAGCAATCAGCTGTGCCCATCAAACGCAGCCACTGTGCCATCAAATGCAGCTACTGTGCCCATCAAATGCAGCCACTGTGCCCATCAAACGCAGCCACTGTGCCATCAAACGCAGCCACTGTGCCATCAAACGCAGCCACTTTGCCCATCAAATGCAGCCACTGTGCCCATCAAACACAGCCACTATGCCCATCAAACGCAGCTACTGTGCCCATCAAACGCAGCCACTGTGCCCTTCAAACGCAGCTACTGTGCCCATCAAATGCAGACACTGTGCCCATCAAATGCAGCCACTGTGCCCATCAAATGTAGCTACTGTGCCCATCAAATGCAGCCACTGTGCCCATCAAACGCAGCCACTGTGCCAATTAAACACAGCCACTGTGCCCATTAATTGCTGACACTGTGCCATTTAAAAGCAATCAACTGTGCCCATCAAACGCAGCCACTGTGCCATCAAACGCAGCTACTGTGCCCATCAAATGCAGCCACTATGCCCATCAAACGCAGCCACTGTGCCCATCAAACGCAGCCACTGTGCCCATCAAACGCAGCTACTGTGCCCATCAAACGCAGCTACTGTGTACATCAAATGCAGCTACTGTGCCCATCAAATGCAGCCACTGTGCACATCAAATGCAGCCACTGTGCCCATCAAATGCAGCCACTGTGCCCATCAAACGCAGCTACTGTGCCCATCAAATGCAGCCACTGTGCCCATCAAATGCAGCCACTGTGCCATCAAACACAGCCACTTTGCCCATCAAATACAGCTACTGTGCCATCAAACACAGCCACTATGCCCATAAAACGCAGCTACTGTGCCCATCAAACGCAGCCACTGTGCCCATCAAACGCAGCCACTGTGCCCATCAAACGCAGCCACTGTGCCCATCAATTGCTGCCAGTGTGCCCATCAACTGCTGCTACTGTGCCCTAAATAAATAATTATTACCTAATCATTTTTTTTGTATAATTCTTCTTTAGGGGGTGAGGCAGGGGGTGTGTCCTATGCCTACATACTTTTGCTGATAGATGTCCCCTTATTCCTATCTTAAAAAGTTGGGGGGTGTGCATTCTGCACCCAGGTTTAAAGGGCCAGATACAGCCCCAATGTGCCCTAATCATGTGCCTCAAAAAAACATTTGTTTCTGATCAGCTATCCGCTGTGAGGACAAGATAGCCTGAGCACAATTCAATAGATGTGCAGTGAGAGAAAAATACCCCTATATTGTTATCCTGTGTTTGTATCACTTGTTTAGCAATGTGGTCTGAAGCTAAAGTTGATATTTCCTTTTTCTAGAACGAGAATTACAGGTAATATTCAGCAGAACACCACGAATGGAATATGTGGTCAGCTTGGAGGGAGGAGTCCGGCAGTTAGGCACTAAGTGACACTTATGTTGGTACTGAGCACTATGAATATTTCCAGTGATGGCCTCCGTAGTGCTGCTCCTGAGCCTGATTATAGGTAGGTGGGTTTTACTTTGTGAATCCAATTTCACCATCACAATCCAGGGATTACCCCGAAATGTTCATTATAATTTATTCTAGATTATTTGTCATGGGGAGTCCTGCTGCTACTTTGTGTAATTGGTGGTTAAGTGTGTCAATGCCTGTGCTTTTAAATAGTTGAAGAAGTCAGAAGATTCAGCACGTTATGCTTTGTGGTCACATCGGAGGGTACGGTGGTGGAAAATGTTCTCTTCGTCGTAAGATCGTAAGATCAAGCTGAGAATTTCTTGTGTTTTATGAAAACATATCGCTGAAGCTTGTAGGGCCTCCCCAATGAACATGCTTTACCAAACATCAGCGTGTGTACACAGCTAGGCCAGCCATTGTTTTATAATGGTGTACCTTCACGTCGGTGCAATGTGCTGGCATTATCTTTTTATGATGCAATGATGGACATTTCCGTGTCTATTGATGGCAATGGCAGCACATGGAGACTTTTGATTACACACGATGATGCACGCGGAAAGGCGTCTAAATTAGGGTGACCAGACATCCCCAGTTTCTGGGGACAGTCCCCGGATTGGATTTGAACAGGGGCTGGGGCAATTTTTTTTTCCATTATCTGCGCCCCTTTCTGATGATCATGTGCTGGTCGGAGTGGAGGGAATATTTCTTCAGCTCCGCTCGCATGTTCTTCTGCCTTGGCTCAAGTCCCGGCCAGCCGCCTGCCTGCTTATCTCCTTGCCATCCCTGGTTGAGTGATCTTCCTCCGCTCCCCACCCAGCCGGGGCCCGGAGTGTAAGACTTGACAGACTGTGTGGCGGGCGACGGCGGCAACAGGCAGAGAGTCACTGATTGCCGCCATTACTATAAAAAAAAAAAAATATGTCCCCGGGGTTCATTTTCAAAATCTGGTCACCTTAGTCTAAATGAACGATGGCGTATATCCTGTCAAAGAAGCAGTCCAAAAATTTATAAAAAAGTGCTTCTTCAAGGGAAGCTTAACCACTTAAAGTGGTTGTAAACCCTCTTTCGCAAAGATTGTCTAAATATATTACCCATAACACAGGCCTGTGTAACTGTACTCACCGCTTTATTTCCTGTAAAAATAATTTTTTTCGATTTCAATGACGTCACCGCGCATGCGCAGATTACCGCGTCAAAACCGGCAAGTAATGCTTGCCAGTTTTTCATTCACTGTATTCCCGGAAATCAGTATGCGAGATCTTCCCCTCTGTCAGGCACAGAGGAGAAGTCTTGCGCTGTTTGCAACCATCAACTCTTCCTTGTACTCCCCCTTGTCACTATAGAAGACGTCACAAAAGGGGTGTGAAAACAAAACAGAAGCCGCAGAGACACATCAACCAATCAAACGAAAATTGGTATTGGTTGCTGCGGTCACCGCTATTCAGATCGAGGCTTGGTTACAGCGATACGGCGCATGTGCGAGATTTATAACAGGGACCTAGTAAGGGTCTGAAGTGACCTCAGAAAGGGAATCAGAGAACAGGAGTCATAATGGCAATTTCGATTCCCCGGAAACACAGATAAAACAAAACAATAGACAAAAAGGTAATTGCGGTTATTTGCGGGCCTCGTTTTAAAAAAAAATAAAAAAATGTCATAAGCATTGGAATAACCTGTAGTAACATAATAACTGAAAAACAGGAAAAGTTGACCTTGGTTTACTTCCTCTTTAAGCCCCCGGACCATTTGCCTGGCCAATGACCGGGACACTTTTTGCGATTCGGCACTGCGTCGCTTTAACTGACAATTACGCGGTCGTGCGACGTGGCTTCCAAACAAAATTGACTTCCTTTTTTTCCCCACAAATAGAACTTTCTTTTGGTGGTATTTGATCACCTCTGCGGTTTTTATTTTTTGCGCTATAAACAAAAAATAGAGCGACAATTTAAAAAAAATTAAATATTTTTTACTTTATGCTATAATAAATATCCCCAAAAAAATATATAAGAAAATATATTTTTTTTCCCCAGTTTAGGCCGATACGTATTCTTCTACATATTTTTGGTAAAAAAAAATTGCAATAAGCATTTATTGATTTGTTTGCGCAAAAGTTATAGCAACTACAAAATAGGGTTTAGTTTTATGGCATTTTTATTAATATTTTTTTTTTTACTAGTAATGGCGTCGATCTGCGATTTTTTATCGTGACTGCGACATTATGGCGGACACATCGTACACTTTTGACACCATTTTAGTACCATTGTAATTTTTACAGCGATCAGTGCTATAAAAATGCACTGATTACTGTGTAAATGACACTGGCAGTGAAGGGGGTTAACCTGTAAGGGGGCGCTGAAGGGGTTAAGTGTGTCCTAGGGAGTGATTCTTACTGTTAGGGGGCGTGGCTACGAGTGATACATCACCGATCGCTGCTCCCGATGAGAGGAAACATTCGATCAGTGACATGTCACTCACTAGGAAGAAGGGGGAGATGTTGTGTTTACACTGACATCTATCTCCCCGTTCTTCAGCTCCATGACACAAACACAGGACACCGGCGGACATCGGGTCCCGCGGGAATGGTCATGGAGCTCGCGACAGGGTCGCGAGTCCGCCGCCGGCGGCGGGCGCGCGGCCACACGGTGGCAAATTAAAGGGGATGTACCTGTACGCCCATCTGCCTGTCCGTGCCATTCTGTCTATGTAAATGTTCGCGTGGCGGTCTTTAAGCGGTTAAAATATACAAAAATGTATTTGGGAATGAAGAATACACGGCATGTACAATGTGCTCTAAGCTCAGATTGGATGGTAATGAAAACTATCATTGAAACTTTGTATACCAGCTTTACCAGAGCTATGCTAGGGTGATTAACACTTACAAATACTATTAAAAATATATATAATAATAGAATCAAATAATATATACCCAGTATCTCCCAAAAGTAAGTACACCCCTCACATTTGTGTAAATATTTTCTTCTATCTTTTCATGTGACAACACTGAAGAAATGACACTTTGCTACAATGTAAAGTAGTGAGTGTACAGCTTGTATAACGGTGTAAATTTGTTGTTCCCTCAAAATAACTCAACACACAGCCATTAATGTCTAAACCGCTGGCAACAAAAGTGAGTACACCCCTAAGTGAAAATGTCCAAATTGGGTCCAAAGTGTCAATATTTTGTGTGGCCACCATTATTTTCCAGCACTGCCTTAACCCTCTTGGGCATGGAGGTCACCAGAGCTTCACAGGTTGCCACTGGAGTCCTCTTCCACTCCTCCATGGCGACATCATGGAGCTGGTGGATGTTAGAGACCTTGCGCTCCTCCATCTTCCGTTTGAGGATGCCCCACAGATGATCAATAGGGTTTAGGTCTGGAGACATGCTTGGCCAGTCCATCACCTTTACCCTCAGCTTCTTTAGCAAGGCCGTGGTCATCTTGGAGGTGTGTTTGGGGTTGCTATGTTGGAATACTGCCCTGCGGCCCAGTCTCTGAAGGGAGGGGATCATGCTCTGCTTCAGTATGTCACAGTACATGTTGGCATTCATGGTTCCCTCAATGATCTGTAGCTCCCCAGTACCGGCAGGACTCATGCAGCCCCAGACCATGACATTCCCACCACCATGCCTGACTGTATGCAACACACACTTGTCTTTGTACTCCTCACCTGGTTGCCGCCACACACGCTTGTCACCATCTGAACCAAATAAGTTTATCTTGGTCTCATAAGTTTATTTGGCTCTGGCTGGGCCACTTAAGGACATTCACAGAGTTGTCTCGTAGCTACTCCTTTGTTATCTTGGATGTGTGCTTAGGGTCGTTGTCCTGTTGGAAGATGAACCTTCGCCCCAGTCTGAGGTCCAGAGCTCTCTGGAGAAGGTTTTCATCAAGGATGTCTCTGTATATTGCAGCATTCATCTTTCCCTCAATCATGACTAGTCTCCCAGTTCCTGCCACTGAAAAACACCCCCACAGCATGATGCTGCCACCACCATGCTTCACAGTAGGGATGGTATTGGTCAGGTGGTGAGCAGGGATGAGCCGAACACCCCCCTGTTCGGTTCGCACCAGAACCTGCGAACAGACAAAATGTTCGTGTGAACTTTAGAACCCTATTAAATACAATGGACTCGAACATTCGAAATCTAAAGTGTTAATTATAAAGGCTAATATGCAAGTTATTGTCCTAAAAAGTGTTTGGGGACCCGGGTCCTGCCCCAGGGGACATGTATCAATGCAAAAAGAAGTTTTAAAAATGGCCGTTTTTTCGGGAGCAGTGATTTTAATAATGCTTAAAATGAAAAAATAAAAGTGAAATATTCCTTTAAATTTCGTACCTGGGGGGTGTGTATGATATGCATGTGAAGTGGCGCATGTTTCCCGTGCTTAGAACTGTCCCTGCAAAAAATGTTATTTTTGAAAGAAAAAAATGCATTTAAAACTGACTCGCGGCTATTAATGAATTGTCGGCTCCCGGCAATACATACAAAAGTCATTGATAAAAAAAAAAAAAAAAGCGTGGGGGTTCCCCAGAATTCAATTACCAGGCCCTTCAGGTCTGGAATGGATATTAAGGGGAACCCTGCCGCAAATTAAAAAAAAAATTGACGTGGGGTTCCCCCAAATATCCATTCCAGGCCCTTCAGATCTGGCATGGATTTTAAGGGGAACTCCACCCCAAATTTAAAAAAAAAATGGCGTGGAGTCCCCCTAAAAATCCATACCAGACCCCTTATCCGAGCACGCAACCTGGCCGGCCGCAGGGGAAAAGGGGGAGACGAGAGAGCGGCCCCCCTCCCTCCTGAACCGTACCAGGCCACATGCCCTCAACATGGGGAGGATGTCCCCATGTTGATGGGGACAAGGGCCTCATCCCCACAACCCTTGCCCGGTGGTTGTGGGGGTCTGCGGGCGGGGGGCTTATCGGAATCTGGAAGACCCCTTTAACAAAGGGGACCCCCAGATCCCGGCCCCCCCCCCTATGTGAATTGGTAAGGGGTACATTGTACCCCTACCATTTCACGGAGAAAGCGTAAAAAAATGTTTAAAAAAACACACAAACACCTTGAAAAAGTCCTTTATTTAAAAAAAAAAAACATTCCAGCGGTGAAATCCAGTGTCCCGCGGCGATCCCGATGTCCAGCGCTGTCCTTCATTGGTTGTGCCTGAGCGGACCTGATGGGGAACTCCCTCTCAGTATTTTAAATGTATAGACCCGCCCCTTCTAAAGTTCCCCATCAGGTCCGCTCAGCGGACCAGATGCGGAACATGAGAAGGGGCGGGTCTATACATGTATTACCACAGTGAGAGAAGTTCCCCATCAGGTCCGCCCCCTCGGTATGTCGGACCCGCCTACGTCATTGGCTTGAGCGGGGAACTTCCTTCACTGTGTAATTTAAATTACACAGTGAAGGAAGTTCCCCGCTCAAGCCAATGACGTAGGCGGGTCCGACATACCGAGGGAGCGGACCTGATGGGGAACTTTAGAAGGGGCGGGTCTATACATTTAAAATACTGAGAGGGAGTTCCCCATCAGGTCCGCTCAGGCACAACCAATGAAGGACAGCGCTGGACATCGGGATCGCCGCGGGACACTGGATTTCACCGCTGGAATGTTTGTTTTTTTTTTTTTTTTAATAAAGGACTTTTTCAAGGTGTTTGTGTGTTTTTTTAAACATTTTTTTACGCTTTCTTTGTGAAATGGTAGGGGTACAATGTACCCCTTACCAATTCACATAGGGGTGGGCCGGGATCTGGGGGTCCCCTTTGTTAAAGGGGTCTTCCAGATTCCGATAAGCCCCCCGCCCGCAGACCCCCACAACCACCGGGCATGGGTTGTGGGGATGAGGCCCTTGTCCCCATCAACATGGGGACATCCTCCCCATGTTGAGGGCATGTGGCCTGGTACGGTTCAGGAGGGAGGGGGGCCGCTCTCTCGTCCCCCCCTTTTCCCCTGCGGCCGGCCAGGTTGCGTGCTCGGATAAGGGGTCTGGTATGGATTTTTAGGGGGACTCCACGCCATTTTTTTTTTAAATTTGGGGTGGAGTTTATCAATGACTTTTGTATGTATTGCCGGGAGCCGACAATTCATTAATAGCCGCGAGTGAGTTTTAAAAGACTTTTTTTCTTTCAAAAATGACATTTTTTGCAGGGACAGTTCTAAGCACGGGAAACATGCGCCACTTCACATGCATATCATACACACCCCCCAGGTACGAAATTTAAAGGAATATTTCACTTTTATTTTTTCATTTTAAGCATTATTAAAATCACTGCTCCCGAAAAAACGGCCGTTTTTAAAACTTTTTTTTGCATTGATACATGTCCCCTGGGGCAGGACCCGGGTCCCCAAACACTTTTTAGGACAATAACTTGCATATAAGCCTTTATAATTAACACTTTAGATTTCTCCCATAGATTTTTCAAATTTGCCGCGAACACCCCAATTTGTTCGCTGTTCGGCGAACGGGCGAACAGGCAATGTTCGAGTCGCACATGAGTTCGACTCGAACTCGAAGCTCATCCCTAGTGGTGAGCAGTGCCTGGTTTCCTCCACACATGACGCTTGCCATTCAGGCCAAAGAGTTGAATCTTTGTTCCATCAGATCAGAGAATTTTGTTTCTCATGGTCTTAGAGTCCTTCAGGTGCCTTTTGGCAAACTCCAGGTGGGTTGTCATGTGCCTTTTACTGAGGAGTGGCTTCCGTCTGGCCACTCCCCCATACAGGCCTGATTGGTGGAGTGCTGCAGAGATGATTGTTCTTCTGGAAGGTTCTCCTCTCTCCAAAGAGAAATGCTGGAGGTCTGTCAGAGTGACCATCGGGTTCTTGGTCACCTCCCTGACAAAGGCCCTTCTCCCCTGATCGCTCAGTTTGGCCCGGCGGCCGCTCTAGGAAGAGTCCTGGTGGTTCCAAACTTCTTCCATTTACAGATGATGGAGGCCACTGTGCTCATTTGGACCTTGAATGCTGCAGAACTTTTTCTGTACCCTTCCCCCGATCTGTGCCTCCATACAATCCTGTCTTGGAGGTCTACAGACAATTCCTTGGACTTCATGGCTTGGTTTGTGCTCTGACATGCACTGTTATCTGTGGGACCTTATATAGACAGGTGTGTGCCTTTCCAAATCATTTCCAAATTAACTGAATTTACCAAATTACCAAATTAACTGAATTTACCAGTTAAAGTTTTACTTTAACTGGTAATTGCGCCGTCATATAACACTGTACCCATATGCAATTTATATACATTTTTTTCACACAAATAGAGCTTTCTTTTGGAGGTATTTTATCACCCCTGGGTTTTTCATTTTTTATTATGTAAACAAAAAAATACCAAAAATTGAGAAAGAAAAAACACCTTTTAAGTTTCTGTTTTATAAGTTTGCAAATGACCTTTCTTCAAATTTAGGCCAAAATGTATTCTCCATTTCTTTGGTGAAAATAACCCAATCAGTGTATTTTATTTAGTCAGTAGGAAAGTAATAGAGCCCACAAACTATGGATATATGTTTGAAAATGTATCAATCCTGATGTACTGACGGCCGATCTCATTTCTTGAGGCCCTAAACTTCCAGGACAGTACAAATACCCCCCAAAATGACCCCTTTTTGGAAAGTAGACAGTCCAAGGTATTTAGTAAGAGGCATGGCGAGTTTTTTGAAGTTGTAATTTTTTTTTGTTACAATTACAAGAAATTAAACAATATTTGTTTTTTTCTTGTTCAATGTTTTTATTGAGTTTCTAGCACTATACAAAAGTCAAAAATACTAACCCAATTATTTCAGGTTTGTAGATCTTAGCAAGGTGCATACAACGCACCAAGAAAAACATGAAATAAAAGGGATTGCAGTGTTAATGTATATAAATTATTTTGGCAGTTATCAAGAACAAACCTAAACATAGTACCATTCATGACCGACCTAAGCAACCAATGACATACCTAAGCAACCAATGACATACCTAAGCAACCAATGACCGACCTAAGCAACCAATGACCGACCTAAGCAACCAATGACATACCTAAGCAACCAATGACATACCTAAGGAACCAATGACACAACTAAGCAACCAATGACCGACCTAAGCAACCAATGACCCACCTAAGCAACCAATCACTGACTTAAGCAACCAATGACCGACCTAAGAAACCAATCACTGACCTAAGAAACCAATCACTGACCTAAGAAACCAATGACCGACCTAAGAAACCAATGACCGACCTAAGAAACCAATGACCGACCTAAGAAACCAATGACTGACCTAAGCAACCAATGACAGACCTAAGCAACCAATGACCGCCCTAAGCAACCAATGACCGCCCTAAGCAACCAATGACCGACCTAAGAAACCAATGACCGACCTAAGAAACCAATGACCGACCTAAGCAACCAATGACTGACCTAAGCTACCATGACTGACCTAAGCAACCAATGACAGACCTAAGCAACCATAACCAACCTAAGCAACCAATGACCGACCTAAGCAACCAATGACCGACCTAAGCAACCACTGACCGACCTAAGAAACCAATGACCGACCTAAGCAACCAATGACTGACCTAAGCAACCATGACTGACCTAAGCAACCAATGACAGACCTAAGCAACCATAACCAACCTAAGCAACCAATGACCGACCTAAGCAACCAATGACTAACCTAAGCAACCATGACTGACCTAAGCAACCAATGACTGACCAAAGCAACCAATGACCGCCCTAAGCAACCAATCACTGACCTAAGAAACCAATCACTGACCTAAGAAACCAATGACCGACCTAATAAACCAATGACCAACCTAAGAAACCAATGACTGACCTAAGCAACCAATGACTGCCCTAAGCAACCAATGACCGACCTAAGAAACCAATGACCGACCTAAGAAACCAATGACTGACCTAAGCAACCAATGACTGACCTAAGCAACCATGACTGACCTAAGCAACCAATGACAGACCTAAGCAACCATAACCAACCTAAGCAACCAATGACCGACCTAAGCAACCAATGACTAACCTAAGCAACCATGACTGACCTAAGCAACCAATGACTGACCTAAGCAACCAATGACTGACCTAAGCAACCAATGACAGACCAAAGCAACCAATGACCGAGCTAAGCAACCAATGACCGACCTAAGCAACCAATGACCGACCTAAGCAACCACTGACCGACCTAAGCAACCACTGACCGACCTAAGCAACCACTGACCGACCTAAGTAACCAATGACAGACCTAAGCAACCAATGACAGACCTAAGCAACCAATGACAGACCTAAGCAACCAATGACAGACCTAAGCAACCAATGACAGACCTAAGCAACCAATGACCGACCTAAGCAACCAATGACCGACCTAAGCAATCAATGACCGACCTAAGCAACCAATGACCGACCTAAGCAACCAATGACCGACCTAAGCAACCAATAACCGACCTAAGCAACCAATGACAGACCTAAGCAACCAATGACAGACCTGTTTTATAAGTTTGCAAACGACCTTTCTTCAAATTTAGGCCAAAATGTATTCTCCATTTCTTTGGTGAAAATAACCCAATCAGTGTATATTATTTAGTCAGTATGAAAGTAATAGAGTCCACAAACTATGGATATATGTTTGAAAATGTATCAATCCTGATGTACTGACGGCCGATCTCATTTCTTGAGGCCCCAAACTTCCAGGACAGTACAAATACCCCCCAAAATGACCCCTTTTTGGAAAGAAGACAATCCAAGGTATTTAGTAAGAGGCATGGCGAGTTTTTTGAAGTTGTAATTTTTTTGTCACAATTACAAGAAATTAAACAATATTTGTTTTTTTCTTGTTCAATGTTTTTATTGTGTTTCTAGCACTATACAAAAGTCAAAAATACTAACCCAATTATTTCAGGTTTGTAGATCTTAGCAAGGTGCATACAACGCACCAAGAAAAACATGAAATAAAAGGGATTGCAGTGTTAATGTATATAAATTATTTTGGCAGTTATCAAGAACAAACCTAAACAATAGGATTTTTATAACAGCTTACCTGTAAAATCCTTTTCTTGGGAGTACATCACGGGACACAGAGCGGCATAGTCATTACTATGTGGGTTATATAGATTACCTTCAGGTGCTGGCACTGGCAACTTCCAAACCGGAAGTACCCTCCCCTATATAAGCCGCTCCCATCCGGGAGCACCTCAGTTTTGTAGCAAAGCAATAAGTGTCCCCAAAAGAGGGGTGGGAGCTCTGTGTCCCGTGATGTACTCCCAAGAAAAGGATTTTACAGGTAAGCTGTTATAAAAATCCTATTTTCTTTCTCGTACATCACGGGACACAGAGCGGCATAGTCATTACTATGTGGGACGTCCCAAAGCAATGCCCAATGAGGGGGGGGGATACACCATACATAAGCTGAGCGCTATCAGACATGAGGATCTTTTGCGGCCTGCAACACACTGCGCCCAAAGGCGACATCCTACTGACTTCTAACGTCCACCTGGTAGAACCTAGTAAACGTGTGTACTGGAGACCATGTTGCGGCCTTACAGATTTGAGCCAGGGAGGCCTGGTGATGCACTGCCCATGAAGTTCCAACTGCTCTCGTGGAGTGCGCCCTAACTTTGAACGGAGGCGGTCTCCTTCTCAAGCTATAGGCTTGCATTATGACCTGTCGAATCCACTTGGCTAAAGTAGATTTTGACGCTGCCTGACCCTTTCTGGGGCCTTCCGGCAGAATAAACAAAGTATCCGTTCTGCGAATCTGAGCAGTGGCTTTTAGATAAGCTTTAACTGCTCTTACTACATCCAAAGAATGCAATAACTTTTCCTCTACCGAAGTAGGTTTGGGGAAAAAAGAAGGAAGAACCACATCTTGGTTCAAATGAAACCTCGATACCACCTTAGGAAGAAAGGCTGGATGAGGACGTAACACTACTCTGTCCTTATGGATAACCAGATATGGCTCTTTACAGAACATAGCGGCTAATTCCGACACTCTTTTAGCCGAACAAATGGCTACTAGAAAAATCAATTTCCTGGTGAGAAGAACCAAGGAAATGTGCTGTAATGGTTCAAATGGTTGTTTCTGTAGAACCGACAGAACCAGGTTTAAGTCCCATGGACATATGTGAATATTAACCAGAGGGCTAATACGCATCACTCCTTGTATAAAAGCTTTGACTAGTGAATGCGAAGCCAAGGGCCTTTGAAAAAAATATTGACAAGGCCGAAATCTGACCCTTGATAGTACTCAAGGCAAACTTCCTATCTACAGCCCACTGTAGGAAGTCCAGAATCCTACCTATTACGTACTTACGTGGATGCCATTTCTTGGCCTCACACCACGCGATGTACGCCTTCCAGATTCTATAGTAGATCTGCCTGGATACCGGCTTCCTGGCATTGATCATGGTAGATACCACAGGATTAGAGAGCCCTCTCTTTTTTAGAATGTGGGCTTCAATAGCCAGGCCGTCAAACCTAGGGCTAGTAAGGAAGGGTAGTATATCGGTCCTTGCGAAAGCAGATCCGAACGATGTGGGAGGGTCCAAGGACTCCCCACAGACAATTTTACAATCTCCGCGTACCATGCTCTTCGGGGCCACGCTGGAGCCACCAGAATCACTGGTTTCTTTTCTACCCTGATTCTGCGGAGTAATCGAGGTAACAATTGTGGCGGTGGGAATGCATATATCAGCTTGAACTGATCCCAAGGGAACACTAGGGCATCCGAGCCGCAAGCTAGGGGATCCCTTGTCCGAGAGACAAATCTGTTCACCTTTGCGTTGAATCTGGATGCTAGCAGATCTACATCCGGTGTTTCCCACCGTTGACATATTGTCTGGAAAACCTCGGGTGAAGGGACCATTCCCCTGGGCATAATTGCTGGCGACTTAGAAAGTCCGCCTTCCAATTCTCCACTCCTGGAATGAATACCGCGGATATGGCTGGGACCATAGGTGTGCGCAGCCTATTGCATTAGGGTGTGCACCCCAAAGCCCAAACACGCACTACCAATCACTCACGATGTTCATTCAGAAAGGGAAGGGGCTGGTAAATTACATATTTACTGGCCCCTTCCCCACTACTAAAACATCCCAGCAGCAACAGCCGATAGGAGAGGAGGGAAGCTGGCAGCGCTGCCGGGGGTAAAAGATGGGAGCCAGGGCAGTAGGGGGAATCGGTGCTGCACAGGATGATTAGGGTGTGCCTAGGCACACCTGGCACACCCTGTGCACACGCCTATGGCTGGGACATATCTTTCTGCCCATTTCAGGATGTAATTTACTTCCCTCTGGGCTGCACGACTCCTGGTGCCACCCGGATGATTGATATATGTCACTGCTGTGGCATTGTCTGATTGAATTCTGACAGGGGACCCTTGGAGTTTGGATGTCCATGCTACTAGGGCATACCGGGCTGCTCGTATCTCTAAGAGATTGATGGGCAGGGCCTTTTCTGCATCCGACCATCTGCCCTGGAGAGACCATTGCTCCAGTACTGCTCCCCAGCCTATAAGGCTGGCATCTGTAGTGACCACCTTCCAAGAAATCGAACTGAAGGATTTCCCTTTTTCCAGATTCTGGAGAACCAACCACCAACGGAGGCTCTTGCGAACGGAAGGGGACAAGGACATTGGTAAGTCTAGGGCCTGAACTTTTTTGTTCCAGGCTGACAGTATGGCCCTTTGCAAATTCCTTGAATGGAATTGACCGTAGGGTACTGCTTCGAATGATGCCACCATTTTTCCCAGCAGCCTCATGCACAGGCGTATGGACGGCTGTCTTTTTGTACCCACTAGGTGGATCAAATCTCTCCCAGACAACACCTTTTCTTGAGGCAAGAATATTTTTCTCTGGCCTGAATCCAGACTTACCCCCAAGTATTCCAGACTTCTGACTGGTTTTTAGGGCTGACTTGTCTCGGTTGATAATCCAACCGTGAGATTCCAGATACTTGATTGTCTTGTGAACGACCACTTCTAGTTTTTTCACTGAGTGGTCTATCAGCAACAAGTCGTCTAGATATGCCATTATCGTTACACCTTGTGTTCTTAGATTGGCCAATAATGGGGCCAGGATTTTTGTAAACACCCGTGGTGCTGTGGCCAGACCGAAGGGTAAGGCTCTGAACTGAAAATGGCGCCCTTCTACTGTAAAGCGTAGAAATTTTTGGTGGACTGGAAAGATGGGAATATGCAAATAAGCATCTTTGATGTCGATCGAGGCTAACCATTCCTCCCCTTGTAGGGCAGCGGCCACCGATCGGATCGACTCCATCCGGAAAGTCCAGATATGTAGGAATTTGTTTAGCCCTTTTAGATTTAATATGGGCCTCACGTCCCCGTTTGGCTTCGGGACTGTAAAGAGGTTTGAGTAAAACCCGAACCCCCATTCCTCCAGGGGAACCTCCATAATTACTCCTTGGAGCAATAGTTGTTCTAGTGCCAACAGGAGGGATCCTCTCTTCCGGGGATCCCTTGGCACGTTTGACCTTATAAAATGGGAAGGAGGAGAGTCTTTTAACTCCAATTTGTATCCCAGACTTACTGCGGAGAGCACCCATCTGTCTCTGATCGTGTCCCGCCAGGTCTCTGCGAACAACTGGAGTCTATGTCCCAGGGACTGGAGAAGCAGGCCTCTTAAAAGAGGGACCTCTAACTCTGTTTTTAACCGGCAAGAGTGTACTTTTACCGCTGGACATTTTCTGGATATATTTGTCCTGGTCTTCCCCGAATAAGCGTTCACCATGAAATGGGAAGCTAACCAGCAATTTTTTACAGGAAGCTTCAGCAGACCAGTTCTTGAGCCATAGAAGCCTACGCATATGTACTACAGACAGCGTAAGGCGGGAGGCCTGATGGATTGAATCCTTGATGGCGTCAACCGCAAAGCATAAGGCTCTAGGTAGATCAGCTAGGGCAAGAGCCTGCTGATCTGGCAAGTCCCTTAAGACCTGTTTCAACTGATCCTTCACTGCTTGGCAGACCCCAATAGCTGCCACTGCTGGTTGTGTCACCAAGCCTGCTGTAGAGAAAGCAGATTTTAATAAGGACTCCAATTTTTTATCTATTGGGTCCTTGAACCTTTGGACATTATCTACTGGACATGTCAGTGATTTATTCACACAAGAGATGGCTGCGTCCACTGTAGGGACCCTCCATTTTTTGATGAACTTATCCTCCATGGGATAGACCACCGGAAATCTCTTGGGGGGAGTAAATATTTTATCAGGATGTTCCCAATCCTGGTAAATGAGTCCTTCCAGTAAAGGATGGATTGGAAAGGAACAAACAGTCTGGGGAGCTTTTAGCGACCCCAACGAGGAGACAGAAGTGGCTGATGGTTCCGCAAGGGGCATTTGAAATGCTGATCGGACCATATCAGTCAGAGACTGAACCCATAATCTTTCAGCATGTGACGCTGAAAATGGTTCTTCCACTGTTGATTCCTCTACAACAGAATCAACCTCATCCTGATCCCCTTCATGTAGGTCGATCCCTACAAGGGACTGTTGCTCCGCTAACAGGCACTCTGAGGGAGGAGATGGAGATCGGGCGCGCTTTCCCTCTGACAGGGAAGCAGCGATCAATGTTATCAATCTCTTTTCCAGTCCTCCCAGAGTTGAGGAAAAAACCTCCTCTGTTACATACACAGGAGCAGGTGAACTGAGGACAGCCACAGTACCAGGTACTCCTGAGGGTGCTCTACGGTCACTAACCTCTGATTTTTCAGGGGAGGTTGGTGCAGCTGAAGCATGCCCAAGATCCTCAGAGCCCGATGGAGACCCCCTTAGCTTCCTGGAATTCTTGGTTCCGGAGCCTTTAGACGGCATATTCCTAAGCCCAAAGCTGAGGTATTCCAGCCGCAATACACCACTTACTGACAATAGTCTAGAACAATTGCTGCTATATAAACAGTTGGTGTCTACTAATGTGCCTTTCTATGGGGATGCCTGCATCAACCGCCTACTGTATGCCTTTCTTTAATGTTGCCAGCTCTGTTTCTCCATAACCAGCTGACAACAGCTAATGTGCTTTTTGTATCATGCTGGGACGCCCGCACATGCGCAGAAGCGCCGTGGCGCGCACAGAGCGTCATCCACCCAGCTCCGCCCCTTTTTCCGGCCCACCTCTATAAATAGAGGTGCGTGCACGCGCACGTGCGCCTTTGGCGCTCTTTTTTGAAAGGAACCAGGACAGAAGCCAGGGCCCTGTTTGCCACAGGGCCGGAGGATGGATGAGCATTGCAACATGGCAGCGGAGACAGTTTCCCATTCAGAGAACTCACCATCTGCCTGGATTTTGACTTGGAAGAAAAAATCCATATGACAAGAAAACAACGTTCCACAGTGGCCTCTAGTGGTTTAACACAGGTACCGCGGTTTAACCATTTTTTTTTTTTTTTTCTTGACCACTCTTAAAATTATTACATTTTTTAGCAGTTACAGGCATGCACAGATATTTTAGCGGGAATACCATTAGGTAACAGGCAGAAAGACATATTAGGCTTGGGGGTCCCCTCAATAGAACCAAGTTCCTGAGAGGCCCCCACTTACCTTTTCCTCGCCGCAGGACTCTGTTTGGACCACAGAAGCCCAAACTTCACCTATCACGGCAGGCATTGTAATTAAACCTTCAGGGACCGGGTTCCCAAGGATTCCACTCCCCTGGACCTGTATAGCACCCTGCACAGAAAACATCTTGGTCATGGGTATGACCAGAGCTCTGGATCCCAGGGTCCAGCCCTCCTAAGAGAAGCATTACAGGCAAAACCTTGCTCTTCTCTGCAAGGCCCGGGTACCGACCGTTTAGCTATGAAGCTTTTTTGGTCGGATCCGGAATAGCTTACTGAGGCCCAAAAGAACCTTACGCAAGCTCAGTGAAAAACACATGTTACTTCTTGGCCAACACCTTAGACACTGGCAAAAAACTGAGGTGCTCCCGGATGGGAGGGGCTTATATAGGGGAGGGTATTTCCGGTTTGGAAGTTGCCAGTGCCAGCACCTGAAGGTAATCTATATAACCCACATAGTAATGACTATGTCGCTCTGTGTCCCGTGATGTACGAGAAAGAAATAGTACCATTCATGACCGACCTAAGCAACCAATGACATACCTAAGCAACCAATGACCGACCTAAGCAACCAATGACATACCTAAGCAACCAATG
Source organism: Rana muscosa (assembly GCA_029206835.1). Lineage (NCBI taxonomy): Eukaryota > Metazoa > Chordata > Amphibia > Anura > Ranidae > Rana > Rana muscosa. Next base: position 11,270,433 of record CM055117.1, read on the forward strand.
ACATACCTAAGGAACCAATGACACACCTAAGCAACCAATGACCGACCTAAGCAACCAATGACCCACCTAAGCAACCAATCACTGACTTAAGCAACCAATGACCGACCTAAGAAACCAATGACCGACCTAAGCAACCAATGACTGACCAAAGCAACCAATGACCGCCCTAAGCAACCAATCACTGACCTAAGAAACCAATCACTGACCTAAGAAACCAATGACCGACCTAAGAAACCAATGACCGACCTAAGAAACCAATGACTGACCTAAGCAACCAATGACAGACCTAAGCAACCAATGACCGCCCTAAGCAACCAATGACCGCCCTAAGCAACCAATGACCGCCCTAAGCAACCAATGACCGACCTAAGAAACCAATGACCGACCTAAGAAACCAATGACCGACCTAAGCAACCAATGACTGACCTAAGCAACCATGACTGACCTAAGCAACCATGACTGACCTAAGCAACCAATGACAGACCTAAGCAACCATAACCAACCTAAGCAACCAATGACCGACCTAAGCAACCAATGACTAACCTAAGCAACCATGACTGACCTAAGCAACCAATGACTGACCAAAGCAACCAATGACCGCCCTAAGCAACCAATCACTGACCTAAGAAACCAATCACTGACCTAAGAAACCAATGACCGACCTAATAAACCAATGACCAACCTAAGAAACCATTGACTGACCTAAGCAACCAATGACTGTCCTAAACAACCAATGACCGACCTAAGAAACCAATGACCGACCTAAGAAACCAATGACTGACCTAAGCAACCAATGACTGACCTAAGCAACCAATGACTGACCTAAGCAACCATGACTGACCTAAGCAACTAATGACAGACCTAAGCAACCATAACCAACCTAAGCAACCAATGAGCGACCTAAGCAACCAATGACTAACCTAAGCAACCATGACTGACCTAAGCAACCAATGACTGACCTAAGCAACCAATGACTGACCTAAGCAACCAATGACAGACCAAAGCAACCAATGACAGACCTAAGCAACCAATGACAGACCTAAGCAATCAATGACCGACCTAAGCAATCAATGACCGACCTAAGCAATCAATGACCGACCTAAGCAACCAATGACCGACCTAAGCAACCAATGACCGACCTAAGCAACCAATGACAGACCTAAGCAACCAATGACAGACCTGTTTTATAAGTTTGCAAACGACCTTTCTTCAAATTTAGGCCAAAATGTATTCTCCATTTCTTTGGTGAAAATAACCCAATCAGTGTATATTATTTAGTCAGTATGAAAGTAATAGAGTCCACAAACTATGGATATATGTTTGAAAATGTATCAATCCTGATGTACTGACGGCCGATCTCATTTCTTGAGGCCCCAAACTTCCAGGACAGTACAAATACCCCCCAAAATGACCCCTTTTTGGAAAGAAGACAGTCCAAGGTATTTAGTAAGAGGCATGGCGAGTTTTTTGAAGTTGTAATTTTTTTGTCACAATTACAAGAAATTAAACAATATTTGTTTTTTTCTTGTTCAATGTTTTTATTGAGTTTCTAGCACTATACAAAAGTCAAAAATACTAACCCAATTATTTCAGGTTTGTAGAACTTAGCAAGGTGCATCAGGGCCGCTGATAGGCCAGTACAGCCAGCCCTGTTGTACCGGGCCCGCCCCCATCAGCTGCACAGGGGGGCCCAGGCATCATTACAGTTGGTTACTGCATTTACAATTAAAAAAAAAAACATTTTCTAAACTCCTCTTCCCACTCCTACTTGCTTACAGGGGGGGGGGGGGGGGTTTATATAATTTTCCTGGAGGGGAGTGCAGGAGCAGCGGAGGGACTATTTCTTTATTTTCGGGCACATGTACATCATGCCGCCCCACTATTTTATTAGTCCCGGCTGGCGGAGTGATACTGTGAGTGTCCGTTCGTCTCCCGGCTGCAGTCCTACAGAGATATGATGAAGTTGTCAGCGGCTGACAGGGGAGAGCAGGAGGACAGCGTGGTTGCAATGGACACAGTGAGTAGATAGAATAGAGTATAGAATAGAGGATAGAATACTCACTGTGTCCTATTATGTATCTCACAGCAGATTATCAGCATTACAATTATCACACAGGTAGCACATTAAGCAGAGCTATCATGGCTCTGTGTCACATTGCTTTTGGGTGCTGACTTTGTTACAGTCTGTTACATACAGTACAGCCATAAGTTAACAAAGTCAGCACTCAAAAGCAATGTGACAGAGAGCCATGACAGAGCCATGATAGAACACCTGCTTACTGTGCTGCCTGTGTGATTATCATAATGCTGATGATCATAAGAAACGGTGAGATCCTACTTTACACTTCATTTGGGGGAGCAGTAAACATGCAGCAGAGCTGCATGTTTACTGCTCCCCAAACCAATTCCCTTTAACTGCTTCCCGTCCAGCGACGTACCGGTACATCGCTGGAATGGAAGGATGATATCTTGGTCATCACTACAGCAATGATCAAGATATCATTTTTTAGCCCCAGCAATTCTGCACAAAGTAAAATTAATTCTAGTGGCTAAGAATCCCCTGGATTACTTTTACAGACAGTGGAAGGGGGTCCCATAGCCACCTTTACTGCTTTTAACATGTGACCAGTAGCATCCGGTTCCCGGGACACTGTGTGACGTCAGAATGGGAGAAAAAGAAACCCTGGACTGCCGCACTCTGTATAGACAGTTATTTATTCCAAAATTTCAGGTAAATAACTGTCTATACAGAGTGCGGCAGTCCAGGGTGTCTTTTTCTCCCATGCATCAGTGCAGAGCCAGCACCTGTGTGAGTGACCGGGCGGAAGCAGCTATTTGGTGAATTCTCAAGCTTTTGAGCGGTACGTTTTTCCTTTCCTCTGTGTGACGTCAGAAACCAGAAGTGACGAGGATTTTGTCACTGCTGGTTTCGAGCTGACGTAAAGAAGCCATCACCGGCTTGAACAACCATCTGATCAAACTGATCTTGGTTTGATCAGATGCTTTGGAGGCCAGAGGACAGATATGGGGTCTAAAAGACCTCATATCTCTCCATAAAGAGGACCTGTCATGGCCCATGCTATCACAAGCAATGTTGTTCATCAAATGTAAAGATACAGTGTAAGTTTTTTTGTTTTTTTGTGTAATAAAATACAATTTAAAAGATATTTAAACTGCCCCCTCTCCTTCGTGCTTATTAATTGCAAATGCATGCATTGGCTCCACACGCATATGTAAATGGCAACAAACCTGCATTTTGTTTCAAGCCGGGGTCAGGGGGCGGGGCCATGGGTGGGGTCAAGGGCGTGGTTGAAGGGGTCCCGTCAGGTAGGCTGTACGGGGCCCCATGATTTCTAACAGCGGCCCTGAGGTGCATACAATGCACCAAGAAAAACATGAAATAAAAGGGATTGCAGTGCTAATGTATATAAATTATTTTGGCAGTTATCAAGAACAAACCTAAGCATAGTACCATTCATGACCGACCTAAGCAACCAATGACATACCTAAGCAACCAATGACCGACCTAAGCAACCAATGACAGACCTAAGCAACCAATGACAGACCTAAGCAACCAATAACAGACCTAAGCAACCAATGACAGACCTAAGCAACCAATGACAGACCTAAGCAACCAATGACAGACCTAAGCAACCAATAACAGACCTAACTAACCAATGACAGACCTAAGAAACCAATGACAGACCTAAGCAACCAATGACAGACCTAAGCAACCAATGACAGACCTAAGCAACCAATGACCGACCTAAGCAACCAATGACCGACCTAAGAAACCAATGACAGACCTAAGCAACCAATGACTGACCTAAGAAACCAATGACAGACCTAAGCAACCAATGACAGACCTAAGCAACCAATGACAGACCTAAGCAACCAATGACAGACCTAAGCAACCAATGACAGACCTAAGAAACCAATGACAGACCTAAGAAACCAATGGCAGACCTAAGAAACCAATGACAGACCTAAGCAACCAATAACTGACCTAAGCAACCAATGACAGACCTAAGCAACCAATGACAGACCTAAGCAACCAATAACTGACCTAAGCAACCAATGACAGACCTAAGCAACCAATGACAGACCTAAGCAACCAATGACCGACCTAAGCAACCAATGACTGATCTAAGAAACCAAGAACGGAGTCTATATATCTATATTTTGAAAGGGTCAAGCATGATAAGCTGTATTACCGTCAGTCAGAGGTGATCAACAAGAGGACAGTCAGTGTCAAGCAGGTAAAAATAGTAGAAGGGAACACAAGGAAGAGAGAAGGATAATAAGGGGAAGGGGTATTGGGGGGAAGAAAAGGAGAGTCAGGTAGGGATTCCGGGGGCTTCTTGGGCAATAGCAGGTTGCAGATGGCTCGGTGGCAGAAGACGGAGAGACGTCAGCGGTGTAGTAGTAGGGCAGAACTCAAATTATGGGGGGAGATAATGGTCCATCCACAGCTGCCAGATTCTAGTACATTTCACTACTCTATCTTTAATAACTTCTTCAATTTTAGCAAAATCACTTTATTTTTAGACTCAACAAGGTTCAGGTGGGAAGCTAAATTAGTTTTTTTCCTCACAATGTTTTTTTTTTTTACATACTGTCACCAGTGCTGTACAGGGTCACCATATGGCTGGTATGGTAGTGTTTAAGAAAACAAACTGGTGACAGCACGTAAAATATATATATATATATTTTCATTCAATTTATTATTATTTTTTCCTTTTTTAATCGTTTTTTTCTTTTTTTTTTACAATTTTCTTTTTCTTGTACATCCTGTCATCACAGTAGTTCAGCGTCACCATAGTGATGGTTAATAAAATAGAAATAATAAAACTGCAGGAAAATAATAGCTGAAGGGAGAAGAGGGCAAAGGAGTTAATTAGAGCCGTTTAGGATATAATAAGCGTTAAAGTGGTTGTAAACCCACTAAAACTTTTTTTTTTAGCCCACCTGCAAGAGAAAGGCATAATGAGCTAGTATTATGTATTACTAGCTCATTACGTACCACTTACCTTAGATCGGGGCCCCCGAAGCCGTCCGTGTCCCTCTCTCCAGCCGCAGCCATCGCTGCGGCGATAGCCGGAATGTTACTTCCGGGTATCGCCGCACCAGCCAATCACAGCGCCGCTCTGTGACTCCGCGCATGCGCGTGGGAGCCGTCAAATTCGGCTACGCCCAGCGACGCCTGTCATTTTAGTAAATATCTCCTAAACCGTGTAGGTTTAGGAGATATTTCTTTCACCTACAGGTAAGCCTTAAGGTGCAAGTTGAAAAAGTGGGTTTACAACCACTTTAAGAAGGGGTTAATTAAACATATATTTGATTATTTTTTTTAAATTCTTGTTTTACTTGTCAGGTTGCTTTAACGGCCTGATCAATGTTTCTAAACAATGTTACTTTGTATCTTTTTATCTTCGGTCTGATAAATGTTTATAAACAATATTACTTTGTATCTCTCTCTTTCCTGTCTGATCAATGTTTATAAACAATGTTACTTTGTATCTCTCTATCTCCTGTCTGATCAATGTTTATAAACAATGTTACTTTGTATCTCTCTATCTCCTGTCTGATCAATGTTTATAAACAATGTTACTTTGTATCTCTCTATCTCCCGTCTGACCAATGTTTATAAACAATGTTACTTTGTATCTTTCTATCTCCCGTCTGATCAATGTTTATAAACAATGTTACTTTGTATCTCTCTATCTCCGATCTGATAAAATGTTTATAAACAATGTTACTTTGTACTTTGTAGAGCAGCTGCTAGAGCTGCTCTTTTTACAGATGATTTAATTATTAGGTAATGGAATGAATTTTTTTAAAGTAAACTTTTCTAATGAAATTCTAGCCATGTATGTCCAGCTTACTCCTGTGTGTATGTGTGGGGGGTGGGGGTTACGTCATCAGTGGGCAACCATTAGCCACAGAGGAGACAGGAAGGACAGAACCGACGAGTGAAAGCATGAAGCTGTTGGCGTCGGTGGTGAGAAGACCAGGAAGTAAATCTCTCATGATGAGTAAATATTCTCTTCTACTCGCACGTTATGGCAAATGCTCCAGGAGCCACCAAAGATTTACTTCCACTTTACTGAAATTAAATATAAAAAAAAAAGGTACGGTTATTTCTAGTCCCGGTATCATCTGATTTAGGAGAAATCTAATAAAACAACACAGAGGATAAGACTTTTCATACAATGTGATATTCTCTAGCAGGGCCGCTGTTAGGAATCATGGGGCCCTGTACAGCCTACCTGACAGGCCCTCCCCCAACACACACACACCTGACTGTATTTTATACAATATTTTCGCAAAAAAATACATGAAAATCGTTATTAAATGGACACAAATGCCACCCTAATTCCCCCTCCTAGTACAAATATCCCCTGCCTGCACAATTCCCCCAATACCTCCTATTAGCCCCGAATTCCCCCACCGGCTCCTGGTACACAATCACCCCCATCTCCCCTCCCAGCTCAAATCTTCTTTCTTCAATCCCTCTCCTAGGACACATTCCCACAAATCCCTCCTCATAGCACAACCCCCTCTAAGTTACTCATCCCAGCACAAATTATTCCTCCCTACTGAAATCCCCCTCAGCACAAGCATCCCCTCTCCTGGTTCAACCCTCCTTGTCCCAGCTGTGAGTGCGAGCGGGGCAGGGGAAGGAGCTCAGCAGGGGCAGGCCAGGTTCATTATCCCTCCATGTCTCTCCCCCAGCAGCTAAAAGCTGACAGGAGGGAGAGCGGGAGAAACCTGGGTGAGAGACACAGAGGACATTGTTCTCCACTGATCCTCCTGCAGTCTGGGCCCCTCTGTGTGTCGGGGCCCCCTACAGTAGGGCTGGTGGTCCCCCCTATCAGCGGCCCTGTTCTCTAGTGACTGGGCTGACCTGTGTGCCCCCCTCTCCATCTCTTGTAAAGATTTTCATCTTCCTGAAATTTTTTTATATACTGTATAAAGACAAAATGACTTTACAGATTTTTCTCTTTGCTTAGAGAAGCCATAATTACTTCAGTCATTGAATCAGCCAGTCAACAAGAAACTACGAACTAATCTGTTTCCACTACTCAGGGTACAAATAGGGGCTTTAGTTTTATACATTTGCATATACACTATATTACCAAAAATATTGGGACACCTGCCTTTACACGCACATGATCTTTAACCACTTGCCGCCCGCCCACAGCCAAATGACGGAGGGACGGTGCAACTCTCGTTCTGGGTGAACGTCAAATGATGGCGGACCTGAACGGCTGCTCCTGCTCGCCCGCGGGGGCGCGGTGATAATGGTCATCAGTGCCCTGTAATCAGGTCACTGATGATTAGTCCCCTGATTACATTAGAGCGCCACCAGTGCCAGCAGCCAGTGCCCACCAGTGCCAACAATTAGTGCCCACCAGCGCCAGTAATCAGTGCCCATTAGTGATGACAGTCAGTGCTGGCTTTCAGTGCCTATCAGTGTCGCCTATCACTGCTGCCCATCAATGCCCATCAGTAAAGCCCATCAGTGCCACCCATCAATGCCAATCAGTGCCCATTAGTGCCACCCTTTTTTGCTGCCTATACGTGCCACTGATCAGTGCCCACCAGTGCTGGCTTTCAGTGCCCATCAGTGCCACCTATCAGTGCCCACCAGTGCCACCCATCAGTGCCGCCTATCAGTGCTCATCAGTACCACCTATCAGTGCCCACAAGCAGTAGTGTATTTGGGGTTTGTGCTGCCCTAGGCCTGACTAAACTCGTGCACCCCCTTAATTTAAATATGACTCACCCCTTCCTGCAAAGGCCACACCCCTTTCTGCTTAAGACCCACCCTGAAATTTTTGAGTGGGGACACTAGTTCGGAGGGCCTGGGGGGATGGATTCCCTTAATTTGCAGAGATTTCCTCTCACTTTCTGTTTGGCTATGGGACAGGAAGTGAAGGGAAATCTCTGCAATGGGACAGGGATGGTAAAAAATAAACTGACAGGGGCTCTAACCCTCCCTTACTCTATCCAAAATTAAACCAAAAAGTGTTGCCTATAGTTCTACTTTAACCACTTCCCGACCGCGTCATGGACAAAAGACGTCCACAGAGTGGTCGAGTTATCCTGAGCTCACGTCCCTGGGACGTCCTCGTGCATTCGCGCTTCCCGCGCGCCCCCTGGTGCGCGCTCGCGGAAGTGTCCGTGCTCGCCGAGTTCACGGCTCCCACTGCAACAAGGATCGCGGTGAAGAGCCAATGATAGCGGCTCTTTACCACCTGATCGCTCCCTCCAATGAGGGAGCGATCAGAATGTAAACAAACTGGGGTCAAACAGAGGTCCAGCTCTCTTCTCTCCTCACACCGATACAGCGTGTGAGGAGAGGAGAGATCCTTTTAACAGTGAGTGTCTCATATATATTCAGCAGTGCCCTTAAGTGCCACACAGTGCCACACAGTGCCACACAAGTGCCAATCTGTGCCCCACACTACCCATCAGCGCCCCTACAGCTCCCCTACAGTACCCATCTGTGTAAGCAGTGCCACAAAAATACTCATCAGTGCCACTACAGTGCCCATCAGTGCCACCAGTGCCACCAGAGTACCCATCAGTGCCACTAGTGTCCATCAGTGCCACCACAAGGCTGATCAGTGCCACCACAAGGCTGATCAGTGTCACTACAAGGCTGATCAGTGTCACTACAAGGCTGATCAGTGTCACTACAAAGCTCATCAGTGCCACCAGTGCTCATCAGTGCCACCTCTGCCACTTCAGTGCCCATCGGTGCCGCCAGTGCTCCACCAGTGCCACTACAGTGCCTAGTGCCACTACAGTGCCCCATCGGTGCCATCAGTACCACATCAGCGCCACTATAGTGCTCATCTGCACCCTCATCAGTTACCAGCAGTGCATCCTCATCAGAACCCAGAAGCACCCTCCTCAGAACCCAGCAGCACCCTCATCAGAACCCAGCAGTGCAGCCTCATTAGACCAGCCTCATCAGCACCCATCAGTGCAGCCATATCTGTTCCAGTTTTCCTACCACAGTTTGTCACCACAGCCCACAGTCACCAGTATGGCGAAAAAAATGTTTTCCGCTGAGGAGGCATACCAACAGCTTTGCTTGACTGACGAGAGCAGCGACGAGCTCTCTGAGTCTGATTCTGGTTCAGAATATGAACCTGTTATAAGCAGTGGGTCTTCTACAGATTCAGAGGAAGAGGAAAGTGTACCCAGGAAACGAAGGCGTTCTGACATGGATCAGCAGGCTACCACAAGTAGTGCTGTGGCATCAACCAGCAGCTCAGTGCCATCCACCAGTAGCACAGTGCCATCCACAAGAAATGAAGTACCACTACAGCAAAGGCCAAGAACTAGCGGGGTGTCATCTCAGCCCCAAAGGGTTAGGACCCATGCCAGCCTTCCCTATGCCCTTGAAAACCCTCTGTGGCTTCCCCCCAATTCAGGAGCAGCAAACATCCCCCCTTTCACCGCCCAGCCAGGTGTTCAGGTGAACACAGAGAATTTTGCCCCTATTGATTTTTTTAATTTAATTTTTACCCAAGACCTATTATCCTCCATCGTGACCCAGTGCAACCTCTTTGCACAACAATTCATAACTAACAACCCTGATTCAAGTTATGCCCGTCCCTATGTGTGGAGAGAATTGACAGTGGAGGAATTTAAATTATTTTTAGGCCTAACGTTCAACATGGGGCTCTCAAAAAAAAATGAAGTATACTCCTATTGGTCCTCCAAACCCATCCAGCACATGCCAGTCTTTTCATCCATTATGTCAAGATCCAGATACCTCATGATAATGCGCTTTCTCCATTACAATGACAATACCCAGTGCCCTCCCCGAAATGACCCATCACATGACAAATTATTTAAAATTCGGCCACTTCTAAATTTTTTCTCTGAGAAATTCCCCCAGTTATATATCCCCGACCAAAATATATCCGTGGATGAGTCATTGGTCCACTTCACAGGCAGGCTTGGCATCAAGCAGTTTATTCCAAGCAAAAGGACCCGATATGGGGTTAAAATCTACAAGCTATGTGACCGGGTCACTGGCTACATTTACGCCTTCCTGGTGTATGAAGGGAAGGACTCCCAACTGCATCCCCCTGAATGTCCTGAGTACATCGGTGCCAGCGGAAAGGTTGTTTGGGAGCTTATATATCCACTCCTTGAAAAGGGTTACCACCTTTATGTGGATAATTACTATACCAGCATCCCCCTCTTCCGCAACCTTTACCGGAAGGGCACTCCAGCGTGTGGTACAGTGCGAGCCAACAGGAAGGGTTTCCCGCAAAGACTCGTTACTGAAAGACTACGAAAAGGGGAGACGGCGTCTTTGCGGAATGAAGAGCTATTGGCTATCAGGTGGAGGGACAAAAGAAATGTTCACATGCTCTCAACGATACATAACGACACCTACGTGGAAATCCCCAAAAGAAACGGCCCTATCCAAAAACCAGCATGTGTTCATGATTATAATTTGTTCATGGGGGGAGTCGATTTTAATGATCAGATGATTGAACCCTATCTTCCCACAAGAAAAAGCCGCTATTGGTATAAAAAGGTCTCCATATATCTTTTCAGTATGGCCCTTTACAATACTTATGTCATTTACCGTAAATCTACAAGGACCCCCTTATCTTATTTTCAGTACCAAGAAGAAATTATCGAAGCCCTTTTGTACCCTGAAGACCCACCAGAAAGCATTCGCTCAGATTCAGTGAGCAGACTCCATGAACGCCACTTTCCTGATAAACTCCCCCCCCATGAAACAGGCCGAAAACGTCAGAAGAGATGCCGGGTGTGCTCCAAAGAAGGAACTAGAAGAGACACTGTGTATTATTGTCCCGATTGTCCTTCCCAACCAGGCCTTTGTTTTGGTCGATGTTTCCGTCGTTACCATACTTTTCTACATTATTAGGAAAGTAAGGTAAACCTAATTGTCATTTACCGCCACACCCCTTATGCCACTGTACATACCGCTGCCTTCTCCGGAACTGACCCTGACCTGCTAAACGACCACGCCTCTGCCTAACGCTAAACTGTACCTACCTCTGCCTGCCCTGGAACTGACCCTGGCCTGTTATACGACCACGCTTCTGCCTAACCCTAAACTGTACCTACCTCTGCCTGCTCTGGAACTGACCCTGGCTTGTTATACGACCACGCTTCTGCCTAACCCTAAACTGTACCTACCTCTGCCTGCTCTGGAACTGACCCTGGACTGTTTGACCACGTTTTTTGCCTGCCTCTTGGATTGATCTTTTACCCTGCTATGCTAATGGGGACACAGGGGTCTCACATATGTGAGGGGCTCCAGAATTGTTTTTCTGGATGAAGAAAACAAATTTTTTAGTTTTCTCATTCCCGGATTAGGGTCTGGAGACTCGGAGGCTTCAAAGAGATTTGGGTGGGAGAAGCCTCTACCCCTGTCCCCATTCTTTCCTGGCCTGCTACTTGGACCATGTTCCTGCTTACTACCAGGACCAATATTTTGGCACTGCTGGCAATGTCTCTACTTGCACTGACCTTGGACTGTATATGGACAGTATCTCTGCCTGTACTGACTATGGACAATATTCCTGCCTGCTGCCTGGACAATTACATTCACTGACGCTGACCACGTCCCTGCCTGCTGCCTGGATCAGGGCTCTCCTTCTGTGGACAATTGCACTACTAAAACCACAGGTAATCTTTTGTTTACCATTTACTCAGCAGAATGTAGTTCAGGGTGTAATTCTTGGTATGTACATGCTATATGCTAGAAATATGAAGGGCCTTCAAAAATGTGATAGATTGTAAGGAAATTAGATGCGTAATTTATGTCCCTAGGTCACCTGATGGTGCTTCCTGGATATTGGGCCTCTATGTGGCCAGGCTGTGTAAAAGTCTCACACATGTGGTATCGCCATACTCAGGAGGAGTAAGAGAATATATTATGGGGTGTCATTTTTGCTATGTACATGCTATGTGTTGGAAATATCTTATAAATGGGCAACTTTGTGTAAAAAAAATGTGTTTTTATTTTTTTTCCACATTTTCCAAAAACTTCTGGAAAAAAATGAACAGTTCAAAAGACTCATAATGCCTCATAGATTATACGTTGGGGTGTTTGCTTTCCAAAATGGGGTCACTTTGTTGGCGTTTCCATTGTCCTGGTGCTCCAGGGCCTTCAAAAGTGTAATAGGTGTTTGAGAGATTAGATGTGTAATTTATGCTCCTAGAACGCCTGAAGTTGCTACTTCAATGTTGGGCCTCTGTATGTGGCCAGGCTGTGTAAAAGTCTCACATATGTGGTACCCGCCATACTCAGGAGGAGTAGGAGAATATATTTTGGGGTGTAATTTTTGCTATGTACATGCTATGTGTTGGAAATATCTTATAAATGGACAACTTTGTGTAAAAAAAATGCGTTTTCATTTTTTTTCCACATTTTCCAAAAACTTCTGGAAAAAAATGAACAGCTCAAAAGACTCATAATGCTTCATAGATTATACGTTGGGGTGTTTGCTTTCCAAAATGGGGTCACTTTGTTGGCGTTTCCATTGTCCTGGTGCTCCAGGGCCTTCAAAAGTGTAATAGGTGGTTGAGAGATTAGATGTGTAATTTATGCTCCTAGAACGCCTGAAGTTGCTACTTCAATGTTGGGCCTCTGTATGTGGCCAAGCTGTGTAAAAGTCTCACATATGTGGTACCGCCATACTCAGGAGGAGTAGGAGAATATATTTTGGGGTGTAATTTTTGCTATGTACATGCTATGTGTTGGAAATATCTTATAAATGGACAACTTTGTGTAAAAAAAATGCGTTTTCATTTTTTTTCCACATTTTCCAAAAACTTCTGGAAAAAAATGAACAGCTCAAAAGACTCATAATGCTTCATAGATTATACGTTGGGGTGTTTGCTTTCCAAAATGGGGTCACTTTGTTGGCGTTTCCATTGTCCTGGTGCTCCAGGGCCTTCAAAAGTGTAATAGGTGGTTGAGAGATTAGATGTGTAATTTATGCTCCTAGAACGCCTGAAGGGGCTACTTCAATGTTGGGCCTCTGTATGTGGGCAGGCTGTATAAAAGTCTCACACATGTGGTACCGCCATACTCAGGAGGAGTAGCAGAATATATTTTGTGGTGTTATTTGTGGAATGTACATGCCATGTGAGAGAAATAACCTGTTATAATGACAATTTGGTGTGAAAAAAAATAAAAATAAAAAAAATCTTCATTTTGCAAAGAATTGTGAGAAAAAATGACAACCTCAAAAAACTAACTATGCCTCTTACTAACTACCTTGGAATGTCTACTTTCCAAAAAGGGGTCATTTGGGGGGTAATTGTTCTTTTCTGGCTTGTTAGGGTCTCAAGAAATGAGATAGGCTGTCAGTACATCAGGTGTAATCAAATTGATACATTTTCAGTGATTGGCACCATAGCTTGTAGACCCTATAACTTTCACCCAGACTAAATAATATCCACTAATTTCGGTTATTTTTACCAAAGATATGTAGCAGTATACATTTTTTCCCAAATTTATGAAGAAAAATTACTTATTTGCAAAATTTTATAATAGAAATTAAGAAAAATTCATTTTTTTACAAAATTTTCGGTCTATTTTCATTTATAGCACAAAAAAAAAAAAACCCAGAGGCAATCAAATACCACCAAAAGAAAGCTCTATTTGTGTGAAAAAAAGGACGAAAATTTCATATGGGTACAGTGTTGCATGACTGAGTAATTGTCATTCAAAATGTGAGAGCACCGAAAGCTGAAAATTCGTCTGGTTAGGAAGGGGGTTTAAGTGCCCAGTTGTCAAGTGGTTAAGCAAAAATTTCTGACAATTTTATGGAGAGGACTAAGAAGATATAACATGCCAATGATGCAGCAGAAAACATAGAGCACAGTGAGGAAGATTTGTGGTCCAGGATGATAAGACAGTCAAAATTAGAAGCAGCGCCCCCCCCCCACAGTTGCTGAAAGCCGGCCGCCCGCATACCAGAAGCAGTGCGGCCGCTTGATTGGGGCAATAGACTAATTTGCCTCTCAGCCCAGTGCGCCCCATAAGACTGGCGCTACACTAACAGTGTAGTGCAAGCTGATGGGGTCTCTTTCCGTGCTGCCCCCCTGCAAAGTGCTGCCCTAGGCCTGGGCCTTGTTGGCCTAGGCCAGGATACAGCGTTGCCCATAAGTGCAGACTATTAGTGCCTCCTCATTAGTGCCACCTAATCAGTGTCCATAAGTGCCACCTCATCAGTGCCCCTCCGTGCAGCCTATCAGTGCTCATCAGTAATGCTTCATCAGCGCACATCAGTGAAGGAGAAAAATTACCTATTTACAAAATTTACTGACAGAAACTAAGAAAAATTTAGGTCTTTTTTTTTTGTGAAAAATAAAAACCCCCAGAGGTGATTAAATACCACCAAAAAGAAAGCTCTATTTGTGTGAAGAAAATTATACAAATTTCACATGGTTACAGTGTAGCATGACCATGCAATTGTCATTCAAAGTGCGACAGCATTGAAAGCTGAAAAATGGCCTGGGCAGAAAGGGGGTGAAAGTGCCCAGTAGGTAAATGGTTATTGGCATCCCAGTCTTAGTCCGTAGGGTTCAATATTGAGTTGCGAATTTTTTTATTTTGAGAATCTTGCAAACAAGAAACACATTCCAACTTTTTTTACACAAAATTTTTTTTCCCGTTTTTTTTAATTTTTATATATGCATAACATATTGTATACACGACTAAACATAATAATAAAGGTTTACTTCAACCTATAATATATGAACAAAAGGTTGGTTTTTTTTTTCAACCAAGAGAAATATCACTGTATTATATTATATTATACTATATATATATATTGTGTAGCGGCCTCACCCCGACCTCTTTAACTAGGGGTATGTCGAGCGACAGAGTGAGGTGCGCTACGGCCCATGTCCTCCCCATGCATGTGGGTGAGGTGAAGGCCAGTATCAATCTTTTCCTCGGGCCAAATGTGTGCTGGTTATGAGGGTCAGTCCTTCCGTGCCGGAATCTCCCTTTGTTCCCATCAACAGAGTCCATACACCCATCAAAGTCCAAACTCAGGTTTATTGCGTATCTCCACATACAGTCAAATGCAACGGCAGGATACGATAGGGAAGCAGGTCGAGGCACTGTACAGGTTCCTAGTCCCTACACTCCCTGTGCTATGACCAGGGGTTGCAGGAATCTTGATGAAAGCTCCTCCGCTGCGCTGTAGCCCATATCAGGGGAAGATGTCCTCCGAGGGAGTTACCGAAGGCCCATCCGTCACCGGGTTGACACTGCACCGGGTCTTCGGACGGGTGACCCCCCCCAGCCTCCTCACCTCAGATGCGGGTCCCCTCGCAAGGGGCGCCCTGGAGCAACTTCACCCTCGCGGGACCCAGTCAGAGTCACCGGGTCCCAGGCCTCCTTAATAGTACCTCACCCCAGGCTGAAGGTGCCCGGGATGGACTCCATCTTCGTTCCGGCCAGGCCTTGGGCGCCTAGGCCGGAACCTTGAACCGCCCGCACCCAGGCCTAAGGTGCCTGGGTGCGTGACGAGATGATCTCTTCCGAAAAACCAACCGACCAAACAGACCAACAGACCTCGTGGCGAGGGCGTCTCCCCCTTTTATCTCCTCCCATCGACACCACGGCGGGTTCCCCGCCCCAGCCGTACCATCTCCAGGAAGGGACAAAGAAGGGTAGCACTGTGGTAGTGATTCTACCTCGAGCCAGTAGGTACACTGACACCCACTGGTCAAAGAGAATATTACACCACCCAATCCTCCACGAATAAGAAAAAGGGGTCTAATCCCTGACATAATTACACACCTGGGTCTCTCTACCCCCAGGTGTATCCCACTAACTTTTAAGACCCCGCTACACACTCCCCCTGGTGATTTGACGCTGGTCCCCAGCGTCAGGTGCACACCCATGTCTCCCAAGGAGTGGTGACATGAAGTGGGCCCCAGAGGCTATCCCTCAAATTTTGGATACTGTATGTGCCAAGACCTGCTCAACAGAAAAGGGAACTATAAAACATTAAAACTTTTGTATAAAACATCTGTCATGTACACATATACAATCCCTCCCGTCACTGTCTAAGAACCACCACATACTCAGTAGCCTTGACCGACGAATCTCCTGCAGAAGGGAAACAAACAAAAAGAAAACACATCCTAACACTCTGTGTTAACTTGGCATGAGTGGGTCAGTCAGCCGAGAGACCCACTCACTCCAATAAGTAAGTAATGCATGTGTAACATTTTCAAACATTCGTTGCACAACACTGCCACCTGGTGACAGCGCTGCGGTAATGACACTTGGTGAGATCTTCATTCTTCCTGCTTTCCTACTCTAACTCTACCCCAAAAGTCTCTGCCTTTGGCACATGAAGAAAAGGGAGAAAAAAAAACAACAGCTCCCAAATCTCCAGTGAGTAAAAGAAAAGCCCAAATCAAAACAAAAGTAGGGCACAGTTCTAGGCGTCTGGGAATGTCTCTTCCAGAAAGTTTCAACAGCAACAAGATAGGAGCTCACTTCTCCTATAAATAGAACCTTGGATCCGGCAGAAACAGGGGCTTCAGGTGCCCGTCAAACACTTCCACCGAATACTCGACATCCTCTCCTTCTTTCCGGCAGATGAGCACCTTATCGGCATGAATATGGCGCCCAAGTCTCCAATCAGCTCTGCAGTCCTTGAACTTTTTAGACACAGGCGGCGAACATGACAGGTATCGCCTGGCATGGGGTACTTTAAGTCTTTCCCATACAAACTCGTCATACCACCTTGGTCGCAGGACCTCGACTTCATACAATAGGTCCCGAGGCAAGTAGGGGTACTCCCACCCATATTCACGGGCGACTCTCTGGGAGAAAAGTCTCTGCAACCTGGCTAGAGGTGGCATCACATCTCGCTCACCTTCTCCTGGCTGTACGATGGCCTCCGGGTGCCGAGGTACCTTCACCATCTCGGGTTTCTTTGTCTTTGGTGCCCGCAACGAAGCACGCTGCATCCCCAACATCAGAGCGGGTGATGTAGTTGAATGCGGGAAGTTGGTCGGAGGACTAGATTTCCTCGAGAACTCCGGGGCCTTCACCCGGAGCGTACTGTCTTCTATGGACATGGGGGAATCCTGCGGTTTACTCAGCACAGGTAGTGGGCGTCTGTCCCAGCCCTTCCGGTGAAACAGTTCGTCTATCTCTCCGTCATCCCCACAGTCTGACAATGACTCTAAGTCGGAGGTGTCATACATCTCAGCGGGAAGGTAGTCTCTAGTAGACGGAAGGCTACCCTCCCTTGCGGGCTCCACCAACTGTGGATCCCCGACACCTCCAACCAACACCACAGTCCCAGCCCCTGGCTCACCTGGACCTTCTGAAGAACTGGGATGTCCGGGACTCTCTTCTCTACTGGCGTCATCCAGGCCAGGCAAGCGGCGGGGTGAAGCTCGACCACGACCATAGGATGCCTGTACCAGGCCGACTTTCCTCTTCAGAGGTGGGAGCAGGGAGTCTGTAGTGACCGAAGCAGTGTCCTCGGATTTTTCTCTCTCAGTCTCTGGTTGGGCAGTCACTTCGCCCTGGTCAGCGCGCACGGGAAACTCCGCAAAGGCTTTGATCTCTCCCTCCGGAGTGGCGGTTCCTGTGATGCAGTTGAGGCGTAGGGCCCGGGGCCTTTCCGTGTGTGGTTCAACCTCAAAAAGAAACTCCTTGCATGCTTCGCATCGCCCGAATGGCTTTAGTTGGACCACCAGTCCCGAGCATCCGGGACAGATCACACCGAGGGCCTCCGTGTCTCTGCATGAATACAGAGCCAACTGTCCTCGGGGCCTGAGCCTTATCCCCGTGTCTGTAATGGGTGCAACAAATGCAGTCATCTTGAAAGGATAAGGTACCGGCATCCACGGGGAGCCTGAGTTCGCTCCGACCACTTGCTGCTCCATCACGCGCTGACCTCGCGCCGGAGTCTCCACGTGCATCTCCACACGTGGCCAGACTCCTCCCACGACTTGCACGTTTTCGCGGGCTTCCTTCAGTCTCCTCCCACGAATTGCGCAGTCATGGGGTGCCTCGTGGCGCAGTGCAGCAAAAGTCCCCACATGTAGTTCGTCACACGGCTGGACTCCTCCCTCTTCCCGCTCTTTCTGCATGGGCCTCTCCCGGTTTTTCAGGGAAATTTCCACGACTTCGAGCACAGGGATGCACTTTGGCCAATCACATGGCCGACCTGCTCGGACCTCCTCCGGGCAGCAAAGTTCAAACACAGCCGTTCCAAACCTCAGGGTCAACACACATTTCATCCTGGACTCACGAGCCCCCACGTGTAGCGGCCTCACCCCAACCTCTTTAACTAGGGGTATGTCGAGCGACAGAGTGAGGTGCGCTACGGCCCATGTCCTCCCCGTGCATGTGGGTGAGGTGAAGGCCAGTATCAATCTTTTCCTCGGGCCAAATGTGTGCTGGTTATGAGGGTCAGTCCTTCCGTGCCGGAATCTCCCTTTGTTCCCATCAACAGAGTCCATACACCCATCAAAGTCCAAACTCAGGTTAATTGCGTATCTCCACATACAGTCAAATGCAACGGCAGGATACGATGGGGAAGCAGGTCGAGGCACTGTACAGGTTCCTAGTCCCTACACTCCCTGTGCTATGACCAGGGGTTGCAGGAATCTTGATGAAAGCTCCTCCGCTGCGCTGTAGCCCATATCAGGGGAAGATGTCCTCCGAGGGAGTTACCGAAGGCCCATCCGTCACCGGGTTGACACTGCACCGGGTCTTCGGACGGGTGACCCCCCCCCCAGCCTCCTCACCTCAGATGCGGGTCCCCTCGCAAGGGGCGCCCTGGAGCAACTTCACCCTCGCGGGACCCAGTCGGAGTCACCGGGTCCCAGGCCTCCTTAATAGTACCTCACCCCAGGCTGAAGGTGCCCGGGATGGACTCCATCTTCGTTCCGGCCAGGCCTTGGGCGCCTAGGCCGGAACCTTGAACCGCCCGCACCCAGGCCTAAGGTGCCTGGGTGCGTGACGAGATGATCTCTTCCGAAAAACCAACTGACCAAACAGACCAACAGACCTCGTGGCGTGGGCGTCTCCCCCTTTTATCTCCTCCCATCGACACCACGGCGGGTTCCCCGCCCCAGCCGTACCATCTCCAGGAAGGGACAAAGAAGGGTAGCACTGTGGTAGTGATTCTACCTCGAGCCAGTAGGTACACTGACACCCACTGGTCAAAGAGAATATTACACCACCCAATCCTCCACGAATAAGAAAAAGGGGTCTAATCCCTGAAATAATTACACACCTGGGTCTCTCTACCCCCAGTTGTATCCCACTAACTTTTAAGACCCCGCTACAATTGTAATATATATATATTGTAAGATTGGGGGTTGTTAGCTCTCGCAGTAGATGTGTTTTTCCAGTGATTCCAGGCAGTCAGGAACTATTTTTAAGGGCATGGTAGCCCACTTTTATTTAAAAGCACAAAAAGTTCACAAATACATCAGAAGCCCTCGCAGGGGGGGTTCCACCATTACTGTATCTTGCGTACTCAACACTTTAGCCTCCTGGCTTACATTCTTTGCCATCCGGCTGTCTCAGGCCTTTAGCCTAGGCCTAAAGTCTGCTCCTCAGAACAAACAGAGTTTCCTAGAGATAAGCTCACTCCTTGCTTACTCCAGGTCAGCACTTTTTTGCTTACTTTAGCAATGACGTCTGCCTCCTGCAGACACGCACACTTTGGCTGCACCCATGCAGCATAGATAGCCTCTGACTTCCTCTCAGAGGGATGGGAGTCCACCTGACTCCCAGGGACAGACTTCCTGTCTGTTGGGTTGGGCCCTGATCCATAGTCATGTCAGAACTAAATAGCCCAAGACACGGCTGTTCAATCAGCATGTCTTTCTTTACCAAATCTGGCGTAAACCAACACACTTGAAGGACGTACATGATCTCACCCTCACAATATATATATCACTAAATATCACAGACATCTTCAAAAATTCTACACATTACTCAACTTGATTAACATTCAGACCAAGAAACATAGATTATCATATGTAGCCTTTCTTCAAAATTCTGTGTATCCTTGAAAATCTAAGGGAGTGTCCAGAGAGAAAAGAACCCAACTCCCAGAGATCAACAAACAGCAGCTACAGGCCTGATATTCCTCCACGCCTTTATCCAGACCCTTTGCCACCATCTGTCTTTCTCGAGACCCCAAATTTTCCCTACCTCACCAAGAATCTCACACACCACCACCGGAACAGGAAGGACTTTCTCCCGAAGGGATACCTGACACTGTGCATTCCAGGTGTAATATCGGACTACTAAGCTGACTAAAAATAGAGTGTCCAAATTAAATCCCTTGCGATTCTACAATGCTCTATACACCCACTCAGCATAAGACATGCTAGGCAAGAAAGGAATATTCAGAGCCCTCCCCACCTTTTTATAGACTTCTATATTGAAAGGGCACTGAAGCAAAAAGTGGTCCATGGTTTCCACTTCACCCTGACACTCCGCTCTTGGACAACCACGATTGTCCACAGAGCGGCACTTCACGTTCCCCCTCATATAGAGCCTACCGTGGAAAGCGAGCCAGGCCTGGTCCCTAAATTTCAAGGGAATCCACTCAGAATTTATTAAACGTAAACCCTCCCTCATAATATGACCTAGGCAATCCCTTAAGGGCAGTGGCGCATGAAAGACAGTACTCACGATCTCCTAGGGAGGGACCTGATATCTTCCGCTGTCACATGCCACCGTTTAAGAATTTTCAGGCACGGGGCAACATAAGCCAGGAGCTTACCATGCTTGATCCTTAGGCTTTTCACTGGCCCGCCACTCTCCCAACAGCCCAGAAAAGGTCTAAACCAGATCTGGAAAATACCTACCCATCCAGGCGGTCTCTCTGCTAGCATGTTACCAAAATTGTGTTTCAAAAACATCAGAGAGAAGAACAAAACTGGGTTGACCATCCCTAGACCACCCTTCCGCCTAGATAGGTAAGTCACATTCCGCTTCACAAGATTCAGCCTGTTCCTCCATAATAATTGGAAGAAACAACTATAAATCCTGGTATAGAAGGACTCTGGCAAGATGCAAACAAAGCTGACATACAGAAAGGTAGGAATCAGGTAGGTCTTAATCAAGTCCACCCTTCCCCTCAAGGAGAGCCGCCACCCCTTCCAGCATTTCACCTTGACATCGGCATCATTCAGCCTGGCTTCCAAATTTGACTTACTGTAATCATCAGGGCCAAACTCGATGCCTAATACTTTGACTTTCTGCTGAGGCCTCGGGAAGGTGTCCGGAAGTGCAAAGCTCTCACCTCCCTCGCTCATCCAAAAAACTTCACTTTTATCACGGTTGACCTTGGAGCCTGATGCCTCGGAATACTGCTCTACAACTGAGACCACCTCCTGCGCCTCCTCTGTCCCAGAGATAAAGACAGAAATGTCAACAGCATAGGCTACAACCTTCAAGGGCGGCTCACCAGTAATGCCCACCGGCACTACGCACAAAGGTCCGCTCTCTAGCCTTCTAATGAAGGGGTCGATTGCGAACACATATAGCAAAGGGCTCAGCGGACACCCCTGGTGCACCCCCAATCCAACCCTGAAGGGCCGTCCAACCCAACCGTTAACAAGCATGAAGCTCTCTGCCTCTCTGAAAAAAGTCCTAAGCCATCCAATAAACCCACCCTCCAGGCCATACTTGTCAAGGAGAAGCCAGAGGTACTCATAATTGACACGATTAAAAACCTTCGCCTGATCCAATGCCAGCAAATACTTTCCCCAGCCTTCAGCCCTGCAACGTTCCAGAGCCTCCCGAACAGCTAACACCGCTGATAAAGTGCTTCTGCCCTGGACCGAACAGTGCTGCTGACGAGAAAGCAATCTGTCTGCTACTGTCGACAAGCGCCAGAAAATTATCTTTACCAGAATCTTTCTGTAGCGGGGTGTTCAATTTAAGGGAAGTGTCTGAGTGGTAACCAGGCTCAGACACATGAAATTGATAGGATTCATGGACCATTTTTGTTCTCGGGGGTTAATGCTGGTGATGTGTTCCCTGTGGCCGGTGGGTGGCGCTGCCATTCTGGGCCAGGGTTGAACCGCGAGCACAGTGCTGTGCCTTTTGTGTCCCCTCTTGGCAGCCGTACAGTGGGGCGGGGAACCTGCTGTGCATGCCGGGAGAGGGTATAAAAGGGGCAGACATCTTCTGAGAGGGGTTCGTCCACGCCCAGGCACCTTCAGCCTGGGTGTGTGTGTGTTTCGTCCACGCCCAGGCACTTTCAGCCTGGGTGTGTGTGGTTAGTCCACGCCCAGGCACCTTCAGCCTGGGTGTGTGTGTTTCGTCCATGCCCAGGTACCTTCAGCCTGGGTGTGTGTGGTCATCCACGCCCAGGCACCTTCAGCCTGGGTGTGTGTGTGTGTCGTCTCCGGGTGCCCTAGGCCCGGAGGCCTTGTTCCGGTTCCACCTCAGGCACCTTTAGCCTGGGCTGAGGTACTACCTCACCGTTCCTGTTCGCCTGGGCATGGAGGCCCAGGAGTTGCAGTAACGGCCCGGAGCCCAGCAGCCTTTGGCTGGGGTCCACAAGGGATCGGGGAGTCCAGGGTGCCGCCTTGTGAGGGGACCCGCACCCTAAGAGAAGGGAGGATCTGTTCCGAAGGACCGGTGCTGTGGACGTAGTGAAGGAAGGGGTCTATTGACTCTCTGGGGGGACGTTTTCTCCCTAAAGGGGCTATGTCCTAGGAAGGAACCAAGGTTCATCAGGTCAGTGGCAATGACCTTGTTCGCCAGGTCAGTTGCAGTGACCTTATTCACAAGGTCTGTGGCAGAGACCATGTGCCAAAACTGTTTGAGAAACCTGAACAGTCAGAAGAGTTTAAACTACGTTTGTGCCTGGACCTCCTCCACACCTTAAAGCTGTCCTGTGTCTTTGCTCCAACATTTCTTCTATCCAAGAGACTATGTGTTGTGCAACTGAAAAATAAATATTGAGTTGGACTTTCAGCTGGTGTGGACATTTACGTTCCTGGGGAAGTCAAGGACTTGCATCTACACACTGTAGAGGTGAGAATCATTCTCAGGAGGACTTTATACTCTGGCTTCAGACAAGGCCCAAAATCAACACCGCCTAACCTCTTAACACAGGAGGGTACGGGCTTGTGGTGCGGTGTGCCCCTTTTTCCTGTAAGGAGCCGAAGCAGACAGGTAAAAGGGGGTCTGTGCACTACATTTCTATCGACATTGAGAAGGCTAATGGGGCGCCAATTCTCAATCATCGAGGGATCCTTGCCTTTTGACAACAGAATCACAGCAGGTTGTCTCATGGAGGGAGGGAGCGAACCCTTCTGCAGACAGCCGTTAAATACCTCCACAAGATAAGGTACCAAGCTAGATTTGAAAGTCTTATAAAATTCAGCCGTCAATCCGTCTGGCCCAGGTGTTTTCTTAATAGCCAGACCATCTATAGCTTTGACTACCTCTTCTGCTGCGATTCCCCCCATCAAACTTGCCAATGGAATGTTATTTCCCAGAGCTGGTGTAGAATCCAGAAAACTCAACATCCTTGCCCGATCGAGGTACTTCTCCCCCAGAAGATACACATAAAAAGACCTTGAGACCTCCAGGATCCCTGACCTGGATTTCGTCAAAGAGCCCGTACTATCCCTTAGCCCAACAACCGTCTTAACTGCTGCGCTTTGTTTGCAGTTCTGATAAGGGTCGGGTGAGTGATATTTCCCGTAGTCCCTTTGCAGAACCAAAGAAGCGTGCCGATCATACTGATACTTCCTAAGGAGAAGTTTCACCTCAGAGATTGCCCCTGAATCTCCATCACTCGAGACAAGGCGATCAAGTTTTCTCCGCAGCTGCTGGTAGGCAATGTACTTACCAAGCTGTTTCCTCTTTCCTATGGCCTTGAAAAACCCACTAATCCGGCTTTTGGCAAGCTCCCACCACTCCGACTTACTGCTGCAGAAATCCAGGATGGTTACCTGAGCCTGAAAAAAATCCTCAAAAGATTGTCTTACCTCCTCGTCATCCAGCAGAGCCGAATTCATCCTCCAAATACCCTTTCCTTTAGGTGGCATATCTGAAGCATTGAGAAAAACAGACAGCATAAGGTGATCAGAGAACTCCACCATACGACACTCAGGAGCCGAAAAGGCAGAGTCCCCCTTAAAAAAAAAACTGTCTATCCTGCTCTCACAACTGCCTCGCTTAAATGTGTACCCCGTGCTGTCTGGGCAACGCTTAATATGCGCATCTTCCAGACCTGCTTCCCTGGCTATCGAATTAAGAAAGACGCTATCATATCTCAGGCTGTCAGTGGAGCCTTTCCTGTCTTTGGGCCTAGTAACGGTGTTAAAATCACCTCCAAAGACAACTTGCCGAGATGTAAAAAGGAAAGGCTTAATCTTTGTAAAGAGGCATTTCCTCTCCCATCTTGTTTGTGGTCCATAATTATTTATTAGACGTAGATCATGCCCCTTCACAGAGACGTCCAGGACCATACACCTTCCAATCTCTACCTCGATAACCCGCCGACACGTTACCATGCCAGTAAAAAGTACCTCAACTCCGCTGTAAGGCTCGGCCGCAAGAGACCAGGAGGGCCCACGCCTCTACTCCCTGTTTGCCAGGTGGACATCGGCAAGGCTATTTAGCCGGGTCTCTTGCAAAAATAAAATATCAGCATCCATCTCGCTGAGCAAAAATAAGGCCATGTTACGAGCCCCTACAGATTTTATGCTGGCAACATTAATGGTTGCCACCTTTATCGGAGTGGGAACTGCCATCAGGATGATTGAGGTAGGCGTTTCTTAGCCTGAGCTCCCTCCCCCTTTACTGGAGACCTTGACCTCTTTAGGGAGCATTCTACCTCATCCTCCTCCATCTGAGACACGGAATTAGAAGACTCCTCCTCCCCCTCAGATAAGGACCCAAACTTGTTTCCCAGAGGTAGATCATCTACCTCTAAAGATGAAACCAAGGAGGTAGAGGTCAGGACTACCTTATTCCTCCTTCTGCCCACCTTGGTCCACTCTCCCTCCTCCCCTGAAACACAGTAGTGTATTTAGGTTTTGTGCTGCCCTAGGCCTGACTAAACTTGTGCACCCCCTAATTTAAATATGACCCACCCCTTCCTGTCAAAGCCACATCCCTTTCTGTTTAAGACCCGCCCTGAAATTTTTGAGTGGGGACACTAGTTCTGAGGGCCTGGTGGGGCAATGGATTCCCTTAATTTACAGAGATTTCCTCTCACTTCCTGTTTGGCTATGAGGCAGGAAGTGGAGGGAAATCTCTGTAAAAAATAAACTGACAGGGGCTATAACCCTCCCTTACTCTATCCAAAATGAAAAAAAAAGTGCTGCCTATAGTTCTACTTTAGGTATAAATTTCTGATAATTTTATGGAGAGGACTAAGAAGATATAACCATGCCAATGGTGCAGCAGAAAAATATAGCATAGTGAGGAAGGTTTGTGGTCCAGGATGATAGGACAGTCAAAATTAGAAGCAGCACTAATTTGCCTCTTAGCCCAGTCCGCCCCATAAGACTGGCGCTACACTAACAGTGTAGCACAAGCCGACGGGGACTCTTTCCGTGCTGCCCCCCTGGCAAAGTGCTGCCCTAGGCCTGGGCCTTGTTGGCCTAGGCCAGGATACAGCGTTGATGAAACATCACCCTGAAAGGCCTCATCTACATCCTTAACAGTGGCAACTTCCCCCTTCTTCCCCTTAGAACCTCCACTAGAGGTCTTATGTTGCCTCAGGGAAGGCCCAGGCGAAGCTGCCACCTCAGATCGGCATGAATCCGCCCCTTTGGCAGCCTCAGCCAATCTGAATGACTTATTTACATTTGGAACACTGGGCACCTGAAACACTGGGGAAGAACACACAATAGAAGTAGACACCGACACATTAGGGAGCACAGACTGGGAAGTAGACACAAGAGGGGTCACACCTTCAGATTGGGAAACTGACACCTGGGGGGGGCCCTCAGGACTAGCGGAAACAGCTCCACCAACCCCTTGCTGCCCCCCACGTTCCTCCTCCTCCATCCTCAGCAGTTCTTCCACCACCTCTGGCTCATTGTGGAGTGCTTCAGGGCAAAGGCTATAGGGGTGACCTAACTTGTTACAGAGATTACAACAAATACTATTGTAGTCCTTTGCAACGTGCCCTGAGCCCTGATGCCGCGTACACACGATCGATTTTTTCGACGGTGAAAACACCGTCGAGAAAATCGACGTTAAAAACGAGGAACAGCTTGTTCCCCCCACACATGGCCGTTTTAAATGTCATTTTTTTTTTGGTCGAAAAAAAACGACCGTGTGTGGGCTCCGCGGCAGTGTTTCCCTATGGGAAACACTGCCGCGGAAAACATGTTGAAAAAAACGACGAGAAAAATTAGAACATGTTCTAATTTTTCTCGTCGTTTTTAATGCCGTTTTTCTCGTCGAAAAAAACGACAGAAAGCCCACAGACTCGTTTTTCTCGTCGAATGGGAAAAATTTCGTTTTTTTCGACGGGAAAAACGGCCGTGTGTACGCGGCGTCACAGAGGGAACATTTCTGCACAGAACATGAGCTTGAAAAATGGCCCTTTTCACCACAGCGATGACACAGCTTTGGTTGCCCTGCATAAAAGGTAATGATCCTGTCATGACCTATAAAGGCAGACGAAGGGATGTGCTTAACAACATTGATAGGTGTTAGTATCTGACAGCAACACCTATCAAGTTTTGGGTCACGATCCTGTGTTCCAATTCAAAAGTGAACTTCAGGAGTTAATCTCCTCTGGGAAGACGGACGGAGTTCTTACCAAAAAAGAAGCCTTATGTTTAGACCCTAGCGCTTGCAGACCTATAGTATATTTTTTTACCTAAAATACATAAAGACTCTCGGTCCCCTCCGGGTAGACTGATAGTCAACGGTATTGATTCGGTTTCAGTCAGATTAGGTCAGTATATTGACCATTTCCTGAAACCATTAGTGGCTACTACCACAGCGTATCTTAACCACTTCCCGCCCAGTCAATAGCGAATTGACGTCCGGGAAGTGGTTGCAATATCGATACTGGACGTCATATGACGTCCTGCAGGATATTGCCTTGCGCGCACCCGCGGGGGCGCGCAGCGCGGTGATCGGGGACGGCATGTGTCCCTCGGACACAGCGCTTCCCCGAATCACGGTAAACAGCCAATTTCATTGGCTGTTTACCATGTGATCGGCTGTGTCAAAGTCACAGCCGATCACCTGTCAAAACAAACTCGGCGGCGCGCTCCGTGCGCGCCGCCACAGGCTTGCAGAGCGGGGATCGGGGAAGGCGAGTGTCCCTTGGACACAGCGCGTCCCCGATCAGAGTAAACAGCCAATGAATTGGCTGTTTACCACGTGACCAGCTGTGTCCAATCACAGCCGGTCACAAATGTAAACAAACTCCACAGGAGTTACTACCTGATCCCTGCTCTCTCCTCACACACCGATCTGTGAGGAGAGAGAAGAGATCAGTAAGTTAGCTCAGTGTAGTTTGTCTACATAAGTTTACAGTGCACAACACGCCCCCCCCCATAAAGAGGACCTGTCACACAGCCCAGCACATCAATCAGCCCAGCCAATCAGCCCATCTGTCAATCAGCCCATCTGTCAATCAGCCCATCTGTCAATCAGCCCATCTGTCAATCAATCAGCCCATCTGTCAATCAATCAGCCCATCTGTCAATCAATCAGCCCATCTGTCAATCAATCACCCCACCTGTCAATCAATCACCCCATCTGTCAATCAATCAATCAGCCCATCTGTCAATCAATCAGCCCATCTGTCAATCATCTGTCACAGGCCCACCTCCATCGGTACCGCCATTGGCACCGCCACACAGGCTACCAGTACCGCCATCGGTACCAGTACCACCACCAGTACCGCCACCAGGCCCAGCATCTATACTGCCACACAGGCCCGCTACCAGTATCACCACTAGTGCCGCCATCGGTACCACCACCAGTACCACCACCCGTACCACCGTCGGTAGTGCCACCACCACCTGTACCACCACCTGTACCGCCATCGGTACCAGCACCACCCGTACCACCACCACCTGTACCGCCATCGGTACCACCACCACCTGTACCGCCATCGGTACCACCACCACCCATACCGCCATCGCTACCACCACCACCCGTACCGCCACCTGTACCGCCATCGGTACCGCCGCCACCACCACCACCCGTACCGCCATCGGTACCACCACCACCTGTACCGCCATTGGTACCACCACCACCCATACCGCCATCGGTACCACCACACAGGCCCACCACTAATACCTCCATCGGTACTACCACACAGACCGCCACCACTACCACCAGCAGTACCATTACACAGGCCCACCAATAAGCACTGCCATAATGTCCCAAAGGGTTTACACACCTGAGGAGGCATATGCCATTCTTGCCATGTCGGATGATGAGAGCAGCGGGGAGCTCCCATTATCCGATTCTGGTTCGGAATACGAGCCAGTGGAGGATAGTGGCTCAGAGTCCGAGTCCCCGGAGGAAACCGTCCCTCCCAAAAGAATGCGATCGGCACCAAGATCAGCACCAAGATCAGCACCAAGATCAGGAGAACTGCCCACCACCAGCAGCGCCATACCCCAGGAAGAGGAGCCCAGTACAAGCAATGGAAATGCACGCCCAACCCAAAGAATCCAGCCCCAATCCTACCTTCCCGATGCCCTGGCAAACCCCTTATGGTTGCCTGCCAACTCAGGATCCGCTATCATCCCCCCTTTCACCGCACAGCCAGGTGTGCAGCCCGACACTACAAATTTTTCTAAATTTGATTATTTTTGTTTATTTTTCCCACAAGATTTGCTGCAGAATATAGTGGATCAAACGAATCTGTATGCATCCCAATTTATTGCTGCCAACCCCAATTCTTCCTACGCCCGCATGTTCCAGTGGCGGCGTCTAACATTGGAGGAATTTAAATTATTTTTGGGCCTTATGTTCAATATGGGGCTTACAAAAAAGAACGAAGTCCATTCATATTGGTCCAAACGCCCCATCCAACACATGCCCATATATTCCGCTGTCATGTCCAGGAAAAGATACGACATGATTATGCGCTTTCTCCACTTCAATGACAATTCACAGTGCCCTCCCCGAGATCATCCCAACTACGACAAATTGTACAAGATACGCCCCCTAATCAATGCCTTTTCCCAGTGATTTGAAGAAGTTTTCATCCCAGACCAAAAAATTTGTGTGGACGAGTCCCTCGTACATTTCACCGGCCGACTGCAGTTCAAGCAGTACATACCAAGCAAGAGAGCCAGGTATGGGTTAAAATTAAATAAATTATGTGATCGAGCCACTGGATACGTCTGCAAATTCAGGATCTACGAAGGCAAAGACTCCCAGCTCCAGCCCCGTGATTGCCCCACATATATTGGAACCAGTGGGAAAATTGTCTGGGAGTTGGCATACCCCCTGTTCGGAAAAGGTTACCATTTATATGTTGATAATTATTATACCAGCCTGCCCCTTTTTCGCCACCTTTACAGTAAACAAACCCCGGCCTGCGGTACCTTAAAAAAAAAACGGAAGGGATTCCCACAAAATTTATTGACAAAAAAATTGCGACCTGGAGAATCGGCATCCATGAGGAACGAGGAGGTGTTGGCCATGAAGTGGAGGGACAAGAAAGATGTCCACATCCTCTCTACGATCCACAATGACACCATGGTGGAGATCCCAAGAAGACGCGGCTCCATTGTAAAGCCTGAATGTGTCCACGACTACAATTTGTACATGGGGGGGTGGATTTAAACGACCAGATGCTACAGCCCTACTTATCAACCAGAAAGTCCCATTATTGGCACAAAAAAGTTGCGTTTCACCTGTTTCACATGGCCCTTTTTAATTTGTTTGTCTGCTACCAAAAAGCAACTCAAAATCACCGACTCCACTACCTCCAATATATCGAAGATATCATCGATAGGATAGGATAGGACACCTCTGCCTGCTACCTGGACCTGTGCTTTGGCTGTGCTCTGGCTGTGCTGACAGTATCTCTGCCTGTGCGAACTATGGACAGTATTCCTGCCTGCTGCCTGGATGATTGCTTTTGCTGTCGCTGACCTCATCCCTGCCTGCTGCCTGGACCGATGCTCTCCTCTGTGGACCACTGCACTTCTAAAACCACAGGTAATCTTTTGTTATTTGGTATGTACCTGCTATGTGTTAGATATATGAAGGGCCTTCAAAAATGTGATCGGTAGTCAGAAAATGATATGTGCAATTAATGCTGCTAGAATGCCTGGAGGTGCTACTTGGATGTTGGGCCTCTGTATGTGGCCAGGCTGTGTAAAAGTCTCAAACATGTGGTATCGCCATACTCAGGAGGAGTAGCAGAATGCATTTTGGGGTGTAATTTTTGCTATGTACATATTATGTGTTAGAAATATCTTATAAATTGACAACTTTGTGTAAAAAAAATGCATTTTAATTTTTTCTCCACATTTTCCAAAACCTTCTGGAAAAAAATGAACCGTTCAAAAGACTCATAATGCCTCATAGATTATACGTTGGGGTGTGTGCTTTCCAAAATGGGGTCATTTTGTGGAAAATTCCATTGTCCTGGTGCTCCAGGGCCTTCAAAAGTGTAATAGGTGGTTGAGAAAGGATATGTGCGATTTATGCTTGTAGAACGCCTGAAAGTGCTACTTCAATGTTGGGCCTCTGTATATGGCCAGGCTGTGTAAAAGTCTCACACATGTGGTATCGCTATACTCAGGAGGAGTAGCAGAATGCATTTTGGGGTGTCATTTTCGCTATGTATATGCTATGCGTTAGAAATATCTTATAAATGGACAACTTTGTGTAAAAAAAATGCATTTTCATTTTTTCTCCACATTTTCCAAAACCTTCTGGAAAAAAATGAACCATTCAAAAGACTCATAATGCTTCATAGATTATACGTTGGGGTGTGTGCTTTCCAAAATGGGGTCATTTTGTGAAAAATTCCATTGTCCTGGTGCTCCAGGACCTTCAAAAGTGTAATAGGTGGTTGAGAAAGGATATGTGCGATTTATGCTTGTAGAACGCCTGAAAGTGCTACTTCAATGTTGGGCCTCTGTATATGGCCAGGCTGTGTAAAAGTCTCACACATGTGGTATCGCTACACTCAGGAGGAGTAGCAGAATGTATTTTGGGGTGTAGTTGCAATTATGCATATGCTGTGTGAGAGAAAAAACTGTTAATATGACCAGTTTGTGTAAAAAAAAAAAAAAAAAAAATTACATTTTCCCAAGAATTGTGGGAAAAAAATACAACTTCAAAAAACTCACCACGCCTCTTAGTAAATACCTTGGACTGTCTACTTTCCAAAAAGGGGTAATTTTGGGGTATTTGTACTTTCCTCGCTTGTTAGTGTCTCAAGAAATGAGATATCCCTTCAGTACATCAGGCGTGATCAGATGTGATAAATTTTCAGTGATTGCCACCATAGTTTGTAGACTCTATAACTTTCACAAAGACCAAATAATATACACTAATTTGGGTTCATTTTACCAAAGATATGTAGCAGTATACATTTTGGCACAAATTTATGAAGAAAAATTACTTATTTGCAAAATTTTACAATAGAAACTAAAAAAAAGTGTGTTTTTTAAAAAAAATTGCTGTTTTTTTGCTTATATCGCAAAAAATAAAAAACCCAGTGGCGATTAAATACCGCCAAAAGAAAGCTCTATTTGTGAGAAGAAAATGATAAAAATTTTGTTTGGATACAGTGTAGCATGACTAAGTAATTGTCATTCAAAGTGTGAGAGTACTGAAAGCTGAAAATTGGTCTGGGCGGGAAGGTGCATAAGTGCATGGTATTGAAGTGGTTAAAGATACTAAACACATCATCCAAATTCTGCAGAACATTCCCTGCAAAGAAAACAGCTTACTGGTAACAGCTGATGTCAGCTCATTATACACTATCATCGGTCATAGAGATGCTCTATCTTCTGCCAAATGGGCCTTAGATAGATCTGATCTTCCAGTTCCTTTGAAAAACGTTCTCATGGAATCGTTAGAATTATGTCTGGCATGACGGGAAGTTCTATTTGCAGACACTCTGTGTAGCCATGGGTGCCCGTTTTGCACCGAGTGTTGCAAATCTATTCATGGCGTTATGGGAAGAGGATTTTGTCTTTGGCAGCAGGCCAGCACAGCTTGTATGCTACCAAAGGTACATTAATGATTTAATCATGATCTGGGAAGGGGATCTCATCAGCCTGCAGATGTTCATGTCTAGGCTGAATGGGAACACCAAAAATATACGCCTCTCCTGGAATGCCGATGCTTCAAACATGGCATTTTTGAATTTGGAGATTTTCAGGGATGGTGGATCTTTCAAATCAAAACATTTTTTCAAGCCCACTGATCGTAATGGGTTCATACCATTAGATAGTTTTCACCATCAATCATGGCTATGTAACATCCCCAAGGGGCAATTTATACATCTACGACTGGCTGACCCAACACTGGAGAGGGGGAAATTTCATTAGACAGTTAAGTCAGCGTGAATCCCTGTGGCTACATGAAACCAAGGTTTCTGTACCCAGAGGGTTAAACGTTGAGTTTGATCTTAACTGTTTCATCTCTGACAAATAGTTTTTTTACACGTCATTTTTGGTTTTCATATTCCATGTAGTCTGTATGCATTACGAGATGGCCGCGGGTATTTTTAGATGTCTGTTTTTTATATATGTAGCGGCCTCACCCCTCTCTCCCCTTCTCATTCTCGGCTTGTCTTTTCTTCGTCTAGGGGTATTGCTGCTGGGGGGAGGGATGAGGTACACCACGGCCCATGTCCCTCATAGCTGAGAGGTGAAGGCCAGAAAAAAATCGGGTTTTGTGTAGGTGTCCTAGAGTCAAGTCCTGTACTTCGTCCCTGACTCCTTTGTTTACCCCTGTGTAACAGGAGAGTTCCACAAAGTGAATAGGTCCAACACAGTTTTATTCTTTTCAGCGAATGAACACACAGCACGGTTAAGTTGGATTCTTTTGCAACAACTTAGTAGTAATGGGAATAGATCGAGGCACAATCCTTTCCCTTCTCCTGCTAACCACTGTGATATCACCAGTGGTGAATAGTCACTGCCACTGACTATGTGAAGTAGAACGTGAATTACCTTCGCTAGCACGGCCCCTGTCAGGGGAAGGATATTCGTCCAAGGGAGATACTGGAGGCCTCTCTGTCACCAGTGATGCTGCGCCGGACTCTCCAGAGAAGTTCTGCTCACCAGACCTCACTAACTCAGACACGGGCACCCAAGGAGTTAGGGCCCCCTCGGATTCCTCCACCCTCGCGGAACTCAGTTGAAGGTACTGAGCCCCAGGCATCCGCCATAGTACCTCACCCCAGGCTAAAGGTGCCTGAGATGGACTCCATCTCCGCTCCGGCCAGGTCAAGGGCACCTGGGGCCGGAACACCGGAATGAAAGCACCCAAGCTGAAGGTGCCTGGGTGCGGCCGCGTCCTCCAGACTCTGCACTCTGAACCCCGTAGTAAGGGCGTCCGCCCCTTTTATCCCCTCTCCCTTTGCGTCACAGCGGGTTCCCCGCCCCGCCATACCAGCTCCAGGGGAGGACAAAAAGGCACAGTCTTGCGGTGTGAGTTCAGCTCCGGCCAGGGCTACAACGCCACCTGTAGGCCGCAGGGAACCTCACACCACCAGAGTCCTCCAAGAACCATAAAAGGGTCTCAGATTCCAAAGCAATCAGTGCATCTGGGTTACACCACCACCCAGATGCCTCCCTTAAATTTACATACCCGCTACATATACACATTTTTTTATCATGCACATGGGGACTGCAGAGGGTATTTTATTATATTACTTTCAATTACCCCTTATTGGGATTTATTAGACGGTGACAACATGGGGGAAAGCAGCCGTTTAGTACTCTCTGACTTCCGGTTTTCAGCTTTCAGTTCCTCCCGTCTCCATGGCTACCATTTTGTTACATTAGTAAGTCAGGTGATGCTGAGGCTCCACCCTCACTGACGAAGTCCTTCCTGGACGTAACGCCGCGTACGGGGGGAGGAGCTTATGCATGGACGTCACCCGCTGCCATCTCCATGCTGGATGAGCATTCCAGCTTGTTCTTAGAAGTTTGTCTCCGGCTTGTTACCGGTTTTAAAATTTTGCGCTACAGCGCTAGCGCTGTCATTTTATATGTTTCTGATTTTTCAATAAATCCAACGGAGTACACTTAGTTTGTCCACTTCTATTTTTTTGTGGCATTTGGATCCCACTGCCATTTCATCCAGCACCACATAAGAGAGGATTTGCTTACTGCATACTGGATATTATCCCAGCTTTCCTGATCCATCGCTTTGGAAGGTTTTCAGCAGCAGCAATCACATCCCATCATCCCTGGGGGGGGGGGGGGGGGGGGGGGGATACATGCTCGTATGACCTTCTCTTAACCACTTTGCATCCGGGCCAATTCTGACACTTTGCTCCTACATGTAAAAATCCAGATTTTTTTTTACTAAAAAATTACATAGAACCCCCAAACACTATATATGTTTTTTTAGCAAAGACCCTAGAGAATACAATGGCGGTCATTGCAACTTTTTTATCTCGCACAGTATTTGCGCAATAAATTTTCAAATGCATTTTTTGGGGGAAAAAACGGTTTCATGAATTAAAAAATATCAAAACATTAAAGTTAGCCCAATTTTTTTTGCATAATGTGAAAGATGAAGTTACGCCGAGTAAATAGATACCTAACATGTCACCCTTCAAAATTGCACACGCTCGTGGAATGGCGCCAAACTTCGGTACTTAAAAATCCTCATGGGCGACGCTTTAAAATGTTTTACTGGTTACATGTTTTGAGTTACAGAGGAGGTCTAGGGCTAGAATTATTGCTCTTGCTCTAACGTTCGATGCGATACCTCACATGTGTGTTCTGAACACCGTTTTCATATGTGGGCGGGACTTACGTATGCGTTCGCTTCTGCGTACGAGCTACGGGGGACAGGGGCATTTTACTTTTTTTTTTTTATAATTGTTAATTTTACTTTAAAATTTTTACTTTGACACTTTAAAAAAAAATACAAAAATGTGATCACTTTTATTCCTATTACAAGGAATGTAAACATCCCTTGTAATAGGAATAAGCATGACAGGTCCTCTTTACAGTGAGATGTCAGGTCAATAAGACCCCACACCTCACCTCTAGGCTGGGAAGCCTGAAATAAAAAAAATAAAAAAAATGATCACCGCTTCCTAGTCGAGGCGGTGCCATTTTTTTTTCAATGCAGAGGCCGGGCGTGACGTCATAACATTGTGCCCCGGCCTCCGAACGATCATAGAGACTCCGGCGACCATCTGGTCCGCCAGAAATCTCTATGGTAAGAAGTCGGGGCCGGCGGTTCCTGTCACCGACTCACTGATCGCACAGGTGAGTCGGTAGAAGCACCGGAGGGCGACGGGAGGGGCGGGGGGCCATCTCCTCTCGCCGCCTGTAAGAACGATTGTCATGGATATGCAGTAGTGTTTGTCTGTCAGCTTACCTTCCTTCCCATGTGTTCATCTTAGAGGCCTGAACCCTTTCACCTGGCTTCCTTTATAATCTCCTCCCAGCCTGACTCCACCCCAGGCCCTATCACAGAACACTATATTAACCTGTGCACTGCAAGCCTGCTTTGCTGATCAACGTGTTTGTTAGGCA
This sequence comes from Rana muscosa, assembly GCA_029206835.1. NCBI lineage: Eukaryota > Metazoa > Chordata > Amphibia > Anura > Ranidae > Rana > Rana muscosa. The sequence continues at coordinate 11,306,175 of CM055117.1, forward strand.
TTGTGTGTTTGGGTTCCTGCCTGCCGTGTGCTACGTCTGTCTCTCTGTTACGTTATTGGCTTGTCCCCGACTATCCCTGTCTGCTTGTGACCCTTGACCTTCGGCTCGTTCTTTCGTTATCCTTGTCTGCTTGTGGCCCCTGACCTTCAGCTTGTTATTCGTTTCTCTCATATCTTGTGCTGCTGCTTCCCCTCTTTTCCCCTTATCCTACGGGGCGTGAGCTAGGAAACTCCAGGGGCCGCGACCTGGTCCCAGCCTGCAGCATAACATCCTCACCACTAGAGGCTCTGGAGAAGACCTGCTGGGTCTTAGACTCCGCGCCCTGGGGAATCTTGGCTCTAGCTTCCGTTAGGATCCCAGTTGTGCTCCTCTGGTCCTGCTTTCCACAACCACCCAGTTTCCTATCCGCAGCAGTCAGCCATAGGGTTCACTACCTTGCGGTGCACTCCTGTCCCCCTACGGTGTGCATCTGTCACCTGGCCACAGGTGACCTTGACAACGATCAAGCGGCGGAACAGCCGCTGTGATCATTCTTACGATGCACAGAATCACCGGCTCTAAAAAAAAAGATATCTAAATGATGCCTGTAGCTGCACCCATCATTCAGATATCCCGGCTCAAAGTCAAGGACGTCCAGGGATGTACCTTGGATCTCAAGTGGTTAATTGAGAGGTCCACCTATTCTGGTAAGCATATTATATATATGGTGGAGGATTCTATCCTCACCGTATTGGCAGAGGATTGCATCCCTATTCCATCTCACAAGGAATCTTATCTCATCTCCTGCTTCTACCATTCTGGGACTTTTTGAAGAATTTTCCCTTGGTGATAGGACTTTATGCCTATTTCTTTCTCGCACATCACGGGACACAGAGCGACATAGTCATTACTAATGGGTTATATAGATACCGTCAGGTGCTGGCACTGGCAACTTCCAAAACCGGAAGTACCCTCCCCTATATAAGCCCCTCCCATCCGGGAGCACCTCAGTTTTTTGCCAGTGTCTAAGGTGTTGGCCAAGAAGAAACATGTGTTTTTCACTGAGCTTGCGTACAGGTTCTTTTGGGCCTCAGTAAGCTATTCCGGATCCGACCAAAAAAGCTTCATAGCTAAACGGTCGGTACCCGGGCCTTGCAGAGAAGAGCAAGGTTTTGCCTGTAATGCTTCTCTTAGGAGAGCTGGACCCTGGGATCCAGAGCTCTGGTCATACCCACGACCAAGATGTTTTCTGTGCAGGGTGCTATACAGGTCCAGGGGAGTGGAATCCTTGGGAACCCGGTCCCTGAAGGTTTGATTACAATGCCTGCCGTGATAGGTGAAGTTTGGGCTTTTGTGGACCAAACAAAGTCCTGCGGCGGGGAACAGGTAAGTGGGGGCCCCCAGGAACTTGGTTCTATTGGGGGACCCCCAAGCCTAATTTGTCTTTCTGTCTGTTACCTAATGGTATTCCCGCAAAATTCTGTGCATGCCTGTAACTACTAAAAAAATGTAATAATTTTTAATGGTGGTCAAGAAAAAAAAAAAAAATTTTTTTTTTTTTTTTATATATATATTTAATATATTAGACTGCGGTACCTGTGTTTGTCCACTAGAGGCCGCTGTGGAATGTTTTCTTGTCATGTGGACTAGCTTCTTCTCAGCAGAGCTAAGTCCAGGCAGATGGTGAGTTCTCTTATAGGAAACTGCTTCCTCTGCCATGTTGCAGTGCTCGTCCATCCCCCGGCCTGCGGCAAAGAGGGGCCCTGGCTCCTGTCCCTTGTTACCATTTTTTGAAATTAGCGCAGAAGGCGCACGTGGCCGCGCGCGTGCGCGTGCACGCGCCTCTATATATAGAGGTGAGCCGGGAAAGGGGGCGGAGCCTGGGGGATGACGCTCTGTGCGCGCCGCAGCGCTTCTGCGCATGTGCGGGCGTCCCAGCAGTTTAAAAAAACCACAATGTTGTAGTGAGCTGGCTATGAAGTACAGAGACAGAGCTGGCAACATTTAAAGGCATACAGCAAGCGGTTGATACAGGCATCCCCTAGAAAGGCACATTAGTAGACACCAACTGTGATATAGCAGCAATTGTGCTAGACTATTCTCAGTAAAAGTGGTGTATTACGGCTGGAATACCTCAGCTTTAGGCTTAGGAATATGCCGTCCAGAAGCTCCGGAACTGAATCTTCCAGGAAGCGAAGGGGGTCTCATCGGGCTCGGAGGATCTTGGGCATACTTCTGCTGCACCAGTCTCCCCTGAAGTTCAGAGGTAAGTGACCGTAGAGACCCCGCAGGGGTACTTGGTACTGTGGCTGTCCTCAGTTCACCTGCTCCTGTGTATGTAACAGAGGAGGTTTTTTTCCTCAGCTCTGGGAGGATTAGAGAGAGATTGTCAACATTAATCGCTGCCTCCCTGTCAGGGAAAGCACGCCCGATCTCCGTCTCCTCCTTCAGAGTGCCTGTTAGCAGAGCAACAGTCCCATACAGGGATCGACCTGCCTGAAGGGGATCAGGATGAGGTTGATTCTGTTATAGAGGAATCAACAGTGGGGGAACCTTTTCTCAGCATCTCAAGCTGAAAGATTATGGGTTCAGTCTCTGACTAACATGGTCCGATCAGCATTTAAAAATGCACCTTGCGGAACCATCAACCACTACTGTATCCTCGTTGGGGTCGCTAGAAGCCCCCAGACTGTTTGTTCTTTTCCACTTCACCCTTTACTGAAAGGGCTCATTTACCAGGATTGGGAACGTCCTGAGAAAATATTTATTCCCTCAAGAGATCTCTTGTATGTATAAATCACTGACATGTCCAGTGGATAATGTCCAAATGTTCAAGAACCCAATAGATAAAAGATTGGAGTCCTTATGAAAATCTGCTTGGTGATACAACCAGCAGTAGCAGCTATTGGGGTCTGCTAAGCAGTGAAGGATCAGTTGAAACAGGTCTTGAGGGACTTGACAGATCAGCAGGCGTTGCCCTAGCTGATCTACCTAGAGCCTTAGGCTTTGCGGTTGACGCCATAGAGGATTCACTCCATCAGGCCTCCCGCCTTATGCTGTCTATAGTACATATGCGTAGGCTCCTATGGCTCAAAAACTGGTCTGCTGAAGCTCCCTGTAAAGAATGGCTGGTTAGCGTCCCATTTCATGGTGAACGCTTATTCAGGGAAAACCTGGACAAATATATCCAGAAAATTTCCAGCGGTAAAAATACGCTCTTGCCGGTTAAAAACAGAGTTAGAGGTCCCTCTTTAAGAGGCCTGCTTCTCCAGTCCCTGGGGCATCGGCCGTGTAACAGTTCCGACGGCCTCCTCGGTCAATTCCCGGGGGTAAAAAACAGGGACAGTAGCAGGGTAATGAGAAACCCTGAGTCAGGGGAGGTACAAAACCTCCCCCAAAGTTAAATTCATTGAAGCCCCCACTCAGTCGGGTGGGGGGAGGACTCCAGTTGTTCGCAAGAGACCTGGCGGGACACGATCAAGACAGATAGGTGCTCTCCGCAGTAGGTTTGGGATACAGTTTGGAGTTAAAAGACTCTCCTCCTTCCCATTTTTGAGGTCAAACGTGCCAGGGGATCCCCGGAAGAGAGAGTCCCTCCTGTTGGCACTAGAACAACTATTGCTCCAAGGAGTAATTATGGAGGTTCCCCTGGAAGAATGAGGGTTCGGGTTTTACTCAAACCTCTTTACAGTCCCGAAGCAAACGCGGACGGGAGGCCCATATTAATTCTAAAAGGGCTATACAAATTCCTGTATATCAGGACTTTCCGATGGAGTCGATCCGATCGGTGGCCACTGCCCTACAAGGGGAGGATTGGTTAGCCGCGATCGACATCAAGGATGCTTATTTGCACATTCCCATCTTTCCAGTCCACCAAAAATTTCTACGCTTTGCAGTAGAAGGGCGCCATTTTCAGTTCAGAGCCTTACCCTTCGGTTTGGCCACAGCACCACGAGTGTTTACAAAAATTCTGGCCCTTTATTGGCCAATCTAAGAACACAAGGTGTAATGATAATGGCATATCTGGATGACTTGTTGCTGATAGACCACTCAGTGAAAAAACTAGACGTGGTCGTTCACAAGACAATCAAGTATCTGGAATCTCACGGTTGGATTATCAACCGAGACAAGTCAGCCCTAAAAACCAGTCAAAAGTCTGGAATACTTGGGGCTAAGGTTGGATTCAGGCCAGAGAAAAATATTCTTGCCTCGAGGAAAGGTGTTGTCTTTGAAAGATTTGATCCACTTAGTGGGTACAAAAAAGACAGCCGTCCATACGCCTGTATATGAGGCTGCTGGGAAAAATGGTGGCATCATTCGAAGCAGTACCCTACGGTCAATTCCATTCAAGGAATTTGCAAGGGGCCATACTGTCAGCCTGGAACAAAAAAATTCAGGCCCTAGACTTACAATGTCCTTGTCCCCTTCCGTTCGCAAGAGCCTCCGTTGGTGGTTGGTTCCCCAGAATCTAGAAAAGGAAATCCTTCAGTCCGATTTCTTGGAAGGTGGTCACTACAGATGCCAGCCTTATAGGCTGGGGAGCAGTACTGGAGCAATAGTCTCTCCAGGGCAGATGGTCGGATGCAGAAAAGGCCCTGCCCATCAATCTCTTAGAGATACGAGCAGCCCGGTATGCCCTAGTAGCATGGACATCCAAACTCCAAGGGTCCCCTGTCAGAATTCAATCAGACAATGCCACAGCAGTGGCATATATAAATCATCAGGGGGGCACCAGGAGTCGTGCAGCCCAGAGGGAAGTAAATTACATCCTGAAATGGGCAGAAAAATATGTCCCAGCCATATCTGCGGTATTCATTCCAGGAGTGGAGAATTGGAAGGCGGACTTTCTAAGTCGCCAGCAATTAGGCCCAGAGGAAGGGTCCCTTCACCCCGAGGTTTTCTGGACAATATGTCAGCGGTGGGGAACATCGGATGTAGATCTTCTAGCATCCAGATTCAACGCAAAGGGGGACAGGTTTGTCTCTCGGACAAGGGATCCCCTAGCTTGCGGCTCGGATGCCCTAGTGTTCCCTTGGGATCAGTTCAAGCTGATATATGCATTCACACCGCCACAATGGTTACCTCGATTACTCCGCAGAATCAGGGTAGAAAAGAAACAGTGATTCCGGTGGCTCCAGCGTGGCCCCGAAGAGCGTGGTACGCGGAGATTGTAAAATTTCAGTGGGGAGTCCTTGGACTCTCCCACGTCGTCCGGACCTGCTTTCGCAAGGACCGATATACCACCCTTCCTTACCAGCCCTAGGTTTGACGGCCTGGGTATTGAAGCCCACATTCTAAAAAAGAGAGGGCTCTCTAATGCTGTGGTATCTACCATGATCAATGCCAGGAAGCCGGTATCCAGGCAGATCTACTATAGAATCTGGAGGGCGTACATCGCGTGGTGTGAGGCCAAGAAATGGCATCCACATAAGTACGTAATAGGTAGGATTCTAGACTTCCTACAGTGGGCTGTAGATAGGAAGCTTGCCTTGAGTACTATCAAGGGTCAGATTTCGGCCTTGTCAATATTTTTTCAAAGGCCCTTGGCTTCGCATTCACTAGTCAAAGCCTTTATACAAGGAGTGATGCGTATTAGTCCTCCGGTTAATATTCCCATATGTCCATGGGATCTAAACTTGGTTCTGTCGGGTCTACAGAAACAACCATTTGAACCATTACAGCATATTTCCTTGGTGCTTCTCTCCAGGGAATTGATTTTTCTAGTAGCCATTTGTTCGGCTAAAAGAGTATCGGAATTAGCAGCTATGTCCTGTAAGGAGCCATATCTGGTTATCCATAAGGACAGAGTAGTGTTACGTCCTCATCCAGCCTTTCTTCCTAAGGTGGTATCGAGGTTTCATTTGAACCAAGATGTGGTTCTTCCTTCTTTTTTCCCCAAACCTACTTCGGTAGAGGAAAAGTTATTGCATTCTTTGGATGTAGTAAGAGCAGTTAAAGCTTATCTAAAAGCCACTGCTCAGATTCGCAGAACGGATACTTTGTTTATTCTGCCGGAAGGCCCCAGAAAGGGTCAGGCAGCGTCAAAATCTACTTTAGCCAAGTGGATTCGACAGGTCATAATACAAGCCTATGGCTTGAGAAGGAGACCGCCTCCGTTCAAAGTTAGAGCGCACTCCACGAGAGCAGTTGGAACTTCATGGGCAGTGCATCACCAGGCCTCCCTGGCTCAGGTCTGTAAGGCCGCAACATGGTCTTCAGTACACACATTTACTAGGTTCTACCAGGTGGACGTTAGAAGTCAGGAGGATGTCGCCTTTGGGCGCAGTGTGTTGCAGGCCGCAAAAGATCCTCATGTCTGATAGCGCTCAGCTTATATATGGTGTATCCCCCCCCTCATTTGGCATTGCTTTAGGACATCCCATTAGTAATGACTATGTCGCTCTGTGTCCCGTGATGTACGAGAAAGAAAATAGGATTTTTATAACAGCTTACCTGTAAAATCCTTTTCTTGGAGTACATCACGGGACACAGAGCTCCCGCCCCTCTTTGGGGACACTTATTGCTTTGCTACAAAACTGAGGTGCTCCCGGATGGGAGGGGCTTATATAGGGGAGGGTACTTCCGGTTTTGGAAGTTGCCAGTGCCAGCACCTGACGGTATCTATATAACCCATTAGTAATGACTATGTCGCTCTGTGTCCCGTGATGTACTCCAAGAAAAGGATTTTACAGGTAAGCTGTTATAAAAATCCTATTATTTGTTTTTATTTCTTTTTTATGCGCTGCACATACCCATTATTTTACTACTGTTTATAGGCTTGTGATTACCTAATGTGTTCATCTGGCATTTTTATTTTCATTTCATAATACTGGTTGTTTGCGCTGATTGTTCCCCATTTATACAAGTCATGAACAAAAACAGCTTTTACTGTCACCCGATGTTTCAAAGGTTTAGGCAGGACATCATCATCCTCTTCTTCATCCTCAGAAGCAGGGGAGGACTGGCGGCCTTAAGCCTGGGGGGCAAGTCCAGTCAAGTGGCCCATTGAACCGCCGAATCAGCTCACCATCCATGGCCCACCTGGTTTTCCAATGCAGCCTCACCAGTGCCCATCAGTGCAGCCAACTCCAGTGCCCATCAATGCAGCCTGATCACTGGGGCAGGTTACATGGGGTGTATGCAGGGGAGGGCTGGGCCAGGGGGCAGGGTGGCAATTGCCTCCCAGGCCGCCCTAACTTATGTTCAGAATGGCCGGCAGCCGCTGCCCGCTACCATTTTCTTTTTTATTCTGGTCTAGGAAGTCGGGCCGGGGGCATGGCCATGGCGGCCGACCATTAGCTGTTGCATTCCGGGAGTTGTAGTCCGCACTCAAGCTTCTGGTGGGTGGAAAACACAGCAGCGCAGAGGAAACTACAACTCCCTGGGACCGGATTCTTGGAAGCAGACAGAGACAGGGCGTGCCAGGGAGTCGGGACGCAGGGCTGCAGGGCTGGGCGCTGGCTGCAACTTGACCCCAGGATCAGGAGCGTTACCCCCCTGGAAACCGTGGCGTGCAAGGACCTGCTGAGCTGAGATCGCTGAGGTGAGAGACCCTGACACCCCTAGCTGACCCCCCATCTCCCCCCCATACACCCCATGTAACCTGCCCCTGTGATCAGACTGCATTAATGGGCACTGGAGTTGGCTGCACTGATAGGCACTGATGAGGCTGCATTGAAAAACCAGATGGACATGGATGGTGAGCTGATTCGGCGGTTCAATGGGCCACTTGACTGGACTTGCCCCCCAGGCCTAAGGCCGCCAGCCCTCCCCTGGGTGTATGGGGGGGGAGATGGGGGGTCAGCTAGGGGTGTCGGGGTCTCTCACCTCAGCGATCTCAGCTCAGCAGGTCCTTGCATGCCACGGTTTCCTGGGGGGGGGTAACGCTCCTGATCCTGGGGTCAAGTTGCAGCCAGCACCCAGCCCTGCAGCCCTGCGTCCCGACTCCCCGGCACGCCCTGCCTCTGCCTGCTTCCAAGAATCCGGTCCCAGGGAGTTGTATTTTCCTCTGCGCTGCTGTGTTTTCCACCCATCGGAAGCTTGAGAGTGGACTACAACTCCCGGAATGCAACAGCTAGTGGTCGGCCACCATGGCCGCCGTGCCCCCGGCCCGACTTCCTAGACCAGAATAAAAAAGAAAATGGTAGCGGGCAGCGGCTGCCGGCCATTTTAAACATAAGTTCGGGAGGCCTGGTAGGCAAATGCCACCCTGCCCCCTGGCCCAGCCCTCCCCTGCTCAGAAGATCCGGACACGGCAAACTTGCGACCATGCAAAGGTGATTCCATTTCTGAAATGAAGTTCAGCATACCTGCTCCCTCCACAGGCTCAGATGGATCATCTTGCTCCATAGCCTCCTGCTGCAGTGACATGGGCACAGAACTTCCTTGGCCCGATGACATACTGCCAGTCAAAACACCTGACTGCTGATCACCCGCAGCCTGTGTGCCAGAGCTTTCTCCACTATCTGCAGGCCTACTGATACTTGGCTCGGGATGCGAAGATTTTCCAGCGTGCTGGCCAGAAACACAATCCGAGCCCACAGAAACTTTTTTGCTTTGCACTGACCTTGGCTTCTGGCACTCTGATGATGCCTGCCCTCCACTGGCCTCTATGGCCCCTCTGCGCATTGCACGGAAGCGATCGTCGTTGCCATATTTCTCCTTGAAAGCACCGCTGGTTTCTTTCAATGTGGCCACTAGAGATGGGTTCAGGAGTGTTCGCATTGAACACGTGCAGAGCCCACCAAGGAAGTCGGCACCATCGGAACCGCGCTGCGCTAATCACAGGCAGGGAGACATTTCCCCGATCTCTGCAGCCGAGCATCGGGACAATGTCTCCCTGCCTGTGATTAGCGCAGCGCGGTTCCGACGGTGCCGACCTCCTTGGCGGGCTCTGCACGTGTTCAATGCGAACACTCCTGAGCCCATCTCTAGTGGCCACCAGCAGACTCTGCTTTTCCACTTTGGCCTCCAAAGCCATTAACTCAGGCCGCATCTGTCTTCTCTTGGAACTGTGAAGCCGGTCATTTGCAATTTTTTATGCTGGAAATCAAACTTTAACTTCACCAGTACTTCTTCCTCCTTGGCGATTCTCGCAATCCTCACACAAACCTTCTTTCTGTAGGCTGACAGGCTTTCACCTTTAGCTGGGCCATTTCCCAGGTCCTCAAACACTGGTATAGGAGGACCGGTACTCTGGCCATCCGGGGGATCCTCCCCTGGGTCCACCCCAGGTTCCTGCATCCACTCTGGGTATAGGGAGTAATCAAGCTCCCTGGATCAGTAGGCCTCACTGGAGCTCAGGAGAGCAGCAGTATTGCAGCCACAACATTTGCAGCTATAACAGCTTCAACTCTTCTGGGAAGGCCGTCCACAAGGTTTAGGAGGGTGTCTATGGGAATGTTTGACCATTCTTCCAGAAGCGCATTTGTGAGGTCAGGCACTGATGTTGGACGAGAAGGCCTGGCTCTCAGTCTCCACTTTAATTTATCCCAAAGGTGTTCTATCGGGTTTGGGTCAGGACTCTGTGCAGGCCAGTCAAGTTCCACCACCCCAAACTCGCTCATCCAAGTCTTTATGGACCTTGCTTGGAACAGGAAGGGGGAATCCCCAAACTGTCCCCACAAAGTTGGGAGCATGAAATTGTCCAAAATGTCTTAGTATGGTGACGCCTTAAGAGTTCCCTTCACTGGAACTAAGGGGCCAAGCCCAATCCCTGAAAAACAACCCCCCACCATAATCCCCCCTCCACCAAATGATCTGGACCAGTGCACAAAGCCAGATTAGTGGCTGGCAACTAGACGTGCCCTGCCGAAAAAAAAATTTTTTTTTGTTTTTTTTCTTTTTTTTTCTTTTTTCAGAAATTCGTTTTCGTTTTTTTGCTTTTTTCGGAAATTCCGGAAATTCGTAATTCCGAATTTCCGAATTACGAATTTTCGAATTTCCCAAAAAACTATAACGAAAACAAGTTTTTCGAATTTCCGAAAAAAGAAAAAAAAAGAAAAAAAAACATTTCAGAAACGAAAAAAAAACATTTCGGAATTCGGAAATTCAATTTTCCAAATTTCCCATTTTCGATTTTCGAATTTTGCAGTTTTGAATTTTCGAATCTCGAATTTACGAAATTTTTGAAATTCCCAATCTACGAAATTCGGAAATTCGAAAATTCGGAAATTCGAAAATCCCAAATTCTGAATTTCGGAAATTCGAAAATTTGAAAATCCCAAATTCCGAATTTCGGAAATTCCGAAATTCGAAATTCCCAAATTCCAAATTTCGGAAATTCGGAATTTCGAAAATCCGAATTTCGGAAATTCGAAATTTCGGAAATCCGAAAATCCAAAAATTCGTAAATTGAAAAATTTGTAAATCCGAAAATTCGTAAATTGAAAAATTCGTAAATTCGAAGATTCGGAAATACGAAAATTCTGAAATTGAAAAATTCGTAAATCCGAAAATTCGTAAATTGAAAAATTCTGAAATTCTGAAATTCTGAAATTCGAAATTTCGGAAATTCCAAAATCCGAAAATTCGTAAATTTAAAAATTTGTAAATTCGTACATTTCGGAATTAACAAATTTCTCTAAATTCGTGAAAAACTAATTAGAAACTAAACAAATTGTACATGTCTACTGGCAACCATTGGGCTGTTATTTGATTTTTGCTCTGACCACTACAGCTTTCACACTGGGCTCCAATGGTCCCGCTCTCTGCCGAAACATTACCCTGTGCATGCACAACTACCTTCAAGCTGCTAGAAGACGAGCAATTGTCCATGCACGTGCAATGCTGTGCAACCTTTTAGGCACCTGTAAAAAATGCTGTAAAGTGAGGATGCTTTGAAAAAATTGCAATGAATATTTTTTAAATACCAATTAACAATCTGCACAGAGCATAAACAGAACATTTTTTTTTTTGGTATGTCTTTCCTTTAATATATTATTTATTCTGCACCCAAGTAATGAATGGGTTTGCAGGCATATGGTGCAGAAATGAAACTTGTGAGGATAAGCCACCAAATTGAGGTCAAAATCGCTGTATTGCTGGATTAACTAGTTCCCCTCTAGAGCAATTCTTTCTTCTTTTTTTTTTTTTGCATGTCAAAATCTGCATTATTGGTCTTTAAAATTACTTAACCACTTCAGCCCTGGAAGGATTTACTCCCTTCCTGACCAGGCCATTTTTTGCGATATGGCACTGCGTCGCTTTAACTGACAATTGCGCGGTCGTGCGACGCTGTACCCAAACAAAACTTGTGTCCTTTTTTTCCAACGAATAGAGCTTTCTTTTGGTGGTATTTGATCACCTCTGTGGTTTTTATTTTTTGCGCTATAAACAGAAAAATACAGACAATTTAAAAAAAAAAACTATTTTTTTTTTACTTTCTGCTATAATACATATCCCAAAAAAATATATAAAAAATGGAAGTGTATATTGCTCTATGAAGAGATGGATGAATGTTCTCCTGATTTTCAGGTGTGATTTTCTCTATAAAGGAAGGGATTGTGTGTTTTCGGGAGTCCGTGGTTTGTAACACTTTATTACTTGAAGATGCTGCTGGTGAGGAAACACTTTGTGATGATTCAGAAGCAGCACCAAGAGTGTTTCTGTAATGAGAACTAGGGAGGAAAAAGCTCCTCGCACTTTCATTCTGGTCCTCGTCATTTCATTCCAAAAAGTATTTTTAGTGTCTTTAGGGCACCTCTGGCGAGCCAGGATGGGTTTTGTCCTCCTTGTAGCATTTGGGAAAGAATATTTCTTCTCACAATATCTGCAAATTGCAGCTTTGCTCACAGCAGAAATCGCACTGTAGAAATGTATCCAGTCTCTAGATCAGCCTTTCTCAACCTTTTCAACACAGAGGAACCCTTGAAATAGTTCTCCGGTCTCGGGGAACCCCTGCTAAAAATTACAGATCTACAATTCATGAAACCTTAGTGTGATGGTCAGTGGGAAGGATGGTCCTTACACTTGTGGTCATTGGGAAGAATTACCTCCTTACAGATAGCTAAAAAGATCAATGGTGTCAGTAGGAAATTATCTGAGAGGCAGAAATTGCCCAATGCTGAAGGAACCCCTAGCAACCTCTGGAGGAACCCTAGTTGAGAATCACTGCTCTAGATGTTGGCCTCACCATTTTACTGAGAGAAGGAAAAGAAAAAAAAATTACTAAAGGGAAGAAGGACCCTTCCAGAACATTGTCTACCTGATTTGTCAATCCTAGGTCCAACACACTGATAACAAGTTACCAGGGGTTTGCCAGCTGAAAAAACAGTTGGGAATCTTTGTACAGTTGCAAAAAAAAGTATGTGAACCCTTTTGGAATGATATGGATTTCTGCACAAATTGGTCAAAAAATGTGATCTGATCTTCATCTAAGTCTCAACAATAGACAATCACAGTCTTCTGCTTAAACTAATAACACACAGAGAATTAAATGTTACCATGTTTTTATTGAACACACCATGTAAACATTCACAGTGCAGGTGGAAAATGTATGTGAACCCTTGGATTTAATAACTGGTTGAACCTAATTTGGCAGCAATAACTTCCACCAAACATTTCCTGTAGTTGCAGATCAGACGTGCACAACGGTCAGGAGTAATTCTTGACCGCTCCTCTTTACAGAACTGTTTCAGTTCAGCAATATTCTTGGGATGTCTGGTGTGAATCGCTTTCTTGAGGTCATGCCACAGCATCTCAATCGGGTTGAGGTAAGGACTCTGACTGGGCCACTCCAGAAGGCGTATTTTCTTCTGTTTAAGCCATTCTGTTGTTGATTTACTTCTATGCTTTGGGTCGTTGTCCTGTTGCAACACCCACCTTCTGTTGAGCTTCAGCTGGTGGACAGGTGGCTTTAAGTTCTCCTGCAAAATATCTTGATAAACTTGGGAATTCATTATTCCTTCGATGATAGCAATCCGTCCAGGCCCTGATGCAGCGAAGCAGCCCCAAACCATGATGCCCCCACCACCATACTTCACAGTTGGGATGAGGTTTTGATGTTGGTGTGCTGTGCCTCTTTTTCTCCACACAGTGTTGTGTGTTTCTTCCAAACAACTCAACTTTGGTTTCATCTGTCCACAGAATATTTTGCCAGTACTGCTGTGGAACATCCAGGTGCTCTTGTGCAAACTGGAAACGGGCAGCAATGTTTTTTTGGACAGCAGTGGCTTCCTCTGTGGTATCCTCCCATGAAATCCATTCTTGTTTAGTGTTTTACGTATCATAGATTCGCTAACAGGGATGTTAGCATATGCCAGAGACGTTTGTAAGTCTTTAGCTGACACTCTAGGATTCTTCTTCACCTCATTGAGCAGTCTTCGCTGTACTCTTGCAGTCATCTTTACAGGACGCCCACTCCTAGGGAGAGTAGCAGCAGTGCTGAACGTTCTCCATTTATAGACAATTTGTCTTACCGTGAACTGATGAACAGCACGGCTTTTGGAGATACTTTTATAACCCTTTCCAGCTTTATGCAAGTCAACAATTCTTAATCGTAGGTCTTCTGAGAGCTCTTTTGTGCGAGGCATCATTCACATCAGGCAATGCTTCTTGAGAAAAGCAAACCCAGAACTGGTGTGTGTTTTTTATAGGGCAGGGCAGCTGTAACCAACACCTCCAATCTCATCTCATTGATTGGACTCCAGTTGGCTGACACCTCACTCCAATTAGCTCTTGGAGATCTCATTAGTCTAGGGGTTCACATACTTTTTCCACCTGCAAAGTAAATGTTTACATGGTGTGTTAAATAAAAACATGGTAACATTTAATTCTTTGTGTGTTATTAGTTTAAGCAGAAGACTGTGATTGTCTATTGTTGTGACTTAGATGAAGATCAGATCACATTTTATGACCAATTTGTGCAGAAATCCATATCATTCCAAAAGGGTTCACATACTTTTTTTTGCAACTGTACACAGAAGACTCTGGAGCCTCCTCAACAGAGTGACTGAAATGTCAGTAATACAGAACATTCTTAGGTGCAATACTCTGCAAACAATGTAAAACAAAACACAGGAAGGCTGCTTCTAAGACACACAACCCTACAAATACAAATAAAAACGATTTTATTTAATTAAAGTAAACTTATAGAGAACTTAAACTTTATTAAAAAAAAGGTGCCAAAACAAACCTTTACTTTTATATAGTGATCCCTGGAATGGTGCCTAACAACTTACCGGTATTCAAAAAGAATCCAGAAAAAAAGTAATGTACTAAATGTGTACTTTTGTGCCTGGTATAGTTGAGCAGAGAAGCTCTGAATCATTACTGAGTAGGAACATCTCTACAGCTCTGGAGCTGGATCTGTTAAAACAGTTTTGGAGCTGGAGTTGGGGTTGTTTGAGCAGTTCTAGAAATGGAGCTGAAGATCTTGGAGAAGTTCAGGAGTTGAGGGGTGTCAAAGCAGTTCTGAAGCAGGAGTTGGGGGTTTTGGAGCAGTTCTGTAGTTGGGGGTGTTGGGGCAGTTCTAGAGTAGGGTGACCAGACATCCCCGGTTTCCAGGGACAGTCCCCGGATTGAGGACACTGTCCCCGGACCAGGTCTGTCCCCGGTTTTGTCCCCGGATTGGATTTGAACAGAGGCTGGGGCAATTTCAAAGACAGTCAGTGCAGAATGGAAAATAAAATCTGAATTACACCCCCCCCCCGCTCCTACTAGCTTATATTGTATTTATCGGCGTATAACATGCACTCCAACTTAAGAGGGAAGTTTCAGGAATTTTTTTTTTTAAAATAAACCGCTTTGAAGCAAACTAATGGTCTCAAAGCCTCAATGCAGCCTGAGCTGTGCCCATCTGCAGCTTCAGTGCAACCTGATCTGTGCCCATCTGCAACCTGGCTCCTCACTGCAGCCTACTCAGTGCCCATCTGCAGCCTTGCTCCTCACTGCAGCCTAATCAGTGCCCATCTGCAGCCTTGCTCCTCACTGCAGCCTGATCAGTGCCCATCTGCAGCATTGCTCCTCACTGCAGCCTGATTAGTGCCCATCTGCAGCATTGCTCCTCACTGCAGCCTAATCAGTGCCCATCTGCAGCCTTGCTCCTCACTGCAGCCTGATCAGTGCCCATCTGCAGCATTGTTCCTCACTGCAGCCTGATTAGTGCCCATCTGCAGCATTGCTCCTCACTGCAGCCTGATCAGTGTCCATCTGCAGCCTTGCCGAAATAGACAGAGCCGGGTCTCCTGTGTACTCGGCTCGGCGTCACGCCCAGTCCCGCCCCTTGGCCCAGATCCTATGATGGACATAACTCCAGTCCAATGCCAGGACATCAATGCTAGGAGCCGTCCAGGGGGCGGGACTGTGAGCAGAGCCGAGTACACAGGAGATCCGGCTCTATTTCAGTGGCACTCATCCCCTCCTTCCCCTCGGTGGTAGCCTATATCGGTGTATAACAAGCACATACAATTTCTCCCCTATTTTAAGGGGGAAAAAGTGCCTGTTATATGCCAATAAATACGGTATGTCCCTGGATTTCATTTTAAAAATCTGGCCACCTTATTCTAGAGAGGAAGTTGACATTGCTGAAGCCATTCTGGAGTTAAGAGTGTTGGAGCCGTTGTGGAGCAGTAATTGAGGGTTTAGGGGCAGTTCTGGATTTCGGGGTGTTGGAGCAGTTATAGAGCTGCAGTTGGTGTTACTGTAGCAGTTCTGGAGTTGGGGGTGTTGGAGCAGTTCTGGGGCAGTTTTTGAGGGTTTTGGAGCAGTTCTGGAGTTGGGGGTGTTGGAGCAGTTCTAGGGCAGTTTTTGAGGGTTTTGGAGCAGTTCTGCAGTTGGGAGTGTTGGAGAAGTTCTGGAGCAGTATTGGAGGGCTTTGGAGCAGTTCTGGAGTTGGGGATGTTGGGGCAGTTCTAGAACTGTTAGGATGCACAACCCTACATACACAAATGAAACTATTTTATTTGATTAAAGTAAACTGAAACAAAAAAAAAAAAGGTGCCAGGGCAAACCTTTACTTTTATATGGTGATCCCTGGAGTGCTGCCTAACAACTTATTCAAAAAGTAATGTACTAAATGTGTATTTTTGTGCCTGGTGTAGTTGAGTAGAGAAGCTCTGAATTATTACTGACGGGATTTCTCTCAAGCCTGCCTTGCATACACATGTTCAGGCCAAATACCGCTGAACTTTTGACTGCCAAGAATGCGGTGACATCAAAGATTATGACGAGCCGCCAAAATTACGTTCTAAGCTTCCGTGCATGCGTCTAATTGTTTACGAGCATGCGCATTTTTTCCCCCTCGGGAAAGCATACAGACGACTGTTTTCACAACGGGAAAAAGACCGCCGGGATTCCCGGCGGGAAAAAAGAGGAGAAGTTCTCTTTTTTTTCCCGCAGTTTTCCCGGCCAAAAGCTGTCATGGCAGTTTTCCCGACGGGAAAACCAGTCATGTGTACGAGGCATCAGTCATTGTTGCTGAAGAAGTTCTGGAGTTAGGAGTGTTGGAGCAGGTCTGGAGCAGTAATTGAGGGTTTTGGAGCAGCTCTGGAGTTGGGGGTGTTGGAGCTGTTCTGGAGTTGGTAGTGTTGGAGCAGGAGTTGGGGGTGTTGGAGCAGTTCTGGAGTTGGGGGTGTTGGAGCAGTTCTGGAGCAGGAGTTGGGGGTTTGGAGCAGTTCTGGAGTTGGGGGGTTTGGAGCAGTTCTGGAGTTGGGGGTGTTGGAGCAGTTCTGGAGTTGGGGGGTTTGGAGCAGTTCTGGAGTTGGGGGTGTTGGAGCAGTTCTGGAGCAGTAGTTGGGGGGTTTGGAGCAGTTCTGGAGTTGTGGGTGTTGGAGCAGTTCTGGAGTTGGGGGGTTTGGAGCAGTTCTGGAGTTGGGGGTGTTGGAGCAGTTCTGGAGCAGTAGTAGGGGGGGTTGGAGCAGTTCTGGAGTTGGGGGTGTTGGAGCAGTTCTGGAGTTGGGGGGTTTGGAGCAGTTCTGGAGTTGGGGGTGTTGGAGCAGTTCTGGAGTTTTGGGTGTTGGAGCAGTTCTGGAGTTGGGGGGTTTGGAGCAGTTCTGGAGTTGGGGGTGTTGGAGCAGTTCTGGAGCAGTAGTAGGGGGGGTTGGAGCAGTTCTGGAGTTGGGGGTGTTGGAGCAGTTCTGGAGTTGGGGGTTTGGAGCAGTTCTGGAGTTGGGGGTGTTGGAGCAGTTCTGGAGCAGTAGTTGGGGGGTTTGGAGCAGTTCTGGAGTTGGGGGTGTTGGAGCAGTTCTGGAGTTGGGGGGTTTGGAGCAGTTCTGGAGTTGGGGGTGTTGGAGCAGTTCTGGAGCAGTAGTAGGGGGGGTTGGAGCAGTTCTGGAGTTGGGGGTGTTGGAGCAGTTCTGGAGTTGGGGGTTTGGAGCAGTTCTGGAGTTGGGGGTGTTGGAGCCGTTCTGGAGTTGGTAGTGTTGGAGCAGGAGTTGGGGGTGTTGGAGCAGTTCTGGAGTTGGGGGTGTTGGAGCAGTTCTGGAGCAGTAGTTGGGGGGTTTGGAGCAGTTCTGGAGTTGGGGGTGTTGGAGCAGTTCTGGAGTTGGGGGTTTGTAGCAGTTCTGGAGTTGGGGGTGTTGGAGCAGTTCTGGAGCAGTAGTTGGGGGGTTTGGAGCAGTTCTGGAGTTGGGGGTTTGGAGCAGTTCTGGAGTTGGGGGTGTTGGAGCAGTTCTGGAGCAGTAGTTGGGGGGTTTGGAGCAGTTCTGGAGTTGGGGGTGTTGGAGCAGTTCTGGAGCTGGAGTTGGGGGGTTTGGAGCAGTTCTGGAGCTGGAGTAGAGGATGTTGGAGCAACTCTGGAGCTTAGGTCTAGGGTGTTGGAACAGTTCTGGAGTCACAGCTGGGGTTCATGACACTGAATCTGAGGGACTGCTTGAGCTTCAGAGCAAACCTTGAAGTGGAACTCAACCCCTGGTATAAATCTGGAGCTGGAAAACATGTAGTACTGCCATCCCAAATTCCAGCCATTTCCTTCCAGTCTCCTGTGCTTTACATGCTTCCCCTGAGGCCACCCTGTGTTCCTAAAGCAGAACTTAACTGTATCTGAGCACCACAAACCAAAAATGCTATATAATTCATTTTTAATATTCAAAGCAAACTCCCCCCATCCATCCGTGTCTCTATGCTTTATTTCGTTAAGAAATCACTTTGAAAAACACCCTCTTAGCATTTCTAGCTGTGGCCATCTTGAGTATAAGGGCAGATGATTCATGTAAAATTTACTTCCTTGGATCCATCTGCCCTTAGCTCAGGCATGCAGGGAGGAGGGTGTGCTTAGCTGAGAAAACCCCTCCTCCCATGAAGACTCCTGGGGTGGATGACATCATTTTGGCCTAGGCCAGAAACCAGGAAGCAACTGAAGAAATGTAAAAAAAAAAAAAAGTTTAAAGTAAATATAATACTCCTTCCTATCTATTTACTAATTCTAGCAGCATAAGGATTACAAATAATCAATGTTGATTGAAAGAGTTTAGTTACACTTTAAAGCGGAGTTCCACCCAAAAGTGGAAGCTCCGCTTATCTGCTTCCTCCCCCTCTCCGGTGCCACATTTGACACCTTTTCGGGGGGGGGGGTACCTGTTTTTGATAGGTACCCGTCCCCACTTCCAGGAGACCTGGCTGCGGCGAGATACGACGAGGTCCCCCGGAAGTTCGCCCGTCTCCTCCTTCCCCCGTCGCCGTGCCATTCACAAAGCGCAGTGAAATTCGCGCATGCGCAATAGGGAACTGGCTGTGAAGCTCCAAGGCTTCACTGCCGGTTTCCCTTACAGGCAACGGCGGTGGCAGCACCCGGGAGCCAATGAAAACATCGGCTGGGGTGCCGACATCGCTGGATTCCAGGAAAGGTAAGTGCCCTAATATTAAATGATTGTCACCTGCTGTGTCTTTCCATAGAGAATAATCATCTGTAAGTAACTGTTGTAGTTTAATATTTGTTTTTTTATTATTTTATTTCTAAATGTAGCTCTTTTAAAAAGAACTAAAATTTAGAGGAGAATTGTTTTATTTTCTAAAACAGTTTTGTACTCTGATAACCAAAAGTAGACGCTGAGATTTACAATGACAGCATTTATTTTACATAAAACAACAAAGAGATACATGTTATCAAAATTGACAGACATGAATGGCATTCAAGTGCTAAAACAACTAGGATAATGTACCACGGCAGTCACTGTTCTGTTTTAAATTAACGTACTGTACCTCTTTAGATCGGAGTCTGTTCGGACAGTGTGGTCACCTGCTGACTTGGTACCATCCACAGGCAGATGAACTCATCAATAAGACTACAAGACAATTTTACTTCAGGCAAGTGCAGTACAGATAATATTTTTCTAGTCTTTTAGTGTAGGAATCAGGGGCGTTGCTGGGTCTACAAAAGATCTGGGGCTAGAGCCCATAGCAGCGAAGTAAAGAAAGCCATACGCTTGGGCGGGCATACACATGTATATAAGATGCGGCTGCGGACATAGTACAGATGTCAGAGGCTGGGGACATGGTACAGGACAGAGGCTGGGGACATGGTACAGGACAGAGGCTGGGGACATGGTACAGGACAGAGGCTGGGGACATGGTACAGGACAGAGGCTGGGGACATGGTACAGGACAGAGGCTGGGGACATGGTACAGGACAGAGGCTGGGGACATGGTACAGGACAGAGGCTGGGGACATGGTACAGGACAGAGGCTGCAGACAAGGTACAGGACAGAGGCTGCGGACATGGTACAGGACAGAGGCTGCAGACATGGTACAGGACAGAGGCTGGGGACATGGTACAGGGTAGAGGCTGCGGACATAGTACAGATGTCAGAGGATGGGAACATGGTACAGAACAGAGGCTGGGGATATGGTACAGGACAGAGGCTGGGGATATGGTACAGGACAGAGGCTGGGGACATGGTACAGGACAGAGGCTGCGGACATAGTACAGATGTCAGAGGATGGGGACATGGTACAGGACAGAGGCTGGGGACATGGTACAGGACAGAGGCTGCGGACATAGTACAGATGTCAGAGGATGGGGACATGGTACAGGACAGAGGCTGGGGACATGGTACAGGACAGAGGCTGGGGACATGGTACAGGACAGAGGCTGGGGACATGGTACAGGACAGAGGCTGGGGACATGGTACAGATGTCAGAGGCTGGGGACATGGTACAGGACAGAGGCTTGGGACATGGTACAGCACAGAGGCTGGGGACATGGTACAGGACAGAGGCTGGGGACATGGTACAGGACAGAGGCTGGGGACATGGTACAGATGTCAGAGGCTGGGGACATGGTACAGGACAGAGGCTGGGGACATGGTACAGGAAAGAGGCTGGGGACATGGTACAGGACAGAGGCTGCGGACATGGTACAGGACAGAGGCTGGGGACATGGTACAGGACAGAGGCTGGGGACATGGTACAGGACAGAGGCTGGTGACATGGTACAGATGTCAGAGGCTGGGGACATGGTACAGGACAGAGGATGGGGACATGGTACAGGACAGAGGCTGGGGACATGGTACAGGACAGAGACTGGGGACATGGTACAGGACAAAGGCTGCGGACATGGAACAGGACAGAGGCTGGGGACATGGTATAGATGTCAAAGGCTGGGGCCATGGTACAGGACTGAGGCTGGGGACATGGTACAGATGTCAAAAGCTGGGGACATGGTACAGGACAGAGGCTGGGGACATGGTACAGGATAGAGGCTGGGGACATGGTACAGGACAGAGGCTGGGGACGTGGTACAGGACAGAGGCTAAGGACATGGTACAGGACAGAGGCTGAGGACATGGTACAGGACAGAGGCTGGGGACATGGTACAGGACAGAGGCTGAGGACATGGTACAGGACAGAGGCTGAGGACATGGTACAGGACAGAGGCTGGGGACATGGTACAGGACAGAGGCTGGGGACATGGTACAGGACAAAGGCTGGGGACGTGGAACAGGGCAGAGGCTGGGGACGTGGTACAGGGCAGAGGCTGGGGACGTGGTACAGGACAGAGGCTGGGAACGTGGTACAGGGCAGAGGCTGGGGACGTGGTACAGGACAGAGGCTGGGGTCGTGGTACAGGACAGAGGCTGGGGACGTGGTACAGGACAGAGGCTGGGGATATGGTACAGGACAGAGGCTGGGGACATGGTACATAATAGAGGCTCAGGCTGGGGACATGGTACTGGACAGAGGGTGGGGACATGGTACAGGACAGAGGCTGGGGATAACCAGAGACTGCGGATGGATTACAAGAGATAATCAGAGACTGCGGACTGATTACAGGAGATAATCAGAGACTGCAGATGGATTACCCTTATCTTAGGGTCCCTACTCCCCTCTTACATCATTGACCCCCTGCAGATTACTTTCAGCAGATGGCAGGGCAGTCTGACTGTGGCAAGGAGCTGTCATGCATTGACCTTAACTTTCTGGTGAATTTCAGGGCACTGAGGGTAGGAATTGGTCCTCTTCTCCTCGCACTCCTTGCAGTACATTTTACATTGTGAAAAGGCGCCTTTATGTCACTGAGCCCAGCTGAGAGGTCAGCGGACTGCCTCACCCCCCGCCCGAGCCAAGATGTCAGTGCACTGCCCCGCCCGAGCCAAGCCGAGATGAGATGCCAACGGACTGCCCCGCCCCCCGCCCCGAGCTGAGATGCCAGTGGAACAGCCCGCCCCGCACTCCCACCCAAGCCGAGATGTAAGGTGGCCTGGAGAGAGGAGGTGGGAGCATGACAGCGGCAGCGGCTTGATCTACACAGGAGCTTGCCTTGTTCCCATCCACTGACAATTACGGACCGGACTCGAGGGGGAGAGGGGGTGTTCAGACACCCCAAACCCCTCCCCCCTATCTACGTCCATGCTCGGCAAGAGACTTGGGGCTATTGGGCCCCAGATTCGGGGCTATAGCCCCAGAAGCCACCCCCTAGCGACGCCACTGGTAGGAAGACAATGGGGGACATATATCTAGCAAATTAGCAACAGGATTGGTCACAAATCAGGCTGCATCTCCTATAGCAAAGTCTCTGTGACAGGTTTACAGACCTCTGCATCTGTGTTCTTGGGCAGTAAAGTGTGAAAGTTTGCAAACTTCAAAGGCAGATTTATTACTGAAGGTAAGACAGATTTCCACTCTAAACAGATGCATAATTAAAAAAGTGGTTATAGTCAGTGTAACGGGAGGGCCCGTGGAACCCAGAAGCTCTTAGAAAGTATGAGCCAGGAAATAATGGACATTCAGAATATGTCTTGGATTGCTTTAACCACTTAAGCCCCGGACCATTTGGTAGCTAAAGGACCAGAGGTGAATTCAGAATTTTGCACTGCGCTGCTTTAACTGTAAATTGTGCGGACATGCAATGTTGTACCCAAACAAAATTTGCGTCCTTTTCTTCCCACAAATAGAGCTTTCTTTTAATGGTATTTGATTGCCTCTGCGATTTTTATTTTTTGCGATATAAACGGAAAAAGACCGAAAATTTTGAAAAAAAAAGATATTTTCTACTTTTTGTTATAAGAAAAATCGAATAAACTCAATTTTAGTCATACATTTAGGCCAAAATGTATTCAGCCACATGTCTTTAGTAAAAAAAACGTCAATAAGTGTATATTTATCGGTTTGCGCAAAAGTTATAGCGTTTACAAACTAGGGTACATTTTCTGGAATTTACACAGCTTTAAATTTATGACTGCCTATCTCATTTCTTGAGGTGCTAAAATGGCAGGGCAGTACAAACCCCCCCCAAATGACCCCATTTTGGAAAGTAGACACCCCAAGGAAATTGCTGAGAGGCATGTTGAGCCCATTGAATATTTTTTTTTTTGTCCCAAGTGATTGAATAATGACAAAAAAAAAAAAAAATTACAAAAAGTTGTCACTAAATGATATATTGCTCACACATGCCATGGTTATATGTGGAATTGCACCCCAAAATACATTCTGCTGCTTCTCCTGAGTACGGGGATACCACATGTGTGGGACTTTTTAGGAGCCTAGCCGCGTACGGGACCCCGAAAACCAATCACCGCCTTCAGGATTTCTAAGGGCGCAAATTTTTGATTTCACTCCTCACTACCTATCACAGTTTTGAAGGCCATAAAATGCCAAAATAGCACAAAACCCCCCCAAATGACCCCATTTTAGAAAGTAGACACCCCAAGGAAATTGCTGAGAGGCCTGTTTAGCCCATTGAATATTTTTTTTTTTGTCCCAAGTGATTGAATAATGACAAAAAAAAAAAAAAAAAATTACAAAAGTTGTCACTAAATGATATATTGCTCACACATGCCATGGTTATATGTGGAATTGCACCCCAAAATACATTCTGCTGCTTCTCCTGAGTACGGGAATACCACATGTGTGGGACTTTTTAGGAGCCTAGCCACGTACAGGACCCTGGAAACCAAGCACCGCCTTCAGGATTTCTAAGGGCGCAAATTTTTGATTTCACTCCTTACTACCTATCACAGTTTTGAAGGCCATAAAATGCCAAAATAGCACAAAACCCCCCCAAATGACCCCATTTTAGAAAGTAGACACCCCAAGGAAATTGCTGAGAGGCATGTTGAGCCCATTGAATATTTTTTTTTTTTGTCCCAAGTGATTGAATAATGACAAGAAAAAAAAAATAAAAAATTACAAAAAGTTGTCACTAAATGATATATTGCTCACACATGCCATGGTTATATGTGGAATTGCACCCCAAAATACATTTTGCTGCTTCTCCTGAGTACGGGGATACCACATGTGTGGGACTTTTTAGGAGCCTAGCCACGTACGGGACCCCGAAAACCAATCACCGCCTTCAGGATTTCTAGGCACAAATTTTTGATTTCACTCCTCACTACCTATCACAGTTTCGAAGGCCATAAAATGCCAAAATAGCACAAAACCCCCACAAATGACCCCATTTTGGAAAGTAGACACCCCAAGCTGTTTGCTGAGAGGCATGGTGAGTATTTTACAGCTCTCATTTGTTTTTGAAAATGAAGAAAGAATTTTTTTTTTTTCTTTTTTTTTTTTTCAATTTTCAAAACTTTGTGACAAAAAGCGAGATCTGCAAAATACTCACAATACCTCTCAGCAAATAGCTTGGGGTGTCTACTTTCCAAAATGGGGTCATTTGGGGGGGTTTTGTGCCATCTGGGCATTCCATGGCCTCCGAAACTGTGATAGGCAGTGAGAAGTGAAATCAAAAATTTACACCCTTAGAAAGCCTGAAGGCGGTGATTGGTTTTTGGGGTCCCGTACGCGGCTAGGCTCCCAAAAAGTCTAACACATGTGGTATCCCCGTACTCAGGAGAAGCAACAGAATGTATTTTGGGGTGTAATTCCACATATGCCCATGGCATGTTTGAGCAATATATCATTTAGTGACAACTTTGTGCAAAAAAAAAAAAAAAAAATTGTCTTTTTTCCGCAACTTGTGTCAACATATAAAATATTCCATGGACTCGACATGCCTCTCAGTATATAGCTTGGGGTGTCTACTTTCCTAAATGGGGTCATTTGGGGGGGTTTTGAACTGTTCTGGCATTTTATACACAACATTAGGAATCTTACATCCACTCTTCTAACCACTTGAAGACAAAGCCCTTTCTGACACTTTTTGTTTACATGAAAACATATTTTTTTTTGCAGGAAAATTATGTTGAACCCCCAAACATTATATATATTTTTAAAGCAAAGGCCCTACAGAAAAAAATGGTGGGTGTTGCATTTTTTTTTTCTACACAGTATTTGCGCAGCGATTTTTCAAACGCATTTTTTGGGGAAAAAATACACTTTTTTTTATTTTAATGCACTAAAACACACTATATTGCCCAAATGTTTGATGAAATAAAAAAGATGATCTTAGGCCGAGTACATAGATACCAAACACGACATGCTTTAAAATTGCGCACAAACGCGCATTGGCGACAAACTACATACATTTTTAAAAGCCTTTAAAATCCTTTACAGGTTACCCCGTTAGATTTACAGAGGAGTTCTACTGCTAAAATGACTGCCCTCGATCTGACCTTTGCGGTGATACCTCACATGCATGGTGCAATTGCTGTTTACATATGACGCCAGACCGACGCTTGCGTTCGCCATTGGGCAAGAGCAGGGCAGGACAGGGGTGCTTTTTTTTTTTTTTTTTTTTTTATTAATTTTGCTTTTTTATTTTATTTTTAAATTGTTCCTTCCATGTTTTTTTTTGTTATCATTTTTATTGTTATCTCAGGGAATGTAAATATCCCCTATGATAGTAATAGGTAGTGACAGGTACTCTTTTTTTGAAAAAACTGGGGTCTAGACCCTAGATCTTTCCTCTGCCCTCAAAGCATCTGACCACACCAAGATCGGTGTGATAAAATGCTTTCCCAATTTCCCAATGGCGCTTTTTATATCCGGGGGGGGGGACATTCCCTCCCACTGCTTGTAAAAGCAGTCCAGAGGCTAATTAGCCACTAGGGTTGCTTTTACATTAAAGCCGGCCGCTGGCTGAAAAGAATGATACCAAGATGATACCTAAACCCGCAGGCATCAATCTGGTATAACCATTCAAAGTCCAGCAACATACCAGTACGTTGCTGGTCCTTGTTGGACATGTATTGTAATCTTTTTTTTTCATGCAGCCTGTTGGCTGAACGAAAAAAAGAGATTGATCGGTGGGTATGCCCACCATTAGAATACCGCCCTTCATCCACCCACTTCTAATGATGGGCATACATGCACCATTTATATATGCCGAAGCATGGGGGCATCCTCCCGCAAAAAAGTTATGCCGCCCGCACACACATGGTCGGACTTTTCCACGGGCAAGCCTCCGTCGGAATTTCGACCGTATGTACGCGGCATTAGGAGCAAAATCGCTCCTCCGCCCCTGCTGCCCCAATGCTTCGGCATATTTGCTTTTTTTATTTAACTGTGGTGGTGAAATCACCTCCTACAGCACTGGAGTCGCAGGGATCAGGCCTGTCTCTGCGAACGCTGCAGTTATGTGGGGTGTGTTTTGTAAGTGACAGTGATCGATCAATACTGCACTTGGGTGGCCTGGGCTGGACGGAGGGGCAAAACGCAGGTGCTAGCAGGTATCTGGGCTGATCCCGCTAACACTGCGTTTTTGGGAACCCTAAACTGCTGGGGACGCTAGTATAGATCTGATCAGATCAGATATTGATCTGTTCAGATACTATACCACTAAGGGGGGTGTATGCTTCACGCGTGGGTGTTAGCGTTACTGGCACTAACCTGACGCTGCCTGGGGTGTGACTCAGACCCTCTCTGACGCTAAAACCTAATTGATATCACCCGCCGGGCGATCAGGGGGTTAAACCTTTATTGGGTTATATACGGCGGGTGCCCTGACACTATAAAAAGCAAACTAACTAACCAGCGTCACCCGTAACACTTATATGATGATTACTGGTGAAAGGGTTAACCATGGGCAATTAGGGGGTTAAAACCTTTATTAGATAATATATGGGGGTACCTGACGCTATAAAAACCTGCGGCGAACCAAAAAAAAATTACTGGCTACCGATCTGCATCACCGACGCTAAGACATCGATCAGAAAAATGATCGCTTAGCGACAGTGGTGATAGGGGGTGAAAGGGTTACCTGGGGGGCGATCAAGGGGGTTAAACCTTTATTAGATAATTTATGGGGGGTACCCGACGCTATAAAAACCTGCGGCGAACCTAAAAAAAAAATACTGGCTACCGATCAGCATCACCGACGCTAAGACATCGATCAGAAAAACGATCGCTTAGTGACAGTGGTGATAGGGGGTGAAAGGGTTACCTGGGGGGCGATCAAGGGGGTTAAACCTTTATTAGATAATTTATGGGGGTACCCGACGCTATAAAAACCTGCGGCGAACCTAAAAAAAATTACTGGGTACCGATCTGCATCACCGACGCCAAGACAGCGATCAGAAAAATGATCGCCAAGCGACGGCGGTGCTAGGGGGTGAAAGGGTTATCTGGGGGGTGATCAAGGGGTAAACCTTTATTAGGGGGGGGTTAGGGGGCTACACTGGACCTAAAACTAAATGTAGTGACACTTTTACAGTCACAAATGTCACTGATTGCAGTGATCAGTAAATAAATGGTCACTGCAATCAGTGACACTGTGACTGGGGGCTGGGGGGGTGATCTGGGGGGGCCTGGGGGGGCGATTTATGTGCCTATGTGTGCTGGTGTTAGTGTAGTGTTAGTGCACTGACCTGTGTGTCTTCTCTTGTACGACGCTCGGTATATGTGAGCGCCGCACAGGAGATGACATCACTTCCTCCTGCTTTCTCTATCTGTGTAAACAGTACACAGACAGAGGGGGCATTTCTATTCGCCGGGAGCGATCGCGGGGGGGGGTGGTCGGAATCGAACGGCCGCCCCCCCATCTCGGAACGCTCCCAGACGAATTCCGACCGCTCACTGTACAGAAGGGGGGTCCGATCGGACCCCCCAACTGTACAAAGGCAATCACGTATGCTCTACGTGATTGTGCCTGTCGGTGCCATTGTGCCGACGTATATATACAGTGAGCGGTCGTTAAGTGGTTAAAATGGGTCTGTAATGGTTATCCACAATATCTCCCAGGCATAGGCGTGCGCAGGGGGTGTGCCAGGTGTGCCTGGGCACACCCTAATCACTGCGTGCGGTGCCAATTCCATCTATTGCCTGGGCTTCCCCCCATGTTGTGCTCTCAGAATGGACAGTGGGAGAAGGGGCTACTTAATGTTATTTACCGGCCCCTTCCTTTTCTAAATGAATACAGTTAACACACTCATTCACTGTGTTCATTCAAAATTGGAGCATGGTAAACGGTGTCTATGCTTCAGTTTGTGGACGAACAGGAAATCACTCAGCACAGAGCATTTACCATTCATTTACTGTATATTGCAGCTGAGGCTGCAGAGAAAGGCATGTGTGTTTGAGGTTTGGGGTGCACACCCTAATGCAATAGGCTGCGCACACCTATGCTCCCAGGATATATGCCATATTAGAAGAGTGACTCATTCTAGTGTGGCTGCTCTTCCTCTAATTGTGGCTTGCGCTAATTGACCCTGTTATTGTGTAAAGGTGTATTTATGATAATGTGTATTGTAAGTTAGCAGACAGCCAGTCTGGGAAACGTAAAGGTCATGCATATTAGTCATTTAACCACTTCCCGCCTGGTCAATAGGAGATTGATGTCCGGGAAGTGGTTGTGTTATCCTGACTGGACGTCTATTGACATCCTGCAGGATAACAGCCGCCGCGCGCTCCCAGGGGGGCGCGCATCGTGGCGATCGGTGGAGCGGTGTGTCAGTCTGAAACACCGCTACACTGATCTCAGTAAAGAGCCTCCGGCGGAGGCTTTTTACCACGTGATCAGCCGTGTCCAATCACGGCTGATCACGATGTAAACAGGAAGAGCCGTTGATCGGCTCTTCCTCACTCGCGTCTGACAGACGCGAGTAGAGGAGAGCCGATCGGCGGCTCTTCTGACAGGGGGGGTTCGCGCTGATTGTTTATCAGCGCAGCCCCCCCTCGGATGCCCACACTGGACCACCAGGGTGCCGCCCAGGACCACCAGGGAAGCACCTAACATGTGGATGGCCAGGTAAGTACCCCATGGCCATCCACATGTATAAATATATGCCTAACTTATGCCAATCAGTGCCCACAAATGGGCACTGACGGGCACCATCTTGGAACAATTTTTTTTGTGATGCCCAGCAATGCCACCCACCAGGCAAAACAAAAGATAAAGTCTTCTGGACAGCAGCACTCCAATAAAAAGCCTTTATTATGTAAAATCTTCAAAAATCCAAATACAGCACAGCAAGTCACAAAATTCTGGTTAGAGTTGACTAGTTTCACACTTTCTTAGTGTTTAATCAGTGGCACCCACCAGTGTCCATCAGTGCTATCTATCAGTGCCCTTCCGTGCCACCTATTAGTGCCACCCATAAGTACCCATCAGTGCCACCCATAAGTACCCATCAGTGCCGCATATGAGTGCCCATCAGTGCCGCCTTTGAGTGCCCATCAGTGCCACCTATGAGTGCCCATCAGTGCCGCATACCAGTGCCACCTATCAGTGCCCATCAGTGCCGCCTATCAGTGCCCATCATTAGTGCCCATCAGTGCCACCTCATTGGTGCCACCTCATCAGTGCCCATCAGTGCCACCTTATCAGTGCCCATCAGTGCCGCCTTATCAGTGCCCGTCATTGAAGAAGAAAACATACTTATTTACCAAAAAATTTAACAGAAACAAAGAAAAACTTAGTTTTTTTCAAAATTTTCGCTCTTTTTTTATTTGTTGTGCAAAAAATAAAAATCGCAGAGGCGATCAAATACCACAAAAAGAAAGCTCTGTTTGTGGGAACAAAATGATAAAAAATTTGTTTGGGTACAGTGTAGCATGACCGCACAATTGTCATACAAATTGCGACAGCGCTGAAAGCTGAAAATTGGCCTGGGCAGGAAGGTGTATGGTATTGAAGTGGTTAAGCTGTAAAGGGATTAGTTAATGAACTCACCTGTTGTCTGATAAAAGAATGTATTGACACTCAGAATAATGTGTATTGGGGGCTCGTTATGTAACCATTGTGTGATGTTGTGGGTGGAGTTGGGGTCATTGTTCATTTGGTTACTGCAGTATTCTTTTAGTGTATATAAGATCCTGCTTTCTCAATAAAGATTGTCAGACCTGCTGGAAACCTCAACACAGAGCCGTGTCTCGTTATTAGGGGGGAATTATTATTATGGGTCTTGTTCGCCGGACTGTGGAGTGTCAGTAGTTGCCTTGTGTTCGGAAAGGGAATATCCTAAACGGCGTTAACCTCTTTCGTATTGGGATTGCCGTTACAGTCAGGTTTAATGCAGTCACAAGCTAGGGTTGCCACTTTTTATTCAAGCCAAACCCAAACACTTTAGAGTGAGTGAGAAACTTGTATAGCGCTACAAATGCGAACTAAATCGCCTCAAGGCGCTTTGCATCCAGTGACATCCTGACCCTTCAGAAGAGGTGGGTCTTAAGTTTTTTCCTGAAGGCCCGATGGTTTTCTTCCATGCGGATATTCGTGGGTAGAGCGTTCCATAGCCGTGGTCCTTGGACTGCAAATCTTCGTTCTCCCTTTGTTTTGTAGCGGGACTTGGGGATGTGGAGGAGGTTTTGGTTGGTTGATCGGAGATTGCGATTGGGTGAGTAGTGTTTTATCTTCTCGCATAGATATTGAGGAGCGTTTCCTTGTGTGCACTTGTGGGTGAGGCAGAGGGTCTTGAATGTGATCCGATCCTTTACGGTTAGCCAATGAAGGGTCCTCAGTGATGGATTCCCAGGTTTTTTTTCCTGTTATCAGCCTAGCAGAAGTGTTCTGGACGACTTGTAGGCGCGAAATCTGGTATTTGGGTAGTCCGAGGTAGAGGGCGTTTGCGTAGTCGAGTCGCGAGTTCATAATTGCTCCAACTACTACTGCTGTGTCCTCTTCCGGGATGAAGGGGATGAGTCTACGCAGCAGGCGGAGGAGATGGTGAGATCCGTTGACTACTGATCCTATCTGAGCATCCATCGACATCTCCGAGTCAAAGATGACTCCCAGGCTGTTGGCTTTAGTGCTCGGGGTAATGGTCTGTCCAAGGATGGTGGGGAGTGTCCAAGAAGTTTTAGTTTTTGTCTTTCGGTTTGCGTGGAGGAGAAGGAGTTCTGTTTTAGATCCATTGAGTTTGAGGGAACTCTCAGTCATCCAATCATCGATCAATGTGAGGCAATTTTCCAATCCGTGATATTGGTCTTTTTTCCCAGTGATACGAAAGTAGAGTTGGGTGTCGTCAGCGT
Source organism: Rana muscosa (assembly GCA_029206835.1). Taxonomy (NCBI): domain Eukaryota; kingdom Metazoa; phylum Chordata; class Amphibia; order Anura; family Ranidae; genus Rana; species Rana muscosa. The sequence goes on from CM055117.1 coordinate 11,336,893, forward strand.
AGGAGTGGTAGCACAAGTCCTGTTTGCTGATGATTTTGAGGAGTGGGCGAAGGTAGATGTTAAAGAGCATGGGTGACAGGGGTGATCCTTGGGGGACTCCGCAAGAAATTGTGCGAGTTTCAGAGGTGAAGGCTCCTAGTTTCACTGTCTGGGAACGATTGTCTAGGAAGGATGCGAACCAGTGTAGGTCAGGGTCTGCGACTCCTGCTACTTCTTTAAGGCGAATGAGTAGCGTTTTGTGGTCTACTGTGTCGAACGCTGCACTGAGATCCAGCAGCACCAGGAGACATGATTCTTCATCATCTGCTGCTTCGAGGGTGTCATCCCATATTTTAAGAAGTGCTGTTTCTGTGCCAAGGCCTGGGCGGAAGCCTGATTGTAGTGGGTCCAAGAGTTTGTAAGTAAGATTAAGCGGCGCACAGTACATTTTTGTTTGTTTTAGTATACACTGTAGGATTGTAACAGACCTGGGACACCTTTGGGCACTCCAAAGAGAATAGTAATGAGGTGCACATAGTGCCCCCTCACCCTCCTGTCAGGCCCTGTTCTGAGCCACATTCCTGTCTGAATAATGTGTAAGGTGGACTGAAACCCGGACACATGAGTCAAAACCCGAACTGTCTGGGTGAATCCTGGACAGGTGGCAACCCTATCACAAGCATTGCCTTTAAAGCAGCCAAACAAGGAATTTATGGCTCAGGATGTAACCTAGCAATAAATCTGTCTCATAATGCATCTCGGTGCTCATGTTTATGATTGCCTGCTCACAGGATTAAAAAAATTGTCCTACAATGATCTCCCTATGCCCTGTCTTTGTGAACAGCTAGAACTAACTGATGAAACATGGAAGGAACAGGGAGAGTCTATCTAGGGCTGAACTAACTAACACTAAACAGGAGGGGAGAAGAGATGAAGATACCAAATCACATAAGTAAAACAGTTGTAATGGCTCTATACCACCACTAGATGTCGGCATACATCAAGACAATGCTAACCTGGTAAAGTTTAGTACAACAATGGAAAAAATACGAACAGGACAGGACAGGACAAAAAAAATACATGGTATCACCCTAAATGCCAACTTGTAAATTCTAAAAGAAGCTTCCAATAAATGATTCAGGATAGTGAATGTGCTTTGTTTTCTCCCAGGTGTTGGCACAGTGTCGGTGATCCAGGACCCTTCACAACTTAACCTGTCTGTAGGAGAGATGGCCAATATGTCCTGTGATGTCAGAGATATAGAGGAGACCACTAATTATCTCCAGTACTGGTATATGAATGGATCTGGGGATCCTTTGAACAACTCTTCCTGGATGACGGTCACACCGAACTCTCTCACCATCTCCTCCATTACATATAATGACTCCGGACTTTACACCTGCACAGTGCGGGACAACAACCTCAATCTATATAATGGGACTGGGACATATCTATCAATCACAGGTGAGCACCATAACAGAATAGAACTTTATTTACTAGCTCCACACAGTGCGAGTCTGTACCAGAGGAGCTTACACTCTAACCCCCCCCCCCCCTAGAGTTGCCACTTGTCCAGGATTCACACGGACAGTTCTGGTTTTTAGATTCATGCGTCCGGGTTTCAGACTGCCTGAAACCCGGACACATTATTCAGACTGGACTATGGCTTCCCAGCAGGGTTCCAGGCTGCAGTTGTCTAAGCTGAGAGTGTCTGTTACACTCTCTTTCACACTGCCGAAAACCAACACTAACAATCCCCCCCACATACAGTGGAACCTCGGATTACGAGTATAATCCGTTCCAGGAGAATTCTCTTAATCCAAAGCACTCGCATATCAAAGCGAGTTTCCCCATAGAAGTCAATGGAAATGAAAATAATTTGTTCCACATTGACTTCTATGGCATGCAATACCGCATGTGGCCAGAGGTGGGGGGGCGCCGGAGAGACTCGGAAATGGTCTGAGATCGTTCGGCTGCCCTCGGAAACCCCCGGAAAGGCTTGAAAACACTTAGGAACTGAGTATTTCAGAATATTTCCGAGTGTTTCCGAACGGCTCTGATCGACTCCGGCACCCCCACACCTCTGGCCAAATGCGGTACTGCACACCTCAGAGGCTTGAATCCTGCTCGTTTTGGGAGACAACACTCGCAAACCGAGTCAGGATTTAAAAAAAAAATACAGTGCTCGTATTGCGAAACGCTCGTTAACCGCCTTACTCGCAATCCGAGGTTCCACTGTACACACATACACTGACGGGAGAGGAGAGAGGGCTCGATCTGCACCTCTTCCCCCGCCTCTACCCCTCTGTGTCTGCCCACTCTCCAATCCCAGGCACTGTGCCTCAGAAAAGTAAAGTTGGGGCTGGAAATTTGAAGTCCAGCAGCCTCAGATAGACTTGGATGAGAGGTGCTGACTGCCAAGGGGTGAGTGAGCTCACCATCCATCCCTGTCTGTGACTGTAGTCTCCCCCCTTCTCTCTCCTGCCTCTGAGTGAGTACACTAAGGTAAATCAGAGTTCTCAAAGCACCCCTTACATCAGAGTTCCCCTTAACACCAGAGGCCACAGTGTTCCCCCTTACATCAGAGTCTTCTCCGTACATCAGAGTTCTCAGTGTTCCCCCGTACATCAGAGTCCTCTCCGTACATCAGAGTTCTCAGTGTTCCCTCTTACATCAGAGTCTTCTCCGTACATCAGAGTTCTCAGTGTTCCCCCTTACATCAGAGTCCTCTCCATACATCAGAGTTCTCAGTGTTCCCTCTTACATCAGAGGCCCCAGTGTACCGCCTTACATCAGAATCCTCTCCGTGCATCAGAGTTCTCAGTGCTCCCCCTTAAATCAGGGTTCCCAGAGCATCCCTTATGTCAGGGTCCCCAGAGTTCTCCTTTAGATCAGAGTCTGCAGAGTCTCCCCTTACAGTGAAAGGGAACTCTGCGAGTTCAATTGTAAAAGGGGAATTCTGTGGACTCTGATGTAAAGGGGAATTCTGTGGACTCTGATGTAGACGGGAACTCTGTGGACTTTGGTGTAAAGGGGGAACTCTGTGGACTTTGATGTGAAGGGGGAACTCTGTGGACTCTGATTTAAAGGGGGAACTCTGTGGAATCTGATTTAAAGGGGGAACTCTGTGGACTCTGATTTAAAAGGGGGAACTCTGTGGACTCTCATGTAAAGGGGGAACTCTGTGGACTCTGATTTAAAGGGGGAACTCTGTGGACTCTGATGTAAAGGGGGAACTCTGTGGACTCTGATTTAAAGGGGGAACTCTGTGGACTCTGATGTAAAGGGGGAACTCTGTGGACTCTGATGTAAAGGGGGAACTCTGTGGACTCTGATGTAAAGGGGGAACTCTGTGGACTCTGATTTAAAGGGGGAACTCTGTGGACTCTGATGTAAAGGGGGAACTCTGTGGACTCTGATTTAAAGGGGGAACTCTGTGGACTCTGATTTAAAGGGGGAACTCTGTGGACTCTGATTTAAAGGGGGAACTCTGTGGACTCTGATTTAAAGGGGGAACTCGGTGGACTTTGATGTAAAAGGGGAATTTTGTGATTAACTTCATATGATTAGAAATGTTATTTAATAGCAAAATATATGTATCGTTTATACTATAAAAAAATTTGAGTGCGCCACTAAAGTGTTCGGGTCTGACTTGGAAAAAAAGGTGGCAACCCTCCCCCCCCCCCCCTCCAATAACAAATTATTATTATTATACATTTAGGTATATAGCTCTGACATATAAAGCTGTGCTGTACACAGAGTCTCTGTACCAGAAGAGCTTACACTCTAATGCCCCCTCCCCCACAGTCACACACTATTATTATTATACATGTATATAGCTCTGACATATACCGCAGATATCATTGAATATAATCTACCTGTATGAAGGGGTGTACAGCAGCATTTACAACAAGGAACTATTTATTATCATGATCAATATTTCCTGTTTTTTTTTTTTTTAATCCAGAAAGGAAAGATAATACAACTGTCTCTAAGAATCTTAATACTTACTACGTGTTCTCCGGGATTCCCCTCGTCCTTCTCTGCTTGGTGGTGGTGATTCTGTGCTGGAGATGTGCGCCTAGAAAAGGTGAGGAAGCCGAATTCTCTGTGTCAGGTGACATTCTGGGGTTTATTTACTAAAGGCAAATCCACGGTGCACTACAAGGACACTTGGAAGTGCAGTCCCTGTAGATCTGAGCGGAAGATCTAAGATGAGGGGAAGCTCTGCTGATTTCTATCATCCAATCATGTGCAAGCAAAAATGCTTTTTTTTTTTTTTAAATTTCCATGAATGTTCCCCTCAGATCTACAGCGACTGCACTTAGGCTACTTTCACACTGAGGCGCTGGATGCGCTGGCGGTATAGCGGCGCTATTTTTAGCGACGCTATATCGTCATTTTCGATTTGCGGGCCCTAGTGGGGTGATTTTAACCCCCGCTAGCACCCAAAAAAGGGTTAAAAACGCTCGCAAAAACACCTCTTTGCGGCGTTTTGGAGGAGCTACCCCATTGATTTCAATGAGCAGGGGCGCTATAGGAGCGCTATTTTTACCGCTCCTATCGCGCCTCAAAGATGCGGCTGACAGGAGTTTTTTTACCCTCCTGCCAGCGCACCGCTCCAGTGTGAAAGCCCTCGGGCTTTTACACCGGATACAGCGGAGCGGCTTTTTCAGGGCGCATTGCAGGCGCTATTTTTTGCGCAATAGCGCCTGCAAAGCGCCTCAGTGTGAAAGGGGCCTTACAAGTGCACTTGTGGTGCAAAGTGGATTTGCCTTTAGTAAATAACCCCCAGTGTATTAATAAATTATTCCATCTTTGTGATACTTTTCATTTATCCTTTAGAATCGCAGACACAACCTGCAGAGGAGGGAGATGGACTCACATATACACAGGTTAGTGACAGAGCTCCTACATATATTAGATGTCCTGCAGTAGTTTGTGTCTCTGCCCCTCCCACAATGGTGAGATTTCCTGCAGTAGTTTGTGTCTCTGCCCCTCCCACAATGGTGAGATTTCTCTGCAGTAGTTTCTGTCTCTGCCCCTCCCACAGTGATGACATTTCCTGCAGTAGTTTGTGTCTCTGCCCCTCCCACAATGGGGAGATTTCCTGCAGTAGTTTGTGTCTCTGCCCCTCCCACAATGGGGAGATTTCATTGCAGTAGTTTGTGTCTCTGCCCCTCCCACAATAGAGAGATTTCCTGCAGTAGTTTGTGTCTCTGCCCCTCCCACAATGGTGAATTTCCTGCAGTAGTTTGTGTCTCTGCCCCTCCCACAATGGTGAGATTTCCTGCAGTAGTTTGTGTCTCTGCCCCTCCCACAATAGAGAGATTTCCTGCAGTAGTTTGTGTCTCTGCCCCTCCCACAATGGTGAGATTTCCCGCAGTAGTTTGTGTCTCTGCCCCTCCCACAATGGTGAGATTTCCCTGCACTAGTTTGTGTCTCTGCCCCTCCCACAATGGTGAGATTTCCCGCAGTAGTTTGTGTCTCTGCCCCTCCCACAATGGTGAGATTTCCTGCAGTAGTTTGTGTCTCTGCCCCTCCCACAATGGTGAGATTTCCTGCAGTAGTTTGTGTCTCTGCCCCTCCCACAATGGTGAGATTTCCCTGCAGTAGTTTGTGTCTCTGCCCCTCCCACAATGGTGAGATTTCCCGCAGTAGTTTGTGTCTCAGCCCCTCCCACAATGGTGAGATTTCCCCACAGTAGTTTGTGTCTCTGCCCCTCCCACAATGGTGAGATTTCCTGCAGTAGTTTGTGTCTCTGCCCCTCCCACAATGGTGAGATTTCTCTGCAGTAGTTTCTGTCTCTGCCCCTCCCACAGTGATGACATTTCCTGCAGTAGTTTGTGTCTCTGCCCCTCCCACAATGGGGAGATTTCCTGCAGTAGTTTGTGTCTCTGCCCCTCCCACAATGGGGAGATTTCATTGCAGTAGTTTGTGTCTCTGCCCCTCCCACAATAGAGAGATTTCCTGCAGTAGTTTGTGTCTCTGCCCCTCCCACAATGGTGAATTTCCTGCAGTAGTTTGTGTCTCTGCCCCTCCCACAATGGTGAGATTTCCTGCAGTAGTTTGTGTCTCTGCCCCTCCCACAATAGAGAGATTTCCTGCAGTAGTTTGTGTCTCTGCCCCTCCAACAATGGTGAGATTTCCCGCAGTAGTTTGTGTCTCTGCCCCTCCCACAATGGTGAGATTTCCCTGCACTAGTTTGTGTCTCTGCCCCTCCCACAATGGTGAGATTTCCCGCAGTAGTTTGTGTCTCTGCCCCTCCCACAATGGTGAGATTTCCTGCAGTAGTTTGTGTCTCTGCCCCTCCCACAATGGTGAGATTTCCTGCAGTAGTTTGTGTCTCTGCCCCTCCCACAATGGTGAGATTTCCCTGCAGTAGTTTGTGTCTCTGCCCCTCCCACAATGGTGAGATTTCCCGCAGTAGTTTGTGTCTCAGCCCCTCCCACAATGGTGAGATTTCCCCACAGTAGTTTGTGTCTCTGCCCCTCCCACAATGGTGAGATTTCCCTGCACTAGTTTGTGTCTCTGCCCCTCCCACAATGGTGAGATTTCCTGCAGTAGTTTGTGTCTCAGCCCCTCCCACAATGGTGAGATTTCCCCACAGTAGTTTGTGTCTCTGCCCCTCCCACAATGGTGAGATTTCCTGCAGTAGTTTGTGTCTCTGCCCCTCCCACAATGGTGAGATTTCCTGCAGTAGTTTGTGTCTCTGCCCCTCCCACAATGGTGAGATTTCCCTGCAGTAGTTTGTGTCTCTGCCCCTCCCACAATGGTGAGATTTCCTGCAGTAGTTTGTGTCTCTGCCCCTCCCACAATGGTGAGATTTCCTGCAGTAGTTTGTGTCTCTGCCCCTCCCACAATGGAGAGATTTCCTGCAGTAGTTTGTGTCTCTGCCCCTCCCACAATGGTGAGATTTCCTGCAGTAGTTTGTGTCTCTGCCCCTCCCACAATGGTGAGATTTCCTGCAGTAGTTTGTGTCTCTGCCCCTCTCACAATGGTGAGATTTCCTGCAGTAGTTTGTGTCTCTGCCCCTCCCACAATGGGGAGATTTCCCTGCAGTAGTTTGTGTCTCTGCCCCTCCCACAATGGTGAGATTTCCCGCAGTAGTTTGTGTCTCAGCCCCTCCCACAATGGTGAGATTTCCCCACAGTAGTTTGTGTCTCTGCCCCTCCCACAATGGTGAGATTTCCTGCAGTAGTTTGTGTCTCTGCCCCTCCCACAATGGTGAGATTTCCTGCAGTAGTTTGTGTCTCAGCCCCTCCCACAATGGTGAGATTTCCTGCAGTAGTTTGTGTCTCTGCCCCTCCCACAATGGTGAGATTTCCTGCAGTAGTTTGTGTCTCTGCCCCTCCCACAATGGTGAGATTTCCTGCAGTAGTTTGTGTCTCTGCCCCTCCCACAATGGAGAGATTTCCTGCAGTAGTTTGTGTCTCTGCCCCTCCCACAATGGTGAGATTTCCTGCAGTAGTTTGTGTCTCTGCCCCTCCCACAATGGTGAGATTTCCTGCAGTAGTTTGTGTCTCTGCCCCTCCCACAATGGTGAGATTTCCTGCAGTAGTTTGTGTCTCTGCCCCTCCCACAATGGTGAGATTTCCTGCAGTAGTTTGTGTCTCTGCCCCTCCCACAATGGAGAGATTTCCTGCAGTAGTTTGTGTCTCTGCCCCTCCCACAATGGTGAGATTTCCTGCAGTAGTTTGTGTCTCTGCCCCTCCCACAATGGTGAGATTTCCTGCAGTAGTTTGTGTCTCTGCCCCTCCCACAATGGAGAGATTTCCTGCAGTAGTTTGTGTCTCTGCCCCTCCCACAATGGTGAGATTTCCCTGCAGTAGTTTGTGTCTCTGCCCCTCCCACAATGGTGAGATTTCCCGCAATAGTTTGTGTCTCTGCCCCTCCCACAATGGTGAGATTTCCTGCAGTAGTTTGTGTCTCTGCCCCTCCCACAATGGTGAGATTTCCCGCAGTAGTTTGTGTCTCTGCCCCTCCCACAATGGTGAGATTTCCCTGCAGTAGTTTGTGTCTCTGCCCCTCCCACAATGGTGAGATTTCCCGCAGTAGTTTGTGTCTCAGCCCCTCCCACAATGGTGAGATTTCCCCACAGTAGTTTGTGTCTCTGCCCCTCCCACAATGGTGAGATTTCCTGCAGTAGTTTGTGTCTCTGCCCCTCCCACAATGGTGAGATTTCCTGCAGTAGTTTGTGTCTCTGCCCCTCCCACAATGGTGAGATTTCCCCACAGTAGTTTGTGTCTCTGCCCCTCCCACAATGGTGAGATTTCCCCGCAGTAGTTTGTGTCTCTGCCCCTCCCACAATGGTGAGATTTCCTGCAGTAGTTTGTGTCTCTGCCCCTCCCACAATGGTGAGATTTCCCTGCAGTAGTTTGTGTCTCTGCCCCTCCCACAATGGTGAGATTTCCTGCAGTAGTTTGTGTCTCTGCCCCTCCCACAATGGTGAGATTTCCTGCAGTAGTTTGTGTCTCTGCCCCTCCCACAATGGTGAGATTTCCTGCAGTAGTTTGTGTCTCTGCCCCTCCCACAATGGTGAGATTTCCTGCAGTAGTTTGTGTCTCTGCCCCTCCCACAATGGTGAGATTTCCTGCAGTAGTTTGTGTCTCTGCCCCTCCCACAATGGTGAGATTTCCTGCAGTAGTTTGTGTCTCTGCCCCTCCCACAATGGTGAGATTTCCTGCAGTAGTTTGTGTCTCTGCCCCTCCCACAATGGTGAGATTTCCCTGCAGTAGTTTGTGTCTCTGCCCCTCCCACAATGGTGAGATTTCCCGCAGTAGTTTGTGTCTCAGCCCCTCCCACAATGGTGAGATTTCCCCACAGTAGTTTGTGTCTCTGCCCCTCCCACAATGGTGAGATTTCCCCGCAGTAGTTTGTGTCTCTGCCCCTCCCACAATGGTGAGATTTCCTGCAGTAGTTTGTGTCTCTGCCCCTCCCACAATGGGGAGATTTCCTGCAGTAGTTTGTGTCTCTACCTCTCCCACAATGGTGAGATTTCCTGCAGTAGTTTGTGTCTCCGCCCCTCCCACAATGGTGAGATTTCCTGCAGTAGTTTGTGTCTCCGCCCCTCCCACAATGGTGAGATTTCCTGCAGTAGTTTGTGTCTCTGCCCCTCCCACAATGGTGAGATTTCCTGCAGTAGTTTGTGTCTCTGCCCCTCCCACAATGGTGAGATTTCCTGCAGTAGTTTGTGTCTCTGCCCCTCCCACAATGGTGAGATTTCCTGCAGTAGTTTGTGTCTCTGCCCCTCCCACAATGGTGAGATTTCTCTGCAGTAGTTTGTGTCTCTGCCCCTCCCACAATGGTGAGATTTCCCTGCAGTAGTTTGTGTCTCTGCCCCTCCCACAATGGTGAGATTTCCATGCAGTAGTTTGTGTCTCTGCCCCTCCCACAATGGTGAGATTTCCTGCAGTAGTTTGTGTCTCTGCCCCTCCCACAATGGTGAGATTTCCCTGCAGTAGTTTGTGTGTCTGCCCCTCCCACAATGGTGAGATTTCCCTGCAGTAGTTTGTGTCTCTGCCCCTCCCACAATGGTGAGATTTCCCTGCAGTAGTTTGTGTCTCTGCCCCTCCCACAATGGTGAGATTTCCCTGCAGTAGTTTGTGTCTCTGCCCCTCCCACAATGGTGAGATTTCCCTGCAGTAGTTTGTGTCTCTGCCCCTCCCACAATGGTGAGATTTCCTGCAGTAGTTTGTGTCTCTGCCCCTCCCACAATGGTGAGATTTCCTGCAGTAGTTTGTGTCTCTGCCCCTCCCACAATGGTGAGATTTCCTGCAGTAGTTTGTGTCTCTGCCCCTCCCACAATGGTGAGATTTCTCTGCAGTAGTTTGTGTCTCTGCCCCTCCCACAATGGTGAGATTTCCCTGCAGTAGTTTGTGTCTCTGCCCCTCCCACAATGGTGAGATTTCCCTGCAGTAGTTTGTGTCTCTGCCCCTCCCACAATGGTGAGATTTCCTGCAGTAGTTTGTGTCTCTGCCCCTCCCACAATGGTGAGATTTCCCTGCAGTAGTTTGTGTGTCTGCCCCTCCCACAATGGGGAGATTTCCTGCAGTAGTTTGTGTCTCTGCCCCTCCCACAATGGTGAGATTTCCTGCAGTAGTTTGTGTCTCTGCCCCTCCCACAATGGTGAGATTTCCTGCAGTAGTTTGTGTCTCTGCCCCTCCCACAATGGTGAGATTTCTCTGCAGTAGTTTGTGTCTCTGCCCCTCCCACAATGGTGAGATTTCCCTGCAGTAGTTTGTGTCTCTGCCCCTCCCACAATGGTGAGATTTCCCTGCAGTAGTTTGTGTCTCTGCCCCTCCCACAATGGTGAGATTTCCTGCAGTAGTTTGTGTCTCTGCCCCTCCCACAATGGTGAGATTTCCCTGCAGTAGTTTGTGTCTCTGCCCCTCCCACAATGGTGAGATTTCCTGCAGTAGTTTGTGTCTCTGCCCCTCCCACAATGGTGAGATTTCCTGCAGTAGTTTGTGTCTCTGCCCCTCCCACAATGGTGAGATTTCCTGCAGTAGTTTGTGTCTCTGCCCCTCCCACAATGGTGAGATTTCCTGCAGTAGTTTGTGTCTCTGCCCCTCCCACAATGGTGAGATTTCCCCACAGTAGTTTGTGTCTCTGCCCCTCCCACAATGGGGAGATTTCTCTGCAGTAGATTGTGTCTCTGCCCCTCCCACAATGGTGAGATTTCCTGCAGTAGTTTGTGTCTCTGCCCCTCCCACAATGGTGAGATTTCCTGCAGTAGTTTGTGTCTCTGCCCCTCCCACAATGGTGAGATTTCCTGCAGTAGTTTGTGTCTCTGCCCCTCCCACAATGGTGAGATTTCCTGCAGTAGTTTGTGTCTCTGCCCCTCCCACAATGGTGAGATTTCCTGCAGTAGTTTGTGTCTCTGCCCCTCCCACAATGGTGAGATTTCCCTGCAGTAGTTTGTGTCTCTGCCCCTCCCACAATGGTGAGATTTCCCCACAGTAGTTTGTGTCTCTACCCCTCCCACAATGGTGAGATTTCCTGCAGTAGTTTGTGTCTCTGCCCCTCCCACAATGGTGAGATTTCCTGCAGTAGTTTGTGTCTCTGCCCCTCCCACAATGGTGAGATTTCCCCACAGTAGTTTGTGTCTCTACCCCTCCCACAATGGTAAGATTTCCTGCAGTAGTTTGTGTCTCTGCCCCTCCCACAATGGTGAGATTTCCTGCAGTAGTTTGTGTCTCTGCCCCTCCCACAATGGTGAGATTTCCTGCAGTAGTTTGTGTCTCTGCCCCTCCCACAATGGTGAGATTTCCTGCAGTAGTTTGTGTCTCTGCCCCTCCCACAATGGTGAGATTTCCTGCAGTAGTTTGTGTCTCTGCCCCTCCCACAATGGTGAGATTTCCTGCAGTAGTTTGTGTCTCTGCCCCTCCCACAATGGTGAGATTTCCCTGCAGTAGTTTGTGTCTCTGCCCCTCCCACAATGGTGAGATTTCCCCACAGTAGTTTGTGTCTCTACCCCTCCCACAATGGTGAGATTTCCTGCAGTAGTTTGTGTCTCTGCCCCTCCCACAATGGTGAGATTTCCTGCAGTAGTTTGTGTCTCTGCCCCTCCCACAATGGTGAGATTTCCCCACAGTAGTTTGTGTCTCTACCCCTCCCACAATGGTAAGATTTCCTGCAGTAGTTTGTGTCTCTGCCCCTCCCACAATGGTGAGATTTCCTGCAGTAGTTTGTGTCTCTGCCCCTCCCACAATGGTGAGATTTCCCCACAGTAGTTTGTGTCTCTGCCCCTCCCACAATGGTGAGATTTCCTGCAGTAGTTTGTGTCTCTGCCCCTCCCACAATGGTGAGATTTCCTGCAGTAGTTTGTGTCTCTGCCCCTCCCACAATGGTGAGATTTCCCCACAGTAGTTTGTGTCTCTACCCCTCCCACAATGGTGAGATTTCCTGCAGTAGTTTGTGTCTCTACCCCTCCCACAATGGTAAGATTTCCTGCAGTAGTTTGTGTCTCTGCCCCTCCCACAATGGTGAGATTTCCTGCAGTAGTTTGTGTCTCTGCCCCTCCACAATGGAGAGATTTCCTGCAGTAGTTTGTGTCTCTGCCTCTCCCACAATGGTGAGATTTCCTGCAGTAGTTTGTGTCTCTGCCTCTCCCACAATGGTGAGATTTCCTGCAGTAGTTTGTGTCTCTGCCCCTCCCACAATGGTGAGATTTCCTGCAGTAGTTTGTGTCTCTGCCCCTCCCACAATGGAGAGATTTCCTGCAGTAGTTTGTGTCTCTGCCCTTCATGATATCATTGAAGTATCACTCCACTCCCCATATACAGTATGGTTTGACACACACTTTAGACCCCTTTCACACTGGAGTGCTTCCACACTGGGGCGCTGCGCTGGCAGGGCGTCAGGAAAAGTCCTGCAAGCAGCTTCTTTGCAGCGCATTAGGAGCGGTGAATACATCGCTCCAAAAACGCCCCTGCCCTTTGAAATCAATGGACCGGCAAAGCGGCACTTTGCGGGGCGCTTTTAAGCCCTTTTTCCAGATGCTAGTGGGGGTTAAAAGCACCCCGTTATCGGGCGAAAAGCGCCGCAAAAAGGACGGTAAAGCGCCACCAAAAATAGCAGGGTTTTACACGGGAGCTTTCAGTGTGATAGCAGCCTTAAAAACAAAAAAATTGTGCAAAAAAGAGTCTATATATAAAATGTGTTCAGAATCTTCATAAAGTGCCGTCTGTGTTGTTATGATCTTCTTGATAAAGTTGAATAAAAAGTGCAAATCCGTGCTCCCCTTTCCTCATGTGCCCTCACTCACCGACCCCTAGCGGGATATGCGCTCGTAGTATTTGTTTGAGGGTCCTCCAGATCATATCATACCTCCCAACTTTGTAAAGTCCCTTCGCGGGACATTCTGATGTCCCCTCTCCCCTGCCAACCAGAGTTGCCACAGAAGTTGTTGAGCGGGGGGGGGGGGGGGGGGGGTGATGGTTGCCGCCGGAACATTTAAAAAAAAAAAAAAGACTTGCAAAAAAGAAGCGGGGGGGGGGGGGGTTTGGGGCGTGGCGGGGGGCCGCCGATCGGGGGGGCATACTACTGCGCCGATCGCGGGGGGGGGCTCTTACCTGCTGCTGCTGCTCCTCTTCTTCTCTTCATGTTTCCTGCTGTGCGGGAAACATGATAGTCTCGCGGGAGTGCGGGAAGGAGGAGCCTCTGCGGGTAAAACCCGCACAATCCGTGCCAGTTGGGAGGTATGCTCCAGATGTCTGTCTACCATCTGTTATATCTTTACCCACTTCAGCCCTGGACCATTTGGCTGGTTAACCACTCGATGACCCCTTCACGGTATATATACGTCGGCAGAATGGCTCGTACAGGCACAATCACGTACCTGTACGTGGCCCTTTAACTGCCGATGTCAGGGTCGCGCGAGCGCCGCCGCCGCCGGCGGCACGCTCGCAACCCCCCTGCCTTCCCCGTGAGTGGGACCGCAGGTCCCGTGGACTCGATCGCCGCGGGGATCCCCGCGATCGTCTCATGGAGGCTCGGAGCGGGGAGATGTGTGTGTAAACACAGCATCTCCCCGCTCCTCTACTGACAATGTTAGCGATCTCCGCTCTGTGTAATCAGAGCGGAGATCGGTGACGTGTCAGTGGTAGCCACGCCCCCCCCCCTCAGTTAGAAACACACCCCTAGGCACACTTAACCCCTCCAGCGCCCCTAGTGGTTAACCCCTTCACTGCCAGTGTCATTTTCATAGTAACCAGTGCATTTTTATTGCACTGATCGCTGTGAAAATGACAATGGTCCCAAAAATGTGTCAAAAGTGTCCGATGTGTCCGCCATAATGTCGCAGTCACGACAAAAATCGCTGATCGCCGCCATAACTAGTAAAAAAAATAAAATAATAAAAATGCCTTAAAACTATCCCCTATTTTGTAATTGCTATAATTTTTGCGCAAACCAATCAATAAACGCCGATTGCAATTTTTTTTACCAAAAGTATGTAGAAGAATACGTATCGGCCGAAACTGAGGAAAAAAAATGTTTTTTTATTTATTTTTTGGGGATATTTATTATAGAAAAAAGTGAAAAATATGTCATTTTTTTCGAAATTTTCGCTCTATTTTTGTTTATAGCGCAAAAAATAAAAACCGCAGAGGTGATCAAATACCACCAAAAGAAAGCTCTATTTGTGGGGGAAAAAGGACGCCAATTTTGATTGGGAGCCACGTCGCACGACCGCGCAATTGTCAGTTAAAGCGACGCAGTGCCGAATCGCAAAAAGGGGCCTGGTCTTTATGCTGCGTATTGGTCCGGGGCTTAAGTGGTTAAAGACCAGGCCCCTTTTTGCGATTCGGCACTGCGTCGCTTTAACTGACAATTGCGCAGTCATGCGACTTGGCTCCTAAACAAAATTGACGTCCTTTTTTTTCCACAAATAGAGCTTTCTTTTGGTGGTATTTGATCGCCTCTGTGGTTTTTATTTTTTGCGCTATAAACAAAAATAGAGCGAAAATTTGGAAAAAAATTCAATATTTTTTACTTTTTGCTATAATAAATATATTAAAAAAAAGTTTTTTCCTCAGTTTAGGCCGATACGTATTCTTCTATATATTTTTGGTAAAAAAAAAATCGCAATCGGCGTTTATTGATTGGTTTGCGCAAAGGTTATAGCGTTTACAAAATAGGGGATAGTTTTATGGCATTTTTATAAATTATTTTTTCTTACTAGTAATGGCGGCGATCAGCGATTTTTTTCATGACTTCGACATTATGGCGGACACATCGGACACTTTTGGCACCATTGTCATTTTCACAGCGATCATTGCTATAAAAATGCACTGGTTACTGTGAAAATGACACTGGCAGTGAAGGGGTTAACCACAAGGTGGCGCTAAAGGGGTTAAGTGTGCTCTGATCAGTGTTTCTAACTGAGGGGGGTTGGGCTCTGTGTCACATGACACTAGGGTGACCACGTGTCCCGGATTGCCCGGGACAGTCCCGCATTTTGCAGGTCTGTCCCAGGCACCTGCATTCCAGGACAATACAGTGTCCCGGAATGAAACTGACACAGCCACCCCCCGGGCTAATCTGATGCCCCCAAAAAAGCCGCCACACCACCGCTTTACTCACTGACCGTACTTGTCCTGGCCGGGAATGCCTGGAAGAGCACAATCCCCGCCCCCTGCTTGTGATTGGAGAAATCATAAATCCCGCCTCTTGTGTCCAATCACTGTGCTGTGATTCGTTACAGCACAAGCTGATTTTTGGGAAGGGTGGGTGTCCCTGAATGGTAGTTTGGAAATGTGGTCACCCTACATGACACCGATCTCCGCTCCGAGTACACGGAGCCGAGATCTGTGTCATTGTCACTAGGCAGAGCGGGGAGATGCTTGTTTACACAAGCATCTCCCCGCTCTATACCTCCGTGAGACGATCGCGGGGATCCCCACGGCGATCGAGTCCGCGGGACCCGCGATCCGACTCACGGGGAAGGTAGCGGGGTCGCGAGCGTGCCGCCGGCGGCACGCGCGCGACCCCCACGTCGGGCAGTTAAAGGGGACGTACAGGTACATTGATGTGCCTGTCCGTACCATTCTGCCGACGTATATCTACTGGAGGCGGTCCTTAAGTGGTTAAGGTTAGGCAGCCCCTTAATATCTCAGGCAGGTAATACATGGAGGAGATGAGAGAATATTCATAGTGTAACGCCGTTTTTTTAGAATAAAAATGTATAAAACAATTACACTCACATTTACAAAAGGTTAAACACGCATAGGAAACGACTCAATGGTCCGTGTCTCGTGGTTTGCGTTCCATTAAGACACTTGTTGGAACGCAAACCACGAGACACAGACCATTGAGTCACTTCCTATGCGTGTTTAACCTTTTGTAAATGTGAGGGTAATTATTTTATACATTTTTATTCTAAATAAACGGAGGGGGTAAGTCCCCTTATATCAGCCCCCTCCCCTTAGAGACCCCCCTTATTATATCAGAGTCACCTTATATCAGCACCCTCCAATACAGATCCCCATTAGTTTAGAGTGCCTTTATATTAGCACCCCCCCTTAGAGACCCTCCGTTAGAGCAGAGTACCCTTCATAGGTGTGCGCAGCCTATTGCATTAGGGTGTGCACCCCAAAGCTCCAACACATATGCTTTTGGCATATTTACCGGCCCCTTCCCCGCTCTCCATTCTGAAACAATGGGGGGAAGGGGGTGCAAGGGAGCACATGGGGGACCAGGGCAATAGAAGGAAATGGAACAGGAAAAGGAGGGGTGCCATATATTAGTACCGATCCGCTATATTTCCCTCCTGTGGCAGCTGAATGTTGACAAAAGGGAGAGGAGGAGAAGCCTACTTTCAGCTGCTCCAGGAGGATAATACAGATCGGTTCCACTAAATTCCACCCCCGCCACCTCTCATGTCCAGGTTCTGAGGGTCGGCAAGGAAGGATTGCGGTTTACCTGTCACCTGCCCACCATTGACAGGTTGCCAACCCCAGGATTAGGGTGTGCCCAGGCACACCTGGCACACCCCTTGCACACGCTTACGTTCCCCTTATATCAACAACCCCCATTAGAGACCAAGAGTTGGTTCTGATATAAGGGGGACTCTTATCTAATGGGGATCTGCAATTGGTGGCTGCTGATATAAGGCAACTGTGATATAATGGGGGGTCTCTAAGGGGTGCACTGATATAAGGGGACTCTGATCTAATGGGGGTCTCTATGGGGGCCCATGTATTATGAAGGGGGTGACACTCTCCTCTGTATTTTGAAGGTGTGGCTTGGAGGAAAGGGCCCCAGGACTAGAGGAAAGGGCCCTGGCAAGGGGGATCAAAGGGGCTCTTCATGGTTTCTTGCACTGGGGCCCTGAAGGTTTTAGTTATGCCTCTGGCTATAGCTATAATAAAAAGTTTTTGGGATACATTATAACTTGATAAATTATAATCCAGGTATTGTTAATTTGCACCAACAAGCAGAAGTACCCCCTGAATCTGTTGGGAGTTCCCCCCTTGTACACAGAACACTGGTTGAGAAGCTCTCACTGTGTTACAGGTCCATTTATAACATTGCATCTAATCGGAAAATACTGACGCCATTAATACTTTCTCCCATTTCCTGTTTTGTTCCTCCAGGAGAATGACTGTGATGAGCTCCATTATTCCACCATTATGCATCGTCCAGCCGGCCAACAGAAGAGGGAGGAGAGCAACGCCATGACAGGGACAGATGAGGTGGTGTATGCTCCAGTGAGGACATTGACTCCTTACCAACCCTTCACATGTGACCCAACGAACATGGACCTAGACTTGGAGGCCACCATGAGGATGTCCACACCATATACCAGACATCTCGAGCTGGGAATAATATGCCTACCTACCTCACAAAGACCAGACAGCAGAACCCTGGTAAAGAACCAACTACAACCAAACCATATTCATTGACTGATCGATTACTCTAACCGGCTTCTGGGGAAGTCAATGGGAACACCACTGTTGCTAGCTACCTGTTTGCTCACTCTCTTTAATTTTAACATTGGTCTCAGCCCCAACCTTCCCATCAGTCTTTCACATTTGTACAGGCTAAAATAGTTCATTTCAGTGTGCATTAGAAGCCCGTGGGTGGAACAAGAGGAATGCATCTATTCTCCCCATCAGTGTTATTGTGGTAATTGATTTGAAGATAAGAAGCCCAGGCACACTTCTCCTCTACTGACCGACAGACCACCATACACATGGGGCGAATGTTGCCCGTTTTATTTTTAACCAGCCCATGTCTTCCTGACATTCAATCCATGTGTGCTTAAGGGAGACTAAGGGTGCACTCACACTGGGCACAGTAGAAATGAACCATGCCCAAACCATGCCCAATTTTCCCTCCTGCCCACCCATCCGCTGGTCTGCACTCACACTGGTCAATGGCTCCTGGTTACACTAATATCATTACCTTAGGACCATACAAACAAGGAGTTTGCCTCGGCATCACCAAACCTCTGCTTTGAAGCTGTGGTCCTGGGATGCTATGCTAAACCATTTCCAGGCACAGTTCTGAGCACCCACACTACCCAAGCGTAGTACAGCATTTCACTTTGTATAGTCTTGGATACCCTGGATGGGCCAGGCGGCGCCGAACACTGGAGGCACCGGGGGGCTGTTACACAAACGCGCCCATAGGAGCTACAGTTGTCTTTCAACAGGTGGGGACTAATATGGGTGGTTGCTGGTCTGTATAATACTACTTAGACAAGGTAGCCTCAGTCTCTAGGCTGACTTTGAGGTGGAATCATCTCTCACAATTGTGGATATGGTAAGGACTCTTTAGGATTGAGCTATGTCTCTCTTTTCTTTGGCCCATGGTAACTCTGGAGGAGCTGCAGAGATCCACAGCTCAGGTGGGAGAATCTGACCACAGGACAACTATTAGTCGTGCTCTCCACAAATCTGCCCTTTATGGAAGAGTGACAAGAAGAAAGACATTGGTGAAAGAAAGTCATAAGAAGTCCTGTTTGCAGTTTGTGAGAAGCCATGTGGGGGACACAGCAAACATGTGGGGGACACAGCAATCATGTGGGGGACACAGCAAACATGTGGAAGAAGGTGATCTGGTCAGATGACACCAAAATGTAACTTTTTGGCCTAAAAGCAAAACGCTATGTGCGGGGGAAAACTAACACTGCACATCACCCTGAACACACCATCCCCACCGTGAAACATGGTGGCCGCAGCATCATGTTGCAGGGATGCTTTTTCAGCAGGGACAGGGAAGCTGGTCAGAGTTGATGGGAAGATGGATGGAGCCAAATACAGAGAAATCTTAGAAGACAACCCGTTAGAGTCTGCAAAAGAGTCTGCGGAGGTTCACCTTCCAGCAGGACAACGACCCTAAACATACAGCCAGAGCTACAAAAGAATGGTTTAGATCAGGGGTCTCCAAACTTTTTAAGCAAACGGCCAGTTTACTGTTATTCAGGCTTTAGGGGGCCGGACTGTGCCCTGTGAGAGTAGAAAATGCCCCGGCATCAGTGCCCCATCATTGGTTTTAATGGGAGAAATAGTGACCCATTGTTGATATCAATAAGGAAATTAGTACTCCATTGATGGTGTCAGTAGCAATAGGGGGGATGGTGCCCCATCATTGGTGTGAATTGGTGGAATAGTGCCCCAAGGGCCAGATAAAAACAAGCAAAGGGCCAGATCTGGCCCCTGGGCCGCAATTTGGAGACCACTGGTTTAGATCAAAGCATATTCATGTGTTAGACTGGCCCAGTCACAGTCCAGACCTAAATCCCATTGAGAATTTGTGGGAAGACTTGAAAATTGCTGTTCACAGATGCTCTCCATCCAATCTGACAGAGCTTGAGATATTTTACAAAGAAGAATGGGCAGAAATGTCCCTCTCTAGATATGCAAAGCTGGTAGAGACATCCCCAAAAAGACTTGCAGCTGTAATTGCAGAGAAAGGGGGTTCTACAAAGTATTGACTCCGGGGGGCGCTATACAAATGCCCCCCCCCCCACTTTTCACATATTTATTTGTATCATTTATCATTTTCCTCCAACTTCACAATTATGTGTCACTTTGTGTTGGTCTATCACATAAATTCCCAATAAAACACATTTACCGTATTTGCCGGCATATAAGGCGACTGGGCGTATAAGACGACCCCCTAATTTTCCAGCTAAAATGTTGGTTTTGGTATATACTCACCGTATAAGACGACCCCCTTCCGACTAGTCATGCCTCACCTCACTGTCCCATTACATGCCTCGCTGTGCCATTACATGCCTCACTGTGCCATTGCTTGCCTCACCTCGATGATCCCATACCTTATCCCTGTATGCAGAGTCAGTCAGCCCGCGGGCGTCCATTGTTCAAAAGCCGCGCCTCCTTCTCGTGCTGTTCCGTGATAGGCGGAACACTCATTTTCCCAGCAGAGCCTCTGTTCAGTGTTCCGCCTATCACTGATGCCCTCTCGTCCGAGGGCGAGGACGAGAGGACATCCATGATAGGCGGAACACTGAACAGAGGTTCTGCTGGGAAAATAAGTGTTCCGCCTATCGCGGAACAGCACGAGGAGGAGGCGCGGCTTTTGAACAATGGACGGCCGCGGTCTGACTGAGACTCTGCATTAGGGATGAGCTTCGTGTTCGAGTCGAACATACGTTCGACTCGAACATCGGCTGTTCGATCGTTCGACGAAGATTGAACGATTTGGGCCGTTCGCGCCAAATTCGAGTGACGCGAACGGCCCACAATGCACTACGCCATCGCAGTGTCATCCAGGCGCTGTGATTGGCCAAGCATGCACTGTGACCCCGCATGCTTGGCCAATCACAGCGCTGGCAGCGAGGAGAGCAATGATTGGCCACAGGCAGGATGCCTGTGGCCAATTATTGCTGAGGGGGTTTAGTACACGCCCCACACTATAAAAGGCCGCCAGCGCGGCGGCCTTGTGCAGTGTGTTCCGGAGCAGGGAAAGAGAGGCATAGGCAGGGACAGTGTCATTTTTTTCCTTTACTAATCCTGGATTCCTTGTGTTTAGGGACAGATAAGGATAGGTAGGGAGAGTGTCAGTGTGTTATTCTGTGCTAAACCTTGTTTGTAGGGACAGAGAAGGACAGTGAGGGAAAGTGTCAGTGTGCTGTTCTGTGCTAAATCTTGTTTGTAGGGACAGAGAAGGACAGTGAGGGAAACTATCAGTGTGCTATTCTGTGCTAAACCTTGTTTGTAGGGACAGAGAAGGACAGTGAGGGAAAGTGTCAGTGTGCTATTCTGTGCTAAACCAATCTTGCTGAACCATATTTGAAATCCTTGAGTTTAGGGACAGAGAAGGACACTCGGGGAAACTATCAGTGTGCTATTCTGTGCTAAACCAATCTTGCTGAACCGTATTTGAAATCCTTGAGTTTAGGGACAGAGAAGGACATTCGTGGAAACTATCAGTGTGCTATTCTGTGCTAAATCTTGTTTGTAGGGACAGAGAAGGACAGTGAGGGAAACTATCAGTGTGCTATTCTGTGCTAAACCTTGTTTGTAGGGACAGAGAAGGACAGTGAGGGAAACTGTCAGTGTGCTATTCTGTGCTAAACCTTGTTTGTAGGGACAGAGAAGGACAGTGAGGGTAACTGTCAGTGTGCTATTCTGTGCTAAACCAATCTTGCTGAACCATATTTGAAATCCTTGAGTTTAGGGCCAGAGAAGGACACTCTGGGAAACTGTCAGTGTGCTATTCTGTGCTAAACCTTGTTTGTAGGGACAGAGAAGGACAGTGAGGGAAAGTGTCAGTGTGCTATTCTGTGCTAAACCAATCTTGCTGAACCATATTTGAAATCCTTGAGTTTAGGGACAGAGAAGGACACTCGGGGAAACTGTCAGTGTGCTATTCTGTGCTAAACCAATCTTGCTGAACCATATTTGAAATCCTTGAGTTTAGGGCCAGAGAAGGACACTCGGGGAAACTGTCAGTGTGCTATTCTGTGCTAAACCAATCTTGCTGAACCATATTTGAAATCCTTGAGTTTAGGGACAGAGAAGGACACTCGTGGAAACTATCAGTGTGCTATTCTGTGCTAAACCTTGTTTGTAGGGACAGAGAAGGACACTCGGGGAAACTATCAGTGTGTTATTCTGTGCTAAACCAATCTTGCTGAACCATATTTGAAATCCTTGAGTTTAGGGACAGAGAAGGGCACTCAGGGAAACTGTCAGTGTGCTATTCTGTGCTAAACCAATCTTGCTGAACCATATTTGAAATCCTTGAGTTTAGGGCCAGAGAAGGACACTCGGGGAAACTGTCAGTGTGCTATTCTGTGCTAAACCAATCTTGCTGAACCATATTTGAAATCCTTGAGTTTAGGGACAGAGAAGGACACTCGTGGAAACTATCAGTGTGCTATTCTGTGCTAAACCTTGTTTGTAGGGACAGAGAAGGACACTCGGGGAAACTATCAGTGTGCTATTCTGTGCTAAACCAATCTTGCTGAACCATATTTGAAATCCTTGAGTTTAGGGACAGAGAAGGACACTCGGGGAAACTGTCAGTGTGCTATTCTGTGCTAAACCAATCTTGCTGAACCATATTTGAAATCCTTGAGTTTAGGGACAGAGAAGGACACTCGTGGAAACTATCAGTGTGCTATTCTGTGCTAAATCTTGTTTGTAGGGACAGAGAAGGACAGTGAGGGAAACTGTCAGTGTGCTATTCTGTGCTAAACCAATCTTGCTGAAGCATATTGCAAATCCTTGTGTTTAGGGACAGAGAAGGATAGACAGGGGACAGTGTCAGTGTCATTGTTGCTAAGCCTCCTGCACAGTATACACCTGAAGGTAGCCCTTATTGCTGTTTTTCCCATCTCCCTGCAGGCCATCCATTAAAATGTCTGGAAGGCAAACAAGGAGAGGCAGACAGTCAGGAGGCAAAAAAAGAGGGCAAGCAGGCTCTGTGTCTGGGGGCAACAGTGCTGGTCGTGGACGCGGTGCATTGTCATCAGCACATGGCCATGGGGCACGCTTGTCCTTCTTTTCGGCAGCTGGACATGTTGAGCCACATCATGCCGAAGACTTGGTAGAGTGGATGACCAAGCCCACCTCATCCTCCTCATCCTCTCTCACCCAGGCTCAGGGTACTGGCAAAGCAGCTGCCAAAGCGTCCTCTTCTCTGGTATCAATGTCATCATTAGTCACTCCTTCCCTAGACCCACCATGTCCTCCTCCTGAGGAGTCCCCCGAACTGTTTGAGCACAGTGTTGGGTACATGCTCCAGGAGGATGCCCAGCGTTTCGAAGGATCTGATGATGATACCCAGCTAGAGGAAGGCAGTAGCGTGAGAGCAGAGAGAGGGGATGCTCAAGAAGGACACCAATCTGGCAGTCATGCTCCAGCAGCTGCAGCATACTGCCAGATTGGCTCCAGTGATGAGGAGGGAGGGGATGATGAGGTCACTGACTCCACGTGGGTGCCTAATAGGAGAGAGGAGGAGGAGGAGGATGAGGAGGAGGCACATCTCCAACGAGGCAGGATGCCCTTGGGTGGCCAGCGTATGGGCAGCACACCGACGGAATCACACTGCAGAGCTCCGCCTGTGCAGGGCGCTGCCTCTGCCCGTCATTCAAAAAGTTCTTTGGTGTGGGCCTTTTTTGAGGCGAGTGCATCAGATCGCACAGCTGCTGTTTGCAACATATGTCTCAAGCGTATATCGCGTGGCCAAAACATCAGCGGCTTGGGCACCACATGCTTGATCAGACATATGTTGACCTGCCATGCAGCTCGTTGGCAAGCCTACCTTAAAGACCCACACCAAAGAACAAAGCGGACCTCTCCTTGCACCGCATCATCTGGGATCTCCAACCCCACTATACCTTCAGTCCTCTCTGAAACCTGCACTGAGAGGAATGAAGATGTAGAATTAGGTGTTTCACAGCCAAGTACTTGTGGCCACTCTGCTAGCAGTACACCGACGTCCGATTCTAGCAGGCAAATTTCCCTGCCCCAGCTGCTGGACCGTCGAAAGAAGTTCACTCCCAGCCATCCACATGCCCAGCGGTTGAATGCTAGCTTGGCTAAATTGCTAGCGCTTCAACTGCTGCCTTTTCAGTTGGTAGACTCGGCCCCCTTCCGTGAGTTTGTGCAATGTGCGGTTCCTCAGTGGCAGGTTCCCAAACGCCACTTTTTCTCACGGAAGGCGATTCCGGCTCTCTACAGGCATGTGGAAGGCAATGTCTTGGCCTCGCTGGACAGGGCAGTCAGCGGTAAGGTGCATATTACCGCTGACTCATGGTCCAGCAGGCATGGACAGGGACGTTACCTTTCTTTCACGGCCCATTGGGTCACTCTTTTGGCAGCTGGGAAGGATGCAGGACAAGGTGCAGTAGTGTTGGAGGTTGTTCCACCGCCACGCCTCCAAAATGCTACTACTGGTTGTGACACACCTCTCTCCTCCACCCCCTCCTCTTCTTCTTCCTCCATGGCCTCTTCCTGTGGTTTGTCCTCGGAACCAGCGGTGCTCCGTAGGCGTTCAAGGGGCTACGCAAGTACGCAGGCAAAAAGATGCCATGCCGTGCTTGCGCTGGTGTGTTTGGGGGACAGGAGCCACACTGGGGCAGGGGTCCTGTCTGCTCTGCAGGGGCAGGCCGAGAGGTGGTTGACGCCACGCCAGCTTAAGCCAGGAATGGTGGTTTGCGACAATGGCACCAACCTCCTCTCCGCCCTCCGACAGGGACAACTGACCCATGTGCCCTGTATGGCTCACGTCCTTAACCTGGTGGTGCAGTGGTTCTTGGGCAGGTACCCGGGCTTACAGGATGTCCTGAGGCAGGCCAGGAAAGTCTGTGTGCATTTCCGCAGATCTTATAATGCCAGTGCTCGCCTGGCTGAGCTGCAAAAGGAGTTGAACCTGCCCAAGAACCGCCTTATATGTGACATGCCCACCAGGTGGAACTCAACGTTGGCCATGCTGCAGCGGCTGCACACGCAGCAGAGGGCCATCAATGAGTACCTGTGCGACTACGGCACCAGGACAGGGTCAGGGGAGCTCGGGTTTTTTTCACCACGCCAGTGGGGCATGATCAGGGATGCATGCACTGTCCTGGCACCATTTGAGGAGGCCACGAGGATGGTGAGCAGTGACAGTGCATGCATCAGTGACACTGTACCTCTTGTCCACCTGTTGGAGCACACGCTGCGTGGAATAATGGACAGGGCACTTGAGGCAGAACAGAGGCAGGAAGAGGAGGACTTCCTTGCCTCTCAAGGCCCCCTTTACCCAGACAGTGTTCCTTCTGTCCCACCCATCGCACAGGAAGAGGAGGAGGAGGAGGAGGAGGATTGTGTCAGCATGGAGGTGGAGGCTGGCACTCAGCATCATCAGCAGCAGTCTTTTAGGGATGATTTACAGTCCCAAGAAACCAGTGGACTTGTACGTGGCTGGGAGGAGGTGGCTGCGGATCATGTCGTCCTTAGTGACCCAGAGGACTCCGGACTGACTGCCTCAGCTAACCTACGCTGCATGGCCTCCCTGATCCTGCAAAGTCTGCGGAAGGATCCTCGTATTCTTCGGATGAAGGAGAGGGACCATTACTGGCTGGCCACTCTCCTTGATCCACGGTACAAGGGTAAGGTTGCGGACCTTATGTTACCGTCGCAGAGGGAGCAGAGGATGAGACAACTCCGGGAGGCCTTGCAGAAAGGTCTGTGCAACGCGTTCCCAGAGACTGGGAGGTTACAAACTCCTGGTCCTGGACAACGAGTTGCTGAGGCTTCGGGCAGTCAAAGAAGGAGCGGTGGGGAAGGTGGCCATCTGACCGATGCGTTCAGACAATTCTTTAGTCCGCAGCCCCAAAGTATGATCGGTTCCAGCAACCATCGCCAGCGTCTGATATACATGGTGCAGGAATATCTAGGGGCAAGGTCAGACTTGGACACCTTCCCCACCGAAAATCCTCTGGCTTACTGGGTCTTGAGGATGGATCACTGGCCAGAGCTTGCACAGTATGCAATTGAGCTACTGGCCTGTCCTGCATCCAGCGTTCTTTCAGAACGCACATTCAGTGCTGCTGGAGGATTTGTCACGGATCACAGGGTGCGCCTGTCCACCGACTCGGTTGATCGACTGACTTTCATCAAGATGAACCAGTCTTGGATCACCACCAGCTACCACACACCTGATGCTGATATAACAGACTAATTGATTTTAAAATGTCACATCCCTTCAAGACTGATGCTGATGCTGAGTGCCTGTGCTGTTTTGTTGACTGGCTATCCTCCTCCTCCTCCTCAATGATCCGATTAATGATGATAGCTTGGAAGATCATTTTGGTTTATGTGTGCCGCCACCAGTGGCTAAGGCCCAATTTTTCAGCCCCTGTTTAACAGGGGCGTGTAATTACAATTTTTGATGCAATACTTTGCAACAGGGCTCATTGCTGTGCTCCAAGTACAGTATCTGTGAGGGGTTGCAGTGTTGTGCCACCAGTGCCTAAGGCCCATTTTTTCTGCCCCTGTTCAACAGGGGCATGCAATTCTAATTATTGATCTAATAATTCACAGCAGGGCCCATTGCTGTGCCCACCAAGAGTAACTGTCAGGCCTTACAGTGTTGTGGCACCAGCACCACCATCAAAGGCCCAATTTTTACTACCACTGTTCAACAATTATATGTTATTACAATTCCTGATATAATAGTTGACAGCAGGGCGTTCCAGCACCCACCAAGAGTAACTGTGAGTGCTTACAGTGTTGTGCCAACACCAACACCTAAGGGGCCAATTTCTGCAGAGTATATACGGCAGGTCCCTACTTTCAAACATCCAACTTACAAACGACTCCTACTTGCAAACGGAAGAAGACAACAGGAAGTGAGAGGAAATCTACCCCTAGGAAGGAAAATTCTCTCCTGTAAGAATTAATATGGGAGAAAGGTGTCTCCTCTCTACTGATGCTTTATCACCAATCCTTGTTTCAATAAAAACACCACATTTCAAAAACAGTTGTCATTGTGACGCAAAGTGAGGTGAAATGTTCTGAACAGGGGCACAGACAGCAAAACAAATGTTACAGGGGTGATAACCCTTCCCTATGTTTTCCAAAAAGCTTAAAAATAGATTTTTTGGCTGGAGCTACACTTAAACAATGTACCTGTTCAAAATTACAAACAGATTCTACTTAAGAACAAACCTACAGTCCCTGTCTTGTATGCACCGCCTGTATACTGCTGTTCAGAGTATATAGGGCCTTTTTTATTTTGTGTTGCGGGGTTCCCCTTAATATCCAAAGAAGACCCAAAGGGGCTGGTAATGGGCTGGGGTAGGGGGGGGGGGGGGGGGTTGATGGGGTAGCTATGCCATTTTTCTTAAAGATTTTCATCCATATTACCGGGACCAGACATTACATTAAAGCCGCAAGCAGTTTTAAATGGCTTTTTTTTCCTTTAGAAATGTAATTTTGTGCAGGGACAGTTCTAAACACGGGAAACACGTGGCACTTCGCAGGCATACTTTAGACACCCCCCAGGTACGATATTTAAAGGAATATTTGACTTTTTTTTTTTCACTTTATGCATCATTAAAATGACTGCTCCCGAAAAACGTCAGTTTTTAAAACTTCTTTTTGCATTGATACATGTCCCCTGGTGCAGAACCCGGGTTCCCAAACTCTGTTTAGGACAATAACATGGATAATAGTCATTATAATTAGCACTTTAGAATTCGAACGTTCGCATCCATTGTATTTAATAGGGTTCTAATGTTCGTGCAAACTTTCGGTCCGTTCGCGGGTTCTGGTGCGAACCGAACCCGGGGGTGTTCGGCTCATCACTACTCTGCATACAGGTACCGGTGTATAAGACAACCCCCGAGTTTTGAGGCATATTTTTAAGCATAAAAGGTTGTCTTATACGCCGGAAAATACGGTACGTTTTTGATTGTAACATGCCAAAATATGGAAAGGTTCAAGGGGTATGAATACTTTTTCAAGTCACTGTATGTAGACAGATAAAGCCGTATAAGGGCAGATTATATTGATACATCTTGGACAGCAGGGTATCCCAGACCATACAATGTGATATGCTGTACTTATGTAGCAACAACAATAATTTTTGTATGTACTTTTATTGTTTTTCGACTTGTTTTGTAATAAAGATTGGCATGTGTAACCTTTTAACTATATGATTGTGTATTTGACTGTAAAGTGAAACGGGGGGGGGGGGGGGGGGTTAAAGCTATTTTAATGTTTAAGGGATGTTGGGAATATACTCCTAAAATACCACCTAATTTTATACATATGTATAATGGGGGAAAATCATGACAGGACCTTTTTTTGTAATGTCCATGTACAGTACCAGAGGAGCAAACAAATACAGTGGAACCTCGGATTACGAGCAAAATCCGTTCCAGGAGAATGCTCGTAATCCAAAGCACTCGCATATCAAAGCGAGTTTCCCCATTGAAGTCAATGGAAACGAAAATAATTTGTTCCGCATTGACTTCAATGGCATGCAATACCGCATACGGCCAGAGGTGGGGGGCGCCGGATAGCCTCGGAAACACACGGAAAGGCCCGAGGACAGCTCGGCTGACCTCGGCAAGGCTCGGGAACAGAGTATTTCCGAGTCTTTCCGAACGGCGCCGATCGACTCTGACCGCTGCCGTTCGACTCCACTCGGCTCTGGCGCCCTCCCACCTCAGGCCAAACGCAGTACTGCACACTGCTGTGGCTTGAATCCTTCTTGTTTTGCGAGACAACACTCGCAAACCAAGTCAGGATTTTTAAAAATACAGTGCTCGTATTGTGAAACGCTCGTTAACCGCGTTACTCGCAATCCGAGGTTCCACTGTACAATCTTTAATAAAAATACAACAATTTTTTATGTATACACTTGAGTAGTAATGGCTATTTGTAGTTAGAATAAGTCAGCCAATTACCCCAATGACAGCGATAAGCCCCGATTGCTATCTATATAGACTAAAGTTGGCCATACACTAGAAGAATTTCATTCAAAAACTTTAATTTCAGTATGTTTCATTTCAGTATCTTCTTCTTCCCCTCTTTTTTCTTCTTTTGTTCCTTTTCATTTGTCTTTTCTTCCTTTTAATTCTCCCCCCCCCCCCTTTTTCTTTCTTGACTTTGCACTTTCGTTTTCATTTAGTTTTGTCGCTTACATTTGCTGTTGTGCCTTATGTATACTTACGGCCCACGGGTGGTGGCGGGGTATGGGTTATACTATTTTTTGGAGATTGGGGAAGACACATCCAGTAGAATTACTTGGGCTACACACCCCGGGACAAACAATATGGAAGAGTTAATAAAAGAAAAGAAAAACTCTGCGCCAAATGTACAAAAAAATTGAAATATGAAAATACAAATAATTCAAATAAATGCCAGCAGCAGTGTGAATGTGAGCCGCCTGGCGTCACAATGAGCTTGAAAGAAAAGATAACAAACACCTCGCTCAGCTATGCAGTGTAGCAAGTGCAAAAGAAACAGTATGATACACAGTGATAAAATAATGATACAATAACAGTCCCAGTCCCACTTCAATGTGAGGTAAAAGTGCTCATGTTTTGATCAAAAACCAGAGCTCTGATTCAGTGTGTAGACAGAGGTGCCCCACATGGATGTGCACTCACCCCTATGAGATGACCATCTATCGCTAGAGTGGTCACTTGCGCTTTGTTGAGATAATAAGACCCCCTAGATGGTATACTCCAGGTCAGCTATACTCAGACTAGTCCTCCATAGGTGGAGAGAGAGAAACAACAGAGGGAGGCTCCCATTGGTTTATTTGTAAAAGATTGAGGTTTAAAAAATATATACACTCACATTTTTAGGTGCCTAAAGCCTGGCACCCGGTGTGATCATCATGTATGATGGTAAGGGATCGCCGGCCAGTCTCGATTATGGATGCCGCTGGTCCGCAGTGAGGCTCGGTTCCCTGAAATAGTCATTTTTGGGCGAATATGTGGTCGCGATGACGCGATCAAAGCTCGACGCGTTTCAGCCAATAGGAACAGCCCTCATCAGGAAGTTCTAACTCCGCCATCTTAAGTGTGGGCTTATATAACCATACAAGCGACAGCCTTAATTATAACGTGTTGTGTGGTACTAGTTAATGTCCGCACATGCTGTACACATGGGCGCTTACAATGTTAACTTTAATGGGGTTGTAAACCTATGTGTTTTTTCACCTTAATGCATCCTATGCATTAAGGTGAAAAAACACCTTGCAGTATTTCGGCCCCCCAGCCCCCCCCGTTTTACTTGCCTGAGCCCCGAATTTCCGTGGGCGCATCCCCGCCGTCCTTCTCTCTACGGCGTCCCGGCTTTGATTGGATAGATTGATAGCAGCGCAGCCATTGGCTCCCGCTGCTGTCAATCAAATCCAATGACGCGTGCGCCGGGGGGCGGGGCCGAGTCATACACTCGGCGTCTACGGACGCCCAGTGTATGACACGGGAGCGCGCCCACAAGGTAACCCCCTTGGGAGAGAGCTTCCCAGAGGAAGTTAGCTAATGCGGGGAGGAGCCGCTGTGGGACCCCAGAAGAGGTGGATCGGGGCCACACTGTGCAAAACGAACTGCACAGTGGAGGTAAGTATGATATGTTTGTTATTTTTTAAAAAAAACACAAACCTTTAGTGTCACTTTAATTGCATAGAAAGTCAATCAAAAAACAAACAAAATAAAACAACATTTAAATATAAAATTTACCATTATAGTGAATGGGTATGTAAAAAATTCACTGATTTTAAATTAAAACAGAAACGGTTCCTGCTGAATAGCCTGAAGTTGGCCATGACTAATAACTATTTCTGGTACGGAGGGCAACACTGTAACTGGGTTAAGGGAGTATCAATGGGGCCCAAATATGCCCCAAGTGTTGCCAACCTTTTTCTCAATAAATGGGAGAGTGAAACGAAATATGGGCAATCATGGCTATACCTTCAATCATATCGAAGATACATAGATGACATTCTTTTTTTTTAAAGGTATAATTATTTATTTTTTAATTGTTTACATACATACAAACAAACAAAATCAGAAATGCATATGTAGCATTAAGGCTGGGTTCACACTATACGACACGACTTTCATCCTACTTTGCTCTGCGACATCTGTCCGACATTGGTCCGACATTGGTCCGACATTGGTCCGACATTGGTCCGACATCCATCCGACATTCATGAACAGGATACTACTTTGATCCGACATTGTGCTAGTCTGACTTGTCCTTTGACCAATCAAAACAATCCCAGGGTGAGATAAATTCCTTTTACTGCTGCTGTAAGTGCTGGTTCACACTGGGGCGACAAACGCTCCGACTTTAGGAGCTCATGTCGCATGACGTGTGAAAATCAATGTTTCCCTATGGGAGCCGTCTTAACTGGTCCGACACATGTCGGTCCGACATTAAAAATTCTCCCTGTACTACTTCTGTCCGACTTTGATCCTACTTCAGCCCATTGACTATCATTGAAGTCGGATCAAAGTCGGATCCTTGTCCTAACCATACGACTTTGGCATCCGACATTGTGATTACAGCAGCAGTAAAAGGAATTTATCTCACCCTGGGATTGTTTTGATTGGTCAAAGGACAAGTCAGACTAGCACAATGTCGGATCAAAGTAGTATCCTGTTCATGAATGTCGGATGGATGTCGGACCAATGTCGGACCAATGTAGGACAGATGTCGCAGATGTAGGATGAAAGTCGTGTCGTATAGTGTGAACCCAGCCTTAGGAGCAAACAGTGCTCACTCAGCAACGAGGTACAGTTACATGGTATCCAGTCAGTGAGTACAGATTGATTGAGGAGTTTCATTGTTACCTTCTAAATTCCAGTATAATGACTAGAAGTTAACTAACATTTTCAGAGAACTCAAGGAGCAGGTGGTATAGTGCAATCCGATCCAACCCATGGATTTCAGATCTTATGAAACTTTTTTGGACATCCTCTGGCCTCATACGTCAATTTGTATAAAGGTATAGCTTCATTGACTATATTGAGCCAGAAGGCTATAGTAGGTGAGGATTGGGATTTCCAATGCATAGTTATTGTTTTCTTTGCATAGAACAGGATAATTCTTAGAAAGGTGTGTACATTCTTAGATATATTTCATCGTCTATATATCCTAGCAGGCATGTCAGGGGATTACAAATGTCAGCCAATTGAGTGGGGGAGCTAATAAGGGCCGTGACCTCAGACCAGAATTTCCTAATCGTCGGGCATTCCCACATTAAGTGGAAAAATGTACCATTAGCCATGCCGCATCGGGAACATGTTGCAGAGGCTAGTCTCTTTAGTCTATGGAGTAAACAAGGGGTAAAGTAGGACCTGTATAATAATTTGGTTTGAATGACTTTATCCCGGGAAGATATAACAGATGATACCTGGAGGGGAAGCACTTCCTGCCAAATATCCTTCGTCAGCTCTGGTATGTCAGAGCACCATTTTTTTTTGGTGGCTCTAATCCTAGTTGTCGTAGTATGATGGAGAGTTAGATGACATTCTAATAATCTGGCAAGGAGCAGCGGAGGCCCTTGATACTTCGTAAAACACATCAATAACAACGAATATGGCATTAGGTTTACGGTTAATGCGCATAAAGAGCATTTTGACTTCTTGGATTTGGACACCTTCAAAGATGGTGACAAACTCAACATTAGGACCCACTTCAAAAACACAGACCGGAATGGATACATTCCGGTAAGGAGTTGTCACCATCCAAAAGGGAAGAGGGCCATTCCCAAGGGTCAGTTTATGCGCATCAGAAGGAACTGTTCACATATGAATGATTATATGGAACAAACCAATATACTAATCAACAGATTCACAGATAAAGGTTATCTCCAAAATAACTTATAGGAGGTAAGGAAATCAGTGAGAGAAATGGATAGAAAAACACTCTTTATCACAGATTTTAACCGCTTTCCGACCGCCGCACGAACATTAACGTCAGCAGAATGGCACGGCTGTGCAAAGGGACGTACCTGTACGTCCCTTTGAATTTGCCCCTGCCGCGAGCTCAGTGACCGTGCCCGCGGGACCCCGCGGACTTGATGTCCGCCGGTGTCCTGCGATCGTGTCACGGAGATGCAGAACGGGGAGATGTCATTGTA
The DNA here is from genome assembly GCA_029206835.1 of Rana muscosa. Taxonomy (NCBI): domain Eukaryota; kingdom Metazoa; phylum Chordata; class Amphibia; order Anura; family Ranidae; genus Rana; species Rana muscosa. The sequence goes on from CM055117.1 coordinate 11,369,443, forward strand.
AACAAGGCATTTCCCTGTTCTGCCTAGTGACAGGACACTGATCTACTGCTCCTTGTAATCGGGAGCAGTAATCACTGTCGTGTCACTGGTAGCCCAGCCCCCACACAGTTAGAATCACTCCCTAGGACACACTTAACCCCTTCAGTGCCCCCTAGTGGTTAACCCCTTCCCTGCCAGTGTCATTTACACTGTAATCAGTGCATTTTTATAACACTGATCGCTGTATAAATGACAATGGTCCCAAAATAGCGTCAAAAGTGTCCGATGTGTCCGCCATAATGTCGCAGTCACGATAAAAATCGCAGATCGCCGCCATTTCTAATTAAAAAAATATATGAATTAAAATGCCATAAATCTATCCCCTATTTTGTAGACGCTATAACTTTTGCGCAAACCAATCAATATACGCTTATTGTGATTTGTTTTACCAGAAAATATGTGGAAGAATACATATCGGCCTAAACTGAGGGAAACATTTTTTTTATATATTTTTGGGGGGTATTTATTATAGCAAAAAGTAAAAAATATTGAATTTTTTTTCAAAATTGTTGCTCTTTTTTTGTTTATAGCGCAAAAAATAAAAACTGAAGAGGTGATCAAATACCACCAAAAGAAAGCTCTATTTGTGGGAAAAAAAGGACGTCAATTTTGTTTGGGAGCCACGTCGCACGACCGCGCAATTGTCAGTTAAAGCGACGCAGTGCCGAATCGCAAAAAATGGCCCGGTCACTGGGCAGCCAAATTCTCCGGGGCTGAAGTGGTTAACAAACAATACAAGCATTTAGAAAAAAGCATCAGGAAACATTGGCCTATTTTGAAAAGGGACCACACTTTGAGGGAACTCTTACCCAAGAACCCCTCCTTTATCTAGCGTAGAGCACCTGGACTTAGAACCAAACTGGTCCAAAACATTCCAGACCCCCCCCCCCCAAAACAAGGAGTTAACTATGTTTGATTACAAGGGATTTTACCATTGTGGGAAATGTGGCCCCTGTAGGAATAACAAACTGGCACCTAGAAAGAGATCCACATTTGTTTCCCACCGAACACACAGACAGTACTCCATTAAAAACTTCATCACATGTAGAACAAAGAATGTCACATATGTTATAGATTGTGCATGCGGATACCAATATGTAGGAAGGACATCAAGAACCATAACTAAACTAACCATCACAAATATACGTAATATTTTTTCCAAACATAGCATGTCTGATCATTTTAGACTCAAACACCATAATAACCCCGCAGAGATGACCTTTTATGCCATTGATAGTATCAATAGGGCTTTGGAGGGGTTCTAATATGATCAAAAGAATATCCCAGAACAAGGCCAGATGGATATTCAAACTCCAAAAGTTGACGTCTCAAGGGTTGAATGTGGAACTGGATCGTAAATGCTTTATTACTAATTTTGAAGACATACCATATATACTCGAGTATAAGGTGAGTTTTTCAGCACATTTTTTTGTGCTGAAAATGCCCCCTCGGCTTATACTCGAGTCTGTGTCATTTTCACTTTGTGCACCTGATTCCAGCCCGCCGTAAGTCTCCTGGACACCAAACTTGGCACACATGTAGCCCCACTCTTCCTCTACAAGTGTGCAAAGTTTGTTGGCCGGGGAGCACCGATTTTTCAAATCCGGGCACCCCTTCCATAGACTCCCATGTTAAACGGTAATTTCTCCGGTGATTTTGGGGACCCGGTACCGGCCTGTGTAGCTCCACTCTTCATCAACAAGTGTGCAAAGTTTGTTGTCCAGGGGACCTATGGCAGGGGAGCACCGATTTTTCAAAGCCGGGCACCCCTTCCATAGACTCCCATGTTAAACGTCAGTCTAGTCACACAGCGCCGGAGATCAGGTAGGGAGATTGGGCACAGTGAGGCATGGAGACAGTGAGGCATGGGCACAGTGACAGTGAAGCATGGGCACAGTGAGGCATGGGCACAGTGAGGCATGGGCACAGTGAGGCATGGGCACAGTGAGGCATGCACATGTACACAGTGAGGCAAAGTGAGGCACAGTGAGGCATGCAGATGGACACCCTAGGCTTATACTCAAGTCAATACGTTTTCCCAGTTTTTTGTGGTAAAATTAGGTGCCTCGACTTATATTCGGGTCTGCTTATACTCGAGTATATACGGTATATCAATTTCCACGATTTTTTTCCAATTTTTTTCCAATTTTTCTCTAATTCTTTTTTAATCTAATTTTTACATTTTATCAAATTTTATAGTTATATATTTCCAATCTAACTTAACGTATTAAAACATGTCAGTACCAACTAATATGGAGCTTCATGATCCATATTAGTCATATTCATAATAGCAGCCTCACTTGTAATTATTATTAGGTTGCCACTGGGTGGCGATGGAGGTGGTTGGTTGCTAGTTATGGTCAACTTGAAATTACCATTAGGTTGCCACTGGGTGGCGACATACCCATTCACTATAATGGTAAATTTTATATTTAAATGTCGTTTTATTTTGTTTTGTTTTTAATTGATTTTCTATGCAATTAAAGTTAACATTGTAGTGCATATACAACCCTTCATACCAGAAATAATAACAGCTTATTAGATTTTTACTCCAGTGGTATATAATGAGTTTGGAAATGGTAGAGAAATGCTTAAATAATGCATTACAATTTAACTAAACCCATTATATTTGAATCAACTAAAATACGACTAAAACTAAAACAATTCAGATGACTAAAATACAAATAAAAAAAATAAAACTATGATTAAAACTAAATAAAAATTTGATGTCAAAATTAACACTGCACTACCACAGTACTACTACAAAGGACTGAGCGATCAAACACCGCCAATCGCTCGGTTCTCACAGCTCCCTGAGCAGAGAGCTGCTGACTGTCAGTCACCAAGTCACCAGCTCTGTGCTCTGCCCCCTCCCCCGCTCAACTCGAGCGCAGGGCTGCGGAGGGGGTGGGAGCGGCTGGCTCAGCTCGCTGAGAGGCTGAGCCGGGTTGCAGGTCCAGGCATGTGGGTGGATCCCGACTTCATTGTCACGATCTTGCCCGGGCCTGGACCGGCTCTGTGATGTCCACCAACAGCAGGTTTCAGCCTTCTGTCAGCAGAAAACGGATCACAGGTATGCAGAACTCAGATGCAAGCTTTGGCTGTACTTCTCCTTTAATGTTGCTGAGTATTTTGGAGTATCCCATGCCCCCCGACCATTCTCCTGTTACAAATTCTGCAAGTAATAAATCACAAAAAGTCAAATCACTAGGCTGTTTATTGGAGCCGGAAAGAATGGACTGTTACTTGGGGGACTGGCGACCTCTGTATTGTTTGGGAAAGAACCAGTTAAATCCAGCAGCCCTTACCGGGGTAGAACTACATAAGAATTACATGTCTTTGTAAGAAGAGACACAATGTAATAATTTTAGAGAACGCTGGAGGGAATTAGCAAATAAGTGTAACCATTTCTAGAACTGTTATACTTTATCTCTTGTAACAAAGGTGTACGTACTGTATTTCTTATGCTCCTCAGCTCCTTCTATTGGCCATAATGTGGTATTTTACTACAGCTAATGGTAAATAAACCAGTGGCGGCTGGTACACAAATTTTTTTTTGGGGGGGGGGCGCAAACAAACTGAGCCACTGTGCTCATCAAACGCAGCCACTGTACCCATAAATTGCCGCCACTGTGCCATAAAACGCAGCTACTGTAACCATCAATTGTTGCCAGTGTGCCCATCAATTGCTGCCAGTGTGCCCCATCAATTGCTGCCAGTGTGCCACATCAATTGCTGCCATTGTGTGCCCATCAATCGCTGCCAGTGTGTGCCCCATCAATTGCTGCCAGTGTTCCCCATCAATCGCTGCCAGTGTGCCCCATCAATTGCTGCCAGTGTGCCCCATCAATTGCTGCCAGTGTGCCCCATCAATCGCTGCCAGTGTGTGCCCATCAATCACTGCCAGTGTGCCCCATTAATCACTGCCAGTGTGCCCCATCAATCGTTGCCAGTGTGCCCCATCAATCGCTGCCAGTGTGCCCCATCAATCGCTGCCAGTGTGTGCCCATCAATTGCCGCCAGTGTGCTCCATCAATTGCCGCCAGTGTGCTCCATCAATTGCCGCCAGTGTGCCCATCAATTGCCTCCAGTGTGCCACATCAATTGCCGCCAGTGTGCCCCATCAATTGCCGCCAGTGTGCCTCATCAATTGCCGCCAGTGTGCCCATCAATTGCCGCCAGTGTGCCCCATCAATTGCCGCCAGTCTGCCTCATCAATTGCCGCCAGTGTGCTCCATCAATTGCCGCCAGTGTGCCCATCAATTACCGCCGGTGTGCCCCACCAATTGCCGCCAGTGTGCCCCACTAATTGCCACCAGTGTGCCCATCAATTGCCGCCAGTGTGCCCATCAATTGCCGCCAGTGTGCCCATCAATTGCCGCCAGCCAATCAGGTGACAGGTAACCAGACCCGGTGCACCTGATTGGCTGAGAGGCGGGTCAGTGTTAGAGAAGCGATTTATTTGCTTCCCTAACACAACACTGTGTAAACAGCAGTGTGCCCGCTGTTTACCAATTTGGAAGCCTATTAGAGCCCACGGCTCTAATCAGGTGCATCCAAAAACAACCCCACCGCTGTAATTCAGGTGCCCGTCGCCCGACAAGAGGCCAGACACCTGAATAGGGGGTGGCAGCGGCGACAATAGATAGATTCATGCAATGCATGAATCTATCTATTGGTGATAGAGCGGTGCAGGAGAGAGGGGGCGGCGCTCCTGCGCCCTCTATGGACGCACCGCCACTGAAATAAACATTTGTTCAGCAGATAAAATAGTCTAAAGAATACTTGTTTTATGACAATTTTCACAGAACACATGTCCATGCAGATTCACAAATAGCTATGCATTTTTTTTTTATAAATAGACTCCAATGTGTTGCCTTAACACATATGCATCAATGTAATAGATTATCGAATGCTGTATTAGGCAGTCAACTCATTTTTAATGGGCTGGTAGCACACCTTAACCACAAAAAAAGGGATGTGACCCTTTTCTTTACTGCTTCCTGCCTGGCCTATTGTTATATGACAGCCAGGCGGGAGCTTTCATATTCTGGGTGGACATCATATGACGTCCTCCCTAGAACACCCCTCGGGCACACCCCACGGACCAATCACATGGCAATCAGATCACATGACAATTGTACACAATGTATGGCTTCCATTTCTACCATTCATTGTGTACTAGTGTGTTGCTCGCTGTGATTGGTCACAGGGATCACATGGTACAGACAGGGCCAATCATGGCCCATCTATACCATGTGAATAGCTGTGGCCAATCACAGCTAGTCACAACAATACACACTGGCATGAATGGATGCCTTCATAACAAATGGTTGCTTATAAGCGATCATAGTGTGTAAAAAAATGAAATCCTGATCACCTTCCCAGAGTAGCACAGTGGGCATAGTATGCAAAAAAAAAAAAATAGTAAACAAAAGTAGTAAAAATTATTTTATTTTTTTTACATGCTGTCACCAGTCAGTGTTCCTGATCACCGCTAGACATGTGCACTGCCGAAAAATTTGTTTTTTTAGAAAACTCGAAAACTCGAAAAAAATTCGGAAATTTGAAAATCCAAAAATTCGGAAATTTAAAAATTCGGAAATCAGAAAATTCGGAAATGGAAAAGTTTGGAAATTCGGAGATTTCGTAATTAACTAATTTCTCTAATTTCAGGAAAAACGAATTAGGAACTAAACGAATTGCACATGTCTAATCACCGCCACACCAGTTATATGATGAGACTACTGCACTGGTGACAGTATGTAAAAAAAAATTGTGAAAAAAAACTCACATTTTTTAATTTATTTATTTTCCAAAAAATTGTGACCAAAAATTACAACTTCAAAAAACTCGCCATGTGTAAACACAGCATCTCCCCATTCTGCCTAGTGACAGGACACTGATCTTCTGCTCCCTGTCATCGGGAGCAGTGATCAGTGTCGTATCACAGTAAGCCACGCCCCCACACAGTTAGAATCACTCCCTAGGACACACTTAACCCCTTCAGCGTCCCCTAGTGGTTAACCCCTTCACTGCCAGTCACATTTTTTACAGTAATCAGTGCATTTTTATAGCACTGATCACTGTAAAAATGACAATGGTCCCAAAATAGCATCTAAAGTGTCCGATGTGTCCGCCATATTGTCGCAGTCACAATAAAAAAAAAATCGTTGATCGCCGCCATTAGTAGTAAAAAAAAAAAAAAATATTATTAAAAATGCCATAAAACTATCCCCTATTTTGTAGACGCTATAACTTTTGCGCAAACCAATCAAACGCTTCTTGCGATTTTTTTTACCAAAAATATGTACAAGAATACGTATCGGCCTAAACTGAGGAAAATTTTTTTTTTTTTATATTTTTGGGGATATTTATTATAGTAAAAAATATTGCTTTTTTTTTTCAAAATTGTCGCTCTATTTTTGTTTATAGAGCAAAAAATAAAAACCGCAGAGGTGATCAAACACCACCAAAAGAAATCTCTATTTGTGGGAAAAAAAGGACGTCAATTTTGTTTGGGAGCCACGTCGCACGACCGCGCAATTGTCAGTTAAAGCGACGCAGTGCCGAATCGCAAAAAGGGGCCTGGTCATTTGGCAGCCAAATCCTCCGGGGCTGAATTGGTTAATGGTGGTCTTTGATCTGTATGAAGAAATTGGCAGATTACTCCCAGTCGGGGTAAGTGGTGATTTGTTCAGCAGTCTTGGTGTCTGATGGAGTCATCCTCAGGGTGGCATAACACACATTGCCCGGGTCCACTGGGTCACATGTGATGTGGGTGTTATGGGTCGCTGTCCTCACTGGAGCGTATTCAACCTCCTCCGTCTTCTTTCTGCTCCTCTCTTCTCTTCGATGTCCACCAGATGAAGAATTAAAAATGGTGGAATAATGCAGATCAACATCTTCAGCGTCTTTCTCCTGGGGAGTCAAAAGGTGACAATAACCCAGAAAGAATATGCATTACTATAGGTCTCACTATTTCGCAAAATGTATATATTAGAGTGTATGTACACCAGAACCTTACGCCTCTTGACCTGCTAAATATCAGATTGAAAATGTTTTGTTATATTGGTTCGATAAGTGCAAAAATATCTCTTGATTCTGCACAAAGCAAGGTACATAAAGACATGGATGAGCGAGTTTGGGGTGGAGGAACTTGACTGGTATGCACAGAGTCCTAACCTCAACCCAATAGAACACCTTTGGGATTGTCAGAACATTTGGGGTTAAAAGAATTACATATATGCCTTTATATTGTGCATATTACGTATTTTTCGTGTGGTTCATATTCATGTATGTTGTGAACGAGAGGACAGCCATTTTGTCTCTAAAGTTAAGCTCATAGCTCATGATGTGCTGTGAACCATACTACAGCCATTTTGGTTTCGACTTTCTCTTTAAGAGGTTAAACCCAAATTCACTATCTCTAAAAGTTTAAATTAGATTCAAAGCAAGATAGGCCTTGTTCTTATGTCTCCATAAGGGGGTCTGGCTGTATCAGTCTCCCCAGGTTGTAACTCAAAGGTTTGGACACTTAGTAAAATAAACAAGATAAGGAGCTCTTGTTTCAAGGGAGCCTGAAAACCTAAATTAGTATTTCAGAATAAGCTACGAAACAAAGGGTTTATTCACAAATAAGCTGTGGTATTGTATATCTTAAATTGGTTCTTTCAAATATCTTAACAATGTATCTATACTAGTAATACATGTATAAACCCATGTATGCATATATATATATATATATATATATATAGATTAGTATTAAGGAGTTGTATACCTGAGATTATACTAGAGGGATAGCATTAGAAACTGCTTAAACTTACATTCCAGTGATTAGTTTCAAGGAATTTCCCAAAACATCAAAAAATGGTCTGGGGTAGTGTTGATCCTAAACATTCACACCTGTAAATCTGAAGTGGAGCCGAGATGGCTGGGATACTTGACATGTGTTGGACACCCTTAGACAATTAAGTGTGTTTTTCTAAGCCTTGGTCAAAGGGGGTCATAAATTTTATTTGGCCTGGGTGACCCTAATATTAGGAATTATTCCTTATACACCACTGCCCCTACAGGTTAAAAATGACATTGTTCAAGATGGCCGCATACTTGGTTGCTAAGACAACCTGCCAAAAACATTGTCATTTGACTTGTCAATTACGTAGTAATGTAACACACACACCCACTTTTTGGGGTAAGATAAAAGGAGGAAGAGTATAGTGAGGTGGGGGGGGGGATCGCTGGAAGGACGCTCTCGCTGAGGAGATCTCTTTGAGGGAAAAGGTCACTCTACACAGGGATGATCTCTGAAGGCACTCACTCTCTGAAAAGATCTCTCTCAGGGGTCTACATCTGAAGGAAGCTGGAGGGGGGAGATCTTAAACGCAAACATGTAGCAATGTTGGAAGGAGTCCTGTTGGACTCATAATGGAAGCTTCTCAAACAGACAGAACTTTAACCTGGTAACGTATTTATTTTGTTTATTTACCTGTTCTGGTAATGGAATTGTTTTTACATGCACATAACTAAAACCATTTAAATATATATGGCCTAGTGTTGAGAATATGGTTATATTTTAACTGAAGTATAAAGTAACTATATTCCAAATATTAAGACACATGTCCTAATTTGGTTGTCTTTATAAAGCTAGAGCTAAGTAGTGCAATGGTTTTGGTGTGAAGTATGTGTAAAAATAGATTCTCTCTAAATTTAACATAAGCCTTGTTGTGGAAAAATGTATTAATGTATGTTGTCAGATGTCCCCCAATGTCAGTTTTGCTGTAATGCGCTCATCTGAGCGTATTTGCACATACAAACGTTGGTGGAAGATCGGTGGCAGGAAAATCTTCCTATGGAAACAGCGATGTTTGCTCCATTTAGAGATGTTGTTTTATGCCTCGTCAGGGGACTGGCCACTTCCTGACGTTGGCATTAAATGACTCCGAGCGCACAGATCTGTGTCCACAAGAACAGTAGCATAGCTATACGACAATTGTGGTCCATTGAGGCATAATTGTCGTATAGTTCCCGTCATTGGAAGCAGTGCATGCCACTGATAGTCTATTTGAATGTATACATGTCTGTGATTGGTTCGTTTGTTTTATGCATGTATTGTATTATTATTGTATCCATTATTGTATCCATGTATTTAAATAACCCTGTTGGAAGGGATGTCCTTGTATGGGCATTTGCTGTGTCCTCACTTCCTGTGTGGAGGGGACATCCTGTGATGTCCCCTCCCATGGAGGAGGTGATTGGCTGCTGCAGCCAATCACCTCCTGTTTGTGAGATCTTTTGGAGTTTAATAAAAGCTTTTGATGGGGCGTCGGCTTGGGAGTCATGCCTGGGATGCTGAGATGAGAACATAGCTTGGTGGTGCTGCTTTCTTGGAATGAAAGGGACGAATGATGGTGAGTGAATTTTAGCCCAAAGATAGCATTGTTGCAAAAGGATGAAATCTGAAGTGTGTGCTTATTTAGCACAGGAAAAATAGGCTGTATGCTCTCCATAGAACCTATATTTCCACGACAGCCTTGATTGTTTTGTCAAAAGCCGTGTTCCTTATATGACACTTGGTCTAGACACGTTTAAGAAGTGTAATCAGGAGATCTGTTTGTTTAGAGAAAGATAACATAGTGTTAAATTCAACAATTTACACCTTCTGTGAAGTAACGGGGAGACATTTGTCATATAGAGCTCACATAGAAATGTATGTAAATACTATCTGGACATTAGCTATCATTTATCTCTGATTGTGGAAGTATATCCATTCATTTGTTTGATCACGACTTATACCTGATTTTAAATTGCACTGTACTTTAGTTAATAAATATATATAATATTTTAAGCAATATTCATTTGTGTTACTTGTCTTCAAACTAGCACGGATATAAAAAACTTAGAATTTCTTGATATTGTAGGTTTTTGTAAATCTCCCAAATCATAGATTTGCCTATTTCCATAAATACAATAATTATTTTTATATTTCAGTATAAACATTCTGACATATTTGTAGGTACTATGTTGAGATGCGCCAATGTTTCTGACAGGATGAATTAGAGCGGAGACTGCGAGCCAGGCCTTCTCGTCCAACATCAGTGCCTGACCTCACAAATGCTCTTCTGGAAGAATGGGCAAACATTCCCATAGACACACTCCTAAACCTTGTGGACGGCCTTCCCAGAAGAGTTGAAGCTGTTATAGCTGCAAAGGGTGGGCCAACTCAATATTGAACCCTACGGACTAAGACTGGGATGCCATTAAAGTTCATGTGCGTGTAAAGGCAGGCGTCCCAATACTTTTGGTAATATAGTGTATATTTAAATGTGGAAGAAAATACTGAACGGATCAAGATCACACGACTAGGCTATCATATACAAAAGGCTGAATAATAGACATGTGCGCCGTCAATAAATTTGTTTTGTTTTGTTCCGTATTAGACGAAAATTCGTATTTCGTAATTCGTGTCCGAAATTCTATTTGGATTTGTTTCATACGAAATACGAATTTTCGTTGGATTCGCTAACTTTTCGGAACAATTACGAAAATTTGTTATGATGAATGTAGCAAAATACTGAAACTGAGAAATGGTTTGGAGCACTTCAACGGTGACAGCAAAGATTCATTCCAGGAAATGTAGAGACAGAATGTCTACTGATGTCTGAATAAGCAAATTGGGTTAATTGGGGGTCTGAGGTAGCGTTCCATTCATCTATTGTTCAGTGTGTTAATGAAGTCACCTATTATCTGCTACGGGATGTAATTACACTCCTAGTAATGTGTCTGGCACTGTTCCATTGTTATGAGTAAATATGTGGAGCTCTGTTCATGGGGAGACAAACGTCTCACGCATACCAAATGTGTTAGAAGTAGTCCCAGGTAATTAAATCACTGTCATCTGTTAATTGTTGAAGGGAATGCCCCTGTAAAATGAGTTAAGAAAACCCTTGCATGGGAAATGATATAAAAAGCCAGCCTGGGCAAAATAAAGCGTTGATTTACTACCAGAACTGTGTGTCGTCCAGTTACTGGGGGGGGGGGTAACAGGTTGCCTTGGATAAGTCAGTACTTCCTCAGCTTCAAGGATTTCCCAGCGGACGTTGGAGCTCCGCAACACTGGTTGGCAGCGGTGGGATTAAAGCCTTGCAGCAAGAGGAAGCAGCGTTCATGCAAATTCGGCTACACGAATGGAAGTGTGAATGGAGACAAACTATGCTGGATTAAAACGAGCGACGTTAAAGGATTTGCTGGAAGCAAGAGGGAAGATCGCCAGCAATAAAACCAAAGCAGAGCTGATTGCAGAACTGACCGAGGGAGATCGGGCACACAGTATGGGTACAGAAGCCATGGAGACCGAGTTTAACCAAGAAGTGAAACGCAGGCTAGCGTTTTATGGAGAAAACCCCTCCACCGAGCTGGTACAGGCAACGTTAGCCCAAGTGGATGCCTTTATCACGGTGAGAGAAGAAAGGGAGACCCAACTCCGGCTGGCGGAACAGCATGCCTCTGAGAGACTGCTAACGACTACACCGGCACCAGAGACAAAACTAAAAGTACCCCATGATGCCTTTAAAAAGTTTATGGAAGCAGAAGAAGAGATCGATAGCTTCCTGCAAGATTTTGAACGGCAATGCAAGCTGTACCAGGTACCCCAGACAGACTGGGTACGGATCTTAGCTGGTAAGCTGTCAGGCCGTGCAGCAGAAGCCTACAGAGCCGTGCCAGAGGAGGAAATCGCAAGCTATAGCCGGGTAAAGGAAGTTATTTTGGCAAGGTATGCCATCACCCCAGAAGCATACAGGAGACGCTTCCGGGACACAAAGAAACAGGAGAAGGACTCCAACACCGAATGGGCTTGCCGAATGCAGAGGGCAGCCCTAGCTTGGCTACAATCCAGTCAGGCAACCACAGCAGACGCGATCACCCAGCTGATTTTACTGGAGCAATTCTTTAATGGACTAAACCCAGAGGTACAGGAGTGGGTAAGGGATCGCAAACCTACCACTCTCTCGGAAGCGGCCAGGCAAGCTGATGAATATCAAGATGCCCGCCGGCCATCACAGACTAGCTTCCGACCAAGCACCAGACCACTGAACCATAACCCAGGGCCCCCAGCTACACAACGACCCGGGCTAATCCCTAACTCCCCTGCAAATCGATACCTCGGGCGCAAGGGAGTGCAGTGCTATTCATGCAAGCAATTTGGGCACTATCAGAGAGACTGCACTCAGAACCAGGACCAAGCTGCATGGATTCGACCAGGGCCACCCCCTCCAGCACGGGCTGCCGCTCATTGCTATCACACGGAAGCGGCCCCGGTCAACCGAGGAGCAGGAGAATTGGAGGAACACTGGAGTATCCTACACAAGGCTGACCCAGTACAGGCGGCTACTGACAACAGGCAACACCATCGCCAGTCAGTACAGCTGAACGGGAAGACTGCTCAAGTCTACGAGATTCCAGCGCCACCCTCACACTGGTCAAACGTCACCTGGTTCCAGAGGCCGACCACACTGGGAGTTCCGTAATTGTGCGGCTTGCAGGGGGAGCAGTACACAGGCTACCCACGGCAAGAGTACACCTGAACTGGGGTGCCGGCTCCGGATTAATTAAGGTGGGGTTGATCCAGGAACTTCCCGCTGATGTCCTGCTGGGGAACGATCTTGGCCAGTTGACTTCTGCTTTTGCATCAGCCCCGGTTACCAACGAGATCTACCCAGTTACCACCCGGTCCCAGGCCCACACCACGGAAAACAGAGCATCCTCTGAGGCTCGGATGCTTCAATGTTTGGATTGGGCGCGGTATTGAGCCAGGTAGGAGCAGATGGCGGAGAACACCCCGTAGTTTACTTGAGCAGGAAGCTTCTCCCCAGGGAAGTGAGCTACGCCGCCATAGAAAAAGAATGCCTGGCTGTGGTGTGGGCCCTAAAGAAGCTTCAGCCCTACTTGTACGGACAACAGTTCACCCTACTCACAGACCACAACCCGTTGGTATGGCTAAATCGAGTGGCAGGGGACAATGCCCGGTTGTTGCGCTGGAGTCTGGCGTTACAACCGTATGACTTTACTATCCACTACTGACCCGGGAAACAGAACGGCAATGCTGACGGATTATCGCGGCAACTGAACTGGAAAAGTGATCCGTGAGTACTCTCCGGACATCCCCAAGCCGATCCGTTAAGGATCAGACTGTGTATGCCGGCTTGTGGGTAAGGGGGAGCAGTGTAGCAAAATAGTGAAACTGAGAAATGGTTTGGAGCACTTCAACGGTGACAGCAAAGATTCATTCCAGGAAATGTAGAGACAGAATGTCTACTGATGTCTGAATAAGCAAATTGGGTTAATTGGGGGTCTGAGGTAGCGTTCCATTCATCTATTGTTCAGTGTGTTAATGAAGTCACCTATTATCTGCTACGGGATGTAATTACACTCCTAGTAATGTGTCTGGCACTGTTCCATTGTTATGAGTAAATATGTGGAGCTCTGTTCATGGGGAGACAAACGTCTCACACATACCAAATGTGTTAGAAGTAGTCCCAGGTAATTAAATCACTGTCATCTGTTAATTGTTGAAGGGAATGCCCCTGTAAAATGAGTTAAGAAAACCCTTGCATGGGAAATTATATAAAAAGCCAGCCTGGGCAAAATAAAGCGTTGATTTACTACCAGAACTGTGTGTCGTCCAGTTACTGGGGGGGGTAACAGGTTGCCTTGGATAAGTCAGTACTTCCTCAGCTTCAAGGATTTCCCAGTGGACGTTGGAGCTCCGCAACAATGAATTTAAAAAGCAAAAAATACCTTTCTCAATATGGCAGTCGTTGACTCATTATGCTCATTATGAGGGGCTTCCACCATCCCTGTGCTGTGCTGACTTCCTGGGTTTGTAGTAGCCCGTTAATTTGTATTTCGTAATTCGTGTCCGAAATTCAATTTGGATTTGTTGCGTATGAAATACGAAAGCTCGTTAGGTTCGTTAACTTTTCGTAACAATTACGAACATTCGTTATGAGGGGCTACCACCATCCCTGTGCTGTGCTGACTTCCTCCTGGGTTTGTACCCCTGCTGTGCTCATTATAAGGGGCTCCCACCATCCCTGTGCTGTGCTCATTATGAGGGGCTCCCACCATCCCTGTGCTGTGCTCATTATGAGGGGCTCCCACTATCCCTGTGCTGTTGTCATGGATATGCATTAATGTCTGTCTGCCATCTTACCTTCCTCCTCATGTGTTCATCTAGAGACCAGACCTCCTTCACCTGGCTTCCTTTATAATCTCCTCCCAGCCTGACTCCACCCCAGGCCCTATCACTGAACACTATATTAACCTGTGCACTGCAAGCCTGCTTTGCTGATCAACGTGTTTGTTAGGCATTGTGTGTTTGGGTTCCTGCCTGCCGTGTGCTACGTCTGTCTCTCTGTTACGTTATTGGCTTGTCCCCGACCATCCCTGTCTGCTCGTGACCCTTGACCTTCGGCTCGTTCTTCGTTATCCTTGTCTGCTTGTGGCCCCTGACCTTCGGCTTGTTATTCGGTTCTCTCTATCGTGTGCTGCTGCTTCCCCTTATCCTACGGGGCGTGAGCTAGGAAACTCCAGGGGCCGCGACCTGGTCCCAGCCTGCAGCGTAACATCCTCACCACTAGAGGTCCTGGAGAAGACCAGCTGGGTCTTAGACTCCGCGCCCTGGGGAATCTTGGCTCTCGCTTCCGTTGGGATCCCGGTTGTGCTCCTCTGGTCCCGCTTTCCACAACCACCCAGTTTCCTATCCACAGAAGCCAGCCATAGGGTTCACTACCTCGCGGTGCACTCCTGTCCCCCTACGGTGTGCATCTGTCACCTGGCCACAGGTGACCCTGACAGTTTGATCAGCCATGAACCCGGCTGACATCCCGCTTCCCGCGGATGATCCATTGCAGGGCATAGTTCGCAGACTTGAGACCCAGGAATCAAATCAGACCCAGGTGATGCGATTCCTCCAGGATCTGGCTTCTCGATTCGAGCAGCTTCAGGTCTCCTTGGGAACCCCGAATCCGCAACCCCAAGTACAACCAGCGGCTGTACCTATCGCACCAGTCGCAGCCTCACACTCACTAAGATTGCCAGCTCCGTTCCGTTTCTCTGGGGACTCCAAGGCCTGCAGGGGGTTTCTCAGCCAATGCACTATTCATTTTGAGCTTCAGCCTCAAAGCTTCCTATCTGACCGGGCTAAGGTAGCCTATATCATTTCCCTCCTCTCCGGTGAAGCTTTGGCCTGGGCTGCCCCCCTGTGGGAGAGGAACGATCCGGTGGTTTCCAGTCTGTCCGAAATCTTGAAGCTCTTTCGTAATATCTTCGAAGAGCCGGCTCGGGCTTCTTCAGCGGCTAGTGCTGTCTTACGTCTTCGCCAAGAATCTAGTTCAGTGGGGCAATATGCTCTTCAGTTCCGTATCCACACAGCTGAATTGAGCTGGAATAATGAGGCCCTGGTCGCTACCTTTTTACATGGCCTCTCTGACCGAGTGAAAGACGAATTAGCGGGAAGAGCCATTCCCGTCGGTCTGGACGATGTAATTTCATTATGCAACCAGATCGACATTCGTTTTCAAGAGAGGTCCTTAGAAAAAAGACGCCAGCACTCTCTGGGTCCTAGCCAGTCTGAGCTCCCCTCCCTTCATTCCGTGGAGCATCCTCTTCCTGCTGAAGAACCTATGCAGCTGGGCCGGACCAGACTAACCCCCGAAGAACGTGCTAGGCGCAGAACTCTGGGCTTGTGCCTCTATTGTGGGGGCAAGGGTCATTTTCGTGACTCCTGCTCGCTTCGTCCGGGAAACGCTCGGGTCTAATACATTTGGAAGGTGGAGTATTGGACCCAGAAACATCACCTTCTCGCCTGCTCTTGCCGGTGTCCCTTCATGTAGGCACTTCTCCTCAGTCAACCCTTGCATACCTGGATTCCGGGGCTGCCGGCAATTTCATGGATTGGAGAACTGCTTCTTCTATGAAGCTTACCCTTTCACCTCTCACTACCCCATTGGTAGTCTCGGCAATTGATGGCACTGTTCTCCCAGGGGGCCCTATTCGCTTCCAGACGCTACCCATTAGGATGTCGGTAGGGATTCTCCACCAGGAGTGGATATCCTTTCTTATTCTACCCAAGGCCTCTACCCCAGTTGTATTGGGCCTCCCTTGGCTACAGCTCCACTCTCCACATGTGGACTGGGTCTCTGGGCAGATCCTGGCCTGGGGTTCCTCATGTTTCTCGTCGTGTCTTCTCAAGGTGACCCCCAAGGAGAGTCTTCCGGTTGCTGCCACTTCTGTTTCTTCTGATCTTCCCGCCGCATACAGCGATTACCGGGATGTGTTCTGTAAAAAATCAGCTGAGGTGCTTCCTCCCCACAGGTCTTTTGACTGTGCTATTGATCTTGTCCCCGGAGCAACTCTACCCAGGGGTCGTACCTACCCTCTGTCCATCCCAGAGACCCAGGCCATGTCGGAGTATGTAGCAGAGAATCTGGAGAGAGGGTTCATCCGGAAATCCTCATCGCCTGCAGGGGCAGGGTTCTTTTTTGTTGCCAAAAAGGATGGTACCTTAAGACCCTGCATCGATTATCGGGGTTTAAATGCGGTTACTATTAAAAATCGATACCCCTTACCCTTAATATCTGAGCTATTCGATAGGTTGAAGGGTGCCTCCATTTTCACCAAGTTGGATCTCAGAGGCGCGTACAATCTCATTCGAATACGGGAGGGTGACGAATGGAAGACTGCATTTAACACTAGAGACGGGCATTACGAATATCTGGTGATGCCTTTTGGTCTGTGTAATGCTCCAGCCGTGTTTCAAAACTTTGTCAATGAAATCTTCAGAGATCTGCTGTACCAGTTTGTTGTCATCTATCTGGATGACATTCTGATCTTTTCTGAAAATCTGCTCGTCCACAGAAACCATGTCCGCACTGTACTTCAACGTCTTAGAGAGAACAATCTCTATGCCAAGCTGGAGAAATGTTCCTTTGAATGTTCTGAGGTCCTGTTTTTGGGGTGCTTTGTCTCATGTTCGGGGCTTCGTATGGACCCTGGGAAGGTCTTGGCTATCACCAACTGGCCTCTTCCTGCTAGCCTCAAGGCCACACAGCGCTTTCGTGGCTTCACTAATTATTATAGGCAGTTCATAAGGAATTACTCTTCCATTGCCGCGCCTATTATCGCTTTGACCAAGAAGGGTGTGAATGCCAGAGACTGGCCTCCCGAAGCTGTCTCTGCATTTCACAACCTGAAACAGGCCTTTGTTTCTGGCCCCCTCTTGAGGAGACCAAATCCTGGGAATGCATTTTTTATTGAAGTGGACGCTTCCTCAATGGGGGTGGGAGCTGTGCTTCTTCAAATCTTTGAGAAGAGACGCCAACCATGTGCGTTCTTCTCCAAAAAAATTTCTCAGGCAGAGAGGAATTATGCCATCGGTGATCGGGAACTTCTCGCAATTAAATTGGCGTTAGAGGAGTGGCGTCATCTCTTGGAGGGTTCCCCTCACTCCATAACGATCTTTACCGATCACAAGAATTTACAGTATCTACAGAATGCTAAACGTCTGAATCCTAGACAGGCCAGGTGGAGTCTCTTCTTTGCCCGTTTTAATTTCACGATTACCTACAAACCTGGTTCCTGCAACGGTCGGGCTGATGCGCTCTCTAGGTCATTTGACACTTTGGACGAGGAGTCCGCCCCTGAACCTGAGCCGATCATTCCCACCTCATGCATTGTTGCCCACTCTACCACCCTGAAGTCTAAAATTCCGCCTGGTAAGACCTTTGTCCCCACTGGGCTAAGAGCTAAGATCCTTCGTTGGGGACATGATTCCAAGGTGGCAGGGCATTCTGGATTCCTCCGATCCTTCCTACTCATCAGTCGTCACTACTGGTGGCCTAATCTCCGCTCAGACGTCAAAGACTACGTTAAAGCTTGTCATGTCTGTGCTCAGTCCAAATCCTCCACACAAGCTCCTGCTGGTCTCCTCATGCCCTTGCCTATTCCTAAGGAACCCTGGGCCCATATTGCCATGGATTTTATCACCGATCTCCCACTGTCTGAGAATAATACAGTCATTTGGGTGGTAATCGATCGATTCTCCAAGATGGCTCATTTTGTTCCTCTTCCTGGTCTTCCTTCTGCCCCTGCCTTGGTTCCCATTTTCATTCGAGAAATTCTCCGCCTACATGGGGTCCCTTCTCATATTGTTTCCGACAGGGGAGTCCAATTCACGTCTCGTTTTTGGAGAGCCTTTTGCAAATCCCTCAATATTGTCTTGGATTTTTCTTCTTCTTACCATCCCCAATCCAATGGACAGACTGAGAGGGTTAATCAGGAGTTAGAGGTCTTTCTTCGCACCTTTGTGTCTTCTCACCATGACGATTGGTCCTCTCTACTCCCGTGGGCAGAATTCTCCCATAACAATCATGTGAATACCAGTTCGCAGAAGACACCCTTTTTCACAGTTTATGGAAAACACCCTCAACTTCCTCTTCCTATGATCTGTTCTCCAGACATTCCAGCTTTGGCTTCGGTTCAGGAGTCTCTCAATTCCGTTTGGGGTCACGTTCATGATTCCCTCCGGGCAGCTGCTGAAAAATTCAAAGGCTTTGCTGACCGCCGCAGGCGTAAACCGCCTTCTCTACAGCCAGGGGACAAAGTCTGGCTCTCTACCAGGAACATCAAGCTCCGAGTTCCTTCTCTGAAGTTTGCTCCACGATTCATCGGTCCATACACGGTAACTGCTAAACTGAATCCGGTTTGTTTCAAACTCCAGATTCCTAAGAGCCTTAAAATCACTAACTCCTTTCATGTTGCTCTTCTAAAGCCTTTAGTCCTCAATAAATTCTCTCGTCCTCTTCCTACCGTGGCGCCTGTCTCTGAGGATAATCAGGAGTACGAGATCAGTCAAATTCTGGACTCCCGACTCTGTAAAGGCGTTCTTCAGTACCTCGTTCATTGGAAAGGGTTTGGTCCTGAGGAGAGGTCTTGGATCACTGCATCTGAGGTCTTTGCACCTCGTCTGTTAAAGGAGTTTCATCTGAAGTTTCCCTCTAAACCTGGGCCCAGGCGGGGAAGGGGGAGGCCTCGTAAGAGGGAGGGTACTGTCATGGATATGCATTAATGTCTGTCTGCCATCTTACCTTCCTCCTCATGTGTTCATCTAGAGACCAGACCTCCTTCACCTGGCTTCCTTTATAATCTCCTCCCAGCCTGACTCCACCCCAGGCCCTATCACTGAACACTATATTAACCTGTGCACTGCAAGCCTGCTTTGCTGATCAACGTGTTTGTTAGGCATTGTGTGTTTGGGTTCCTGCCTGCCGTGTGCTACGTCTGTCTCTCTGTTACGTTATTGGCTTGTCCCCGACCATCCCTGTCTGCTCGTGACCCTTGACCTTCGGCTCGTTCTTCGTTATCCTTGTCTGCTTGTGGCCCCTGACCTTCGGCTTGTTATTCGGTTCTCTCTATCGTGTGCTGCTGCTTCCCCTTATCCTACGGGGCGTGAGCTAGGAAACTCCAGGGGCCGCGACCTGGTCCCAGCCTGCAGCGTAACATCCTCACCACTAGAGGCCCTGGAGAAGACCAGCTGGGTCTTAGACTCCGCGCCCTGGGGAATCTTGGCTCTCGCTTCCGTTGGGATCCCGGTTGTGCTCCTCTGGTCCCGCTTTCCACAACCACCCAGTTTCCTATCCACAGAAGCCAGCCATAGGGTTCACTACCTCGCGGTGCACTCCTGTCCCCCTACGGTGTGCATCTGTCACCTGGCCACAGGTGACCCTGACAGCTGTGCTGACTTCCTGGGTTTTTAACTTCATCATACCGAATAATCGTAATTATTATGACAATAATAAAACGATATTAACGAACATTCTGGTTTTGTCCAATTCTGAATCTCCCATCGACTACCAGTACCAGTCCGAGCCGTCTCTCCCACTCCCGAAACAAAATTTGTCAACGAAATTTCGTATTTCATCTAAAATTCGTAAGAATAGAAATTCGTATTTCGGATGCTTCCGAATGTATGAATTTTTGGAAATTTGTACAAATGTTCGATTCGTACGAAACGCATCACACATGTCTACTGAATAGACATCTTCCACCTCCTGGGTGACCTGCCTATCCGAGGGATACCATGTTTAGTATCTCTGGAATAGTAATTGCAGACTGCACAATATTATGCACGTTCATACTCAAAATATGAATACATTTACAGTAGATGTAAAGACTGACATCTCATCAGCCACTCCTCAGACCTCTTGATTGGTCAGGTCATTTATGTCCACACCCTCCTCAGGGACAAGACCACTCCCTCCTCAGGGACAAGACCACACCCTCCTCAGGGATAAGACCACACCCTCCTCAGGGACAAGACCACACCCACCTCAGGGAGACCTCCTTTACTGTGAAACATGGAGCATTAGATAGGAGTTATGAGAGTCACCGATCCATCTTATTCTCATTGAATGGACTTTGCCAAAATCACAAAACCAACCTTTTTGAGGTTTTCTGTTGCATTATGGTCTCGTTTCCTTTTTAAATATTTTCTTAGCACCATTTTTCCTGATTTTTTCATTAAATTATATTTTAAAGTGTCACTAAACCCACATCATAAAAAAAAAACTCTTGATAAATGGTGTATTCCATGCTGTTCATACTCACTCGGTCACTATGAGATCCCTTTTCTGTATTCTGCAACAAAAAAAACTGGTTGATCCTGCTGCTCTCTATCTCCCCCTCCTATCCATGTCCCCAATGCAGCTAGGGATTTTGCAGAGTAGTGTTGGCAGCTCTGCACATGCTCAGTTTTCAGTGAGAGTGTCTTTTCTGAACATTTCCTCCCTATCACATCTGAGCAGCCCATGTGACTATAGAGTCACACATGTGGGCGTATACACAGTGGCAGTGGCGTCACTAGGGGGTGGCTATTGAGGCTATAGCCTAGAATCTGGGGCCCATAGCCCTGAGTCTCTTGACACAGGGATCTCTGCCTAACCAGCGGGCCGTGGCCTCTCTGCAGCTGGGCCTTGGATGCGGCGGGTGGGTGGGCTACATGAGAGAGCCGGGCAGGCGGATGACAGAAGCGAGCGGGCGAACGAACAGAGATGATATGATTTCTCTCTGCCCTCCACGCATCACCGATCTTCCGCCCTCACTCAGAACTAAATGGACCAGTGCTGCCAGCATGCCACCAATGCAGCGAAAATGCACATTTGGCACTGGCTTGCATGGCAAGTGACAACCTGCAAATAGTGGCAGGTGATCATCCACATCTGGTGGCAGGTGACGGTGGAAAGTGACAATCCACATCTGGTGGCAGGTAACATGATAATCTACAAATGGTGGCAGGTGACGTGGCAAGTGACAATCCACATGAGGTGGCAGGTGATGGTGCCAAGTGACAATCCACATCTGGTGGCAGATGACGTGGCAAGTGACAATCCACATAAGGTGGTAGATGACGTGGCAAGCGACAAGCTGCACCTGCTGGCAGGTGACGTGGCAAGTGACAATCCACATATGGTGGCAGGTGACCTGGCAAGTGACAATCCACAGATGGTGGTAGATGACCTGGCAATTGACAATCCACATTAGGTGGCCGGTGATGTGACAATCTGCAAATGGTGGCAGGTGACGTGGCAAGTGACAATCCACATCAGGTGGCAGGTGACAGTGGCAAGTGACAAGCTGCACCTTTTGGAGGCGATTGTGGCAAGTGACAAGCTGCATCTTGTGACAGGCGATGGTGACAAGTGACACGCTCAGGGCTCCCACATCCACATCTGGTGGCAGGCGACGGTGGAAAGTGACAATCCACATCGGGTGGCAGGTGACATGACAATCTACAAATGGTGGCAGGTGACGTGGCAAGTGACAATCCACATGAGGTGGCAGGTGATGGTGCCAAGTGACAATCCACATCTGGTGGCAGGTGACGTGGCAAGTGACAATCCACATCTGGTGGCAGGTGACGTGGCAAGTGACAAGCTGCACCTGGTGGCAGGTGACGTGGCAAGTGACAATCCACATCTGGTGGCAGGTGATGTGGCAAGTGACAATCCACATAAGGTGGTAGATGACGTGGCAAGCGACAATCCACATTAGGTGGCAGGTGATGTGACAATCTGCAAATGGTGGCAGGTGATGTGGCAAGTGACAATCCACATCAGGTGGCAGGTGACCGTGGCAAGTGACAAGCTGCACCTGCTGGCAGGTGACGTGGCAAGTGACAATCCACATATGGTGGCAGGTGACCTGGCAAGTGACAATCCACAGATGGTGGTAGATGACCTGGCAATTGACAATCCACATTAGGTGGCCGGTGATGTGACAATCTGCAAATGGTGGCAGGTGACGTGGCAAGTGACAATCCACATCAGGTGGCAGGTGACAGTGGCAAGTGACAAGCTGAACCTTTTGGAGGCGATAGTGGCAAGTGACAAGCTGCATCTTGTGACAGGTGATGGTGACAAGTGACACGCTCAGGGCTCCCACTGATTCTGCATTATACTGAGTTGAACCTGTTCATTTTATATTACAATGTAATAATAGAAATAATGCGCTTCAATCACCCTGACACCATATCAACCATGGTGCCGTGATGATTAAAGCACCAACACCCGCCATTGCCCGTGAAAAATTGCTTACCACCTACGTGCCCCCCCCCCCCCCCCCGGCCTGCAAAAAGGCTGGTGATCGCTGCTATGGGCTCTAGCCCCAGATCTTTTGCAGACCTAGCAATACCCCTGCACAGTGCTAAATGACAGCCCACTCCCTCCCTCCTCCTCCATGCTCACTAACCAGGTAAACACAACGAGGAGTGGGATATTACTTGTAGATTAATGGAGGCTTCACCTCCCTCTTATTCTAAGACACAGGCTGGAGGGGTCGTGACACAGCCTGTGACTGGCAGAAATCCGCCCACATCATGTTATTGCCAAAAAAAAAATAAAGATTTGATTTCAACTTTATATGTGTATGACAATTTCTAACAGTTTATTGATATTAATTATTTATTTTTACTCTGTATTCCAAGAGCTATTTTTTTTTTTTTGAACGTGTGACCAGCAGCAGAGGACTAGAAGCTTCTCCTGCTTATGTTTCCATGCAGACAGGCTGGGAGAGAGCTGGGTCATGTGACAGCTGGATATCCAATAGGAAAAAGGTACTTGGATGTTTTTTTTTTTTTATTAAAATAATTACAGAGCCGTCATCCACATACAGAAATAGAAGGGAGAATGTAAATTATACAGGGTGTGTTAAGTATCACTTTAAAAACGTTAATATTGTCTTTAATGCACTAAGCTAGAACTTAAAGAATCCCCTGGAAGAACGCTACTATATTGTAAATTACGTAGTTAACCAAACCCAGCGACAATCACTCTTAAGTCTGCTGGCACTTAGATTGTGTTTCTGCATGCTGGAAAATCTTTGTGCCGGGCGAGACTGTCATTGCCTCATATTGGTGACAGTGTGGTGTAGACATGTGCACTGCCGAAAAATGTGTTATATTAGTTTAATTCGTCTTTGTTTTTGTTTTCTTGTTTCGGGTCATTTGTTATGATCGCAATTTGTAAATTCGTAAATTCGTCATTTCAAAAATTCGTCAATTCGAAAATTTGTAAATTTGAAAATTCCAAAATCCGAAAACAAAAAAAAGAAAATCCGAAAATTAAAAAGAATAACTAACTAACTGACTAATAATAACTAACTATTAAATTATAGGTATTGGAATTTCCTTTCAAATTTGTCTGTTAGTAAATGTAACGAATACAAATTTATCCGACGTTACGAATTATCCAAATAATGAATGCCGCATCTAAACAAATGGAACAGAATGAATTAATAATAAATAATAATAATAAAAAGTTGTTATTATTGTTATTTATTATTATTCGTTTTTTTATACGTTCCATTTGTTTAGATACGGCATTCGTTATTTCGGATAATTCGGAACTTCGGATAAATTCATAATCGTTACATTCACTAACAGCCAAATATGAAAGGAAATTCCAATACCTATAATTTAATAGTTAGTTATTATTAGTTAGTTAGTTAGTTATTCTTTTGAATTTTCGGATTTTCTAACTAATAATAACTAACTATTAAATTATAGGTATTGGAATTTCCTTTCATATTTGGCTGTTAGTGAACGTAACGAATATGAATTTATCCGAAGTTCAGAATTATCCGAAATAACGAATGCCGTATCTAAACGAATGGAACGTAACAAACAAATAATAATAAATAACAATAATAATAACAACTTTTTATTATTATTATTATTATTTATTAATAATTTGTTACGTTCCATTTGTTTAGATGCAGCATTCATTATTTCGGATAATTCGTAACTTCAGATAAATTTGTATTTGTTACATTCACTAACAGCCAAATTTGAAAGGAAATTCCAATACCTATAATTTAATAGTTAGTTATTATTAGTTAGAAAATCCGAAAATTCAAAAGAATAACTAACTAATAATAACTAACTATTAAATGATAGGTATTGGAATTTTCTTTTCAAATTTGGCTGTTAGTGAATGTAACCAATATCTGAAGATACGAATTATCCGAACTAATTAATGCTGCATCCAAACAAATGGAACATAAAAAATTATTAATAAATAATAATAAAAAAAACTTGTTATTATTATTGTTATTTATTATTATTAGTTTGTTACGTTCCATTTGTTTAGATACGGCATTCGTTATTTCGGATAATTCGGAACTTCGGATAAATTCATATTCGTTACAATCACTAACAGCCAAATATGAAAGGAAATTCCAATACTTATAATTTAATAGTTAGTAATAGTTAAGTTATTATTAGTTAGTTATTATTTCAGATTATCTCATTTTCGGGTTTTCGGATTTTCGAATATTGAATTTCCGGATTTTCGAATTTACAAATATTTGGAAAAAAAAATTAAACGGGTTTTCGTTAATTCAGGTATTTCCGAATGAATGAATTTGTCGACATTCGTTAAGAAACTGATTTGGAATGAAACGAATTGCACATGTCTAGTGTGGTGTGTGTTTGACCAGCCATTTGTCACCACATGGTGACGGTGGCTGGAATCTGACACCTTGACCGTCACAGTGCATTCATTTTATTTTTGCTGGTTTTTTTTTTTTTGGTCTGGTGCAGTATGGAGTATCTGGGGTGGGTTGTTGGGTAATAGACATGTGCAATTAGTTTCAGTCCGAATATAAATTCAGACACATTTTTGGTTATTTAGAGATTCGGATGTAATCCGAATCTAAGAATGAAATAGTAACAAATCTCGTTGAAATTCATTTAATTGCACATGCAGATTGTTATACTTTTTGTTGGAATTCCATAAAACCTGAATAAAAATTGCCTTGGAAATTCTTTTAGTTTCGTTTTGTATATATTCGTTTTTGAACTAATTCCAAATTTTCAGAACAAGCCGGCCTCCCGCGGCCTTAACAACTGATGAGACTCATCAGCTGTCAGCGGGCTTCCCCACTGACAGCTGAACTGTAAACAAAAGAATGCAGACAATAGAAAATTCAGCGTGGGGTCCCCCCCCCAAAATCCATACCAAACCCTTACTCGAGCATGCAGCCCTGCAGGCCAGGAAAGGGGGGGAGGGGGGTTAACTAGTATGGTTCAGAAGGGGAGCGCTCGCTCATCCCCCCACTTTTTCTGGCATGCCAGCTGCATGCTTGGATAAGGGTTTGGTGTGGATTTTTCTTTTTTTTTGCCAGCATTCTTTTGTTTACATTCAGCTGTCAGTGGGGAAGCCCGCTGACAGCTGACGAGCCATTGGTTGTTAAGGGGGTTGTACGGGTTTGTTTGTTTTTTTCTTTAAATAACAAACATGTCATACTTACCTCCACTGTGCAATTTGTATTGCACAGAGTGGCCCCGATCCTCCTGTTCTGGGGTCCCTCGGTGGCTGTCTCGACTCTTCCCTGCAATAGCTAACCCCCCTCTGGGAAGCGCTCTCCCAGGGGGGGGTTACCTTGCGGGCGCGCTCCCTGTCATACACGCTGCGTCCATAGACACAGAGTGTATGACTCGGTGTCCCCCCCCACGCGGCCACGTCATTGGATGTGATTGACAGCAGCGCGAGCCAATGGCTGCGCTGCTATCAATCTATCCAATCTATCCACTCATTGTGCAGATTCTGATGGATAAGAGGACGCCAAGGGACGCGCACAGCAGGTGAACAGGCTCAGGTAAGTAAACGGGGGGGGGGCCGTCATTGCCAGGTGTTTTTTCATGTCAATGCCTAGGATGCATTAAGGTGAAAAAACACAAACCTTTACAACCCATTTAAGGACATGGTGGCCGGCTCCTTAACAAACAGATCTTTTTTCACACAGAATTCAAATCATTCAATCATTTTTCGACCGATCCCAATTCGAATTGTTCTGAAAATTTGGAATTTGTTAGAAAATTATTAAAGCCAGGTACACACCACTAGTTTTTTTTTCGTTCAACCCGGCTGGTTGAACAAAAAAACTCACAGCTTAGATCGGAGCCGCTGTACCAACAATTTGATGTTAGTACAGCAATCTCCCTGCTGTGCTATTGTGTTTTGACAGGGGGACGTCCCCCCCCCCCTGTCAGAACACTCTGGTCAGTGCTCTCAGCCATTGGCTAAGAGCGTTGATCGGGCGGCGGTTGGCTTCTGATTCTCCTCCATGAACGACTGCCATACACAGGGGCCGAATGTTGGCTGTTTTTTATTAAATTTGGGCCTGTGTATACTAGGTTTAATCGAAACAAAGTTTAACCACTTAACCACCGTCCACCGCCGAATAACGGCGGCAGGGTGGTTCCTTAACTCTGGGAGGACGTTATATAACATCCTCCCAGAATCGCGCTCCAGAGGACCTGGCGCATCACGGATCACGGTAAATCGCCGCTGATAGCGGCCGTTTATCACGTGATCGGTCCGTCAAATGACGGAGCGATCACTTGTAAACAGACCGGCGTCATGTGATGACGCCGGTTCCTCTCTCCCCTCTCTGTACCGATCGGTACAGTGTGAGAGGAGAGGGGGAGAGAGCAGATCATGGCAGCAGCACTGTGGGTTGGATCTGGGACAATTGCAGTCACAGATCCAGCCATCCATCCACCCATGCTCAGCCATCCCTGCCAATACCCTGCCAATACCCTGCCAATACTCTGCCCATACTGTGCAATACTCTGCCCATACTGTGCAATACCCTGCCAATACCCTGCCAATACTCTGCCCATACTGTGCAATACTCTGCCAATACTCTGCAATACTCTGCAATACCCTGCCCATACTGTGCAATACTCTGCAATACCCTGCCCATACTGTGCCATACTCCGCAATACCCTGCCATACTCCGCAATACCCTGCCATACTCCGCAATACCCTGCCATACCCTGCAATACTCCGCAATACCCTGCAATACTCCGCAATACCCTGCAATACTCCGCAATACCCTGCAATAACCACTTCCCGCCCGCCGGCCGTCATATGACGTCCTTGACTTTGAGCCGGGATATCTGAATGACAGGTGCACCTACAGGCATCATTCAGATATCGGCTTTTTCAGCCGGCGATTCCCTACACCATAAAAACAATCATAGTGGTTTAATCATTCTTATGGGAGGCGAGAGGGGATGTCCCCCCCTCCCGCCGCCCTCAGGTGCTTCTACCGACTCACCGCTACGATCGAAGCCAGGATTTTTTTTTTTTTTTTTTATTTCAGGCTTTCCAGCCTAGAGGTGAGATGTTGGGTCTTATTGACCCCATATCTCACTGTAAAGAGGACCTGTCATGCCATATTCCTATTACAAGGGATGTTTACGTTCCTTGTAATAGGAATAAAAGTGATCAAAAAATTTTTTTTTGCAGAAAAACGTATCAAACTAAAATAACTAAAGTAAAATGACGGAGAAAAATGATTCTTAGTTAATTTTTTAAATCGCCCCTGTCCCCGTGAATTTGCATACAGAAGCGAGTGCATGCGTAAGTCCCGCCCACATATGAAAACAGTGTTCAAACCACACATATGAGGTATCTCTGCAAATGTTAGAGCGAGAGCAATAATTTTGGCCCTAGACCTCCTTTGTAACTCAAAACATGTAACCAGTAAAAATATTTAAAGCGTCTCCTATGGGGATTTTTAAGTAGCAAAGTTTGGCGCCATTCCACGAGCGTGTGCAATTTTGAAGGGTGACATGTTAGGTATCTATTTACTCGGCGTAACTTCATCTTTCACATTATGCAAAAACATTGGGCTAACTTTACTGTTTTTTTTTTTTTCTAACCACAAAACTGTTTTTTTCCGTAAAAAATGCGTTCGAAAAATTGCTGCGGAAATACCGTGCGAGATAAAAAGTTGCAACGACCACCATTATATTCTCTAAGGTCTTTGCTAAAAAAACATATATAATATTTTGGGGGTTCTATGTAATTTTCTAGCAAACAAATAATGATTTTTACATGTAGGAGAGAAATGTCAGAATTGGCCTGGGTTCTCCAGAACGCTGTGTAAAAGTCTCACACATGTGGTATCGCCATACTCAGGAGGAATAGCAGAATGTGTTTTGGGGTGTAATTTGTGGTATGCATATGCTGTGTGTGAGAAATAACCTGCTAATATGACAATTTTGTGGAAAAAAAAAAAAGAAAAAAAATATCTTGATTTTGCAAAGAATTGTGGGAAAAAATTACAACTTCAAAAAACTCACCATGCCTCTTTCTAAATACCTTGGAATGTCTTCTTTCCAAAAAAGGGGTAATTTGGGGGGTATTTGTACTTTTCTGGCATGTTAGGCCAGGTTCACACCTGTCCGACAAATGCTGACATTGGGAGCTCATGTAGCATGACGTGTGAAAATCAATGTCTCCCTATGAGAGCCGTCTTAACTGGTCCGACACATGTCGGTCCGACTTTGAAAAGGCTCCCTGTACTACTTTGGTCCGACTTTGATCCTACTTCAGCCCATTAAATATCATTGAAGTCGGATCAAAGTAGGAGCCTTGTCCTTACCATCCGACTTTTGACATCCGACATGTGATTACAGCAGCAGTAAAAGGAATTTATCTCACACTGGGATTGTTTTGATTCGTCAAAAAACAAGTCAGACTATCACAAAGTTGGATCAAAGTAGTATCCTGTTCATTCAAGTCGGATGGATGTAGGACCGATGTCGCAGAGCAAAGTAGGATGAAAGTTGTATGACTGTCGTGTAGTACAAGTGTGAACCCAGCCTGAGGCTGGGTTCACACTTGTCCGACAAACGCTCAGACACTGGGAGCTCATGTCGCATGACGTGTGAAAATCAATGTTTCCCTATGGGAGCCATCTTAACTGGTCCGACACATGTCGGTTCCGACTTTGATGATGCTCCCTGTACTACTTTGGTCCGACTTTGGCATGCGACTTGTGCTCTGCTGATCTTGAGGGGGAACTCCACGCCAAATTTTAAATAAAAAAACAGCATGGGTTCCCCTCCAGGAGCATTCCAGGCCCTTCGGTCTGGTATGGATTTTAAGGGGAACCCCTAAGCCGAAAAAACGGCGTGAGGGTCCCCCTCAAAATCCAAACCAGACCCTTATCCGAGCACCCAACCTGGCAAACTGCAGTAAAAGAGGGGGGGCGAGAGAGCGCCTCCCCTCCCTCCTGAACCGTACCAGGCCGCATGCCCTCAACATGGGGGGTTTGGTGCTTTGGGGCAGGGGGTGACCTGCACCCCCCCACCCCAAAGCACCCTGCCCCATGTTGATGGAGGCCAGGGCCTCTTCCCGACAACCCTGGCCGTTGGTTGTCTGGGTCTGCGAGCCCGGGGCTTATCAGAATCCAGGAGCCCCCTTTAATAAGGTGGCCCCCAGATCCCGGCCCCCCACCCTATGTGAATGAATATGGGGTACATCGTACCCCTACCCATTCACTTGGTGGAAAAAAATGTCAATAAAAAAACACTACACAGGTTTTTAAAGTAATTTATTACACAGCTCCGGGGGTCTCTTCCGACTTCGGGGGTCTCTTCCGACTTCGGGGGTCTCTTCATCTGCTCTCCGGTTCTTTCTGCCTTCTGCCGGGCGCCCGGCTATCTTCTTCCAGCTCTTTTGCTAGCGGGGGCCCGGTCTTCTTCGTCGCCTTCTTCCCTCTTCTCCTCCTCGATGTTCACTCGTCGCTTCCTCCCGCTGTAATGCTGGGTGTGCGGTCCGCAATGATTTATATAGGCCTCTCATAATGTCACAGTCACATGCTCCCATGACGTCACAGTCACATGCTCCGGGGCCACCCGGAGCTTTTGACTGTGACGTCATGAGAGGCCTATATAAATCGTTGCGCACCGCACACCCGGCATTACAGCGGGAGAAAGTGACGTGTCAACATCGAAGAGGAGAAGAGGGAAGAAGACGGCGATGGGAAGACCGGGCCCCTTTACTAGCAAAAGAGCTGAAGGGAAGATAGTGGAGCAGCCCAGCAGAAGGACAACGGAGAGCGGGAGGAGACGACGGGGAAGACCGGGCCTCTCCGCTAGCAAAAGAGCTGGAAGAAGTTAGTGGAAAAGCCCGGCAGAAGGAAAAAGGCACCGGAGAGCAGAAGAAGACCCCCGAAGTCGGAAGAAGAGACCCCCGAAGTCGGAAGAGACCCCCGGAGTCGGAAGAAGAGACCCCTGGAGTCAGAAGAAGACCCCCGGAGCTGTGTAATAAATTACTTTAAAAACCTGTGTGTGTTTTTTTATTTACATTTTTTTCCACCAGGTGAATGGGTAGGGGTACGATGTACCCCATACTCATTCACATAGGGTGGGAGGCCGTGATCTGGGGGCCCCCTTATTAAAGGGGGCTCCTGGATTCCGATAAGCCCCCGCCCGCAGACCCCGACAACCAACGGCCAGGGTTGTCGGGAAGAGGCCCTTGTCCCCATCAACATGGGGCAGGGTGCTTTGGGGTGGGGGGGCCGCAGGTCGCCCCCCCGCCCCAAAGCACCAAACCCCCATGTTGAGGGCATGTGGCCTGGTACGGTTCAGGAGGGAGGGGGGGCGCTCTCTCGTCCCCCTCCCCTCTTTTCCTGTGGCCTGCCAGGTTGCGTGCTCGGATAAGGGTCTGGTTTGGATTTTGAGGGGGACCCCACATCATTTTTTCGGCTTAGGGGTTCCCCTTAAAATCCATACCAGACCGAAGGGCCTGGTATGCTCCTGGAGGGGAACCCATACCGTTTTTTTCTTTAAAATTTGGCGTGGAGTTCCCCCTCAAGATCAGCAGAGCACAAGTCGCATGCCAAAGTCGGATCATGCAAGACCGCGGTCCGACTTTGATCCGACTTCAATGATAGTCAATGGGCTGAAGTAGGATCAAAGTCGGACCAAAGTAGTACAGGGAGCATCCTCAAAGTCGGACCGACATGTGTCGGACCAATTAAGATGGCTCTTATAGGGAAACATTGATTTTTACACGTCATGCGACATGAGCTCCCAATGTCGGAGCGTTTCGTCGGACAAGTGTGAACCCAGCCAAATTCCTTTTACTGCTGCTGTAATCACCATGTCGGATATCAAAAGTCGGATGGTTAGGACAAGGATCCTACTTTGATCCGACTTCAATGATATTCAATGGGCTGAAGTAGGATCAAAGTCGGACCAAAATAGTACAGGGAGCATTTTCAAAGTTGGACCGACATGTGTCGGACCAGTTAAGACGGCTCTCATAGGGAGACATTGATTTTCACACGTCATGCGACATGAGCTCCCAATGTCAGAGCGTTTTTCGGACAAGTGTGAACCCAGCCTCACTTTCACAAAGACCAAATAATATGCACCAATTTGTACTTATTTTTACCAAAGATATGTAGCAGTATAAATTTTGGCCAAAATCTATGAAGAAAAAATACTAATTTGCTAAATTGTATAACAGAAACTAAGAAAAATTCTTTTTTTTACAGAATTTTCAGTCTTTTTTCTCTTATAGCACAAAAAATTAAAATCCCAACGGTGATTAAATAACACCAGAAGAAAGCTCTATTTGTATGAAGAAAGGACAACATTTTTATATGGGTACAGTGTTGTATGACTGAGTAATTGTCATTCAAAATGTGAGAGCACGAAATCTGAAAATTGGTCTGGTTATTAAGGGGGTTTAAGTGCCCAGTGGTCAAGAGGTTAAAGAAACTAAACAAAACTAAACTAATTCCGAAACGAATCAACAAAACAAAATTAGTAACATAACGACTCTATCCTGCACATGTCTAGTGGATAGAAAAGGAAAGAGCCCTGGACTGCCGCACTCTGTATAAACGATTTATTTTCCAAAATTCCAAAATTAAAATCCAAAGTTAATACATGGGTTCAAAAGTCCAAAAACAAGCAAAAACAGAAAACTGACATGCAGGGGTGGATAGCTGACGCGGTTTTTTTTTTGTTTTTTTTTTGCGCATTCTGGCAAAATGATATAAATCTTTGCATATATTTGCATATTTCTTGCACACCCTGCAATCTTTACACCTTGCAGTTTTGCACTTTTTGCATTCTTTTTGCACCTCCCAGAGGTGGAGATAAATTTAATCTACTTGGTAGACAAGAAGTCCGGTGTATCTTTATTTTGGATACTAGGCCCCCCTGCAGGGCTCAACCATGAATGGGATATATCACATTTTTACTAAATAGTTTAAATATATGTCCTTACTGTAGTGAAGTCATATAGTGGTCTCCAGTTGATAATTGATGTTTAGTTATTAGTAGTGATGAAATAAGTTGTGTTCCGCAGCAAACGCCCAAGTTCTCCAGAGATTGCGCTTTAATAGACTTTCCAATACAGAACAAAGTCCAATACTGATGACAACAGACCCAACAGAGTATATTCTAGACCTGTGCTTTCATATTCCTACAGAATATATCCTGTGCCTCCATCCTTCATGATCATGCAGGAATACCAGACTAGAGAAGACTGAATGCCAGCTTGAATGTCTAAAATACTGGTCTCACCCTGGAGGGGGGGGGGGGTTGCCATGAATACCCCCTCAAGTCTAATTACCATCAATAAATACCTTTTCTTTGGTCCTAAACAATATACACTTTGAACCCTCTGAAATGTTCAATTAGGTTAACCGGCCACCTCACACATCTAGGTAGGCTTGCAAAAGATTAACACATCAAAGCTGTTATCTGGCCCCACTGATATGTGTGATCAACAAACACCCATTGAGGTGTAATCTTGAATGCCTGTATGTAACACATATATATCGTGCCTAGTGATGAGCCGAACACCCCCGGGTTCGGTTCGCACCAGAACCCGCGAACGGACCGAAAGTTCGAACGAACATTAGAACCCTATTAAATACAATGGATGCGAACGTTCGAATTCTAAAGTGCTAATTATAACAACTATTATGCATGTTATTGTCCTAAAAAGGGTTTGGGAACCCGGGTTCTGCACCAGGGGACATGTATCAATGCAAAAAGAAGTTTTAAAAACGGTCGTTTTTCGGGAGCAGTCATTTTAATGATGCATAAAGTGAAAAAAAAAAAGTCAAATATTCCTTTAAATATCGTACCTGGGGGGTGTCTAAAGTATGCCTGTGAAGTGCCACGTGTTTCCCGTGTTTAGAACTGTCCCTGCACAAAATGACACTTCTAAAGGAAAAAAAAGCCATTTAAAACTGCTTGCGGCTTTAATGTAATGTCTGGTCCCGGTAATATGGATGAAATTCTTTAAGAAAAATGGCATAGCTACCCCATGACCCCCCCCCTACCCCAGCCCATTACCAGCCCCTTTGGGTCTTGTATGGATATTAAGGGGAACCCCGCACATAAAATAAAAAAGGCCCTATATACTCTGAACAGCCCTATACAGGCGGTGCATACAAGACAGGGACTGTAGGTTTGTTCTTATGTAGAGTCTGTTTGTAATTTTGAACAGGTACATTGTTGAAGTGTAGCTCCAGACCAAAAATCTATTTTTAAACTTTTTGGAAAACATAGGTAAGGGTTATCACCCCTGTAACATTTGTTTTGCTGTCTGTGCCCCTGTTCAGAACATTTCACCTCACTTTCCGTCCCAATGACAACTGTTTTTGAAATGTGGTGTTTTTCTTGAAACAAGGATTGCTGATAAAGCATCAGTACAGAGGAGACACCTTTCTCCCATATTTATTCTTACAGGAGAGAATTTTCCTTCCTAGTGGTAGATTTCCTCTCACTTCCTGTTGTCTTCTTGCGTTTGCAAGTAGGAGTCGTTTGTAAGTTGGATGTTTGAAAGTAGGGACCTGCCGTATATACTCTGCAGAAATAGGCCCCTTAGTTGTTGGTGTTGGCACAACACTGTAAGCACTCACAGTTACTCTTGGTTGGTGCTGGAACGCCCTGCTGTCAACTATTATATCAGGAATTTTAATTACATATAATTGTTGAACAGTGGTAGTAAAAATTGGGCCTTTGATGGTGGTGCTGGTGCCACAACACTGTAAGCCCTGACACTCTTGGTGGGTGCAGCAATGGGCCCTGCTGTGAATTATTAGATCAAGAATTGTAATTACATGCCCCTGTTGAACAGGGGCTGAAAAATTGGGCCTTAGGCACTGGTGGCACAACACTGCAACCCCTCACAGCAACTGTACTTGGAGCACAGCAATGAGCCCTGTTGCAAAGTATTGCTTCAAAAATTGTAATGACACGCCCCTGTTAAACAGGGGCTGAAAAATTGGGCCTTAGGCACTGGTGGCACAACACTGCAACTCCTCACAGATACTGTACTTGGAGCACACCAATGAGCCCTGTTGCAAAGTATTGCTTCAAAAATTGTAATGACACGCCCCTGTTAAACAGGGGCTGAAAAATTGGGCCTTAGGCACTGGTGGCACAACACTGCAACTCCTCACAGATACTGTACTTGGAGCACAGCAATGAGCCCTGTTGCAAAGTATTGCTTCAAAAATTGTAATTACACGCCCCTGTTAAACAGGGGCTGAAAAATTGGGCGTTAGGCACTGGTGGCACAACACTGCAACTCCTCACAGATACTGTACTTGGAGCACAGCAATGAGCCCTGTTGCAAAGTATTGCTTCAAAAATTGTAATTACACGCCCCTGTTAAACAGGGGCTGAAAAATTGGGCGTTAGGCACTGGTGGCGGCACCCATAAACAAAAATGATCTTACAAGCTATCATCATCAATCGTATCATTGAGGACTCGGAGGAGGAGGATAGCCAGTCAACATAACAGCACAGGCACTCAGCATCAGCATCAGTCTTGAAGGGATGTGACATGTTAAAATCAATTAGTCTGTTATATCAGCATCAGGTGTGTGGTAGCTGGTGGTGATCCAAGACTGGTTCATCTTGATGAAAGTCAGTCGATCAACCGAGTCGGTGGACAGGCGCACCCTGTGATCCGTGACAAATCCTCCAGCAGCACTGAATGTGCGTTCCGAAAGAACGCTGGATGCAGGACAGGCCAGTAGCTCAATTGCATACTGTGCAAGCTCTGGCCAGTGATCCATCCTCAAGACCCAGTAAGCCAGAGGATTTTCGGTGGGGAAGGTGTCCAAGTCTGACCTTGCCCCTAGATATTCCTGCACCATGTTTATCAGACGCTGGCGATGGTTGCTGGAACCGATCATACTTTGGGGCTGCGGACTAAAGAATTGTCTGAACGCATCGGTCAGATGGCCACCTTCCCCACCGCTCCTTCTTTGACTGGCCGAAGCCTCAGCAACTCGTTGTCCAGGACCAGGAGTTTGCAACCTCCCAGTCTCTGGGAACGCGTTGCACAGACCTTTCTGCAAGGCCTCCCGGAGTTGTCTCATCCTCTGCTCCCTCTGCGACGGTAACATAAGGTCCGCAACCTTACCCTTGTACCGTGGATCAAGGAGAGTGGCCAGCCAGTAATGGTCCCTCTCCTTGATCCGAAGAATACGAGGATCCTTCCGCAGACTTTGCAGGATCAGGGAGGCCATGCAGCGTAGGTTTGCTGAGGCATTCGCTCCGGAGTCCTCTGGGTCACTAAGGACGACATGATCCGCAGCCACCTCCTCCCAGCCACGTACAAGTCCACTGGTTTCTTGGGACTGTAAATCATCCCTAAAAGACTGCTGCTGATGATGCTGAGTGCCAGCCTCCACCTCCATGCTGACACAATCCTCCTCCTCCTCCTCCTCCTCCTCCTCCTCCTCCTCTTCCTGTGCGATGGGTGGGACAGAAGGAACACTGTCTGGGTAAAGGGGGCCTTGAGAGGCAAGGAAGTCCTCCTCTTCCTGCCTCTGTTCTGCCTCAAGTGCCCTGTCCATTATTCCACGCAGCGTGTGCTCCAACAGGTGGACAAGAGGTACAGTGTCACTGATGCATGCACTGTCACTGCTCACCATCCTCGTGGCCTCCTCAAATGGTGCCAGGACAGTGCATGCATCCCTGATCATGCCCCACTGGCGTGGAGAAAAAAAACCAAGCTCCCCTGACCCTGTCCTGGTGCCGTAGTCGCACAGGTACTCATTGATGGCCCTCTGCTGCGTGTGCAGCCGCTGCAGCATGGCCAACGTTGAGTTCCACCTGGTGGGCATGTCACATATAAGGCGGTTCTTGGGCAGGTTCAACTCCTTTTGCAGCTCAGCCAGGCGAGCACTGGCATTATAAGATCTGCGGAAATGCACACAGACTTTCCTGGCCTGCCTCAGGACATCCTGTAAGCCCGGGTACCTGCCCAAGAAGCGCTGCACCACCAGGTTAAGGACGTGAGCCACACAGGGCACATGGGTCAGTTGTCCCTGTCGGAGGGCGGAGAGGAGGTTGGTGCCATTGTCGCAAACCACCATTCCTGGCTTAAGCTGGCGTGGCGTCAACCACCTCTCGGCCTGGCCCTGCAGAGCAGACAGGACCTCTGCCCCAGTGTGGCTTCTGTCCCCCAAACACACCAGCGCAAGCACGGCATGGCATCTTTTTGCCTGCGTACTTGCGTAGCCCCGTGAACGGCTACGGAGCACCGCTGGTTCATAGGACAAACCACAGGAAGAGGCCATGGAGGAAGAAGAAGAGGAGGGGGTGGAGGAGAGAGGTGTGTCACAACCAGTAGTAGCATTTTGGAGGCGTGGCGGTGGGACAACCTCCAACACTACTGCACCTTGTCCTGAATCCTTCCCAGCTGCCAAAAGAGTGACCCAATGGGCCGTGAAAGAAAGGTAACGTCCCTGTCCATGCCTGCTGGACCATGAGTCAGCGGTAATATGCACCTTACCGCTGACCGCCCTGTCCAGCGAGGCCAAGACATTGCCTTCCACATGCCGGTAGAGAGCCGGAATAGCCTTCCGTGAGAAAAAGTGGCGTTTGGGAACCTGCCACTGAGGAACTGCACATTGCACAAACTCACGGAAGGGGGCCGAGTCTACCAACTGAAAAGGCAGCAGTTGAAGCGCTAGCAATTTAGCCAAGCTAGCATTCAACCGCTGGGCATGTGGATGGCTGGGAGTGAACTTCTTTCGACGGTCCAGCAGCTGGGGCAGGGAAATTTGCCTGCTAGAATCGGACGTCGGTGTACTGCTAGCAGAGTGGGCGCAAGTACTTGGCTGTGACACACCTAATTCTACACCTTCATTCCTCTCAGTGCATGTTTCAGAGAGGACTGAAGTTATAGTGGGGTTGGAGATCCCAGCTGATGCGGTGCAAGGAGAGGTCCGCTTTGTTCTTTGGTGTGGGTCTTTGAGGTAGGCTTGCCAACGAGCTGCATGGCAGGTCAACATATGTCTGGTCAGGCATGTGGTACCCAAGCGGCTGATGTTTTGGCCACGCGATATACGCTTGAGACATATGTTGCAAACAGCAGCTGTGCGATCTGATGCACTAGCCTCAAAAAAGGCCCACACCAAAGAACTTTTTGAATGACGGGCAGAGGCAGCGCCCTGCACAGGCGGAGCTCTGCGGTGTGATTCCGTCGGTGTACTGCCCTTACGCTGGCCACCAAAGGGCATCCTGCCTCGTTGGAGATGTGCCTCCTCCTCATCCTCCTCCTCCTCCTCTCTCCTATTAGGCACCCACGTGGAGTCAGTGACCTCATCATCCCCTCCCTCCTCATCACTGGAGCCAATCTGGCAGTATGCTGCAGCTGCTGGAACATGACTGCCAGATTGGTGTCCTTCTTGAGCATCCCCTCTGTCTGCTCTCACGCTACTGCCTTCCTCTAGCTGGGTTTCATCATCAGACCCTTCGAAACGCTGGGCATCCTCCTGGAGCATGTACCCAACACTGTGCTGAAACAGTTCGGGGGACTCCTCAGGAGGAGGACATGGTGGGTCTAGGGAAGGAGTGACTGATGATTTGTCTGACATTGATACCAGGGAAGACGACGCTTTGGCAGCTGCTTTTCCAGTACCCTGAGCCTGGGTGAGAGAGGATGAGGAGGAGGAGGAGGGCTTGGTCATCCACTCTACCAAGTCTTCGGCATGATGTGGCTCAACATGTCCAGCTGCCGAAAAGAAGGACAAGCGTGTCCCATGGCCATGTGCTGATGACAATGCACCGCGTCCACGACCAGCACTGTTGCCCCCAGACACAGAGCCTGCTTGCCCTCTTTTATTGCCTCCTGACTGTCTGCCTCTCCTTGTTTGCCTTCCAGACATTCTAATAGATGGCCTGCAGGGAGATGGGAAAAAAGCAATAAGGGCTACCTTCAGGTGTCCTTCTCTGTCCCTTGAAACAAGGACTTGCAGAGTGAAATAAACTGACACTCTCCCTACCTACAGTTTTCTGTCCCTAGAATAAATGTTTTTTTTAATCACAATATAGCACAAGGACAATTCAGTCACTGTCCTTCCAGGTCCCTGGAAACAAGGACTTGCAGAGTGAAATAAACTGACACTCTCCCTACCTACAGTTTTCTGTCCCTAGAATAAATGTTTTTTTTAAGCACAATATAGCACAAGGACAATTCACTCACTGTCCTTACAGGTCCCTGGAAACAAGGACTTGCAGAGTGAAAGAAAAAAAACACTCTCCCTACCTACAGTTTTCTGTCCCTAGAAAAAATGTTTTTTTTAATCACAATATAACACAAGGACAATTCACTCACTGTCCTTCCAGGTCCCTGGAAACAAGGACTTGCAGAGTGAAATAAACTGACACTCTCCCTACCTACAGTTTTCTGTCCCTAGAATAAATGTTTTTTTTAATCACAATATAGCACAAGGACAATTCAGTCACTGTCCTTCCAGGTCCCTGGAAACAAGGACTTGCAGAGTGAAATAAACTGACACTCTCCCTACCTACAGTTTTCTGTCCCTAGAATAAATGTTTTTTTTAAGCACAATATAGCACAAGGACAATTCACTCACTGTCCTTACAGGTCCCTGGAAACAAGGACTTGCAGAGTGAAAGAAAAAAAACACTCTCCCTACCTACAGTTTTCTGTCCCTAGAAAAAATGTTTTTTTTAATCACAATATAACACAAGGACAATTCACTCACTGTCCTTCCAGGTCCCTGGAAACAAGGACTTGCAGAGTGAAATAAACTGACACTCTCCCTACCTACAGTTTTCTGTCCCTAGAATAAATGTTTTTTTTAATCACAATATAGCACAAGGACAATTCAGTCACTGTCCTTCCAGGTCCCTGGAAACAAGGACTTGCAGAGTGAAATAAACTGACACTCTCCCTACCTACAGTTTTCTGTCCCTAGAATAAATGTTTTTTTTAAGCACAATATAGCACAAGGACAATTCACTCACTGTCCTTACAGGTCCCTGGAAACAAGGACTTGCAGAGTGAAAGAAAAAAAACACTCTCCCTACCTACAGTTTTCTGTCCCTAGAAAAAATGTTTTTTTTAATCACAATATAACACAAGGACAATTCACTCACTGTCCTTCCAGGTCCCTGGAAACAAGGACTTGCAGAGTGAAATAAACTGACACTCTCCCTACCTACAGTTTTCTGTCCCTAGAATAAATGTTTTTTTTAAGCACAATATAGCACAAGGACAATTCACTCACTGTCCTTACAGGTCCCTGGAAACAAGGACTTGCAGAGTGAAAGAAAAAAAACACTCTCCCTACCTACAGTTTTCTGTCCCTAGAAAAAATGTTTTTTTTAATCACAATATAACACAAGGACAATTCACTCACTGTCCTTCCAGGTCCCTGGAAACAAGGACTTGCAGAGTGAAATAAACTGACACTCTCCCTACCTACAGTTTTCTGTCCCTAGAATAAATGTTTTTTTTAATCACAATATAGCACAAGGACAATTCAGTCACTGTCCTTCCAGGTCCCTGGAAACAAGGACTTGCAGAGTGAAATAAACTGACACTCTCCCTACCTACAGTTTTCTGTCCCTAGAATAAATGTTTTTTTTTAAGCACAATATAGCACAAGGACAATTCACTCACTGTCCTTACAGGTCCCTGGAAACAAGGACTTGCAGAGTGAAAGAAAAAAAACACTCTCCCTACCTACAGTTTTCTGTCCCTAGAAAAAATGTTTTTTTTAATCACAATATAACACAAGGACAATTCACTCACTGTCCTTCCAGGTCCCTGGAAACAAGGACTTGCAGAGTGAAATAAACTGACACTCTCCCTACCTACAGTTTTCTGTCCCTAGAATAAATGTTTTTTTTTAAGCACAATATAGCACAAGGACAATTCACTCACTGTCCTTACAGGTCCCTGGAAACAAGGACTTGCAGAGTGAAAGAAAAAAAACACTCTCCCTACCTACAGTTTTCTGTCCCTAGAAAAAATGTTTTTTTTAATCACAATATAACACAAGGACAATTCACTCACTGTCCTTCCAGGTCCCTGGAAACAAGGACTTGCAGAGTGAAATAAACTGACACTCTCCCTACCTACAGTTTTCTGTCCCTAGAATAAATGTTTTTTTTAATCACAATATAGCACAAGGACAATTCAGTCACTGTCCTTCCAGGTCCCTGGAAACAAGGACTTGCAGAGTGAAATAAACTGACACTCTCCCTACCTACAGTTTTCTGTCCCTAGAATAAATGTTTTTTTTAATCACAATATAGCACAAGGACAATTCAGTCACTGTCCTTCCAGGTCCCTGGAAACAAGGACTTGCAGAGTGAAATAAACTGACACTCTCCCTACCTACAGTTTTCTGTCCCTAGAATAAATGTTTTTTTTAATCACAATATAGCACAAGGACAATTCAGTCACTGTCCTTCCAGGTCCCTGGAAACAAGGACTTGCAGAGTGAAATAAACTGACACTCTCCCTACCTACAGTTTTCTGTCCCTAGAATAAATGTTTTTTTTAATCACAATATAGCACAAGGACAATTCAGTCACTGTCCTTCCAGGTCCCTGGAAACAAGGACTTGCAGAGTGAAATAAACTGACACTCTCCCTACCTACAGTTTTCTGTCCCTAGAATAAATGTTTTTTTTAATCACAATATAGCACAAGGACAATTCAGTCACTGTCCTTCCAGGTCCCTGGAAACAAGGACTTGCAGAGTGAAATAAACTGACACTCTCCCTACCTACAGTTTTCTGTCCCTAGAATAAATGTTTTTTTTAATCACAATATAGCACAAGGACAATTCAGTCACTGTCCTTCCAGGTCCCTGGAAACAAGGACTTGCAGAGTGAAATAAACTGACACTCTCCCTACCTACAGTTTTCTGTCCCTAGAATAAATGTTTTTTTTAAGCACAATATAGCACAAGGACAATTCACTCACTGTCCTTACAGGTCCCTGGAAACAAGGACTTGCAGAGTGAAAGAAAAAAAACACTCTCCCTACCTACAGTTTTCTGTCCCTAGAAAAAATGTTTTTTTTAATCACAATATAACACAAGGACAATTCACTCACTGTCCTTCCAGGTCCCTGGAAACAAGGACTTGCAGAGTGAAATAAACTGACACTCTCCCTACCTACAGTTTTCTGTCCCTAGAATAAATGTTTTTTTTAAGCACAATATAGCACAAGGACAATTCACTCACTGTCCTTACAGGTCCCTGGAAACAAGGACTTGCAGAGTGAAAGAAAAAAAACACTCTCCCTACCTACAGTTTTCTGTCCCTAGAAAAAATGTTTTTTTTAATCACAATATAACACAAGGACAATTCACTCACTGTCCTTCCAGGTCCCTGGAAACAAGGACTTGCAGAGTGAAATAAACTGACACTCTCCCTACCTACAGTTTTCTGTCCCTAGAATAAATGTTTTTTTTAATCACAATATAGCACAAGGACAATTCAGTCACTGTCCTTCCAGGTCCCTGGAAACAAGGACTTGCAGAGTGAAATAAACTGACACTCTCCCTACCTACAGTTTTCTGTCCCTAGAATAAATGTTTTTTTTAATCACAATATAGCACAAGGACAATTCAGTCACTGTCCTTCCAGGTCCCTGGAAACAAGGACTTGCAGAGTGAAATAAACTGACACTCTCCCTACCTACAGTTTTCTGTCCCTAGAATAAATGTTTTTTTTAAGCACAATATAGCACAAGGACAATTCACTCACTGTCCTTCCAGGTCCCTGGAAACAAGGACTTGCAGAGTGAAAGAAACTGACACTCTCCCTACCTACAGTTTTCTGTCCCTAGAATAAATGTTTTTTTAAGCACAATATAGCACAAGGACAATTCACTCACTGTCCTTCCAGGTCCCTGGAAACAAGGACTTGCAGAGTGAAAGAAACTGACACTGTCCCTACCCACAGTTTTCTGTCCCTAGAATAAATGTTTTTTTTAAGCACACTATAGCACAAGCACAAAACACACTGACACTCTCCCTACCTATCCTTCTCTTTCCCTAAACTAAAGGAATCCAGGTTAAGCAAGAAAGAAATAACAGTCACTGTCCCTGCCTATGCTGCTCTATCCCTGCTCCGGAACACACTACACTAGGCCGCCGTGCTGGCGGCCTTTTATAGTGTGGGGCGTGTACTAAACACCCTCAGCAATAATTGGCCACAGGCATCCTGCCTGTGGCCAATCATTGCTCTCCTCGCTGCCGGCGCTGTGATTGGCCAAGCATGCGGGGTCACAGTGCATGCTTGGCCAATCACAGCGCCTGGATGACACTGCGATGGCGTAGTGCATTGTGGGCCGTTCGCGTCACTCGAATTTGGCGCGAACGGCCCAAATCGTTCGATCTTCGTCGAACGATCGAACAGCCGATGTTCGAGTCGAACGTATGTTCGACTCGAACA
This sequence comes from Rana muscosa, assembly GCA_029206835.1. Classification (NCBI taxonomy): domain Eukaryota; kingdom Metazoa; phylum Chordata; class Amphibia; order Anura; family Ranidae; genus Rana; species Rana muscosa. The sequence continues at coordinate 11,412,607 of CM055117.1, forward strand.
CGAAGCTCATCCCTAATCGTGCCATACATATAACACAATATATATAACATACATACACATATATATTAATATTACAACACTTACCTGCCGTTGTCAACCCATTGTATAAAATCTCTTTATCATCCTCATTTTGAGGGTCTCTTTAAATATTATTATTTTTTACTATTAAAAAATGAGTTTACAATAGGCGCTTTATCCAATCAGATTGTCGTGCATCCTTTATGCAATTTTTGTGCATTTTTTGTGCATTTTTATTAATTACAACATTTTTGCCTTTCTGCATGCTCTGCAGTAGTTCCTTTTTTTTGTGCATTCTGGCAATATGAAATAAATCTTTGCATAATTTTACATATTTCTTGCACACCCTGCAATCTTTACACCTTGCAGTTTTGCAATCTTTACACCTTGCAGTTTTGCACTTTTTGCATTCTTTTTGCACCTTTTTGCCATCGTTCATATCTCCTACAACCTCCATGGTTTGCAATTTTTGTAACCTTTTTCTAGTTTAGTTGTTGACTTTGGTTCTGACATTGCTGCAAGTCGGCCACACTATTGTATGACTATCATATTTCAGCAACCATTCCATGCACTTCATTATCTCTACTATTTTTAGTATTATTGGATCTGTCTCTTTTTTTGTTCTTTGATTTTGCAAATTTTTTTTCGCCAATCATTGTAACTACCATATGAGATAAACCAATTATCTAAAATAGTCCTTTTTAGGTCAGTGAGTCATAGGGTTCGGCTCCCAATATATATCAGTCACCATATATATTCTAATTATACATACATATTGTATGGATATACTGCATACTGACATATTTCAGTCTTTTGCCAAATAAAGCACGGTGACTCATATATACTTTTAAACACTTATTTTAATACTAGGGTAATATGATAAAAAGTTTTTTTAGATTTGGATTTATACTGGATTCAAACCTAGACATTATAGCACGGCCCCTTCTTTCATATACATGCTTTTCACCATCATGTATGTTTAATTATCACCACACTAGCATACATCTGAACATGTATCGGCCGACCTATATATACACATATACATATAGATATATTTTTTGTTTGTTCATTTTCCAGTTTATCTTCATTTTTATTTCTATTTTCTTATTTTCATGTCCACTCATGTCCATTTTCAGTTTATGTGTACATCCAGCTTTAGACTACATTGTATCCACTGGCCCTAATATCTTGGGTTACCATTTTGGGTGGATTTTTTTGTATTATTTTTAGTATTTGTATCTATGTTCATATTTACGTTTACATACATGGACACATTCTACACATATACTAGAATAATACACATGGACTTTTTTGGTCATACAAATATATTCATATTCTCACCATTAAGTATATATTTATACTTTTTGGTTTAATACATAGTTATTATTAATTTCTGTTTAGTTTAAGCACCTCAGCATATACATTAGTATAGTTTGTATATCTAATAACATTAAAGCAAAGGTTTTAATTTTTTGTTCATTGATACCAACAATACTATATGCTAGCACTTCTAATTCATATATTTATATATTGTGAGGGGGTTAGCTCGGCAGCGGGTGTGTGTGACCCCCGGGATGGGCTCCCCACACAAAAACAGGCCCAGCAGACGGAGGTTGTGGTTTTCAAAATCAAAAAGGTGCCGTTTATTTTCTATTTACAGTGACAAAAACACAGCAAAGCAAAAGAAACAAACAAAATAAATCCTGGTCAACTTGACCTCTGACTAAACATACAGGTTTCCTAACTAACAACTGGGATCAGCCTAGTGCTGTCCTAGTCCCTGGTTTTAAATGTCCAAGCAAAATATAGCCACACAGGCTTTCTCTCACCGCACAGGGGTTCACTCTCCCTAGACAGTCCACACAGGTCTGCTTCCAGGCATGAGCTAACACCTAATGAATCTGGGAGTTTTTATAGAGGCCTTAAACGAACTGACAGGCTTCAGCTGGCCTCATCAACTCCCTGCCTGCACGACGCCCAGCCCTCTCCCTAGAGGTATGAGTCATCAATGAGCCCACTAGTCTCAGCTGGGCTTACACAACTCTCCACCTAGCTGTATAAATCGGCGTAAAGCCTGAATCTGGGCAAAATATATCTACCCCCCTGGATGCAACCAGGTGACTTTACCTTCCTGCTGTCACATACCCCCCCCTCTTGTTTTAACCTCGGGGTTGGAACACCAGCAATCAGGCATTCATGTACTCGAGACAAAGCATCCACATTCCCCATTTGAACGCCAGGGCGATGCTTTACTGTGAAGTTGAATTCCTGGAGGGCCAGGAACCACCTATTCACTCTTCTATTTGTTTCCTTGTTTTGAGCCATCCACTTTAACGGAGCGTGATCCGTAACCATGTCAAAGTGCCTACCTAGCAGGTAGTACCGAAGGGAATCTAGAGCCCACTTCACCGCTAAACACTCCTTTTCAACGGTGGCGTAATTTACCTCATGGGACTTCAACTTCCTGCTGAGGTAAATGACTGGGTGCTCTTCCCCGTTCCAGACCTGGGACAATACTGCTCCTAACCCCACATCTGACGCATCACTTTGTACGACAAAGTCTTTAGAGAAGTCGGGTGAGTACAACACTGGCTGGCTACATAAGGCTTGTTTCAAGAATTGGAATGCTGCCTCAGCCTCGGGGGTCCATTTAATCATGACCGACCCTTTCCCCTTCGTCAGGTTGGTTAGGGGCACAGCCTTAGAAGCAAAGTGGGGAATGAATCGCCGATAATACCCAGCGATTCCCAGAAAGGCTCGTACCTGCTTCTTGCTGTTGGGACGTGGCCAACTCTGGATGGCCTCGACTTTGTTGAGTTGGGGTTTTATTACTCCCCTCCCAATGGTGTACCCAAGATATTTGGCCTCCTCCTGCCCAATGGTACACTTCTTGGGGTTAGCCGTAAACCCTGCTTCCCGAACAGAGTCCAGGACTGCTTGCACTTTTGGCAGATGTGAGGCCCAATCTGTGCTATGGACAATTACGTCATCCAGGTAAGCCGCAGCATACTTCTGATGGGGCCTCAGCATCTGGTCCATTTTCCGCTGGAATGTGGCCGGCGCATTCTGTAACCCGAACGGCATTCTTTTATATTGGAACGCCCCGTCTGGGGTTACAAATGCGGTTTTCTCTTTGGCTGACTTGGCCAGGGGGATTTGCCAATACCCTTTTGTGAGGTCAAGAGTCGTCATGTATCGGGCTGTTCCCAGCCGGTCGATCAACTCATCTATACGTAGCATGGGGTAGGTGTCAAATTTTGTAACTTTGTTCAACTGACGAAAATCGTTACAAAATCGCCAGCTCCCATCCGGTTTAGGCACCAACACAATGGGACTAGACCAATCACTTTGGGACTCCTCTATCACCCCTAAGTTCAGCATTTTCTGTACTTCCTCCCGTATTGCCTCCCGTCGGGCCTCTGGGATCCGATAGGGTTTTAACTTCACCCTTTCACCGGGCGGGGTAATAATGTCATGCTCTACCCCAGATGTTTGTCCCGGCAGCTCAGAGAATACCTCCTTGTTGCGAAGCACAAACTCCTTAACCTCCTGTTGTTGGGGTTGTGACAAGGTGGCTGCGATTCCAACCTCAGGAATCACGCAACCAGTTTGAGCTGGTGACCAAGTGTCTGCGACTAGGGACTCTCTATCCCTCCAGGCTTTCAACAGATTAACGTGATAGATCTGTTCGGGCTTTCGCCTTCCTGGTTGTCTGACCTTGTAATTCACTTCGCTCACTTTTTCCATTATCTCGTAGGGGCCTTGCCATTTGGCAAGGAATTTACTTTCAACCGTAGGGACAAGTACCAATATCCTATCCCCCGGGGAAAAGGTACGGGTCTTGGCTCCACGGTTGTACACTCTCTGCTGTGCCAACTGCGCTTGGGCCAAATGTTCCTTCACGATGGGCATTACCTGTGCAATTCGATCTTGCATCAGGGCGACATGCTCAATCACACTCCTGTGGGGAGAACTCTCACTTTCCCAAGTTTCCTTGGCAATATCCAACAGCCCTCTTGGGTGTCTCCCATACAGTAACTCAAAGGGGGAGAATCCCGTAGAGGATTGGGGCACCTCCCTAATAGCAAACATCAAATAAGGAAGTAGACAGTCCCAATCCTTTCCATCCCTATCCACCACTTTCTTCAACATTTGTTTTAGGGTTTTGTTGAATCTTTCAACCAGCCCATCGGTTTGGGGGTGATACACAGATGTACGTAATTGCGTCACTTTGAACAATTTACACAGCTCCTTCATAACCCGGGACATAAAGGGTGTACCTTGGTCCGTAAGCAGTTCTTTACAAATACCCACCCGGCTAAAAACAAGAGATAGCTCTTTGGCTATGGTTTTGGCCGAGGTATTTCTGAGAGGGATCGCTTCTGGATAACGGGTGGCATAGTCCATTATAACCAATATGTACTGGTGCCCCCTAGCGGACTTGATTATAGGACCTACCAAATCCATTGCGATTCTCTCAAACGGGACCTCAATGATGGGTAGAGGGACCAGCGGGCTACGGAAGTGTGGCATCGGGGCCGACCTCTGACACACAGGGCAGGAGGAACAATAATTTTCTATGTCCTTCATCACCCCAGGCCAATAGAATCTCTGTAATACCCTCTCTCGGGTTTTCTCTGTCCCCAGATGACCTCCAAGAATGTGCCCATGGGCCAACTCCAACACCAACTTCCTGTAAGGTTTGGGCACCACAAGCTGCTCAACGGTTTCTTCTGCCCTTTTTGCCACCCGATACAGTAGGTCCTTCTCTACGCTGAAGTATGGGTAAGTGCAGGTATTATCTGGGTTCACTAACTCGCCATCTATTTTCACTACGTTTTCCCGTGCCTTTATTAGGGCGGGGTCTTTCAACTGTTCTGTGGCAAAGTTTTCCCTGTGAACCTCAAGATCAGAAAACTCCACAGACGGTAGGTTTTCGTCTGAGGAGGTGGGCTCCTCTCCAGTTTCTTGAGTCTCCCCTGCCAATACTGACAAGGGAAATTCGGGAGAGTCCTCACCACTCTCAGAGGAGTTCTGGCTATCATATTCCTGGTACATAGGGGCACCAGTGGGGGGCTCAGGATCATCCCACAGTTCCCAGAACTTCGGAAAATCCCTTCCCACAATGGCGTCATGCGGTAACTGAGACACTAAGCCCACTGGATGAGAAAGGGTACCTTTGGGGGTCTCGAAACACACTGTAGTCACTGGATACTCTCGGGTGTCCCCATGCACACAAATAACAGCTACCTTGCTATTCCCAGAGACCTCTGTTTTAACTAATTCAGCCTTTATCAGGGTCACAAGGCTACCTGAATCCAGCAATACCACAACATTTCTACCATTAATACACATTTTGCATAAATGTTTCTCAGTTCCCCGAATGGCAGTGCATGCGACTGTCGCACACAGCGACTGACGTCTGCCCGTCAGAAAGTCACACTGCATGGGTTCCTCCAAAACCGGGCAATTTGCTGCAATATGTCCCGCTTGCCGGCAGCGGTAGCAAATGATCCTTCTTGCCGCCTCTTGAGCCGCTGATTTCCCAGGCTGTTCTCGCCAAACTTGGGGTAGAGCTCCCACCCTCTCACTCTCTCCACCCTCACCCCTTGGAATCCTCTTATCCGCCCCTGGGGATGGTCTGGTCTTAGGGTGGAAAGTCCGAGTGTCTCTGGAAGAGGCCGTCAGGTTCTCTGTAGCCAAGTATTTCTCCACACGATCCACAAGACCATCGGCCGTCTCTGGGTCTCCATGGCTTACCCACTTTTGGATGGCAGTAGGAAGAGCTCTCAAAAACCGATCCATTACAACACGTTCCACAATCTTTGGTGCGGACAAAGTCTCTGGCTGTAGCCACTTTCTGCTCAGGTGAATGAGATCATACATTTGAGACCTGGGGGGTTTTCCAAGCTGGAAAGTCCAGTTATGCACACGCTGAGCCCGGACAGCCTGGGTGACACCCAGCCTTGCCAATATTTCAGCTTTTAGCATCACATAGTCTTTTGCTTGGTTAGGCTCTAGGTCATAGTAAGCTTTCTGCGATTCACCAGTTAACAGAGGAGCCACCAGTCCAGCCCACTGCTCCTCAGGCCACTTTTCTCTTTCAGCGGTCCTTTCAAATGTGGTCAAAAATACCTCTGGATCATCCTCTCCAGTCATTTTTGTCAATAAACGACTCACCCCAAAGGACGCGGTATTAGTGGGACGGCTTTCCTCACTGGTCTGCGGACGTTGCTGCATTACTGCTTCCATTTGTTGTAGTCTCTGCTCTTGCTTCTGTAATAGGTCTATGAAGCGGGCCTCAGATCGTTGCTGGGCTTGTTGCTGAGCTTCCAGACTCTGTTGGTGAGCTTGCTGCTGGGCTGCAAGGCTCTGTTGATGAGCTTGCTGCTGGGCTGCGAAGTTCTGTTGTTGAGCTGCAAGGCTCTTTTGCAAACCTGCATTTGTCTGCTGTTGATTGGCATTTGCTAGAGCCAGCTGTTTCAGTATCTCCTCCATGCTGGCTTAAAAAAAAACTGCCACTGGTTCTCCACCAACTGTGAGGGGGTTAGCTCGGCAGCGGGTGTGTGTGACCCCCGGGATGGGCTCCCCACACAAAAACAGGCCCAGCAGACGGAGGTTGTGGTTTTCAAAATCAAAAAGGTGCCGTTTATTTTCTATTTACAGTGACAAAAACACAGCAAAGCAAAAGAAACAAACAAAATAAATCCTGGTCAACTTGACCTCTGACTAAACATACAGGTTTCCTAACTAACAACTGGGATCAGCCTAGTGCTGTCCTAGTCCCTGGTTTTAAATGTCCAAGCAAAATATAGCCACACAGGCTTTCTCTCACCGCACAGGGGTTCACTCTCCCTAGACAGTCCACACAGGTCTGCTTCCAGGCATGAGCTAACACCTAATGAATCTGGGAGTTTTTATAGAGGCCTTAAACGAACTGACAGGCTTCAGCTGGCCTCATCAACTCCCTGCCTGCACGACGCCCAGCCCTCTCCCTAGAGGTATGAGTCATCAATGAGCCCACTAGTCTCAGCTGGGCTTACACAACTCTCCACCTAGCTGTATAAATCGGCGTAAAGCCTGAATCTGGGCGAAATATATCTACCCCCCTGGATGCAACCAGGTGACTTTACCTTCCTGCTGTCACAATATATATACATTTTTGAACACACACACACATGTTGTCCTTCCACTTAATTAGCCTTTCTCTTTAGACACAGGTGTGTATATACACACATAGTGGTGTTCTTTGATACTATGGCTTTTTAAACTTATTTTCACTTGTATAAAAATGACTAGATTTTGATTATATTCTCTGTCTTGTTCACATTGTTTGGATTCACATGTATGTTTTACATAATATGTTTATGTCATTTTATTTATATATAATTTTTGCTTTTCATACAGGTGCTTTTCCTACTTGGAGTGTGTTGGAGACAATCAGAAGCTCATTCTATTCCACTGTGTTCAGTGAATCTGATTGGTGCAAAGTCGGCTTCATTTCCCATATATACTCTGAGGGGTCCCCCACACACTTCAGCTACAGTAGGTGCCGCCGATATTGTACATCTATCGCGCTCCCATCGCCGAGATTCTCGGTGACAGGAGTGCCGAGATCTCGGCAACAGGGTGGCGACACGTGTCGCGCTCGCTGCAATAGCGAGAGGGAGACGCGGCACTGTATTGAGCGGGGATCCGACGTGGATTCCCGCCAATACCAGGCACTGCGTTTGGTATGACTCCTGAGCGGGAACTCCATGCCAATTTTTAAAGAAAAAAACGGCATGGGTTCCCCCTCCAGGAGCATACCAGGCCCTTGGATCTGGTCTGGATTTGAGGGGGAACCTCTACGCCGAAAAAACGGCGTGGGGGTCCCCCTCAAGGTCCAAACCAGACCCTTATCCGAGCACGCAACTTGGCAGGCCGCAGGGAAAGAGGGGGGACGAGAGAGCGGCCCCCCTCCCTCCTGAACCGTACCAGGCCCCATGCCCTCAACATGGGGGGGGTTCGGTGCTCTGGGGCATGGGGGCGACCTGCGGCCCCCCACCCCAGAGCACCCTGCCCCCATGTTGATGAGGACAGGGCCTCTTCCCGACAACCCTGGCCATTGGTTGTCGGGGTCTGCGGGCGGGGGGCTTACCGGCCCCCACCCTATGTGAATGAGTATGGGGTACATCGTACCCCTACCCATTCACCTGGTGGAAAAAAATTGCAAGAAAAAAAAACACACAGCTTTTTAAAGTATTTTATTGCACAGCTCCGGGGGTCTTCTTCCAACTTCGGGGGTCTCCGGTGTCGTCGCCGCGCTCTCCGGTTCTTTCTTCCGCCGGGCCTCCGCTAACTTCTTTAGCTCTTTTGCTAGCGGAGGCCCGGTCTTCTCCGTCGCCTTCTCCCCTCCGGTTCTTTCTTTCTTCCGCCGGGCCTCTGCTAACTTCTTTTTAGCTCTTTTGCTAGCGGAGGCCCGGTCTTCTCCGTTGTCTCGTCCGGCTCTCTGTTATCCTTCTGCCGGCCCCTCCACTAACTTCCTTAGCTCTTTTGCTAGTGGAGGGGCCAGTCTTCCCGTCGTCGCCGTCGGCGTCTTCTTCCCTCTTCTCCTCCTCGATGTTGACTCGTCGCTTCCTCTCGCAGTAATGCTAAATCTTCGGTCCGCAGAGATTAATATACAGTAGGCTTCTCATGACGTCACAGTCACATGTTCCCATGACGTCACAGTCACATGCTCCGGGGCCATGTGCCCCGGAGCATGTGACTGTGACGTCATGAGAAGCCTATATTAATCTCTGCGGACCGAAGATTTAAAATTACTGCGAGAGCAAGCGATGAGTCAACATCGAGGAGGAGAAGAGGGAGGAAGACGCCGGCGGCGACGACGGGAAGACCGGCCCCTCCACTAGCAAAAGAGCTAAAGAAGTTAGTGGAGGTCCGGCGGAAGAAAGAAAGAACCGGAGGGGAGAAGGCGACGGAGAAGACCGGGCCTCCGCTAGCAAAAGAGCTAAAGAAGTTAGTGGAGGGGCCGGAAGAAGGACAACGGAGAGCCGGACGAGACGACGGAGAAGACCGGGCCTCCGCTAGTAAAAGAGCTAAAAAGAAGTTAGCGGAGGCCCGGCGGAAGAAAGAAAGAACCGGAGAGAAGAAGAGGGAAGAAGGCGACGGAGAAGACCGGGCCTCCGCTAGCAAAAGAGCTAACGAAGGGGGCGTGGCCAAGATGTCGCTGTGAGCGGCTGCTTGTTCTGAGAGCTCCGCTGCTTCCTGCATCTTTCCCGGATCCTAGGCTACCTGAAGGCGGTTCATTCACCCCAGCTGACCGGGGGAGTGGGGCGCAATAGAGCGGGGAGCGAGGCAATCCCCCTGGCAGCTGCTAACCCCTCCACTGGCGAGATCCGGAAGCCCCGCGTGTTACTAGGCCGCAGCCGCGGTCTTTCCTGACGGCGATCGGAGGTCCGGATCGGGGCGGAGCTACGCGGCGCCCCCCTGCACTTGGGAGAGGTGCACTGCTGCGGGCTGTGGGCGACGGAGGTAGTGGAGACACACCAGCTGCTGATCAATCCATCCAGGCCCACTCGAACTGCTAGGCCGCGGCCGCGGTCTTTCCTGGGGACCGTCGGAGCTTCGCTGCGGCCTCCTGCACATGAGAGAGGTGAGCCGGTGAGGGCGGTGTGCGGCTGGACGGAGGAGGACACACCGATCACTGAGCAACGCATCCATCCATCCGGCAATCCTACATCCAGGCCCGCTCAACCTGCTAGGCCGAAGCCGGGGCCTCTCCTGGCGGTCCCCGGCTGGACTGGAACCCTCCCCCCCCCCTTCTCCTCTTGTGAATCTCCAGGGGAAACGCGGGGGGGCACGGTGCGCGCCCTGAATGCGGCGCCGGAGCTCGGGTGCACGGTCCAACAAAGGGGGCAAAAAATTAGCTTTTCCACCGCTGCCGGACCCCCCTTTGACGCCCGTTGATCTCCAGGTGCGGAGCCGTGCCACCCGGAGCTCCCACAAGGCCTCACAGATAAGCCCCATGGACTTGGCTGAAGCCCGACCGCCCTGGCTGGCGGAAGTCATGGCGGCCATCGCCACGTGCCAGTCCACCTTGACCACAAAAATAGAGGCCGTCCAGATGGATGTGGGCCTTATCCGCCAGGACATGGACAAGCTTCAAACCAGGGTGGCGGAGACTGAGCAGAGAGTTAGCAACGCTGAAGATGTGGTCGCAGAACAGGGCGCGGCACTCCGCACTCTCCAAACCAAAGTTAAAGCCCTTGAATACAGAGCCGAAGATGCCGAAAACAGAAACCGGCGCAACAACCTCCGCATTGTCGGACTACCCGAGGGGATAGAGGGGAGTGACCCTATAGGCTTCATAGAGGGTATGTTGCGTACCCTCCTCCCCGAGGCTCGCATGTCACCCCAATATGTGGTGGAAAGGGCGCACCGCATCCCTCCTAAGCCGGGACCTCCCGGAACCCCGCCGCGAACCTTCATTCTCCGCCTGCTCAACTTCCGGGATTGGGACGAGGTTCTCCGTGCCTCCAGGCTAGTGGGCGACCTGCGATTCCAGAACGTCAAGCTGATGATCTTCCCCGACTACTCGGTGGAAACACAGAAGCTCAGGAAGTCATTCGATCAGATCAAGGCGACCCTGAGGGAGCGCAACATCCGCTACAGCATCCTTTTCCCGGCCCGTCTGAGAGTACAGGACGGAGAGTCGACCCGCTTCTTCACTAATCCCAGGGAGGTGTCTGTCTGGTTGGAGTCGCTGCCGCGGGACCGCTGATCAGCCGCACGGTATGTACTATTTGACACCACCCTTGTTTTGCATTTGCCAATATCGGTGTGGCCCGCGAACTGACCCCCGGGACGGAGCTCTCACACCTGTTGTTGCACTTGTTGTGCCCGGCTAATCCCCTTGGTGTGTGCAGCTCCGATGGTGGCGGCTGGCCCCCGCCGATGTGGGAACCCAAGTTAGCGCCCCTGACATGGTCAGGAGAACACTGCCTTCTTTTCCCTTTTTGGGTCTTTTTACCCCCCTGTGTGACACTGGGGACCATACCAAGTATACTCCCATGTCACAGGATCGACTTTACTTCTGGGACGCGCTCCTGTCCGCCTCCATCCTCTTGAACCCCTGTCCCTTACAGCTTGTTGCATAACCAGCGGAGGTCTCACACTTAGAGAGTCGCTCAGACAGTTGCTCGGCCCCCCCCAGAAGTTATACGGGGGGCAGAGTTTGCCTCTTGCACGGAATCCCTTTGCAGCCGGCGAGCTGTTATCGTTTGGGATGGATACCCTCCTCAGTTTCAAGGGGGTGGGTGGGGTGGGGGGGCGGGGAATGTTGCCCTACTGGGGCTATTTTGCTTGTTCTGAGTTGTTTTTTTCTTTTGTTGTTTTTGTTTCCATTATGTTTTTGCTTTACATTCAAAAAGTTGGTACTTCAGCATTGCTCTGTTTCCAGATGTGTACATCCTGGGTCTGGGGGTCAGGTCCGGGAGTCATGCGGTATCATCCTATTCCCCACACCAATCTGACGGGCCATGACAGCAGTTAATATCCTGTCGTGGAACACCAGGGGGTTGAATTCCCCGACCAAACGCTCCCTGGTGTTCCAATTTCTTAAGTCTTACAACCCGCATATTTGTGTCTTACAGGAAACCCACCTCATGGGGAGTAGACTTCTCTCACTTAAAAAGCCATGGGTGGGCCACCACTATCACTCTACCTACTCTAGCTTCTCTAGGGGGGTCAGTATATTAGTGCTAAAATCCCTCCCGTTTCGGCTCCTGGACCTGATTCTTGATCCTGACGGTAGATACGTCATAATTCATGCCGTGATTCACTCCCTGACCTGGACCATAGTGGGTCTATACCTTCCCCCGCCGGCCTCCCTGTTGCTGCTCAACCACATAACGAGTAGGGTGGCCGAGCTCACCTCTGATAATACTGTGTTTTTGGGGGATTTTAACTTGGTTCCCGATCTGAATATGGATCGCCTGTCGCCTGGAGGTCGACACTACTCTGGGTTGGCTGACTGGGCTGATACCTATGGGCTGACGGACGTGTGGAGGTGGAAGCACCCTCGGAACTTGGCTTACACCTGCCACTCGGCCTCCCACAGGACGTTCTCCCGCATAGATCTGGTATATGCGGGCAGACCGGTCCTGCAAAGGGTTACGGATGTGAAGATCTTGCCTAGGGGGATCTCAGATCACGCACCATTGCTTCTGGCGCTGGATTTCTCTAGGGGCCATCCTTTTCGCCTGTGGAGACTGTCCAGGTTTTGGATCTCGGACACCTCCGTGGACGAACAGTTCCACACTGAACTGACCGGTTATTGGGCAGACAATGAGGGCACGGCAGGGGCCAAAACTGTATGGGATGCCTTTAAAGCCTCCACGAGAGGACACTACCAGACCATAATTGCCAGAGTTCGTAGGGAGCGCAGCGCAGACTTAGTGAAGGCGGAAAGGGAGGCTGCCAGTGCAGAAGAGACCTTTATTAGGACCCGTGACCACCAACACTATGCTCACCTGCAGCTCCTGACGGGGGAAGTCCTTAATATCCGTACCTCACTTACCCAAAAAAAGCTACTGGCGCAATCCCATAGGATTTTTGAACAGGGGGAGAGGTCGGGTAGGATGCTGGCTTGGCTTTCCAGGGAGCAGGAGGGAGGGGTCGGTGTCTCCCATATTACGGACCCCACGGGGGAGCTGGCAAGCTTTCCGGGGGGTATTAATCAGTGCTTTGCCGACTTCTACCGTGCACTCTATGAGTCAAGGGTGGATTATGGTGATGAGGACCTGGTGAAGTATTTGGGGGACATTGACATTCCGGTCCTTACGGAGACCTACCAAGAGCGGCTCGACGCCCCTATCACGGTGAAGGAGATCCAGCGGGCCCTTAAATCTATGCAATCTGGCAAGACGCCCGGGCCTGATGGAATTCCTGTGGAGTTCTACAAACACTATGCAGACAAACTAGTGCCCAGACTACATTCCCTATTCACGGTGTCCGCGCAGCAGGGAGAGCTCCCTGTTTCCATGGGTGAGGCGGTCATAGTGGTGATCCCAAAGCCGGGGAAGGACCCTTCCCTCTGTTCCTCGTATCGCCCTATCTCGCTGCTGAACGTGGATGCGAAGATCCTGGCTAAGATCTTAGCAACAAGACTGAACTCTGTCATTACTGCCCTGGTACACTCGGATCAAACCAGCTTTATGCCAGGTAGAGGAACGGATATCAACATTAGACGCCTCCTCACCCACGTTGTTGAGTTGGGGCTGGCGAGGGGTCGACGGGAGTGGTGACCTCACTTGACGCAGAGAAGGCCTTCGACTCTGTGGAGTGGGGCTACCTCTGGGGGGTGCTCGACAGCTTCGGGTTCGGGCCAGGCTTCCTGAAATGGGTACGCATGTTATATAGCTCCCCATCTGCTAGGATTCGGACCAACGGCTGCCTATCAGATGTCTTCCCCTTGGGCCGCGGCACGAGACAGGGGTGTCTCCTCTCCCCGGGTTTATTTGCCCTTGCTATGGAACCACTGGCCATCCTGTTGAGAGCTGAGCCGAGGGTCCGGGGATTACAAATAGGCCCAATTGAAGAAAAGCTGTCTCTATATGCGGATGATGCCCTGCTATACCTGGCGGATGCCTCATCATCCCTGCATGTGGCTTTAGATCTGATTAACCAATTTGGGGGCTACTCCGGTATTCGTATCAACTGGGACAAATCGGTCTTGTTTCCTCTATGTCCCTCGACCCCGCGGCCCACGACACAAACGCACCTCAAATGGGTAGATGAATTTACGTACCTGGGCATCAAAATTAGCGGCAAAATCTGAGATTATGTTGGCAAAAACATACAACCACTCGTGTCCCAACTAGTGACCAAGTGCGCGGTGTGGCGGTCCCTCCCTCTGACGCCGGTGGGTAGAGTCAACCTTTTGAAGATGGTCTTTCTCCCAAAATTCCTGTACTTCTTTCGCAGTACCCCCTCGTACATCCCTAGGTCGTTCTTCCGGAGGTTGGACAGCTTGTTGATCTCTTTTGTCTGGGCTGGGAGACCCCCCCCGAGTGGCGAGGAAGATCTTGTATTTGTCCTTGTCTGGGGGGGGACTGGCGCTCCCTAACTTCTTGCTTTATTATTGGGCGGCTGTCCTGGTTACGGTGAGATGGTGGTTCTCCCAGCCTAGACAGAACCCGGCGGTCACACTAGAGGCGGCTATTTTGGGCTCCTATGCGGCCTTGAGCAATTTACCTTTTCGCGGCCTCAGGGCCAGCCCCTGTATGACGACCCTCATGCGGACCACAGTTAAGGTCTGGCAGGAGGCTCGACTAATGTACCGGCGGCCCAACCTGGTATCCCCGCATATACCCTTGTGAGCTAACCCTATGCTGCCTCACATGAACAGTATCCCAGATCCATCCCTGTGGGCAAAAAAGGGGATCGTTACTCTGAAACATATAGTGAAAGCGGGTACAATTATGTCTTTCCGGGAACTCAGGCAGGCGTATCTCCTCCCGGTCTCTTTCCAATTTAGGTACTGGCAGCTGAGACATGCCTTTGAGGCCCAATTCCCGGAGCCTATAACCCTGGAGTCAGACTCTGTTGAAGGACTCTTATCCTCCACTCTTATGGACCGACCCCTCTCGTCCCTGTACCTATACCTCACGGTACAGTATGATGCTAAGCTTACTAAACCGTGGGATGAATGGAGGGCTGATATTCCGTCGCTAGATGAGGAGGAGTGGCGGGACTGCCTCTCATCCTATATCCCCGTTATGATAGCAGCAAAGGATAGGTTTATACAATTAAAATTTCTCCACAGAGCCTACTACACCCCGCAGAGGCTAGCACGTATTTACCCGCAGCAAGATCCCAATTGTCAGAGATGCAGGCAGGAGACAGGTACATTTTGGCACATGGTCTGTTCGTGTCCGAAACTCCAGCCCTATTGGGAGGATGTGGCTTCCAGACTGACTGAAGTGACTGGCTTAAACGTGCCGACTGACCCCAAGATCCTACTACTAAATCATATGGAGGACGTGGAAGGGGATAGATATTGTAAACTCTGCTTGACCTTCTCACTATTTTATGCTAGGCGGGAAATCCTGCTCAAGTGGAAGTCTGAGGACCCCCCCACATGCGCTGCTTGGCAGCGCTCAGTCGATTCAGTACTTCCTCTATATAAACTGACTTACGAGAGTAGACGGTGCCCCGCAAAGTTCGACAGAGTTTGGTCTTCATGGCAGACCACTCGCTCTGACTTGGAGCCCCCCCCTGGGTGTGACTGACTGGGCTGTTTGTTGGGGGGCGGTCCCCCCCCCCCCCACCCCCCCCTCTTGGCTCCTGGACTTTACTGCTACTCAGGGTTATTGTACGGCCGGGGTGGGGTGAACTAGAGTCGTTGTTAAGCATGAGAGGGGTGTGATCCCCCGGATGTGACGCATTATCCTGTTTGTTTGCTCTGTACTATTGGATGTGCGATTTACTGGTTGTATTGCAATGCTGATTTGTCTAATAAAATTTCTCTGTTAAAAAAAAAAAAAAAAAAAGAGCTAAAGAAGTTAGCGGAGGCCCGGCGGAAGAAAGAAAGAACCGGAGGGGAGAAGGCGACGGAGAAGACCGGGCCTCCGCTAGCAAAAGAGCTAAAGAAGTTAGCGGAGGCCCGGCGGAAGAAAGAACCGGAGAGCGCGGCGACGACACCGGAGACCCCCGAAGTCGGAAGAAGAGCCCCGGAGCTGTGCAATAAAATACTTTAAAAAGCTGTGTGTTTTTTTTTCTTGCAATTTTTTTCCACCAGGTGAATGGGTAGGGGTACGATGTACCCAATACTCATTCACAAAGGGTGGGGGGGCCAGGATCCGGGTGCCCCTTTATTAAAGGGGGCTCCCGGATTCCGATAAGCCCCCCGCCCGCAGACCCCGACAACCAACGGCCAGGGTTGTCGGGAAGAGGCCCTGTCCTCATCAACATGGGGCAGGGTGCTCTGGGGTGGGGGGGCCGCAGGTCACCCCCCTGCCCCAGAGCACCAAACCCCCCCATGTTGAGGGCATGTGGCCTGGTACGGTTCAGGAGGGAGGGGGGGCCGCTCTCTCGTCCCCCCCTCTTCCCCTGCGGCCTGCCAGGTTGCGTGCTCGGATAAGGGTCTGGTTTGGACCTTGAGGGGAACCCCCACGCCGTTTTTTCGGCGTAGGGGTTCCCCCTCAAATCCAGACCAGACCCAAGGGCCTGGTATGCTCCTGGAGGGGGAACCCATGCCGTTTTTTTCTTTAAAAATTGGCATGGAGTTCCCGCTCAGGATTCATACCAAACGCAGTACCTGGTATTGGCGGGAATCCACGTCGGATCCCCGCCTATCGGCAATGCGTGTCGCTCATCATGAAAGGAACATTTTTCCTTTCCCGATGACGAGACAGCTCGGCGCTGGCTCTCGCTACGGAGCTCATAGGGTGTCAATCTCGCCGCTAGAAGTGGCGAGATTGACACAATATCGGTGGCACCTACTGTATGAGTAATCATCTATCTTTGATGTGAAACGCGTCAGCTATCCACCCCTGCATGTCAGTTTTCTGTTTTTGCTTGTTTTTGGACTTTTGAA
Organism: Rana muscosa; assembly: GCA_029206835.1. Taxonomy (NCBI): domain Eukaryota; kingdom Metazoa; phylum Chordata; class Amphibia; order Anura; family Ranidae; genus Rana; species Rana muscosa. The sequence goes on from CM055117.1 coordinate 11,429,207, forward strand.
CCCATGTATTAACTTTGGATTTTAATTTTGGAATTTTGGAAAATAAATTGTTTATACAGAGTGCGGCAGTCCAGGGCTCTTTCCTTTTCTATGCATCAGTGCAGAGCCAGCACCTGTTCCAGTATCAGGGCGGGAGCAATCTTTGGAGCTGCACAGCTTGGAGCGGTACACGCCTTTCACATGTCTAGTGGGTAAGAGCTTTTCCACTAACCTGTGGACTTGTCATTCCATCTCTCTGCTCAGAGGAGGGTTTCTGGAATCCTGTGGGGATAAATAGGAAGCTTATTATTGAGAATATCACCAATAAAGAGTCAATTTACTTAGAATTTGGTTTCCTTACCTCTTCTAATCACACATTTCCAGTACAGCATCAGAGCCAACACCAACAGGACGAGAGATATCACAGGGTACAGGTAACGGTAATTATTATTATCAGGTTCTTCATCATAGGGAGTTGTGTCAGGGGTGGCTGAGAAAAAAATAGAGAAAAATTGTATCATAGTTAATGATTAATCAAAATAATCTATTAATATACCGATATTTGGTTTATATATATACAGGCATACCCCACTTTGAAGTACACAATGGGACCAGAGCATGTATGTAAAACGAAAATGTACTTAAAGTGAAACCAGGACCGGCCCTATGATGGGACCGGGTGGTACCATGGTACCAGGCGGCACTGTTAGGGGGGCGGCAAACTGACGCCCGCCAGCCAGCCAGCCAGCTCCGCTGCCTGTGAGGAGCCCAGCGCCGCTGAGGACACTCACCTTAGTCAGCGAGTGAGCAGGCATGGGCAGGCGCCGCTCCCTGTGAGGAGCCCGGTGTACCGGCGCCGCTGCCTGTGAGGACACTCACAGGCGGGGGGAGGGGGCAGTCAGCGAGTGAGCACTGCAGGCACCGCTCCCTGTGAGGAGCCCGGCGCCGCTGCTGTTGGTGACAGGGGCGGACAGAGCACTCGCAGCGGGGGGGCGGGGGGGGGTTGGGAGCAGGCAGCAAGTGAGCGGGCAGCAGAGCAGAGTGATGATGTCATCTCTCCCCGCCGCCCTGCATCACCACAGTTTCACCCTCACTGTGCAGCCATGGGCAGCAGAGAGATTATATCATCTCTCTGCTGGCTGCCTTCACTCTGGGACACAGCAAGTGACAACCCGCAACGTGTGACAGGTGATGTCGTGACAATCCGCAACGTGTGGCAAGTGACAATACGCAACATGTGGCAGGTGACGCTTGGCAAGTGACAATCCGCAATGTGTGGCAAGTGACAATACGCAACGTGTGGCAGGTGACGCTTGGCAAGTGACAATCCGCAACGTGTGGCACGGGACTATCCGCAACGTGTGGCAGGTGACGCCGTGGCAAGTGACAATCCGCAACGTGTGGCAGGTGACGTTGTGGCAAGTGACAATCTGCAACGTGTGGCAGGTGACGTTGTGGCAAGTGACAATCTGCAACGTGTGGCAGGTGACGTTGTGGCAAGTGACAATCTGCAACGTGTGGCAGGTGACGTTGTGGCAAGTGACAATCTGCAACGTGTGGCAGGTGACGTTAAAGTGACAATGCGCAACGTGTGACAGGTGACGTCGTGACAATCCGCAACATGTGGCAAGTGACAATACGCAAGGTGTGGCAGGTGACGCTTGGCAAGTGACAATCCGCAACGTGTGGCACGGGACTATCCGCAATGTGTGGCAGGTGACGTTGTGGCAAGTGACAATATGCAACGTGTGGCAGGTGACGCCGTGGCAAGTGACAATGCGCAACGTGTGGCAGGTGATGTTGTGGCATGTGACGTGGCAAGAGACAACCCGCAACGTGTAGCAGATGACAATCCGCAACGTGTGGCAAGTGACAATCCGCAACGTGTGGCAGGTGACATAAGTGACCATGCACAACATGTGGCAGCCGACAATCCGCAACGTGTGGCAGGTGACAACCCGCATCTGGTGGTGGAGTCCGAAGCAAAACTGTAAGTACAAACACACATCACAAGTTGTATGAGACATGAGAGCCTCTGAGAGGGACTTGCCTTGCCCAGCCCTGATTAACCACTTAAGGACCGGAAAGATTTGCCCACTTAAAGCGGTTGTATGGCTTTGTTTTTTTTGTTTTTTTAAATAACAAACATGTTATACTTACCTCCACTGTGCAGTGCGTTTGGAAAAGAGTGGCCGCGATTCTCTGGTCCCTCGGCGGCTGTCTTGGCTCCTTACTGCATCAGCTAACCCCCTTCTGGGAAGCACTCTCCCAAGGGGGTTAGCTTGCGGGCGCGCTCCCTGTTATACACGCTGCGTCCATAGACACAACGTGTATGACTCGTTCCCGCCCCCCCCAGGGCCCGGGTCATTGGATGTGATTGACAGCAGCGCGAGCCAATGGCTGCACTGCTATCAATCTAGCCAATTAACGGCCAGACTCCGTGGAGAGGGGGACGCGCACAGCAAGTGAACGGGCTCAGGTAAGTAAAACATAGGGGCTGGGGGGCAGTCATTGCCAGGTGTTTTTTCACCTTAATGCATAGGATGCATTAAGGTGAAAAATCACGAACCTTTACAAACCCTTTAATAACCAGGCCATTTTTTGCGATACGGCACTGTGTCGCTTTAACTGACAATTGCGCGGTAATGCGACACTGTACCCAAATAAAATTGGCGTCCTTTTTTTCCCACAAATAGAGCTTTCTTTTGGTGATATTTGATCACCTCTGCGGTTTCTATTTATTGCACTATAAACAACAAACGAGCAACAATAAAAAAAAAAAAGAACAATATTTTTTACTTTTTGCTATAATAAATATCCAAAAAATGTATAAAAAAATAATTTCTTCATCAGTTTAGGCCAATATGTATTCTTCTACATATTTTTGGTACCAAAAAAAACATAATTAGCGTACATTGATTATTTTGCGCAAAAGACATTGCGGCCGCCCGCCATGCACAGGTCCCTTTATACTCCTATATACATGTATAGAGCCCTGACAGGTCCTTTTATACACCTATATGCACGTATAGAGCCATGACAGGTCCTCTTTATACTCCTTTTATACATGTATAGAGCCATGACAGGTCCTCTTTATACTCCTTTTATACATGTATAGAGCCATGACAGGTCCTCTTTATACTCATTTATACATGTATAGAGCCACGACAGGTCCTCTTTATTATCCTTTATGCATGTATAGAGCCACGACAGGTCCTCTTTATTATCCTTTATACATGTATAGAGCCACGACAGGTCCTCTTTATTATCCTTTATACATGTATAGAGCCATGACAGGTCCTCTTTATACATGTATAGAGCCACGACAGGTCCTCTTTTTACTCCTATACATGTATAGAGCCATGACGGGTCCCCTTTAGTTATCATGATATAAAATAATGAATGTGGGGGCCTTTTGGTGGGCGTGATTTTTTTTTTTTGGGGAGGGGGGGGGGCAGCATTTCATTCTTGGTCCCAGGCAGCACAATGTCTTGGGCCGGCCCTGAGTGAAACAATACATTTTTTCACTTCTAGGGTGTAGTGGGGTCTCAGTGGCTGTAGTGGGGGTCTCAGTGGCTGTAGTTGAGGTCTCAGGGGCTGTAGTGGAGGTGTCAGGGGCACACTGGAACAGGGCAGGCTATGCTCCCGGAGCTTCAGCTCCTTCTACTGCGGCTGCAAAATGTATGTACAGTACTTGTGAGGCACTTTACATACACTCGCGGGTATGTCCTTACTCGCGAGTGTATGTAAAGTGAGTGTACTTAAAGTGGGGTATGCCTGTATGTGTTTTGGGATTGCAGCTCAATAGCTTAGCAGTTCTCATTGTGACCTTCCAGAGTTTTTATGACTGTGGAGGGGACATTAGAGTACATTTTTTAATAAAAAATCATACAAACATACAGCTCACTAATAAAAACATATTTACACAAAAATAAACAACAACTAAACAAAAATAAGCGTGCTTACATCAGCAAGTAAAGAAAACCGTTTCCTGACAAGATAAGATAGAAAGAAACATATTTTAATGACAACAAAAAAAAGAGACTTCAAATCCCGAACCTCAACTTATCCACAATCCAGGCTAGGAAACATTTTGAGATTTAATCGCCATCAGGATGCGATTCCAAAACCCCCCCTTTAACCCCTCCCCCAACATCATTCACCCCTCCCCCTACATCATTCACCCCGACTTCCACACCATTCACCTTGCATTCTGCACCAGCCACCCTCATTCCATTCCCCTTCCCACCTCTCCCTCCACCATCATCCAATCCATCGCTCACTCCAACCCTTGGTGTCTGCCGACCTCCAGCCGCACTTCTGCCACGCCGAGGAGGAGGAGTTGGCACAACCATACACATTGGTTCAGCACCCTCCACTGCCTTCACTACACTAGGAGCAGACACAGACATGACAACCACACTTTCTGACTGACTGGGGAACCACAGACTGGGTTGACACTGACATCACAGACTGGGAGGACACTGAATGAATGAATGAATGTATAGCGCTACACATGCAAACTGAATAGCCTCTAGGCGCTTTTTGCAGCCAATGTCTGCTTGGCTGGTGCGGTCATTTTACCCCATAGGATCTCGACACGCTTGGGACACACATTCGTACACACATATATACTGGGCCAATTTGGACAAGATCCAATTAACCTACCAGCATGTCTTTGGAGTGTGGGAGGAAACCGGAGTACCCGGAGGAAACCCACGCAAACACAGGGAGAACATGTGTAGCGCACCAACCCCAGACTTTACCTGCTTTTCATTACTTGGCTCCTCCGCAGGAAAGACTGAGGCACACCGCACCACATGCCCGTACCCTCCTGGATGGGGAGGTTGAGCGGTGTTAGTTTTCTCAGGCCTGCCTGCAGCTAGTCTTTGAATCCTCCCAAGCTGATCTCGTTTCTGCAGTAGCCAGAAACAAGTCCTTAATTCTCCCCAGTAAAGCAACTGCCCGCACCAACTGAAAGTCCAACTTCTGTATTTATTTCAACGGATAATAAATAGCCTCTATGAGAGCAGACAGGTTGGGTGGAGACACAGGTCAGATAAGGTGGGAGGAGTTCCAGGCACAAACTTAATTTAGCTTCCGTCACTGTTCTGGTTTCACGAACAGGCTTGGCGCACAGTCTCTGCCACAGACCGGGTGAAAAGTAAAAGTCGCTGCCACTGACTTGTAGGAGTTGGTCACTGCCACTGACCTGGTGAATAGGGCCTTGCCCTATTTGGTCACTGCCACTGACATGGTGTGCGAAGAGTCACTGCCACTATGACCTACAGAACATGCACTACCTTCTTGGAGAACTTGGCCCATGTCAAGGAGAAAAACATCCCTCCGGAGAGTTACCAGAGGCCCCCTCTGTCACCACGACTCTGCGCTGGGTCTTCAGAAAGGGTCACCTCCCTGGCCTCCTTGATCCTGGATACGGGTCCCCTCGCAAGGCGGATCCCTGGGAGCCCTCGATCCCTAGCGGACCCCAGCCGAAGTTTGCTGGACCCCGGGCCTTCTTTATAGTACCTCACCCCAGACTGAAGGATGGAACAGCAGCTTCATCTCCGGGCCTAGGGCACCCGGAGAGGACCTTCACTCACCCCCAGGCTGAAGGTGCCTGGGCGTGGACGTAGACCCCCATGGGCGGGGAAGTGGACGGAACCGACCCCTAGCGAAAGATGTCTGCCCCTTTTATACCCTTTCCTGGCAGGCACAGCAGGTTCCCCGCCCCGCTGTACTACTGCCGCGAGGGGACACAAAAGGCACAGCCCTCCAATGGTGGTTCAAACCTGGCCTATGGCGACAGCGCCACCTGTAGGCCACAGGGAACTGGACACCAATGCTATCCTCCGTGAGCTGAAATGGTCCATGAAACCTGACAATTAGTGTATCTGAGCCTAATTACCACTCAGATACTTCCCTTAAATATAGCACCCCGCTACACATGCAAACTCCAGGCAGATAGTGTCATTGTCGGGATTCGAACCAGCGACCCTTTTGCTGCTAGGTGTAAGTGCTAACCACTACACCACTGACATCACAGACTGGGGGGACACTGACACCACAGAGGGCCTCACAGACACAGATTCTGACGGGACAGAGACACTAGGATCCCCTGGTACAACCTCCGTCAACCCAGACTCCTCTCTATCCAGACGGAAGAATTCCTCCACTATCTGTGGCTTATTGTGCAAAGCCTCAGGGCACCGGCTATAAGGGTGACCAACCTTATCACATAGGTTACATTTAAATTCATTTAATGATGTTACAGTCCTTTGCCAGATGCCCAAGTTCCTGACACAAAGAGCACTTCTGTTCTGGACAGGAAGAGGAGAAATGTCCCTTGACTCCATTTATAGCACAGCTTAGGTTGACCAGGGTAGAAGACAGTAATTCTATCTCCACCAATAAAGGCAGAGGAGGGCAAATGCTGGACCACATTCCCACATACACTCAACCTCATTGACACCGACCACCCACCCGTCCAGATTCCTCTATCATCCGCAATCTTTTTTAGAGGATGCAACATTTCACCAAACCTCCTCAATAGGGATGAGCCGAACACCCCCCGGTTCGGATCACACCAGAACCTGCGAACGGACCGAAAGTTCGCGCAAACTTTAGAACCCTATTAAAGTCTATGGGACTCGAACGTTCAAAATCAAAAGTGCTAATTATGAAGGCTAATATGTAAGTTATTGTCCTAAAAAGTGTTTGGGGACCCGGGTCCTGCCCCAGGGGACATGTATCAATGCAAAAAAAAGTTTTAAAAACGGCCGTTTTTTCGGGAACAGTGATTTAAATGATGCTTAAAGTGAAAAAAAAAAGTGAAATATTCCTCTAAATATCGTACCTGGGGGGTGGCTATAGTATGCCTGTGAAGTGGCACGTGTTTCCCGTGTTTAGAACTGTCCCTGCACAAAATGACACTTCTAAAGTCATTTAAAACTGCTTGCGGCTTTAATGTAATGTCTGGTCCCGGCAATATGGATGAAAATCATTGAGAAAAATGGCATGGGTACCCCCCAGCCCATTACCAGCTCATTTGAGTCTTGTATGGATATTAAGGGGAACCCCGCACCCAAATTAAAAAAAGGAAAGGCGTGGGGCCCCCAGGCCCTATATACTCTGAACAGCAGTATACAGGCGGTGCAAACAAGACAGGGACTGTAAGTTTGTTGTTATGTAGAATCTTTTTGTAATTTTGAACTGGTACATTTTAAAGTGTAGCTGCAGACAAAAAATCTATTTTTAAGCTTTTTGGAAAACATAGGGAAGAGTTATCACCCCTGTAACATTTATTTTGCTGTCTGTGCACCTGTTCAGAAAATGTCACCTCACTTTCTGTCCCAATGACAAATGTTTTTTAAAAATTAGTTTTTTTTTATTGAAACAAGGATTGGTGATAAAGCATCAGTGGAGAGGAGACACCTTTTTCCCATATTAACTCTTACAGGAGAGAATTTCCCTTCCTAGGGGTAGATTTCCTCTCACTTCCTGTTGTTTCCTTCCGTTTGCAAGTAGAAGTCGTTTGTAAGTTGGATGTTTAAAAGTAGGGACCTGCCGTATATACTCTGCAGAAATTTGGCCCTTAGGTGTTGGTGTTGCCACAACACTGTAAGCCCTCACAGTTACTCTTGGTGGGCGCTAGAACGCCCTGCTTTGAACTATTATATCAAGAATTGTAATTACATGCCATTGTTGAACAGGGGCAGAAAAATTGGGTCTTTGGTGGTGGTGTTGCCACAACACTGTAAGCCCTCACAGTTACTCTTTGTGGGCGCAGGAATGGGCCCTGCTGTGAATTATTAGATCAAGAATTGTAATTACATGCCCCTGTTGAACAGGGGCAGAAAAATTGGGCCTTTGGTGGTGGTGCTGGTGCCACAACACTGTAAGTCCTCACAGTTTCTCTTGGTGGGCGCAGGAATGGGCCCAGCTGTGAAATATTAGATCAAGAATTGTAATTACATGCCCCTGTTGAACAGGGGCAGAAAAATTGGGCCTTTGGTGGTGGTGCCACAACACTGTAAGCCCTCACAGTAATGCCCCATACACACGATAATTTTTCATGCCATTAAAAATGCCATTAAAAAAAATGGCCATTAAAAATGATCGTGTGTATGCTCCAGAGCATTTTTAACGACGTGAAAAACGGCCATTAAAAATTTCGAACATGCTCTCTTTTTTCACGTCGTTTTTCATGTCGTTTTTTTTAACGACGTGAAAAACGATAGTGTGTATGCTTTAACGACGTGAAAAAAAACGCGCATGCTCAGAATCAAGTATGAGACGGGAGCGCTCGTTCTGGTAAAACTAGCGTTCGTAATGGAGATAGCACATTCGTCACGCAGTAACGGACTGAAAAGCACAAGACTGAAAAGAGCGAATCGTCTCTCAACAAACTTTACTAACATGAAGGGTGGCGCCATTCGAACTGAACTTCCCCTTTATAGTGCCGTCGTACGTGCTGTACGTCACTGCGCTTTGCTTGAACATTTTTTAAAATGATGGTGTGTACGCAAGACAGGCTTGAGAGGAAACAAGAAAAAAAATGACAAGAAAAACGTCAGTTTTAAAAATGACATTAAAAATGATCGTGTGTATGGGGCATTACTCTTTGTGGGCGCAGGAATGGGCCCTGCTGTGAATTATTAGATTACGAATTGTAATTACATGCCCCTGTTGAACAGGGGCATAAAAATTGTGCCTTAGGCACTGGTGCCACAACACTGCAACCCCTCACAGATACTCTAGTTGGAGAGCAGGAATGAGCCCTGCTGCAAAGAATTGCATCAAAATTTTTAATTACACGCCCCTGTTAAACAGGGGCGGAAAAATTGGGCCTTAGCCACTGGTGGCGGTGCCCAGAAACAAAAATGTTCTTACATGCTATCAGCATGATCATTGAGGAGGAAGAGGATAGTCACTCAGCATAACAGGATAGTCACTCTGCATCAGCATAGGCAGTCTTGAAGGGATCTGACATTTCAAAGAAAATTATTCTGTTACATCAGCATCAGGTGCTTGGTAGCTGGTAGTGATCCAAGACTGATTTATTTTTCTGAAGGTCAATCGATCGACCGAGTCCGTGGACAGGCGCACCCTGTGATCGGTTACAAAGCCTCCAGCAGCACTGAATGTGCGTTCCAAAAGAATGCAGGATGCAGGATCCAGGATCCTGGATGCAGGACAGGCCAGTAGCTCAATTGCATACTGTGCAAACTCTGGCCAGTGATCCATCCTCAAGACCCAGTAACCCAGAGGATTTTCGGTGGGAAAGGTGTCCAAGTCTGATCTTGCCCCTAGGTATTCCTGCACCATGTAAATCAGACGCTGGCGATGGTTGCTGGAACCAATCATACCTTGGGGCTGCGGACTAAAAAATTGTCTGAACGCATCGGTCAGACGACCACCTTTTCCACCGCTCCTTCTTTGACTGACCGAAGCCTCAGCAACACGTTGTCCAGGACAAGGAATTTTTAACCTCCCAATCTCTGGGAACGCGTTGCACAGACCTTTCTGCAAGGCCTCCCGAAGATGTTTTATCCTCTGCTCCCTCTGCGACACCACGATAAGGTCCACAACCTTACCCTTGTAACGTGGATCAAGGAGGGTTGCCAGCCAGTAATGATCCCTATCCTTGATAGCACGAATACGAGGATCCTTCCGCAGGCTTTGCAGGATCAGGGAGGCCATGCAGCGTAGGTTTGCTGAGGCATTCGGTGCAGAGTCCTCTGGGTCACTGAGGACAACATGATCCGCAGCCACCTCCCCCCAACCACGTACAAGTCCATGTGTTTCTTGGGACTGTAATTGATCCCTTGAAGACTGCTGCTGATGCTGAGTGCTGCGCTCCACCTCCATGCTGACACAATCCTCCTCCTCCGCCTCCTCCTCCTCCTCCTTGTCCTCTTCCTGTGTGATAGGCGAGCCAGCAGGAACACTGTCTGGATAAAGGGGGCCTTGAGAGGTAAGGAAGTCCTCCTCTTCCTCCCTCTGTTCTGCCTCAAGTGCCCTGTCCATTATTCCACCCAGAGTGTGCTCCAACAGGTGGACAAGAGGGACAGTGTCACTGATGCATGCACTGTTACTGCTCACCATCCTCGTGGCCTCCTCAAATGATGACAGGACAGTGCATGCATCCCTGATCATGGCCCACTGGCGTGGGGGAAAAAAATCCAAGCTCCCCTGACCCTGTCCTGGTGCCATATTGCAACAGATACTCATTGATGGCCCTCTGCTGCGTGTGCAGCCGCTGCAGCATGGCCAATGTAGAGTTCCACCTGGTGGGCATGTCACAGATTAGGCAGTTCTTGGGCAGGTTGTATTCCTTTTGGAGGTCAGCCAGCTGAGCACTGGCAATATATGACCGGCGGAAATGCACACAGAGTTTCGTGGCCTGCTTCAGGACCTCCTGTAAGCCCGGGTACCTGCCCAAGAACCGCTGCACCACCAAGTTAAGAACGTGAGCAAAACAGGGCACATGGGTCAGTTGTCCCTGTCGGAAGGCAGAGTGGAGGTTGGTGCCATTGTCGCAAACCACCTTTCCTGGCTTAAGCTGGCATGGCGTCAACCACCTCTGAGCCTGCCCCTGCAGAGCTGACAGAATCTCTGCCCCAGTGTGGCTCCTGTCCACCAAGCACACCAGCTCAAGCACCGCATGGCATCTTTTTGCCTGCGTACTTGTGTAGCCCCTTGAATGCCTACGGAGCACTGCTGGTTCCAAGGACAAAGCACAGGAAGAGGCCAAGGAGGAAGAAGAAGAAGAGGAGGGGGTGGAGGAGAGAGGTGTGTCAGAATCACCAGTAGTAGCATTTTGGAGGCGTGGTGGCGGAACAACCTCCAACACTACCGCACCTTGTCCTGCATCCTTTAGAGCTGCCAGCAGAGTCACCCAATGCGCCGTGAAAGATAGGTAACGTCCCTGTCCATGTCTGCTGGACCATAAGTCAGCGGTAATATGCCCCTTACCGCTGACCGCCCTGTCCAGCGAGGCCAAGACATTGCCTTCCACATGCCGGTAGAGAGCCGGAATCGCCTTCCGTGAAAAAAACTGACATTTGGGAACCTGCCACTGAGGAACCGCACATTCCACAAACTCACGGAAGGGGGCAGAGTCTACCAACTGAAAAGGCAGCAGTTGAAGTGCTAGCAATTTAGCATTCAACCGCTGGGCATGTGGATGGCTGGGAGCGAACTTCTTTCGGCGGTGCAGCAGCTGGAGCAGGGAAATTTGCCTGGTACATTCTGACATCGGTGTACCGATAGCAGATTGCCCGCAAGTACTTGGCTGAGACACACCTAATTCTACACCTTCATTCCTCTCAGTGCAGGTTTCAGAGAGGACTGAAGGTATAGTGGGGTTGGAGATCCCAGCTGATGAGGAGCAAGGGGAGGTCCGCTTTGTTCTTTGGTGTGGGTCTTTTTTGTATGCTTGCCAATGGACTGCATGGCAGGTCGACATATGTCTGGTCAAGTACGTGGTGCCCAAGCAGCTGATGTTTTGGCCATGCGAGATACGCTTCATACATATGTTGCAAATAGCAACGGTGCGATCTGCTGCACAAGTCTCAAAAAAGGCCCACACCAAAGAACTTTTGGAATAACGCGCAGAGACAGCAGTGCCCTGAACATGCGGAACACTGCAGTGTTATGCAGTCGGTTGGCTGCCCTTAAGCTGGCCCCTGGAGGGCATCCTGCCTCGTGGAGATGTGCCTCCTCCTCCTCGTCCTCTCTCCTATCAGGCACCCACGTGGAGTCAGTGACCTCATCATCCCCTCCCTCCTCATCACTGGAGCAAATCTGGCAGTATTCTGCAGCTGGGGGAACATGACTGCCAGATTGCTGTCCTTGTTGGGCACCCCCTCTCTCTGGGCTCACGTTACTGCCTTCCTTTAGCTGGGTACCATCATCTGAGCCTTCAAAACGCTGGGCATCCTCCTGGAGCATGTACCCAACACTGTGGTCAAACAGTTCGGGGGACTCCTCAGGAGAACATGGTGGGGCTAGGGAAGGAGTGACTGATGCCATTGAGTCGAGGGAAGAGGCCGCTTTGGCAGCTGCTTTGCCAAACAAAGTACCCTGAGCCTGGGTGAGAGAGGATAAGGAGGATGAGGACTGCTTGGTCATCCACTCTACCAAGTCTTGGGCATGTTGCGTCTCAACATGGCCAGCTGCCTAAAAGAAGGACAAGCGTGTCCCCCGGCCACGTGCTGATGAGGATGCACCGTGTCCACGACCAGCACTGTTGCCTCTAGACACAGAGCCTGCTTGCCCTCTTTTATTGGCTCGTGACTGTCTGCCTCTCCTTGTTTGCCTTCCAGACATACTAATGGCCTGCAGTGAGATGTAGCTGCACAAAGGTGGGATGTATATATATAGATCTATAGTGATTATACTGCAGCTAGCACAATCAACTGCCTGCTGTGGTATTAGTATGAGAAAAGCAGCAATTGTGTTAAGTTTGTTTTAGGTGCACACTGTGCAGAGGACACAGTACACTAATTGAAAATACTTGCAGCTACCTGCCTGTGGTATTAGTTTGAGAACACCACCAATTGTATTCAGGTACCTTTAGGTGCACATTGTGCAAAGGACAGAAGTACACTAATTGAAAATACTTGCAGCTTCCTGCCTGTGGTTTTAGTATGAGAACACCACTAATTGTATTGAGGTACCTTTAGGTGCACACTGTGCAAAGGACACAGTACACTAAATGAAAATACTGCAGCTACCACAATCACCTGCCTGCCTGTCAGTATAGAGAATAACAGGAACGGATCTAGCTAAACTGAATACAGTGTGTAAATATATACAACACCTAGGATGCATATATATCCTCTACACCAGGGATATGCAATTAGCGGACCTCCAGATGTTGCAAAACTACAAGTCCCATCATGCCTCTGCCTCTGGGTGTCATGCTTGTGGCTGTCAGAGTCTTGCTATGCCTCATGGGACTTGAAGTTCTGCAACAGCTGGAGGTCCGGTAATTGCATATCCCTGCTCTACACACTGTAACTGCAGCTAACTGACTCGCCTGCCTGCTCTATCTAACTCAAAATAAATGACACTGTCTCTCTCTCTCTCTCTTTAATCTCTCTCTTTAACCACCGCAACACACTACACAAGGACGCCACGGAGGCGGCCTTATATAGTGTGGGGCGTGTACTAAACCCCCTGAGACATAAATGGCCAAAGCTACCCTGGCTTTGGCCAATTATGTCTCTCCGTTTTTTGCGAGCTGTGATTGGCCAAAGCATGCGGGTCATAGTGCATGCTTGGCTAATCATCAGCCAGCAATGCACTGCGATGCCGCAGTAAATTATGGGCTGTGACGCGCCACTGGAATTTGGCGCGAACGGCCCATAATGTTCAAAATTCGTCAAACAGGCGATGTTCGACTCGAACTCTAAGCTCATTCCTACACCTCAACCAGACCCATAAATACTTGGGGGGGGGCGTATAGACTCATTCATTGTCACATTCTTAATCAAGGGCTGTCGTGAGACAACTTTGGGGACAAGCCCCTTCCAGTCCGGTGGCCCCTATACACATGCTCAAACCGCTCCCAAAACAGATCCAGCGATTCTGGACACACAAATGACAAATCATATTCATGGGAACCAGCCGGACTGATAAGCGCATAAATCTCCTCCGCCTTAAATCCCATAGCTAGGATCTTCTCCACAACCACCCTCATGATAGGTGGAATATCTTCTCCTTCCCACCTGAGCTGTACCACATTCCATTTCCTGCATTTAATGGAAGGTGCATTAGGTGAAAGTCGCACAACTGGCTCTCTTCCACCACCAGCAGCCTGACTTTGTCCTGACACAGCCTTAGCATAACTTCTAACTGGTTCAGATGACACATTAAAGTGGTTGTAAACCCACTTTGACAACATGCACCTACAGGTAAGCCTAGATTAAGGCTTACCTGTAGGTGCATGAAATATCTCCTTAACCTACACGGTTAAGGAGATATTTGCTGAAAAACACAGCACCGATGATGTCACACGCATGCGCAATAGCGGGCCGGCATCATTGCCGGTTTTCTGAATGGGATATTGGCGGCCCGAGCACGCATGCGTGTGACGTCATCACCGCTCCGGCCAATCACAGCGCCGGAGCGGCGATAACAGGAAGAAGCTCCGAGCAGACATGGCGGCGGCTGCGGCGGAGAACCAGGAGGACTTCGGGGGCTTCGATTTCGGGTAAGTGCCACATAATGAGCTAGTATGCTATGCATACTACTCATTATGCCTTTCTCTTGCAGGGGTATTTTTAACTAAAAAAGTTGTGGAGGGTTTACTTCCTCTTTAACTGGCTGCATAGGAACCTCTGAAATCTGGTTTGGTAAATTACCCACCACTTGATCCTCCCTCCTCCCGTCCAGCACAACAGTCCCGCTCACCATACTCCCAGAAGTACCACAGTTACCAGCAGTCCTGTCATCGAGTCTTCTGTTTAGAAAAAACACCAGCTGTTTCAGCGTTCATACGGCCCTCCTGCTCTGCAGTTTCAATGTCAATGCGACATTCCTACTCTGCACGGTTAGTGTCCATGTGGGACTTTTTTGGCAGCCAGCTCCTCCTGCATTCCCTGCTGATTGCAAGGATCTGTTGGCAGGTGCAATCTCAGGAAAGTCATCCACACATTGAGAGAGATTTTTAGCAAGCACTCCTTTACCAAGATCCTCATCTGATGAGTCAGTGCCACTCAAGGGAGATTCCATTTCTGTAATGGTCTGCAGCAATCCGCCATTTTCCTCAACCTCCTCCTGAGATGACCCAGGCTCCTGGGGAGGGAGGGGGGCAGATACTGACTCAGACATGACAGATCCTGAGACAGGGGTAGTACTGGGGCCACCATGTGAAGCCACTTCCTGACCCCCTATCCATACTGTCGCCATTGCTCTGGTATCCACCCTCTGGCTGGTACTGGCACAGGCACTTTCCTTCATCTGTTGGAATCTCTCCTCATTCTCACACGTTTCTCTGAACACACCGCTGCTCTCCTTCAGAGAGGCGACCAGCTTCTCCTGCTTTTTCAATGCCTCCTCCAGGGACTTCAGCTTGGAGACTTCCCACTTACTGTTTCCAAACTTACTATGCAGTAATTTATTTTTCCTGAGATCTTCTTTCATGACAGCAAGTTTCTGTTCCTCCTTAGCAATGCGGCGAAGTCTGTTCACCACTCTATCCTGGAAGACTGGTAAGGACTCTTCTTGCATAGGCACAAGCCCAGGATCCATTGCAGCTTGAGCACATGGAGTAGGCCTCAGTGCCTCTGGAGAGCCTCCACCTTCATCTCCCCTTACCCACTGCATGGTGGCTGGGGGAGAAGCCTGCAGGACAGGCCCAGGCTTGATGTTTCCTCTAGCTGAGACCAAAGCAGAGTGAGCCAACAGCACCTTGCAAAACAGCACCACCTGGTGGAGAAGCTCCTCTGGTACAGAGACTGATGTGACTGGCTCAGTGTAATTTGTACAGCTCTGCGGTATATGTCAGAGCTATATAAATGTATAATAATTAATAATAATAGTGTGTGACTGTGGGGGGGACATTAGATTGTAAGCTCCTCTGGTAAAGAGACTGATGTGACTGGCTCAGTGTAATCTGTACAGCACTGCGGTATATGTCAGAGCTAAATAAATGTAAAATAATATTTATAACAGTATGTTAGAGATATATAAATGTGTAATAGTAATAAAAACAATCATTAATATTGTCACAGCGGCAGCGATTTATTGAGTGCACTCCTAGTCTGCTTTTTTTCCTCACCTGTGATGGTCAGATATGTCCCATTCCCATAGTGAATGCAGCTCCTCTCAACCACTGTGCAGGTATAAAGTCCACTGTCATTAGGGGTAACAGAGGAGATGGTGAGAGAGTTCGGGGTGACAGTCACCCGGGAGGAGTTCTTTAGGTAGGAAGGATTCCAGGATCTATTCACATACCATGAATGGTGAACAATTTTTATCTTTACAACATTTGTCACATCACAGGAAATCCGGGCCGTGTCACCGGCCGACAGGTTAAGAAATGGAGGATCCTGGTACACCATCACTGAGTGGACACCTGTGAGAACAAAGTGTAATATAAATCCCTTGTTTATTCTATGGTTTTCTTTGATTTTATAATTCATTATAAAATAATAAGTGTTAATAAAATTGCTTCTAGGCTGTCCTCTCCACGCTCTGAGCTGATCTGTGATATTCTCCTGTACTGTATATGTGAGAAAATGATAAAAGAGAGTCAATGTTCATCTTGAGAGTCCAAAATCCTTTATTAAAAAAATAGAGCAAAAGCTCACAAACTGCCAAATAGCAATAAGACCTACAGAGTTGCCGCAGACACCCCAAAGTGTTCCCACACCTTAACTAAATAAAAGTATAAATGATGCTGATGTGCCCGTCATATGCAGCCACTTGTGCCCGTCATATGCAGCCACTTGTGCCGTCATATGCAGCCACTTGTGCCCCATCAAATACAGCCACGTGTGCCCATCATATGCAGCCACTTGTGCCCATCAAATGCAGCCACTTGTGCCCGTCAAATGCAGCCATTTGTGCCCGTCATATGCAGCCACTTTTCCCCATCATATGCAGCCACTTGTGCCCATCAAATGCAACCACTTGTGCCCATCAAATGCAGCCACTTGTGCCTGCCATATGCAGCAACTTGTGCCCGTCATATGCAGCCACTTGCGCCCGTCAAATGCCCCCACTTGTGCCCGTCATATGCAGCCACTTGTGCCCCATCAAATGCAGCCACTTGTGCCCATTAAATGCCGCCACTTGTGCCCGTCATATGCAGCCACTTGTGCTTATCAAATGCAACCACTTGTGCCCGTCATACAGTATGCCGCCACTTGTGCCCATCAAATGCAGCCACTTGTGCCCGTCAAATGCCACCACTTGTGCCCGTCATATGCAGCCACTTGTGCCCGTAATATGCAGCCACTTGTGCCCCATCAAATGCAGCCACTTGTGCCCATCATATACAGCCACCTGTGTCCATCAAATGCAGCCACTTGTGCCCGTCAAATGCAGCCATTTGTGCCCGTCATATGCAGCCACTTGTGCCCCATCAAATGCAGCCACTTGTGCCCATCATATGCAGCCACTTGTGCCTATCAAATGCAACCACTTGTGCCCGTCATATGCCGCCACTTGTGCTTATCAAATTCAGCCACTTGTGCCCGTCAAATGACGCCACTTGTGCCCAGAATATGCAGCCACTTCTGTCCGTCATATGCAGCCACTTGTGCCCCATCAAATGCAGTCACTTGTGCCCCATAAAATGCCACCACTTGTGCCCATCAAATGCCGCCCCTTGTGCCCATCAAATGCTGTCACTTGTGCCCGTCATATGCAGTCACTTGTGCCCCATCAAATGCAGCCAGTTGTGCCCATCAAATGCTGCCACTTGTGCCCGTCATATGCAGCCACTCGTGCCCATCAAATGCCGCCAGTTGTGCCTATCATATGCAGCCACTTGTGCCTATCAAATGCCGCCACTTGTGCCCATCATATGCAGCCACTTGTGCCCCATCAAATGCCGCCAGTTGTGCCTATCATATACAGCCACTTGTGCCCGTCATATTAAGCCACTTGTGCCCCATCAAATGGCGCCACTGTGACGCCCGCTGTCTGACCGGCACTTACCCCTCTTTTTTGTGGCGGGTCAGGCAGCGTGGGACGGCGGCGAGCTGTGGGACGGCTCCTGTGTCCTCCATGCTTCCCCCTCCTCCCTTCTTCCATTTTGCTAGGTGTCCAATCAGAGCGCCTTTGCCTTCAGCCAATCAAGTAACGGGTATTAGACCAGCGCTAACTGATTGGCGGCGAGACGGTTCAGTGTTAGAAAAGCAAATATTCATTTGCTTTAATAACACATCTGGGTGGACTGCGAACGCAATGCTCTGCGCTCGCAGTCCACCTTTTTTGAAGCCTGTTAGAGCCTATGCTTGTCACTTCTTGGATTTTATACCATAGGGCTTGTCAGGGACTTTCCAGTCCGCAACGAGCTCTATGGTAAGCCGGTGGAACAGAAGAACCAGGAAAGGCACCGGTGGGCGATGGCGAGAGGAGCGACCCCTCCTGCTGCCTTTAAAAACAATCCAGCGGCTAATTAGCTGCTTGGATAGCTTTTACATACAAGCTGGTTGCCTCCTGAAAAAAACAATACAGGAACTGAATGATGCCTGTATCTGCAGGCACCATCCAAATATAGCCACTTAAAGTCAAATGACGTACATGTATGTGATTTTAAGGCAGGCCGTTATTTTATCTATTACCTTTGTATTCTATCCGTTACATTTTAATGTTATTGTATCTATTACATTTGTATCCTGTTATATTATAATATTATTGTATCTTTTACATTTGTGTTGTATTTGTTACATAATAATGTTATTGTATACATTGCTCTTTGTGTACCTTTTATAATACCATTTTATACCAAACTACAGAAAATAATAACTGTAATAACACTGAGGGTTATAGGTGAGGGCATTGGAGTGTAGGCTACAAATTTTATAAATGTGCCGCGCTATGTATAACAATCCTAGTGTATATATATATATATATATATATATATATATATATATATATATGTGTAGCTGGTTGCTATATTTAGGGGAAGTATCTGAGTGGTCATAATTGTTTGGTTTCATGGACCATTTTCTGCCAGTGGAGGATATCATTGGTGTCCAGTTCCCTGCGGCCTACAGGTGGCGCTGTCGCCATAGGCGGGGGTTGAACCACCATTGGAGGGCTGTGCCTTTTGTGTCCCCTCTCGGCAGTAGTACAGCGGGGTGGGGAACCCGCTGTGCCTGCTGGGAGAGGGTATAAAAGGGCAGACATCTTCCGCTCGGGGTCCACGCCCAGGCACCTTCGGCCTGGGGGTGAGTGAGGGTTGTCTCCGGGTGCCCTTGGCCTGGAAACGGAGCTGCTGTTCCATCCCAGACACCTTCAGTCTGGTGTGAGGTACTTTTGAAAAGGCCCGGGGCCCAGTACCTTCGACTGGGTCCTGCAAGGGATCGAGGGCTCCTAGGGTGCCCCCTGGAGTGGGTACCCGAATCTAGGACGAGGAGGCCAGGGAGGTTACCCTTCCCGAAGACCCAGTGCAGCATTCCTGGTGATGATGGGGCCTCTGGTAACTCTCCGGATGGATGTCTTCTCCCTGACAGGGGTCATTACTTCTTAGAAGGTAGTCCACGTTCTTATGGTCTGTGGCAGAGACCCAACGTGAATCAGGTCAGTGGCAGAGACCCAACAACCAGGTCTGTGGCAGAGGCCTTATCCACCTGGTCTGTGGCAGGGACCATCCTCACGGTCGGTGGCAGTGACTGTGCGCCAAGCCGTTCGTGCTATTCAGAGCAGGAGAAAACCCAAATCAAGTTTGTGCCTGGACCTCCCCCACCTTATCTGACCTGTGTCTTGTCCCAACCTGTCTGCTCTCAAAGAGACTATTTATTGTGCTGAGAAAATAAATAAGAGTTGGACCTTTCAGTTGGTGTGGACAGTTGCTTACTGGGGAGAACTAAGGACTTGCTTCTGATTACTACAGAAGCGAGGTCAGCACTGGAGGTTTTACACGCTGGCTGCAAGCAAGCCCGAAAAACTAACACCGCTCAACCTCCCCATCCAGGAGGGTACGGGCTTGTGGTGCGGTGTGCCTCATTCTTTCCTGCGGAGGAGCGAAGAAGAAGAAAAGCAGGTAAAGTCTGGGGTTGGTGCGCTACACGTGGGGGCTCGTCCGGGATGTGTTTTCGAGTGGAAAAACCCCCTAGAAGCTGAACTTTTATTCCCCAGTGGAGTTCCGTGGAGGTCGGCCATGTTTGGAACTGCGCCACGAGGAGAACCCTGACTGCGTAGTTCGTGGGCGTGTCTATTCAGAAAAGCCCGCGAACGATGCAGGAGATGGGAGGAGTCTGGCCATGTGTGGAGTTGCACATGGGGATTTTGGCGCAGAAAGTCAGTGCGCGATGGAGCAGCAGATGGTCAGCATGTCATCTCATGCCTCATGGGTCCCAGCTTCAACAACCGTGAAAATTACATCGTTTGCTGCTTACGGATACGGGGATTCGGCTCAAGCCCCGGGGAAGGTTTGCCCTCTACGTGTGCAAGGACGTGGAGGCCCTCGGTGTGATTTGTCCTGGCTGCTCGGGACTGGTGGTTCATATGAAAACCATTCGGGCGATGCGAAAGTGCCCGGGTGTTGCTGGCGGTGTGGCGGTGCCCGGTTGTTGCTGGCGGCGTGGCGGTGCACGGTTGTTGCTGGCGGCGTGGCGGTGCCCGGTTGTTGCTGGCAGCATGGTGGTGCCCGGTTGTTGCTGGCGGCATGGCAGTGCCTGGTTGTTGCTGGCGACGTGGCAGTGCCCGGTTGTTGTTGGTGACGTGGCGGTGCCTGGTTGTTACAGGCGGCGTGGCGGTGCCCGGTTGTTGCTGGTGACGTGGCGGTGCCCGGTTGTTGCTGGTGGCGTGGCGGTGCCCGGTTGTTGCTGGCGACGTGTCAGTGCCCAGGCTTGCATGAGAGCGGTGAAAGTCACAGGGGTGAAAGTCACAGGAAAGCTTTGTGTTTGCCTACTAACAAGGCCAGATTTATACTTTTGCCCCACTTCCTAAGTCAACCATCCTGTGTCACTCTTCTAATTTCCCCTCAGCAATACATGTACTGTATATTTGTAGATGTGAGTGTATGTACGTTACTAATCCTGTACAATCACAACTGCTTTTTTTTACGCTCGTTCACAATGTCGGTAAGGACTGACACTCCTCTGAAAAGCAACCCATGCTCGGATCTCTTTTCAGAGGAATTTGACATGCAGTGAAGAGGCAATATGTTGCCTCCGCAATGCCTGTTTTAACCCCTTAATAGCAGTATCACAGTGCTACAACTGCATGCAATGCACATGGTTGCAGGTTGGTTGGCCCAATTCACCTGGGGGTACACGTCCTGCCATATCATGTATGCAGTCTCTGACCGTCCCTTGTGCTATGCCCGCAGTCTCTGTGGACTCTTTTGTAAAGAAAGGGCTGTGGTTACCAGAGTCCCCCTTACATCAGAATTTCCTATTACACCAGTGTCCGCAGCAGCCCCCTATCACAGTTTTCCTTTATAATGCGGTGTGGCCTTGACAGGAAGGGGTGGCTCATATTTAAATTAAGGGGTGCACGAATTTAGACAGAATAAAACCTAAATACACCACTGTATATATATATATATATATATATATATATATATATATATATATACACTCAAATCTGTGCTCAACAACCAATGACAGAAACTAGAAAATAATACAGTGCTTTGCAAAAGTATTCACCCCCTTGGCATTTTCCGTGTTTTGTTGCCTCACAACCTGGAATGTTTTTTTTTTATTGTGAAGCAAACAACAAATAGGACAAAATAACAGAAAAAGTCAATGTGCATAACTATTCACCCCCCTAAAGTCAATACTTTGTAGTGCCACCTTTTGCGGCTATCACAGCTCCAAGTCGCTTTGGATAAGTCTCTATGAGCTTGCCACATCTTACCACTGGGATTTTTGCCCATTCCTCCTCCTTGCAAAACTGCTCCAGCTCCTTCAAGTTGGATGGT
Source organism: Rana muscosa (assembly GCA_029206835.1). Lineage (NCBI taxonomy): Eukaryota > Metazoa > Chordata > Amphibia > Anura > Ranidae > Rana > Rana muscosa. The sequence continues at coordinate 11,450,799 of CM055117.1, forward strand.
TTGCGCTTGTGAACAGCAATCTTTAAGTCTGACCACAGATTTTCTATTGGATTGAGGTCTGGGCTTTGACTAGGCCATTCCAACACATTTACATGTTTCCCCTTAAACCACTCAAGTGTTGCTTTAGCAGTGTGTTTGGGGTCATTGTCCTGCTGGAAGGTGAACCTCCGTCCTAGCCTCAAATCACACACAGAGTGGTACAGGTTTTGCGCAAGAATATCCCTTTATTTAGCACCATCCATCTTTCCCTCAACTCTGACTAGCTTCCCAGTCCCGACTGTTGAAAAACATCCCCACAGCATGATGCTGCCACCACCATGTTTCACGGTGGGGATGGTGTTCTTTGGATGATGTGATGTGTTGCGTTTGCGCCAGACATAGCGTTTTCTTTGATGGCCAAAAAGTTAAATTTTAGTCTCATCAGACCAGAGCACCTTCCTCCATACATTTTGGGAGTCTCCCGCATGCCTTTTCGCAAAACTCAAAACGCGCCATTTAGTTTTTTGCTGAAAGTGATGTCTTTCTTCTGGCCACTCTGCCATAAAGCCCAAGTCTATGGAGCGTACGGCTTATTGTCGTCCTATGTACAGATACTCCAGTCTCTGCTGTGGAACTCTGCAGCTCCTCCAGGGTTACCTTAGGTCTCTGTGCTGCCTCTCTGATTAATGCCCTCCTTGCCCGGTCCATGAGTTTTGGTGTGCGGCCGTCTCTTGGCAGGTTTGCTGTTGTTCCATGTTCTTTCCATCTGGTGATGATAGATTTGATGGTGCTCCTAGGGATCCTCAAAGATTTGGATATTTTTTTATAACCCGACCCTGATTTGTACTTCTCAACAACATTGTCCCTTACTTGTCTGGAGAGTTCCTTGGTCTTCATGGCAGTGTTTGGTTAGTGGTGCCTCTTGCTTAGGTGTTGCAGCCTCTGGGGCCTTTCAAAAAGGTGTGAATATGTAATGACAGGTCATGTGACACTTAGATTGCACACAGGTGGACGTCATTTCACCAATTATGTGACTTCTGAAGGTAATTGGTGGCACCAGAGCTTTTTATGGGCTTCATAACAAAGGGGGGTGAATACATACGCACATGCCAATTATCAGTTTTTTATTTCTGAAAAATAGTTTTATGTGTATATTTTTCTAATTTTACTTCACCAACTTAGACTATTGTGTTCTGATCCATCACATATAATTCAGATTAAAAAAAAACATTGGACTAAAGGCTGTAATGTAACAAAATAGGTAAAAAGCCATAGGGGGGGGGGGGGGGGGTTATTTTGCAAGGCACTGTACATTGTTCTTTGTGTATCTTTTATAATACCATGTTATACCAAACTACAGAAAATAATAACAGTAATGACACCACTGAGGGTTGTGAGTGAGGGCATTGGAGTGTAAGCTCCTCTGGTGTATAGAATTGGGTAAGTTAGGTCATCATTGGTTTATCGTTTTCATCAAGTGATTGAAGTTAGATGGTAATCTCTCACAGGCAGGGCCCTCCTCACCCTCTTGCATTGAATTGTATTATAACTGTCCTTTCTCCCTTTATATTGCAAAGCACTTAGGAAACTGTTGGCAGTATATAAATCCTGTATAATACTAATAATTATAGCAATAACAATAATAAAATTGTCTGATATGTCTCTCACCTCTGACTGACAGCTTTGTCCTGTTCCCCCAGTATATATTTTGTTTCCTGTCCCACCTTGAGCAGGTATACAGTCCGGCATCGTTCGCTGTGACGGATTTGATGGTTAGGGAATTCTGTGTGACGGTAATCCTTGAATTATTTAACACTAATAAAGAATTGGTGGACATATTCACAAACCAGTGCTGAAGTGTAATGTTACCAACACAGAACATCTCGGCCGTCTCCCCCTCATACAGGGTAAGAGATGAAGGATACTGGACCACCGTCACTGTGCCGACACCTGGGGGGAGGAAACACATTCATTGTTCTTATATACCGTATGAGTAAAAGTGGAAACCCGACTCGATCAGATTACACTGAGCAGAAATAATGGACAGGACAGTTCACAGAACAATACAATACATAAAGTTCCCCAGCACAATTAGCAGTGAGCCAGCAAGAGAAAACTGTGTTTAACAATTTGGTTTAAAACAAATATCTTTTGTATCCATTTGATTCATTATTTATTGCTTCTGTTGGAACCTGTAATAGAGTATTGTATTATTTTAGATGTTTATTAATGCAGAAAGTTTGGAGTTTAAGGGCTCTTCAGAGGACATTTGTATTGCACATGGTTGTGGGGAAGTTGCTAGGAGGCCATATAGATTTGCATGGGTTGTATTTGGCGGTGGTAACACATGCCAGATGTGACATACTGTATTTCGTAATTGCTGCCACAGCCATGAAGCACAGCATTGCAGGCACAGCTAGGGTTGCCACCTGTCCGGTTTTGACCCGCACAGTCCGGGTTTTGATACATGTGCCCGGGTTTCAACCCGCCTGAAACCCGGACACATATAGCAACAGTTCAACTGTCCTGTGGCCCCAGCCGCAACATCTAGAGCAGTGCATCGATTCCCGAGCCCGCCGCCATCAATATACGTTGTCACATACACTGCCTGTGCGAGAGCTGGGCAGTGGGTAGCGGGCGCCCTGTGACTGGCTGAATGAGTCATGTGCGTGCCATGCTCCGGTCTGTAAATTGGCCTGGTGGAGCTGGTAAATGGTCACATGTGGAGACGGGGCTGGGCTGTGGGTGATCGCAGCCGCTCAGAGTCCCCCCTCCCTGCCTGGCGCGCTGTTTCTCCTGACTGAGGTGAGGTCTCTCTGCCATCCGCTCTTCCACCCGCCCGTCTGTCAGCCCCCCTTCTGTCAGCCCACCCCTCTCTATAAGCCACCCCCTCTGTCAGCCCATCCTTCTCTGTAAGCCACCCCCCTCTGTCAGCCCCCCTCTCTATCAGCAACCCCCCTGTCAGCCCCACTCTCTGTCAGCAACTCCCCCCTCTCTGTCAGCAAATCCCCTTCTATCAGCAGCCCCCCCTGTCAGCAGCCCACCCTGTCAGCAACCCCCCCTGTCAGCCCCCCTCTCTGTCAGCAACTCCCCCTCTGCCAGCCCCCCTCTCTATCAGCAACCCCCCTCCTCTGTCAGCCCGCACCTCTCTGTAAGCCACCCCCCCTCTGTCAGCTACCCCCCCGAAGCAGCATGCAAACCCCCCCTTTCTTCCCCCGCTCCAGCGGGGCTAATGTCCTGCAGCCGGGTCACGCTGCACTGTCTGTCTGTGTGCTCTCTCTCCCCAACCCAGCCGCTGGCGCCGATGCTACCAGAGACAGTGAATGGAGGGCCACTGGACTGGTGTCCTAGCAACCAGGGATGCTTTTGAAGGAGAAAGCATGATATTACAGACTTCGCCCCCTAACAGGTTCACACACACACATCTTTACAGCGGCTCCTGGAAGGTAAGGTTTTTTTTGTCTCGCTGTAATGGGGGTCTCTATTGGGGAGGCACAATATTTGTGCCTCCCCAGTAACTGATATTTAATCAGTAATTTTCTTCTCTATTTGTGGGTGCCTGTGGATTGCTTTTGAAATTGTTGGGCTTTTTTGGTAATTAAAAGGTGCTTGAAAGGGTTGTAGATTGTACAGTGCCACTTTGTGAACAGTTTGTATGGGGTTGGGTTCAGTAGAGCTGATTCAGGTTTTTGGATAGAGGTACACTGCTCTACTGACACCTTCCACTGCTCTACTGACACCTTCCACTGCTCTACTGACGCCGTCCACTGCCCTACTGACAACATCCACTGCTCTACTGACACCGTCTACTGCTCTACTGACACCGTCTACTGCTCTACTGACAACATCCACTGCTCTACTGACACCGTCCACTGCCCTACTGACACCGTCCACTGCCCTACTGACACCGTCCACTGCCCTACTGACACCGTCCACTGCTCTACTGACACCGTCCACTGCCCTACTGACACCGTTCACTGCCCTACTGACACCGTCCTCTGCTCTACTGACACCATCCACTGCCCTACTGACACCATCCACTGCCCTACTGACACCATCCACTGCTCTACAGACACCATCTACTGCCCTACTGACACCATCCACTGCTCTACTGACACCGTCCACTGCTCTACTGACACCATCCACTGCCCTACTGACATCCACTGCTCTACTGACACCATCCACTGCTCTACTGACACCATCCACTGCCCTAATGACACCGTCCACTGCTCTACTGACACCGTCCACTGCCCTACTGACACCATCCACTGCCCTACTGACACCGTCCACTGCCCTACTGACACCGTCCACTGCCCTACTGACACCGTCCACTGCTCTACTGACACCGTCCACTGCTCTACTGACACCGTCCACTGCCCTACTGACACCGTCCACTGCTCTACTGACACCGTCCACTGCCCTACTGACACCGTTCACTGCCCTACTGACACCGTCCTCTGCTCTACTGACACCATCCACTGCTCTACTGACACCATCCACTGCCCTACTGACACCATCCACTGCTCTACTGACACCATCCACTGCTCTACTGACACCATCCACTGCCCTACTGACATCCACTGCTCTACTGACACCATCCACTGCTCTACTGACACCATCCACTGCCCTAATGACACCGTCCACTGCTCTACTGACACCGTCCACTGCCCTACTGACACCGTCCACTGCCCTACTGACAACATCCACTGCTCTACTGACAACATCCACTGCTCTACTGACACCATCCACTGCCCTACTGACACCGTCCACTGCTCTACTGACACCGTCCTCTGCCCTTCTGACACTGTCCACTGATCTACTGACACCGTCCACTGCCCTACTGACACCGTCCTCTGCCCTACTGACACTGTCCACTGATCTACTGACACCGTCCACTTATATACTGGCTGACAGTGTCCACTTTTAAGGTAGGCTAGTTTCATATTTTAACTGACATTTCATTTATTAATTAAATCAAATTTTATGGGTACACAAATGCTTTAGTTTTATTTAACCATGCCCCTTTAAGTCCCCCCATTGTTAATGCAATTTGGCCACAGCCACTGTTCACCGTAGCACACCTCATTACTACTCTCTTTGGGTAACCCAAAAGACGTCCCAGGTATCTTACAATCCTATAGCGTGTACTACAAAAAAATTGCTGTGCGCCGCGAAAGTGTTCGGGTTTGGCTTGATGAAAAGGTGGCAACCCTAGGCACAGCATGTATACAGCCCTGAGCAGCTGCATGTGAATTTAGGCACGAGGTGGGGGGGGGGGGTAAATCCATGGCTCAACTGCCTGGTCCCCCCCTCCTCTTTCCAGTGTGAACACGTTCTAAATTATCTCCTTTATTGGCTAACCTGATTATTAAAGATACAAGCTTACAGGATGTCATAGATCTCTTTTTTTTAAGTTTTGAATGTAGCGCCCCCCAATATTGGGGGGCGCTATGTGGAAATTTAGGGGTACAAATAAAATAGTGCAGCGCTAAATAACTTAGTAATTTCTAAACAAGTCCAAAAAGAATCAAGAAAAAAATTGTCCCAAAATTCAGTATGAACAATAACAAATGAAAGGAAAAAAGTTGCTAGATGTAGAAAATCCTCAAAAGTGATCAGAGTGCTTGAAAACAATATATCAATAGTGCTTCAATACATGTGTTCCCGTCACCAACTTCACAGGCCGCTCACCTCAAAGATTGGGTCTCTGAGCTAACAGAAGACCAAGATAAACATTCCCCTTGGAGGGGTATAATTATAGATGAATCCTGTCTTCAGATGATCATTAACAAATGGCGATGCTCCTCCAAACATTAATTCTCAGCAGTATTCATGTAAGACATAAAGACAACCATAGTGCTCTCTGTTTCATTTAAAAACGATCACATTTATTAAAAAAAATCTCACTTACATAAAAAGCACTGAGCCCAGTGCTAGGAACATGAGCCTCCTGTTTTATAGACACAGCGTCTTTCGGTTGCAAGCTTCTGGCTATTGCTGGATGGAATGTCACATAATGGTCCCCTCCGCACGTGTATCGTTCCTCAGGGTGGAACTTCCTCAGCGTATTACCAGTAGTTGGGCTCAGACCAATTGATGGTTCATTATTGCTTCTGCTCTGGATGTGATACTGCCTGGCAGTAGTGTTCCCTGTTGCCTGTAGGTGGCACTGTCACCACCGGCATAGGTGAATCACAGGGGGTATCACAGCACCTTGGGTGTTCTCTCTCGGCAGCCTTGCAGTGGCCGTGGTTGACCCGCTGTGCATGCTGGGAGAGGGTACATAAGGGGCAGACGCCATTAGGGGGGCGCGTTCCAGTGGACCCTTGGTCCTGTGTGTGTGCCTCGTGGCCCATATGGCACTAGGTGCGAGAGTGTGTTTGGGCCTCGGGCACCTTCAGCCCGAGGCTGCGTTGCTGCATGGTAGGCCCAGCTCTGCTGGCAGGGGCCTACACCTCACAGAAGGATCCCAGGCTGCCCATCTGTAGGGAGCCCACCTTTAGGAAAGGAGACCAGGGGAGGATCAGTCCCAGAGAAGACTAGCAACGGTACTGCTGTCTCGGGAAGAGGCCTGGAAACTCGCCTAAAGAGGGATTCACTGTCTTTATTATCCGTGCTCCATCCCAGCTGCTAGGACCACTCTCAAAGGGACTAACCGGGTGAGCAATACCCACTCAAGCTTGAGTGGCGACGAAAGAATAACACTGTGCTCTAGGTGTGCCTGAACCCTTTTCCCCTTACTTCTCTCATCTTCCTACTCCCTATTCAAGTTCACTGCAAAGATAAAAGAATAAAACCTTGCTGCTTGGGTTTTACTCCTGTGTGGACATTGGCCTTATTCTGAGGAACTTCTACCTAGACAACGGAGAGAGGGGATCCACTCGAGAGAGGTAATTGCTGCAAGACCCAAACAATAACACCGCTCGCTCCTCTCTATACACAGGGAGGAGATACCGGGCAAGTAGCAGGTGTGCCCCGCTGCAGGTGGAGGAAGGCAAGAAAAGGGGGTCTGTGTGCTACATATACAATTCTGAAAATGTTGGTTTCTAGAACCCACAAATGCATACGCAGATGTAGCACCCTCTAGCTAGTGTGCTAGGTGTAAATAGGTTAGTTGTTAGAGTAGGCAAATTGCCTTGGCTGAGAGCCAGGCCTGGGTTGAATCTGGGTCAAGGTTTTGTGACTCAGGGAGGCTGGATGACTCATCTGGCAGCTCTCTCTGACACTTCCCTCTGGTCTGCAAATTGGTAGAAACTTCCAGAACTGGAGGGTGGGAGTAAGGAGGGGCTGCCATGCATATTTATGAGGACGCTAGCCAATCCCCAGCAAATGGGCTGGCAGGGGGCGGACTCACCTCATAAATAGACGCGTCATGTCAGCAAGTGCAGTCGGGTGAAAGATGGAGATGAAGTGGTAAGGAGGCTGTCGGAGGCCCTCGCAGGGTACCCCTGGTTTGGGGGGGGTGACCTTTGGCCTGGGCCTGGCCTAGGGTGCTGGGAGATTCGCCCTACAACACATAGCGAAAACACTTCCTGGAGGCACTGGAGCAAGTGAGAGGACAGCAGGAGCAGGTCAGCAGGTTCGGGAGATCTCCTGAGAGTCAGCCGGGTAGGCTGGTGAGTGTCAGTCTGGTGGACTGTGGGGAGAAGTTAGCCTGGAGGGCTGGTGAATAGGGCAGCTGTAGTCAGGTAGGTTGGCAGTGCCTGATAAGGTGGTGCTGGGATCAGTGACCACAGAGCGGAAATGCTAGGAAAGTGTGAGCTGTGTCACCCTATCTTCAAGTATAGGGACTGCAAGTTCTTGCCTGTAATGGGCTTTTGCTACCAAATTGTAACAAGGTGACACAACTGGGTTCTGTAAGCAAGAGTGTTCTGAAGGAAGAAGAGGAGCTATATATAGGACTGTATATAGTAGAAGTTGTCCCTGAACTTTCTTTGAAGTCAAGTTGGGCATCCCATAATTCCCAATCCCTATCCAAGTTCATATCCCTCAATAAAACAAAAAAACAAAGTCACGGACTGTTCTCTGCTGAGTGCCTGTGGAAATTTGGTGTGCCAGGCTGTGCAGGGTGGGGGATCCCAACCTACTTGCGGCTCCCTAGGGGGTGGGCTACACAGAGTTCCTAGGAGGTGCCATGAAATATAAATATTTAAAAAGTACAACTTAAGATCCTGTTAACACAAGTGCAATTTCTCCCATGTCTGCCATCACGCTGCAATGAAAATCACATTATTTTATATGGTGCCCGTTCTCATCAATGCAACATGGTGCAGTGTGCTTCTTTTGGTGCAGCATTTTGGCCCCGTAGACTTAAATGGGAGTGCATTTTTGGCAGGTTTTTTCAGTTAACATCCAATCTCCTCCTCCTATAAACCATGGAAGTGCATCATAAATGTTCACAAAAATGTACTATGAAATAGCACTTGAAAGTGCATGAATATGCAGCAGCACTGGTGTGAAAGAAAATCACGTGATTCCCCCATCAACACAGTCAGTGCTCCACAGTGATCACTGCTAGCAGCTATACCGCTGGCAATAATCGCATTAAATATGCGACATGCTGATTGTAAATGTCCAGTTTTGGTAGGAACTGGAAAAGGAATTCACATTTTTAGAAACGTCAACTTTTGGTGGGAAAATTGGGAAAGGAATTCAAATTTTTCTAAATGTCGAATTTTGGGGAGGAAATCGGGAAAGGAATTCAAATTTTAAAAAATGTCAAGTTTTGGTGGAGGTATTGGGGAAAAGAATTGAAGTTTTTATAAATGTGAAGTTTTGGTGGGGAAATTGGCACAGAAATTAAACATTTTTAGAAATGTGAAGTTTTGGTGGTGGAATTGGAAAAGAAATTAAATTTTTTTGAAATATCAAGAATTGGTGGGGAAATTGGGACAGGAATTGAAATTTTTAGAAATGTGAAGTTTTGGTGGGGAAATTGCAAAAGAAATTCAATTTTTTTAAAATATCAAGAATTGGTGGGGAAATTGGGACAGGAATTTAAAGTTTTGTCGGGGGAATTGGGAAAATAATAAACATTTTTAGAAATGTGAAGTTTTGGTGGGGGAACGGGGAAATAAATTCACATTTTTAGAAATGTTGTTGCTCTTCATTTGAAAAATTGGAAAACGCTGAAAAATGCAACATGCTGCTTGTACCCAAGTCGATCAATGGATCAATCACATATAAAAAGTAAAATATATCAGCGCGAAAAAGATAATAAGAATCAGATCAAACAGCTGCTGAATACTCCAGGCAAATTTACAAAAAAATCACAGATAATAAATGTAATATATATATATATATATAGTGCAGCGCTAAAGTAACATCATCAAATAAGTAAGAAAAATGTATTGAAAACTGAAATTCAAATATTCCATCAGGAAGTTGTCACCATAAACTTTGGCTATCTAATATCCCTAGGGGCCAGTTTGTAAGATTATTGCCCTGTACACACGATCGGATTTCCGATGGAATAAAATCCAATGGATTTTTCCATCAGAAATCTGATGAAGCTGACTTCCATCAGTCTTGCCTACACACCATCAGACAAAATTCCGACCGTCCAAAACGCCGTGACATACAACACGTACGACGGCACTATAAATGGGAAGTTCAAATCCAATGGCACCACCCTTTGGGCTGCTTTTGCTGATTTCGTGTTACCGCGTGTTAGTAAAGTTCGGTGAGAGCCGATTAGCGCTTTTCAGTCTCCGTGCTTTTCAGTCCGTCAGCGTGACGAATGTGCTAATCTCCATTACGAACGCTAGTTTTACCAGAACGAGCGCTCCCGTCTTCTAATTTAGTCTGAGCATGCGTGGATTTTTCTCCGATGGAGTTCCACACAGACGATCGGAATTTCCTATAGTTTTTTTTTTCCATTGGAAAAATTTAAAACATGTTCTATTTTTTTACACCGATGGAAAAAAGTCCGATGGGGCCCACACATAATCAGTTTTTCCGATGAAAAAAGTCCATCGGACTTTTTTCATCAGAAAAAAACGATCGTGTGTACAGAGCATAAGGCATAATTGCACGTCTGAGACTGATTTTCCTAAGCAGTCGCAAGAATTGGTATCTAGGTTCCAATAAAGAGGATATGAAATTAATTCCCTTAACCAGGAAATAGAGAAAATTTGCCTTACGGATAGAAACACATTCCGTGATAAAATTAAGGATAATACTTCAGGAAAGGATCATTTTTTATTCATTTTGGATTACAACGTACATTATAAGAAATTTGAAAGGAAAGTTTGTAAAAAACTGACAATTTTGAAACAGTATATAATTTTGGGTTCAGTGTTGCCGGCTGTTCCACAATTTATATATAAAAAAGCCCCCTCTTCGCGTAACTTTGTAGCGCCAGGAGTTATTGATCCACCATTACAGACTAAGAGCAAGTTGTTTTCCTTTCTTAAAAACTTTTATGAACTTCTTCAATTAATTTTTCTTCCTTATTTGATGATGTTACTTTAGCGCTGCACTATAATATTTTACAGATCAATGGATCAACTTGGGTACAGTCAGCCTGCCCATACATGAATCTCAGGTCCCTGCTGAACCGGCCAAAATTTGAACCACCTATGGCCGTCTTTAGGCTTATGCCGCGTACACACGACAAATTTTTCTCGTCGGGAAAATTATTTTTTTTTCTCTTTGATGAAAAAAAAGACCGTGTGTGGCCTTGTCATCATTTTTCCTGACGAGAAAAACGGCATGAATCACGATGCGAAAAATTAGAACATGCTTTAATTTTTCTCGTCGTGATTAACAGCATTTTTTTCCGCGGCAGTTTTCCCATAGGGAAACACTGCCAGGGAGCCTACACACGGTCGTTTTTCTCGACCAAGAGAAAAAATTTCAGGAAAACCGGCTGTGTGTAGAGGAACAAGCCGTTCCTCGTTTTTCCCATCGATTTTCTCGACTGTGTTTTCACTGTCGAGAAAATCGATCGTGTGTACACGGCATAAGTGGTAAGAGATCAGAGTTTAGAAATATTAGGGTCATTGATAATGGGTCCAGGTACAATTTTTAGCGGAAATTAGAGTCTTTTTGAAATATCCATAGAAGCAATTAAATCTAATGATTTCCTCTTTAAACCTGTCACTTAACTGAGGGTGAGAGTCCTTTTTGAAATATCTTTTTGGTCAAAGGCTTGAGGAACCATATAAAACCATTTTCAGAATTGAAGACATAAAGAATCTCAAAAACTTACATCTTTAATAATAGAAACAAGACATAATACTCAGACAAAATAAGAATGCAAATTTTCCTTTGTCTATTCCAGCCCTGAAAAATAAAGCTACATGGATCAACAGATAAATAATCAATATAAAACAGATCAAGCAAAGGAAGAGCAATGAAGGCACAAGATTGTGAAAAGGACATTCAGACTTTTTAGTAAATAACAAACACCGTAGAGTACATATCAAACATTACATATTCAGGTTAACATCATTCAGGTCCCGTTGTATAATATAAAGATGCCCCCAACTTGCTAGATATTGCAGTTCTACCATATCTCTTAATATTTTATCCGCTTTACTAAGTATGGGGGGTTCTGGACACCCGTAATCCGCTTTACTCTCTTCAATGGAGAAGAGAATGGATGCTAGTTTTATACTTATTCTATATTCTCCAATTTTCTGAGATGGGTTAAAGACACATTTTACCACCAAAATGTTCTTTTAAAAGTTTTACTAAAAGAGGGGACATGTCCTTTTTTTTTTTCTTTTCTGTATATAAAAGACTTTCAATTTGATTTAACTTCTACAAGGTTGGATTTTCAAGACCTAAGACACATAGAAAGATTCAGAGATGATTTACCATATATACTCGAGTATAAGCCGACCCGAATATAAGCCGAGGGACCTAATTTTACCACAAAAAAATGGGAAAACGTATTGACTCGAGTATAAGCCAAGGGTGTCCATCTGCATGCCTCACTGTGTCCATGACTAGACTGACGTTTAATATGGGAGTCTATGGAAGGTGTGCTTGGCTTTGAAAAATCGGTGCTCCCCAGCCATAGGTCCCCTAGACAACAAACTTTGCACACTTGTAGAGAAGAAATGGGGCTACATATGTGCCAAGTTCCGGGTCCAGGGGACCTATGCCTGGCCGGTACTGGGCCCCCAAAGTCACCAGAGAAATTACCATTTAACATGGGAGTCTATGGAAGGGGTGCCCGGCTTTGAAAAATCGGTCCCGGACAAAAAACTTTGCACACTTGTAGAGGAAGAGTGGAGCTACATGTGTGCCATGTTTGGGGTCCAGGGGACCTACGGCCGGCCAGGACCGGGTCCCCAAAATCCAGGAGATCAGGCGCAAAATGGTGACTCAAGTATAAGCCGAGGGGGGCATTTTCAGCACAAAAAAATGTGCTGAAAAACTCGGCTTATACTCGAGTATATACGGTATACTTTTATCAATTGTGACTTTACAGAAACAGGGGTTCTGTCCAGGCAGATCAGCTATAGAATATATCATTTTATACTTTGTATATTCATAAGATTCACATTTAGGAATTTGCACAGAATGCACACACAGGAGACAGCAGAGAATGTTTTCCTACAGAGCCAAGACAGAATCAAATCAGTCTAATACAGGGAAGAAAGCTCCCAGCCATCAAAAAACGCTAAACCAAATAAAATATCTTATCATATAAGCTTTTAGAGTTTTATCCAAAACAAAGGCAAGCTCTAACAAAGGAACCAAATAAGACAAAGGAATTCAAGTTTTTAGAAATCTAAAACTTTGGTGAGGGATTTGGGAAAGAAATTAACATTTTTAGTAATATCAAGTTTTGGATAGCACCTACCGTGCCCACTGGGAAACAATGGACTGCCTATGTCAATTTCATTCTGATAAGGGAGCAACTGGCTTATCGTCGCAGGAATGCTGCAAAAAAAATGTGACCTTGTTTGGCAGCCTTGGCTAGCTGATCCTAGCCTAGCCCCACCGCAGTTGGTGATGGACAGACTCCTGCGACTGTAACCCACTACAGATTGTGAGTGGAGGGGTGAGATGAAGGGATAACAATTTCAGTTATTTTTCTTTTAGTGGGGTACTCGGTTCCTCAACATCTGCTAGTTGATGACAATGTCTTCTTCTGGACTTCTAAACTTAGTACCGAGTGCTGGGTTCCTTTTTTTTGTTTTGTTTTTTTTCTCTTTAATTTTGGTTAAGATATGTAATACTGTATCCAATGTGACTTTGTGCCGTTTAATTCTTGAGAGCTTGCGATATACTGTTTCTCATGTGATGGTTTTAAACAATTGATTAACATGTAGTCACTTTATGTAATGACAACGGCAAAAATAAAAAACGTTATTGATTAACAAAAAAGTAATGTCAAGTTTTGGTGAGTGAATTGGAAAAGGAATGTCACGTTTTGGTGGTGAAATTGGGAACGGAATGCAAATTTTTAGTAAAATTTTGGTGACGAAATCAAGAAATTCTGATACCCACTTCTTGCTTGACTGGCAACCTCATTGACAGAACCCAGCGAGCTGTTTATATTTTCAATGCTTTTAAAAAATCGCATCCAATGAAATATTCATCATTCTTCTACTACATTTATAATACATGAACTAATTGTCCTTCTTTAGAAACCCCTGAAACGCGTTTTTCATGTATTTACCTATATGGTGACAATCTTTGGAACTGTATATTTTAATTTAATATTTCATTTTTTGATAAATATGTATAATTGTGAATAAAAATAATTTTTTACTTCAATGTCCCGTATATTTGGAAATAATACTATCAGTGCCCTAAAAGTCCACCCAGAGGAACCCCCTTTTTCTTTTCACGAAATCAAGAAAGGGGTTCAAATTTTTAGAAATGCCAAGTTTTGGTGGGGGACTAGGAAGTGGAATTCAAATTTTTAGAAATGTCAAATTTTGGTGGGGGAATAGGGAAAGGAATTAACATTTTTATAACTGTCAAGTTTTGGTGAGCAAATCAGGAAAGGGATTCACATTTTTAGAAATGTCAAGTTTTGGTGGGGGGAATAGGGAAAGTAATTAAAATGTTTAGAAATTTAAAATTTTGGTGGAGGAACTGAGGAAGGAATTCATTTTTTTTAGAAATGTCAAATTTTGGTGGGGGGAGCTGAAAAAGGAATTCAAATTTTTAGAAATGTCAATTTTGGTGGGGAACTTGGGACAGGAATTCAGATTTCTAGATAAGTCAAATTTTGGTAAGGAATTTTGCAAAGGGATTAAAATGTTTAGAAATGTCACGTTTTGGTGGAGGAATTGGGAAAGGAATTTACATTTTTAGAAATGTCATGTTTTGGTGGGAAAATTGGGAAAGGAATACATTTTTTTTTAAATGTCAGGATTTAGTGAGTAAATCGGGAAAGGGATTCAAATTTTTAGAAATATTGTTGCTCTTTGGTGGAAAGATTGGAAAAAGCAGAATTCAACCCACATCCATACCCAAGGTACCTGCCAGCAGAGAGAGGAGAAGCACCGTTGAAGCCATCATAGAAAATGCAATGTAGCTCTGAGCTTCGATGTCCATGTGAGATGCTACTAGTGCAGGCCTCCGCTCTTAATAGACCAAATGTTCCATTGCGCTGTTGTGGTCAAAAGTGACCCAGGGTGTGAACATAAACAGCTAGGGGAAATAAAATAATGCAGACCACATTACCTTAAAAGGGCCGGAATTGAACATCTGAATTGACGTTAGTAGGTTCAAAGGAACTTCATGCCTGTTGAGATGGCAACTAAACCTAAAACGGAAAATAAATTTTTGTGAAGTACAGTAACTATTATTAACTGGTGTACAGAAGGCTCCAAAGCAAGATACAGTATCTGAAATTAGTATTCAGCCCCATGCTATTGTAGGCAATTTTATTAAATCATATTAAATGATGTATTATTTAGGACATTTTAGGCAAAAGGTAGCACCAAAATTACCATTACTGGGCAGGAAGACAGTTGTATATTTTAAATAATTGCTATACCACCTTCATTTCTCTTCGATCATCAATATAAAACAAATCTCTAATGATTTAATGTGGCCTTGTCTCACCTGATAAGGCTCAAGTATCGCATTTGTGTCTGCAAATCTTGTGGGGAGAGGGCACATCCAAATCAGCACTTCTGTTATCCAGCTGTATGAGGTCTTGTGACAGTGTTGGCAAGGATGCCAAATTCCATCCCACCCTCCCTGCCAAGGTTTTCGATTCAGTGCCACAAAAAATGATAAGGGAAGGAATGAAGATTCTTATCCTTTCTGAAGCAAGAGAAGTTTTTGGTTGGAGTTGAGCTTCAATAATACAAGGAGGTTCCTCCTAGTGTTTAATTGTAGCCTGGGGAAGGGTCTCCTTGTAGCCCATCTCCAAGCACGCAGTGATATTAACAGTCTATTGTCAAAAGCGATGCTTAATAAAAATAATATTAAACATACAGTATATAGTTATATATATTTGCTTTTATTTTTTAAATTATTCCCTCACCATCCAATGATATATCACTAGCCAGCAACTGATTATATGTCAAGTGGCAAGGAGCTGAGGGTGTGTCTCGGGCCAGACTTGCTATGTGCAGGAGAAATGTACATAGAAAGCAGTCGGCAAGCTGGAGATTGTGCAGGAAAAATTACTGGTAATCTGCACAAAGGTACAGAGATATACCAATGACTAGGGATGAGCTTCGTGTTCGAGTCGAACCCATGTTCGACTCGAACATCGGCTGTTCGATCGTTCGACGAAGATTGAACATTATGGGCCGTTCGCGCCAAATTCGAGTGGAGCGTCACGGCCCATAATTCACTGCGGCATCGCAGTGCATTGCTGGCTGATGATTGGCCAAGCATGCACTATGACCCGCATACTTGGCCAATCACAGTGCCGTCTGTACAGAGAGCCGTAATTGGCCAAAGCCAGGGTGGCTTTGGCCAATCATGGCTCAGAGGAGTAGGTACACACCCCACACTATATAAGGCCGCCTGGAAGTCGGCCTTGTGTAGTGTGTTGGCGTTTGTGAAAGAGAGAGTTACAGAGAGAGACAGACAGTGTCATTTATATTGAGTTAGATAGAGCAGGCAGGCGAGTTAGTTAGCTGCTGTTACAGTGTGTAGAGGATATATATGCATCCTAGGTGTTGTATACTGTTGTGGAATTTTAGGCTGCTGTTTGCAGAGCACACAGCCTATAATTCCTGTGCTATCTAAGCACACATCAGATTTCATCTTCTTGAAGTAATGTTATCGTTAAATTAAGTTTGCTAAAGTCCACTCACCGTTCACCCCCATTCATTCAAGGAAACCACCAACACAGGTCTTCTTATCAGGCCATTCCAGCAAAGACTCCCTTAAGCCGACGCCTACTCATAGGCTTTTATTAAACTCAAAAGATCTCAAGACAGGAGGTGATTGGCTGCAGCAACCAATCCCCTCCCCATGGGCGGGAACCTCATAGGATGTTCCCTCACATGAAAATGACAACACTTGGACATTCCTTCCAACAGGATATGTCATACATGAATATAATAACGTAAGATGGCTTAAGTTACCGTTGATAGGAATTCTTATTCTGCGCTATTCCATAGAATAACGCATAATAAGATTATACTATTATTGAATGGGGGAGGGAGGCTATCTGCAGACGCACGTTACGAATTCCAACCAATGTTGATCAGGCACAGCCGAGACAAGAGCGCGCATTTGCCCATAACCAATGATGTCATTGCAGAGTGAGGATACCCCTCCTCAACGATCGTCCATGCTAATGCACAGAGGGCCCCCGTTGGCGGACATATCCGCACCCTGCAAACATCACACTCCAACCTCAAAACGTTTTCCCCTATCAGACGGGATTCAACCAGCCTCAGACTACCCCAATCAGCTCTTTTAGAGCGGGTTGCGGAAGTACTAACACTGGGTGACACTATGACAATACATATTAAATACATCTCCATAAAAATCTCCACAACAGTCCTCCCTTTTTTGTCATATGCACCCTATGTGCCCCTCGATGAGAGTTGATCTGCTTCTTACACCTGGAAATCAATCAGTTATTAGTCCATAAAAAGGAAAACACGGCTTGACATGTAGACTCTACTCTTCAGGGGCATGACTTATAAAGGAGGACACGAAATGGTGAGCTGTAGTAATCGCCGATCCGTCTGTGATTCTCTGTCTTGTATGTGGGTCCGGCTTCGGGGCGTCTCATCAAGGAAACTCTGGTCACGCGTCAAATCAGGCAACAGGAGCCTCTCGTCACGACATAGAAAGAATAGAAATAAAAACGACATGAGTATATATATTCCCACTTCCTTTAACCACGATCCGCTGTAAAATAAAAAATTAGATCCCCAAAGATTCCCAGACCCTTAAAAAGGACTCCCAACCTTCACTTAGCTACAGCTCTGGCTTCAACAATTACATGAAGAACCCTATCCTTAACGGATGAGAATTGTTCAATTGTATCCCAAGCCTGAGCCGCCCCCACCTTGTACTGCAGGACCCCATGCCCAGACCTGGTCGGGATTGGTGAACAAATCCCTACTAGCTGTCCCTGCCATTCTTAATTTCCTGCGCCATCAGATCCTCGCGATCGGCCGCGACCTAAAATGTTGGGACAGCTTCACCATCGCGCATGAACCTCTTTCTTTGGGGGAATTACCTTTATAAGCTGCAGATCAACATAAACACCAAACTAAAGTTCAAACACACTTGTGGGCTGCCTAGATACCCAAACCGACAAGAGGCAGAGCCATTAAAACTAAAACCAATTTTACCCTCTAAAAAAATACATTGTTAGTTTCCATTGACAAGTGTCTGTCTGGAGTCTTCACTAGTTTGTCAAAAACTCCTCATACCCATAATAACACCATAAATGTCATGTACCGCTGTCATCGCTGGGGACTAAAACTCCTCATACCCATAATAACATCATAAATGACATGTACCTCTGTCATCGCTGGGGACTAAAACTCCTCATACCCATAATAACATCATAAATGTCATGTACCGCTGTCATCGCTGGGGACTAAAACTCCTCATACCCATAATAACATCATAAATGTCATGTACCGCTGTCATCACTGGGGACTAAAACTCGGTGAAGACTCAGAACAGACCATCGGTCCTGTTCGCTTTCTGAGCTAGTCAGGACATACACTTTAAATAATAACTTGGGATGCTTTTCACCGTTACCCTCGCTAAAATTTACTAAACAACAAAAATATAAATAAACAAAGATACTCCTCATTCTTTGGTGTGGTTGAGCCGCTTCTTGCAGTGGCTGGCGTGGTCTCATCCCTCAAGCTTCTTTACAACGACCCAGTCACCTGGTTGGAAAGAATGTAAACTGATTATTGAGTCGGGTCCAGGAGGGACTCGTGAAATCCTTTTGGTGGACATTTTGAAGTTCATGTCACAGCGATCGCACCTCCCCCATCAGCCGAGAATATAAGTGACAGCTAATGAGGAGAGTACGACCCTGATTTTGATTGACCTCCAAACAACCCTCATATGACAATAACCCAGACATCGGGACTGTGGTCACTGCATAACCTGTGCGTGGCTTACAATACCTGGAGCCATTGACAAGGTTCTTAGCCTCTGGGATGGGAACCTACTTCACCAGACTGCTGCTTGCCGATTCAAATTCTATCAAAGAAAGACAGTCTTGGCACAAACTTGGTTAGAATTACAGAGGTTATTATTAGTTTGACAAAAATAAAATCTGTCACTCTTACATTTATCATTCTCCCCCCTTTTCTTCCTCATTACAGACTGAAGGAAGAAATGTGTGGTGCAGGAAAAAAGAAACAATGAAATAGCCTGTGATACTTTTACCGCCTTAGACTCATATTTATCCATATGTACAGCTGTCTACATACACCTGCTCTCTGTGTACAAACTCCTTGGACCTGAAAAATACTTATAAGCAAAATCATTACTCTATCCTTCATATTTAACCTGCAAAGAATGGTAAAATAATAATGACATTCCTGTACATTGGTAAATTGTCAATGACATTCTTTCAAAACCGATTCAAACAAAACCCTTTGTAACCCTTACTTTTCCCGTTCCTACAAACATACAACAGCCGTGACGCATTGAAGGATCGCCGCAGTAAGTTCGAACATATTCACGTTACTACATACAAACATTCCGATACAAACGTGGGGGAAATACTTCCCAGTTTCCAAAACCACAAATGAAAAAAACAAAAACAGCCAGGATTCTACCTTCACTCTTTCAGCAATAGGAAAAAATACAATGGGAATATGAGAGCAACTCGAGAACCTTCCATGGACCAGCCATACAAAGTTCAAACAAACAGGCATGAGACAACACCTCCATCAACACTCATCATTACAGATTTCTGAAGCCGCAGCTCAACTACATCCATTCCAGAGGGATACCCAAAATAGTATCCTTGGACCACCTATGTTAATCTTTTTGGGGTTCAAAGGCCTTTGCCCCAAAACTAGGCTTCGTGCACTGTGTGACCGTCTGACTATGGGAAGCCTCCATTCCTTCCCTTTGCACAGACCTCCTTGTGTCCATGGCGATTCGAATCGGCTTATCGTCTTAAACCTGCGTCCAGGTTAAACCGTTGCACCCATTTCGGAGATCACCGCCCGGTGTCTTCTTATACGGTGAATTGCAGAACTACAACCACTATATGGTCAAGTCCTCCAACTAGAAACCCTAACCGAGGCGTCAACACTATGGCTTGTTGTCCCAACACTTTTGGAACTACAGCAACAACCACAGATCAACCCCCGAATTAGGCCTCTACCCCTCACAGTGTATGCATACACAAGCGTTTTCCGCTATACACCCATACACTGCGTTATCAGACTAAACCTCACAGAACAATTACGCCAGTTTACCACCTGCAGAACAATGTGGCTTCTCTCTGTATCTAGATGATAAAATAATGGTGATACCCCGTGTTTTTCTCTCTACCCAAAACTGTATTTACAGTACAAAACTTCACAAAACTGGAACAAAATATAAAACACTTCCAAACGCCAAAATGCTTTCCATTTTCCTTCCAAACACAAATCTCATTTCTCACCTTTAAAAACCCCAAGCTCCTCCCACTAACTTTCTGCTGATATATAAATGCTGAAAAGAAACTTCCGGTTATGCTCAGCTCTTAAAAAAACCAAACTGGTTTATTTACATATCAATTGTTCAGGAAGAGGGAGGGGGAGGGGGGAGCCCAGCCACATTGCTGTGTCTATCAAGACTCCAAAAAAATCCATGGCTACACATTATATATTTCAACAATTTAAAACCTTGTCAAGAAAATGGTGGAATAAAACCCCCCTTTGCAAATGGGAGGGTCCTGACCCAAACATCCCCTGCAAGCAAAACCACAAGTTGACTCAAATGCAAAACTCCTGCAAAAAGATGGCTCTAGGGGTTTCGACCAAAACCCCCACGCCTCCTCTACAGGCTATACAATACAAGCTTCAAAACATATGAATTGCCTTCTGGGAAGGAAATATTTAAACATAAAAACACATCATTGTACAAAAACTCTGTTAGTCTTACAATCCATCAAAATTCAGTGTAAAGTGAAGTTTTTCTTGAAACCAAAATCCAATGCAAAAAAAACGCCGCGCATATACTGCAAAGTCAGCTGACCCTGCAATAGCTTACATTCACTTAAATGAAAACAGAGAAATCCCCAACCTAACATCATGTGCATGGAGATTGCATGTCCTCCCTGTGTCTGTGTTGGCCTCCCCACACACTCCAACTGCTGGTAGGCCAGCCAGATCCTATCCATAAATAGGCCCCAGCATGTGCGTGTGTCCGCAAGCGCGTCGTGGCCCCTCAGGGTAAGACCGCGCTATTTTAAGATACCTCTCAACTCACCTCAAAAGGTGATGCTTACAAAAATAGTTTAAAACAGTTTTAACCAGCGAATTCAACATTAAACAAAAACAGCCTCTCAGTATGTCACACTGGTGTCTCACTACTCTCCACAGCAGTGCACAGGTCAAACTGTAAACGCATAAAACATAAGAAAACTGCGCCGATCAACAAATGCCAATACAGCATATTCAGGAGTCGTGTTTGCCAAACTGGAACTTCCTATCTCAAACTGTAAACGTCTCTCAAAATGGCCGACAAGCCAGGACTACAAAATGGTGGATGACCCACCACAGCACCTCATGGACAACAAAAATTGCGCCATTGACGCATGCAATTTTTTTCCGCCAATAACCCGCATGGGGCGTCACAATGAACACCACATGGGTTCCCCCACACAAAGACAAACACAAATGGCCTCCAGCAGGTTAAAAAGGCCGCACTACCCAATTCGCACTAAACATCAAAAACTGAGAAATTCTATCAGCAACATAGCTGACGAATGCCACATGGTATAGTGCCCAAAAGAAAGGTGTCTAGCCTGTGAGTATCATATAAGGGGAGGTGCCAAGAAAAACTGTGCCTCAAAATGGCAGACAAACCTGCAAGGCTAACAAAAACCAAGAATGGCGCCATTGCTTTTTCCCGCCAAAACCAGCATCTCTTTAAAAGAAAATCAAAAATGTTTTTCTCCACAAAGACTGACTACACCATTGAAACTTTTCTAAATTATCATCAAAATCCACTGAAAAAGGTGTCAGCTACACTCTACAAGGACCACATGTACACTTACAGACTTAGCCTCCCTTTGGCCAACTGAACAGCACATTCAATAAATGTGAGTTACATGACAATATTAAAAACATATTCATTTCTCTACATAAAGTTCATATACACACTGTGGCATCAGCTTTCATAACAAGCCATTGAGAAATATACCTCCTCAATGCTAGCATCCAAAACAGCCTGCAACCATTCAAAGGGCGTATTCCTTTCACCAAACAGCTACTATTGTCTGCCTTCCAACAATGCCTGGCCACTTGGCAGGAACTTCCAACTCAAAAACCAAACACTTAATATTTTTACACTCATGGGGACATGTGTCTTTGTCCCCTATAAAGGCAAAAATCACAATCTAACCATTTCTATTTTTCATAGAAATCACAAACACTACACACATACAGTATATTGTTGCTTGTACATCTGCTTAGAGTTTCTTTCCCTCAGGGCACAGCCATTGCAACACAAAACAGTGGGCAAGCCCTTCCCCCATTCAAGCACATGGCAGCCAAACAAACAATCTACTTACAAACTTCTCAGTGCACTAAATACCACAGCTATACCTTCATTTCATACACAATATACAGTCTATATTTCTCGCTTAGTTACACTCTTACAGCCCACAGTTTCCATCAGATCATCTCTCAGGGCCCTCCCACTACAAAACATGCTATTTACAGAAAGTCACCAACTTTTACCATTGTAACTGAGATGCTTCCTGCCCCACCCCCACTAAACCTCATGGCTCAAGGACCAGAACAATGCAGCAGCCATTGCTGGCAGCCAACTGCTCAATAGATCGCACGATCTAATCACACAGACACATGCAGGCATACCCACACACAATCAAATTCACAGGCATACGATCCATGACAAAATCACACACACACATGCGATTCGCAGACATACACACGCACACATACACACGCTGCAAACTTGAAACATTATTTCAAAAAGACAAAAAATGTTCTTTTAAAGAGTAGAGCCCCCCACATCGGAACGTAGATCCACACTTCCCCCCATCTCGATCCGATGTCCAAAGGGACTCCATCTATTCCCAAAATCCTGGCCCGCCATTACTGTTGTGGAATTTTAGGCTGCTGTTTGCAGAGCACACAGCCTATAATTCCTGTGCTATCTAAGCACACATCAGATTTCATCTTCTTGAAGTAATGCTATCGTTAAATTAAGTTTGCTAAAGTCCACTCACCGTTCACCCCCATTCATTCAAGGAAACCACCAACACAGGTCCACAACAATATATATATTTATACACTGTATTGAGTTTAGCTAGATCCGTTCCTGTTAGTCTCTATACTGTGACAGGCAGGCAGGTGATTGTGCTAGCTGCAGACAGTCAGTGTTTCACTTAGTGTACTACTGTGTGCTTTGCATAGCGTTCACCTAAAGCTCACCTGAATACAGTTATTCTCTATACTGTGACAGGCAGGCCAGTGATTGTGCAAGCTGCAGACAGTCAGTGTTTCACTTAGTGTACTACTGTGTGCTTTGCATAGCGTTCACCTAAAGCTCACCTGAATACAGTTATTCTCTATACTGTGACAGGCAGGCCGGTGATTGTGCTAGCTGCAGACAGTCAGTGTTTCACTTAGTGTACTACTGTGTGCTTTGCATAGCGTTCACCTAAAGCTCACCTGAATACAGTTAGTGACTATTATAGTGGTGTTCTCATAATAAAACCACAAGCAGAGAGCTGCAAGTATTTTCAGTGTACTGTGTCCTCTGCACAGTTTTCACCTAAAACTAACTGAAAACAATTGCTGCTTTTCCCACAGCAGGCCATTAGTATGTCTGGAAGGCAAACAATGAGAGGCAGACAGTCACGAGGCAATAAAAGAGGGCAAGCAGGCTCTGTGTCTAGAGGCAACAGTGCTGCTGGTCGTGGACACGGTGCATCCTCATCAGCACAAAGCCGTGGGACACGCTTGTCCTTCTTTTTGGCAGCTGGCCATGTTGAGCCGCAACATGCCCAAGACTTGGTAGAGTGGATGACCAAGCCGTCCTCCTCCTCATCCTTTCTCACCCAGGCTCAGGGTATTTTGTCTGGCAAAGCAGCTGCCAAAGCGGCCTCTTCCCTCGGCTCAATGGCATCAGTCACTCCTTTCCTAGCCCCACCATGTCCTCCTGAGGAGTCCCCCGAACTGTTTGAGCACAGTGTTGGGTACATGCTCCAAGAGGATACCCAGCGTTTTGAAGGCTCCGATGATGGAACCCAGCTGGAGGAAGGCAGTAACGTGAGCTCAGAGAGAGGGGGTAGTAACGTGAGCCCAGAGAGAGGGGGTGCCCAACAAGGTCAGCTATCTGGCAGTCATGTTCCCCCAGCTGCAGAAAACTGCCAGATTGGCTCCAGTGATGAGGAGGGAGGGGATGATGAGGTCACTGACTCCACGTGGGTGCCTGATAGGAGAGAGGAGGAGGAGGCGGAGGAGGAGGCACATCTCCAACGAGACAGGATGCCCTCCAGGGGCCAGCTTAAGGGCAGCACACCGACTGCATCACACCGCAGAGCTCCGCATGTGCAGGGCGCTGCTGTCTCTGCACGTTATTCAAAAAGTTCTTTGGTGTGGGACTTTTTTCAGACGTGTGCAGCAGATTGCACCATTGCCATTTGCAACATATGTCTAAAGCGTATCTCGCGTGGCCAAAACATCAGCCGCTTGGGCACCACGTGCTTGACCAGACATATGTCGACCTGCCATGCAGTCCGTTGGCAAGCCTACAATAAAGACCCACACCAAAGAACAAGGCGGACCTCTCCTTGCTCCTCATCAGCTGGGATCTCCAACCCCACTATACCTTCATTCCTCTCTAAAACCTGCACTGAGAGGAATGAAGGTGTAGAATTAGGTGTGTCACAGCCAAGTACTTGCGGGCAATCTGCTATCGGTACACCGACGTCCGATTGTACCAGGCAAATTTCTCTGCCCCAGCTGCTGCACCGCCGAAAGAAGTTCGCTCCCAGCCATCCACATGTCCAGCGGTTGAATGCTAGCTTGGCTAAATTGCTAGCACTTCAACTGCTGCCTTTTCAGTTGGTAGACTCTGCCCCCTTCCGTGAGTTTGTGGAATGTGCAGTTCCTCAGTGGCAGGTTCCCAAACGCCACTTTTTCTCACGGAAGGCGATTCCGGCTTTCTACCAGCATGTGGAAGGCAATGTCTTGGCCTCACTGGACAGAGCGGTCAGCGGTAAGGTGCATATTACCGCTGACTCATGGTCCAGCAAGCATGGACAGGGACGTTACCTATCTTTCAGCTTTTCTTCTTATATAACACTCGCTGGACAGAGCGGTCAGCGGTAAGGTGCATATTACCGCTGACTCATGGTCCAGCAAGCATGGACAGGGACGTTACCTATCTTTGACGGCGCATTGGGTGACTCTGCTGGCAGCTGGCAAGGATGCAGGACAAGGTGCAGTAGTGTTGGAGGTTTTCCCGCCACCATGCCTCCAAAATGTTACTACTGGTGATTATGACACACCTCTCTCCTCCACCCCTCCTCTTCTTCTTCCTCCATGGCCTCTTCCTGTGCTGATTTGTCCTCGGAACAAGCGGTGCTTCGTAGGCGCAAAAAGATGCCATGCGGTGCTTGAGCTGGTGTGCTTGGGGGACAGGAGCCACACTGGGGCAGAGATTCTGTCAGCTCTGCAGGGGCAGGCTCAGAGGTGGTTGACGCCACACCAGCTTAAGCCAGGAAAGGTGGTTTCAGACAATGGCACCAACCTCCTCTCCGTCCTCCGACAGGGACAACTGACCCATGTGCCCTGCGATCGACTGACCTTCATAAAAATGAATCAGCCTTGGATCACCACCAGCTACCAAGCACCTGATGCTGATGTAACAGAATATTTTTTTTTTAAATGTCAGATCCCTTCAAGACTGCCTATGCTGATGCAGAGTGACTATCCTGTTATGCTGAGTGACTATCCTCTTCCTCCTCAATAATCATACTGATAGCTTGAAAGAACATTTTTGGTTCTGGGCACCGCCACCAGTGGCTAAGGCCCAAATTTTCAGCCCCTGTTTAACAGGGGCGTGTAATTAAAATTTTTGATGCAATAATTTGCAACAGGGCTTATTGCTGTGCTCCAAGTACAGTATCTGTGAGGGGTTGCAGTGTTGTGGCACCAGTGCGTAAGGCCCAATTTTTCTGCCCCTGTTTAACAGGGGCATGTAATTACAATTCTTGATCTAATACTTTGCAACAGGGCTCATTACTGCGCTCTAAGTACAGTATCTGTGAGGGGTTGCAGTGTTGTGGCACCAGCACCAGTGCCTAAGGCCCAATTTTTCAGCCCCTGTTCAACAGGGGCATGCACTTACAATTCTTGATCTAATAATTCACAGCAGGGCCCATTCATGCGCCCACCAAGAGTAACTGTGAGGGCTTACAGTGTTGTGGCACCAGCACCACCTGTGGCAGGCGCAGCACTATGAAGTGCTTTTATGCGCTGTGGCATTAGAAGAATTTGATTTCTCTGATCTTTTAGTCCACACAAGACTATCTGTTACTCTATAATTCCTCTAGCGCCGTTCTATGGAAGCAGTAGATTTAAAGAGCACACCAAACCTTTAAGATAACTTCTTTATTCACTTCAGCTTTTCTTCTTATATAACACTGACAATTTCGCAGCAGGAAGCCCATGTACAAACACGTGTTGAATAAAGTATAACAAATGTCGGTTCAACTGTTCAATCTTGTAATTCTACATAAAATGGTAGATATATTTCTCTCTTCAGTATCTGTACTTTCACTTTAAAATACTTTAGACACTTTATGATCTATCTGGGACTTGCTCTATAATGCTGTTTGCTCTGATGTTTGCTCTGAAACCTGGTTTAATTCCTGGTTTGATTCCTGGTTTGTTTGCTTGAACGTTTGTTTGAAACCTGGTTTGTTTGCTGGTTTGATTGTTTGCAAACCTGGTTTGGTGGAACTACAAGTGAACACATAACTAGTTTCAGTATACAGCTCTAATCACATTATTAACAATAGGAACATATATAACTGTATTAAATACCTATTTTGGCCACTTGCTTCCATAAAACTGGACTCTGAATGGATCTGAACTGTGTGTTCATCTCCACACTCTGATGTAAAATGAAATTCTAGAAATGTGCTATGAGATTTCCTAGACAGAACATGAGTGTAATGCTGGCTATGATTGGCCAGAGACTCTTGCTCAGTGAGATTGGTTGTGATTGGCTAAAACTCCTGATGAGTCACAAAAGCTTAACTCTATGCTTTCTGGTTGCAATTCTGCTGTCATTAAGCTTACCTTTCTGCATATAGAAATGACTCTTAAAGGTATATTTTTTCTTTTCTTCTGTGAACACAATATACAACTGTTATATGACATCCACATATAAAGTCACAGTAAATAACTCTGCTGTTATTTCTCACAAATGAGCATATGCACCGTATTAACATTATTAGCAGGTCTAGCTATATATGCATGTAAGCCACATTAGCAACCTAGGACAGGTCTTAGCTGGCCAGCTACACTCCCACCAAATTACCTATAATTCTATGTTCTCTATAGTAGGATTTGAACATGAATTTGGGGAATTTCCCTTTAGGTTCTCAACTTCCAAGTGTCTTTTATCACTCTCAAGTAGAACAACTAACTTCTGTATAGGACGTTCCAACCTGAGTGGAATAGTGAGACGTTTTCCCTTTTTGTCAAGTTTTGAGTCTCCTATTTGTAACAACGCTCTACTTACTAGACATGTGCACACTGAAATATTTCGTTTCGGAATTTCGTTTTCGTCCGAAAAAATTATGTATTTAGTTACTCCCGAAATTCGTTTTTATTTATTTAGTTTTTCGTTAGAAATTGCATTCATCCGAAAATCTGAATTAATTAAGGTCGAATCTGTCATTGAAGGCTTATGGTGTCTGTCGAATGTTCAAAGAAGATTCGACGGAGCAGTGAAACTGTACGACGCTGCAATCATACATTTCCGGTCGAATGTTCCGCCCACAAGCTATAGAAGAATTCTAATGTTGTATGACTAGTAATAATTATATTTATTCATTACTATTACTAGTCAACCAACATTAGAATTCTTCTATAGCCTATGGGCAGATGCATTTGACCGGAAATGTACGATTGCAGCGTCGTACAGTTTTGCTGCACAGTCGAATCTTCTAACTTTCGATGCTTTGTCGAATCTTCGTCATTCTAGCTATTTTACTGCTCCTCCTCTTTGGTTACAATCAGCCAATAACATTCATCATCAACTTTATTTTTATTTTACTACCCCCACCCAATTCCAGCAGTGATCTTTTCTCTCTATGTCAAATCTTTTCTCTCTATAATAACAAATCTTTTCTCTCCTATGTCGAATCTTTTCTCTCCTATGTCGAATCTTTTCTCTCTATAATGTCGAATCTTTTCTCTCCTATGTCGAATCTTTTCTCTCCTATGTCGAATCTTTTCTCTCCTATGTCGAATCTTTTCTCTCTATAATGTCGAATCTTTTCTCTCCTATGTAGAATAATCTTGGACTAATATAGTTAAGGTTAGGCACATTCGACCACAGGTTCGATAGACACAGATTGTTATTGTCAGCGTCACGTTGAATCTCCTATCTATATCGAACTGTTGTAGCAACGAAAACGAAAATAAAGCATTTGTTTATGTCGGATCTTTCGGTTTTCGGATTCTGTGCTTTCGTTTTCGTTTGTTAAAACGATAACAAAAATAGCTGAAATTCGGACGAAAATGCATTCGGACGAAAACGAATGCACATGTCTACTACTTACTAGTCTGTCTTTATCCTTTTGAACTTCTAGAACTTTGGCCAATTTCCATTGACTTCTAGGTAAATCTTCTTCTTTCACTAATACTATGTCACCAACTTGTACATTTCTTCTGGGTGTTTGCCATTTACTTCTTAACGTAAGATTGGCTAAGTACTCTTTCTTCCATCTATTCCAAAACTGTTCTGATAGATATTGGACTCTTCGCCATCTCTTTCTGGCATATAAATCCTCTTTGGTAAACTTGCCAGGTGGTGGTTGTATGTAATCAGACTTAAGGTGAAGTAGATGGTTGGGAGTTAAAGGTTCCAAACTTGTTGGATCATTGATGTTGTCAACTGTAAGTGGACGACTGTTAACAATAGACATTACTTCATAGAATAGGGTCCTAAGTGAAGCATCATCTATTCTTCCGGAGCTCTTTCTTAACACTGAACTTAACACATTTCTTATGCCGCGTACACAGGATCATTATTCACGGCGGTTAAAAAAACGCCGTGAATAATGACAGGAAAAACGAGGGAACCGCTTGGTTCCCTACACACGGTCGTTTTTCCCGTCATTTTTTCTCTTGACGAGAAAAACGACCGTCTGTGGGCTCCGCGGCAGTGTTTCCCTATGGGAAAACTGCCGCGGAAAAAAATGCTGGAAAAAACGACGAGAAAATTTAGAACATGTTCTAATTTTTCTCGTCGTTTTTTATGCCGTTTTTTTCGACGAGAAAAACGACATAAAGCCCACAGACAATCGTTTTTCTCGGCGAAATGAAAAAATGCAGTTTTTCTCGTCGAGAAAAGCGGTCGTGTGTACGCGGCATTACAGTTCTGATTTGTCTTTCCCAAACTCCTCCCGTGTGGCTTGCATGTGGAGCATTCATATGAAAATCACATTGATTTTTTGACAAATACTGAGTTACTTTTTCTTTATCGATCTCTTTTAGAGCTTTTGTCAATTCATTCTTTGCTCCAACAAAATTAGATCCTTGGTCAGATCTAAGCTCTCTGACAGTACCTCTAATGGCTATGAAACATCTCTAGGCATTAATGAATGCGTCTGTTGACATATCTTCTAACATTTCCAGATGAATTGCTCTGGAGCTTAGACATGTAAATATTAGTCCATATCTCTTGTACTCCTTGCGGTTTTGCTTAGTGATGAACGGACCGAAACAATCCATTCCACTATAAAGAAATGGTGGTGATGGGTTTACACGATCTGCCGGTAAATCTGCCATTCTTTGTTCTTCGGTAGGTCTACGTGCCTTTCTACAGGTTACGCATTTACTTATATACTTTGCTATAACTTTGCTTCCTTTTACTATCCAGTAACCACCTTCTCTCAAACAGTTCTGGGTAAAGCTTCTTCCTTGATGCAAGGATTTGTTGTGGTAGTGATCGATAATCAATCTTGTGAAGGTAGAATTTTTGGGTAGAATTGCTGGATGCTTCACTCTGCTGGGTAATGATGCATTTTCCAGTCTCCCTCCCACCTTCAGTATACCATCCTGTAGAACAAGATTAAGCTTGTACAATGGGTGGTTGTTGGGAAGAATTTTAGGTTCTTGACCAAGTCTCTTCAACTCTTCACTATAGAATCTCTGTTGAATGAGTCTTATGACCGTTTCTTCAGCTTTCATTCTTTCCTCTACATTCAATGATTCCTTCTTTTTGACTCCCTTTGCCAAACGTTGAATTCGAGCTACTACGTTTATGACTGTATTCCATTTTGAACATCTGGCTAGTCTTTCAAGTATGTCATCTTGACACTTGGCGGCAGTGCTCAATATTTGTACAACTTTTACTTCTGGATCACCCATAGACAATTCTGTGTAACCTTCACTGGGTATGATTTCCTTTTCCCAAAGGAACTCTGGACCGGTGAACCAGTTTGAATTTTTCAAATCTGTTACATTCAGGCCTCTTGAAGCATGATCTGCAAAGTCAGATTCAAGGATCTTGATTACTTCCGCTGAACTTACAGCTGGTAACTCTTGGACAGATATTCGATGACACAATCCTGTCACCTGTCTTGAGTTTGCAATCTGCTGTTTTCCTTCAACAACGCCCCATCCTAGATCAGTTTGAACAGCGTAGGGTTCACTCTTTCCTCCTGTGATTACCCTTCGTGGTACCAAAGCTTCGGGAAAATCATAACCTATCAACAGTCCAACACCAAACTCCTTCAGCGGGCACATTTCATGAGATATGACAGATAGGTGCTCCCATTTATTGGCTGTTTCACAGGTAGGTATGCGATCTCGATCTAGAGGTATATCGTCTTTCGTATAAGCTGGAGGTAGATCCAATGTGAGGTTTGAATGAAGTCCTCTAACTCCCAATCCTTTGACCCTTTGACTGTTCACTAATGTGTCTCTCCCCGTCATTGTGGTGAGTTTGAGCTTCACTGGTTCTGTAGCCACTTGTAATTTCTTGCAGATTTCTTGATCAATGAAGGTGACATCGCTTTGGGCATCCAGTAGTGCATAGGCATATACCTTCTTATTCTTTCTTTTAGGATTTGAAATGCACACTGGTACAACCATTGATGTGCCGTTGCTTTCCCTCACTCTGCAAGAGAATACCGATGCTTTCTTTTCTTCCTGAGCATCTTTAGCTATTGAGGATTTATCCTTTTTTGGACGTTCTTCATGTAGTGGTGTAGGATGGCGTCCTTTGCAAATACTGCATGTGGCCCTTTTCTTACACTCCTTAGTAATATGGCCTTTCCTTAGGCACCCAAAACACAGTTGGTTAACAAGTACAAACTTTTTCTTTTCATTTGGGGATTTCTCCTTCAATTGTTGGCACTTGTGTATAGAGTGGTTCTCTCCACAGAACATACACTTAAAAGTAGTCTGAGGATTTGTCGGTTCTGTCTCTCTATTGATCCCAGTAGTAACTTTGAACTTGCTCTCGTAGGTATCTATACCTTTCTCTGTTGTGTCGGTTGCAAAGCTAGTTGCTCTTGCACGTCTTATATCTCTCGCCAGCCTTTCTTCTACGGACTTTAAGGCATAAGATCCTGTTACTGGATTACATACTATTCGTGCTTCCTTATTAACGAACTCAGAGAACTTTTCAAAACTTGGGAAGTCCTTACTTAGATCTAACTGTTCAGTCACATAGCGATTCCATCTAGAAGCCACTTCTTCAGGTAGCTTAGCTAGCATCCTGTGGTTTTCTAGATAGTCGTTCAGTACTTCTAGTCCGGATGGCATTGCTGCATGCTTGCAGGAAGTCACCATACTCTTGGAGTTTGAAGTGTTCTTTTGGACCTATTTTAGGCCAGTTATTCAATTTCTCCCTAAAGGCTCTTTGTACTAAGAAGGATGACCATATCTTGCGTTTAACTTTTCCCAAGCTTGCTTGTAGGCTTCTTCATCTGTTCTATAGAAGTTACCTTCAAGAACTTTCTTTGCATCTTCCACTCTATGAACTTCAGTATGTCTCCTGAAAATACAGTAGGTTCTGGAACGGGAAGTCTTGCTGGGACTGTTCTCTGTCGTCTTGCTGGGACAATAGTCGCAACATTCTCCTGATTATTGCAGTGACATCTAGGAACAGAATTATCCTGTTTTATTTTTTCACTTAGTTCTGAATTGGGTGAGTCTCTCTTTTTGTCTTTCTGAGCAGGGATGGAAGGGCAATGACTTTTTGCTTCATTACATACTGGAGATTTCCTTCCATTCTCCTGGGCGTATGAAAGGAAGTAGGAGTCTGCATCTTCACTTAGTACAGATTTGGACTTATGATTACTATTCATGTCCTCTTCATGTACTCTTAGTCTGGCTTCTATAATCTTGACTTCCTTCATCCTTTCCATTTCTGCTACTCGTAGACGCTGCACCTCGATTGCAGATTCCATCTCAATTTCTGCTCTCTTGACAGCAAGTTGTTTGACAAGTTCCTTTCTTTTGGCTATTAAAGTACTTGAGGACTCTGATATGTTACTGGCACTTCTGCTAGTGGAAGAAGTCCTGCTTGTGATTGTGGTTCCTCCTAAGGACCTAGCATAGTCTCTTATAAAAAGCTCATTCATTCTCTTTCTTGCCTTAACTTCATCATAGTTAGCTTCAGATGATAGTTCTCTCATGAGCTTTACTAAACCTTTAGTGACTTCAGTACATGTGTCCATGTTCCTTACAATATCCTGGGGAGGTGTTGTAGAAGACCGCAGGTTGACATATGCTGCCATAAGCTCTGCTTCAGATTCTTCTACTGTCTCTATCATATCACTCAAGTTTTGTTTTATACTTTCTTGCTTTAGCTTTCTACGAACATCTTTAATGTAGGATTTCCACTTATCATACATTCTGGTGAACTTTTTTCCTTTCAATACTTCTTCTTGCTCCATATTTTCCAGCTTCTTTAGGGTCGGTTTTCTGATACGTTCTGAAAGTCTTAGTTCATCTGTTTGGGATATATTTGTTTGGGGCAAGACTAATGCTGCATCAGACTCTTCTACCTCAGACAGGTTACCTTGCTCTTCACCTTCTATCTTATCTATCTTTGTATCCTCAAACAGTGGCATAGAAATACTAGGCTTAGACATTTTACTTTAAGTGCTATAGCAATTAATACGAATATTAAGAAGACTTTCACTTTAAATGCAATAGCAATAGGTGCAGGCAGTAAAAATGACTTTCACTTTAAATGCAATAGCAATAGGTGCAGGCAGTAAAAATGACTTTCACTTTAAAATACTTTAGAGTTCGTGTACTACAACTGTCCCTTGTTCTTTACTTACAGTCCTTTTACTCCTGAATAGTGATGAGCCGAACACCCCCGGGTTCGGTTCGCACCAGAACCCGCGAACGGACCGAAAGTTCGTACGAACACTAGAACCCTATTAAATACAATGGATGCGAACGTTCGAATTCTAAAGTGCTAATTATAACAACTATTATGCATGTTATTGTCCTAAAAAGGGTTTGGGAACCCGGGTTGTGCACCAGGGGACATGTATCAATGCAAAAAGAAGTTTTAAAAACGGTCGTTTTTCGGGAGCAGTCATTTTAATGATGCATAAAGTGAAAAAAAAAAGTCAAATATTCCTTTAAATATTGTACCTGGGGGGTGTCTAAAGTATGCCTGTGAAGTGCCACGTGTTTCCCGTGTTTAGAACTGTCCCTGCACAAAATGACACTTCTAAAGGAAAAAAAAGCCATTTAAAACTGCTTGCGGCTTTAATGTAATGTCTGGTCCCGGTAATATGGATGAAAATCTTTAAGAAAAATGGCATAGCTACCCCATGACCCCCCCCCCCTACCCCAGCCCATTACCAGCCCCTTTGGGTCTTGTATGGATATTAAGGGGAACCCCGCACATAAAATAAAAAAGGCCCTATATACTCTGAACAGCCGTATACAGGCGGTGCATACAAGACAGGGACTGTAGGTTTGTTCTTATGTAGAATCTGTTTGTAATTTTGAACAGGTACATTGTTGAAGTGTAGCTCCAGCCCAAAAATCAATTTTTAAACTTTTTGGAAAACATAGGTAAGGGTTATCACCCCTGTAACATTTGTTTTGCTGTCTGTGCCCCTGTTCAGAACATTTCACCTCACTTTCCGTCCCAATGACAACTGTTTTTGAAATGTGGTGTTTTTCTTGAAACAAGGATTGCTGATAAAGCATCAGTACAGAGGAGACACCTTTCTCCCATATTTATTCTTTCAGGAGAGAATTTTCCTTCCTAGTGGTAGATTTCCTCTCACTTCCTGTTGTCTTCTTGCGTTTGCAAGTAGGAGTCGTTTGTAAGTTGGATGTTTGAAAGTAGGGACCTGCCGTATATACTCTGCAGAAATAGGCCCCTTAGTTGTTGGTGTTGGCACAACACTGTAAGCACTCACAGTTACTCTTGGTTGGTGCTGGAACGCCCTGCTGTCAACTATTATATCAGGAATTTTAATTACATATAATTGTTGAACAGTGGTAGTAAAAATTGGGCCTTTGATGGTGGTGCTGGTGCCACAACACTGTAAGCCCTGACAGTTACTCTTGGTGGGTGCAGCAATGGGCCCTGCTGTGAATTATTAGATCAAGAATTGTAATTACATGCCCCTTTTGAACAGGGGCTGAAAAATTGGGCCTTTCGTGGTGGTGGTGGTGGTGGTGGCGTTGCCACAACACTGTAAGCCCTCAGAGTTACTCTTGGTGGGTGCAGCAATGGGCCCTGCTGTGAATTATTAGATCAAGAATTGTAATTACATGCCCCTTTTGAACAGGGGCTGAAAAATTGGGCCTTTCGTGGTGGTGGTGGTGGTGGTGGCGTTGCCACAACACTGTAAGCCCTCAGAGTTACTCTTGGTGGGTGCAGCAATGGGCCCTGCTGTGAATTATTAGATCAAGAATTGTAATTACATGCCCCTTTTGAACAGGGGCTGAAAAATTGGGCCTTTCGTGGTGGTGGTGGTGGTGGCATTGCCACAACACTGTAAGCCCTCAGAGTTACTCTTGGTGGGTGCAGCAATGGGCCCTGCTGTGAATTATTAGATCAAGAATTGTAATTGCATGCCCCTGTTGAACAGGGGCTGAAAAATTGGGCCTTTCGTGGTGGTGGTGGTGGTGGTGGTGGTGTTGCCACAACACTGTAAGCCCTCAGAGTTAATCTTGGTGGGTGCAGCAATGGGCCCTGCTGTGAATTATTAGATCAAGAATTGTAATTACATGCCCCTTTTGAACAGGGGCTGAAAAATTGGGCCTTTCGTGGTGGTGGTGGTGGTGGCGTTGCCACAACACTGTAAGCCCTCAGAGTTACTCTTGGTGGGTGCAGCAATGGGCCCTGCTGTGAATTATTAGATCAAGAATTGTAATTGCATGCCCCTGTTGAACAGGGGCTGAAAAATTGGGCCTTTCGTGGTGGTGGTGGTGGTGGTGGTGGTGTTGCCACAACACTGTAAGCCCTCAGAGTTACTCTTGGTGGGTGCAGCAATGGGCCCTGCTGTGAATTATTAGATCAAGAATTGTAATTACATGCCCCTTTTGAACAGGGGCTGAAAAATTGGGCCTTTCGTGGTGGTGGTGGTGGTGGCGTTGCCACAACACTGTAAGCCCTCAGAGTTACTCTTGGTGGGTGCAGCAATGGGCCCTGCTGTGAATTATTAGATCAAGAATTGTAATTGCATGCCCCTGTTGAACAGGGGCTGAAAAATTGGGCCTTTCGTGGTGGTGGTGGTGGTGGTGGTGTTGCCACAACACTGTAAGCCCTCAGAGTTACTCTTGGTGGGTGCAGCAATGGGCCCTGCTGTGAATTATTAGATCAAGAATTGTAATTGCATGCCCCTGTTGAACAGGGGCTGAAAAATTGGGCCTTTCGTGGTGGTGGTGGTGGTGGTGGTGTTGCCACAACACTGTAAGCCCTCAGAGTTACTCTTGGTGGGTGCAGCAATGGGCCCTGCTGTGAATTATTAGATCAAGAATTGTAATTACATGCCCCTTTTGAACAGGGGCTGAAAAATTGGGCCTTTCGTGGTGGTGGTGGTGGTGGCGTTGCCACAACACTGTAAGCCCTCAGAGTTACTCTTGGTGGGTGCAGCAATGGGCCCTGCTGTGAATTATTAGATCAAGAATTGTAATTGCATGCCCCTGTTGAACAGGGGCTGAAAAATTGGGCCTTTCGTGGTGGTGGTGGTGGTGGTGGTGTTGCCACAACACTGTAAGCCCTCAGAGTTACTCTTGGTGGGTGCAGCAATGGGCCCTGCTGTGAATTATTAGATCAAGAATTGTAATTACATGCCCCTTTTGAACAGGGGCTGAAAAATTGGGCCTTTCATGGTGGTGGTGGTGGTGGCGTTGCCACAACACTGTAAGCCCTCAGAGTTACTCTTGGTGGGTGCAGCAATGGGCCCTGCTGTGAATTATTAGATCAAGAATTGTAATTGCATGCCCCTGTTGAACAGGGGCTGAAAAATTGGGCCTTAGGCACTGGTGGCACAACACTACAACCCCTCACAGATACTGTACTTGGAGCACAGCAATGAGCCCTGTTGCAAAGTATTGCTTCAAAAATTGTAATGACACGCCCCTGTTAAACAGGGGCTGAAAAATTGGGCCTTAGGCACTGGTGCCACAACACTCCAACCCCTCACAGATACTGTACTTGGAGCACAGCAATGAGCCCTATGGCAAATTATTGCTAAAAAAATTGTAATTACACGCCCCTGTAAAACAGGGGCTGAAAAATTGGGCCTTAGCCACTGGTGGCGGCACCCATAAACAAAAATGATCTTCCAAGCTATCATCATCAATCGTATCATTGAGGACTCGGAGGAGGAGGATAGCCAGTCAACATAACAGCACAGGCACTCAGCATCAGCATCAGTCTTGAAGGGATGTGACATGTTAAAATCAATTAGTCTGTTATATCAGCATCAGGTGTGTGGTAGCTGGTGGTGATCCAAGACTGGTTCATCTTGATGAAAGTCAGTCGATCAACCGAGTCGGTGGACAGGCGCACCCTGTGATCCGTGACAAATCCTCCAGCAGCACTGAATGTGCGTTCCGAAAGAACGCTGGATGCAGGACAGGCCAGTAGCTCAATTGCATACTGTGCAAGCTCTGGCCAGTGATCCATCCTCAAGACCCAGTAAGCCAGAGGATTTTCGGTGGGGAAGGTGTCCAAGTCTGACCTTGCCCCTAGATATTCCTGCACCATGTTTATCAGACGCTGGCGATGGTTGCTGGAACCGATCATACTTTGGGGCTGCGGACTAAAGAATTGTCTGAACGCATCGGTCAGACGGCCACCTTCCCCACCGCTCCTTCTTTGACTGGCCGAAGCCTCAGCAACTCGTTGTCCAGGACCAGGAGTTTGTAACCTCCCAGTCTCTGGGAACGCGTTGCACAGACCTTTCTGCAAGGCCTCCCGGAGTTGTCTCATCCTCTGCTCCCTCTGCGACGGTAACATAAGGTCCGCAACCTTACCCTTGTACCGTGGATCAAGGAGAGTGGCCAGCCAGTAATGGTCCCTCTCCTTGATCCGAAGAATACGAGGATCCTTCCGCAGACTTTGCAGGATCAGGGAGGCCATGCAGCGTAGGTTTGCTGAGGCATTCGCTCCGGAGTCCTCTGGGTCACTAAGGACGACATGATCCGCAGCCACCTCCTCCCAGCCACGTACAAGTCCACTGGTTTCTTGGGACTGTAAATCATCCCTAAAAGACTGCTGCTGATGATGCTGAGTGCCAGCCTCCACCTCCATGCTGACACAATCCTCCTCCTCCTCCTCCTCCTCCTCCTCCTCTTCCTGTGCGATGGGTGGGACAGAAGGAACACTGTCTGGGTAAAGGGGGCCTTGAGAGGCAAGGAAGTCCTCCTCTTCCTGCCTCTGTTCTGCCTCAAGTGCCCTGTCCATTATTCCACGCAGCGTGTGCTCCAACAGGTGGACAAGAGGTACAGTGTCACTGATGCATGCACTGTCATTGCTCACCATCCTCGTGGCCTCCTCAAATGGTGCCAGGACAGTGCATGCATCCCTGATCATGCCCCACTGGCGTGGAGAAAAAAAACCAAGCTCCCCTGACCCTGTCCTGGTGCCGTAGTCGCACAGGTACTCATTGATGGCCCTCTGCTGCGTGTGCAGCCGCTGCAGCATGGCCAACGTTGAGTTCCACCTGGTGGGCATGTCACATATAAGGCGGTTCTTGGGCAGGTTCAACTCCTTTTGCAGCTCAGCCAGGCGAGCACTGGCATTATAAGATCTGCGGAAATGCACACAGACTTTCCTGGCCTGCCTCAGGACATCCTGTAAGCCCGGGTACCTGCCCAAGAACCGCTGCACCACCAGGTTAAGTACGTGAGCCACACAGGGCACATGGGTCAGTTGTCCCTGTCGGAGGGCGGAGAGGAGGTTGGTGCCATTGTCGCAAACCACCATTCCTGGCTTAAGCTGGCGTGGCGTCAACCACCTCTCGGCCTGGCCCTGCAGAGCAGACAGGACCTCTGCCCCAGTGTGGCTTCTGTCCCCCAAACACACCAGCGCAAGCACGGCATGGCATCTTTTTGCCTGCGTACTTGCGTAGCCCCTTGAACGCCTACGGAGCACCGCTGGTTCCGAGGACAAACCACAGGAAGAGGCCATGGAGGAAGAAGAAGAGGAGGGGGTGGAGGAGAGAGGTGTGTCACAACCAGTAGTAGCATTTTGGAGGCGTGGCGGTGGAACAACCTCCAACACTACTGCACCTTGTCCTGCATCCTTCCCAGCTGCCAAAAGAGTGACCCAATGGGCCGTGAAAGAAAGGTAACGTCCCTGTCCATGCCTGCTGGACCATGAGTCAGCGGTAATATGCACCTTACCGCTGACCGCCCTGTCCAGCGAGGCCAAGACATTGCCTTCCACATGCCGGTAGAGAGCCGGAATAGCCTTCCGTGAGAAAAAGTGGCGTTTGGGAACCTGCCACTGAGGAACCGCACATTGCACAAACTCACGGAAGGGGGCCGAGTCTACCAACTGAAAAGGCAGCAGTTGAAGCACTAGCAATTTAGCCAAGCTAGCATTCAACCGCTGGGCATGTGGATGGCTGGGAGTGAACTTCTTTCGACGGTCCAGCAGCTGGGGCAGGGAAATTTGCCTGCTAGAATCGGACGTCGGTGTACTGCTAGCAGAGTGGCCGCAAGTACTTGGCTGTGACACACCTAATTCTACACCTTCATTCCTCTCAGTGCATGTTTCAGAGAGGACTGAAGTTATAGTGGGGTTGGAGATCCCAGCTGATGCGGTGCAAGGAGAGGTCCGCTTTGTTCTTTGGTGTGGGTCTTTGAGGTAGGCTTGCCAACGAGCTGCATGGCAGGTCAACATATGTCTGGTCAGGCATGTGGTACCCAAGCGGCTGATGTTTTGGCCACGCGATATACGCTTGAGACATATGTTGCAAACAGCAGCTGTGCGATCTGATGCACTAGCCTCAAAAAAGGCCCACACCAAAGAACTTTTTGAATGACGGGCAGAGGCAGCGCCCTGCACAGGCGGAGCTCTGCGGTGTGATTCCGTCGGTGTACTGCCCTTACGCTGGCCACCAAAGGGCATCCTGCCTCGTTGGAGATGTGCCTCCTCCTCATCCTCCTCCTCCTCCTCTCTCCTATTAGGCACCCACGTGGAGTCAGTGACCTCATCATCCCCTCCCTCCTCATCACTGGAGCCAATCTGGCAGTATGCTGCAGCTGCTGGAACATGACTGCCAGATTGGTGTCCTTCTTGAGCATCCCCTCTGTCTGCTCTCACGCTACTGCCTTCCTGTAGCTGGGTTTCATCATCAGACCCTTCGAAACGCTGGGCATCCTCCTGGAGCATGTACCCAACACTGTGCTCAAACAGTTCGGGGGACTCCTCAGGAGGAGGACATGGTGGGTCTAGGGAAGGAGTGACTGATGATGAGTCTGACATTGATACCAGGGAAGAGGACGCTTTGGCAGCTGCTTTTCCAGTACCCTGAGCCTGGGTGAGAGAGGATGAGGAGGAGGAGGAGGGCTTGGTCATCCACTCTACCAAGTCTTCGGCATGATGTGGCTCAACATGTCCAGCTGCCGAAAAGAAGGACAAGCGTGTCCCATGGCCATGTGCTGATGACAATGCACCGCGTCCACGACCAGCACTGTTGCCCCCAGACACAGAGCCTGCTTGCCCTCTTTTATTGCCTCCTGACTGTCTGCCTCTCCTTGTTTGCCTTCCAGACATTCTAATAGATGGCCAGCAGGGAGATGGGAAAAAAGCAATAAGGGCTACCTTCAGGTGTCCTTCTCTGTCCCTTTACTTAAGGATTTCTAAATATGGTTGAGGATGATTGCTTTTGCACAGGATAGCACAACGACAATTTCCCTGACTGTCCAAAAAAACAAGGATTTCAAAGATGGTTGATGAGGAATGCTTTAGCACACTATAGCACAAGGAGAATTTCCCTCACTGTCCTTCCCTGTCCCTAGAAACAAGGATTATCACAGTGAAAGAAACTGACACTCTTCCTACCTATAGTTTTCTGTCCCTAGAAAAAATGTTTTTTTAAAGCACACTATAGCACAAGGAGAATTTTCCTCACTGTCCTTCCCTGTCCCTAGAAACAAGGATTATCACAGTGAAAGAAACTGACACTCTCCCTACCTATAGTTTTCTGTCCCTAGAAAAAATGTTTTTTTAAAGCACACTATAGCACAAGGAGAATTTCCCTCACTTTCCTTCTTTGTCCCTAGAAACAAGGATTATCACAGTGAAAGAAACTGACACTCTTCCTACCTATAGTTTTCTGTCCCTAGAAAAAATGTTTTTTTAAAGCACACTATAGCACAAGGAGAATTCCCTCACAGTCCTTTCCTGTCCCTAGAAACAAGGATTCGCACAGTAAAACACACTGACACTCTCCCTACCTATAGTTTTCTGTCCCTAGAAATTTTTTTTTTTAAAGCACACTATAGCACAAGGAGAATTTCCCTCACTTTCCTTCTTTGTCCCTAGAAACAAGGATTATCACAGTGAAAGAAACTGACACTCTTCCTTCCTATAGTTTTCTGTCCCTAGAAAAAATGTTTTTTTAAAGCACACTATAGCACAAGGAGAATTCCCTCACTGTCCTTCCCTGTCCCTAGAAACAAGGATTTGCACAGTAAAAGACACTGACACTCTCCCTACCTATAGTTTTCTGTCCCTAGAAAAAATGTTTTTTTAAAGCACACTATAGCACAAGGAGAATTTCCCTCACTTTCCTTCTTTGTCCCTAGAAACAAGGATTATCACAGTGAAAGAAACTGACACTCTTCCTACCTATAGTTTTCTGTCCCTAGAAAAAATGTTTTTTTAAAGCACACTATAGCACAAGGAGAATTCCCTCACTGTCCTTCCCTGTCCCTAGAAACAAGGATTCGCACAGTAAAACACACTGACACTCTCCCTACCTATAGTTTTCTGTCCCTAGAAAAAATGTTTTTTTAAAGCACACTATAGCACAAGGAGAATTCCCTCACTGTCCTTCCCTGTCCCTAGAAACAAGGATTTGCACAGTAAAAGACACTGACACTCTCCCTACCTATAGTTTTCTGTCCCTAGAAAAAATGTTTTTTTAAAGCACACTATAGCACAAGGAGAATTTCCCTCACTTTCCTTCTTTGTCCCTAGAAACAAGGATTATCACAGTGAAAGAAACTGACACTCTTCCTTCCTATAGTTTTCTGTCCCTAGAAAAAATGTTTTTTTAAAGCACACTATAGCACAAGGAGAATTCCCTCACTGTCCTTCCCTGTCCCTAGAAACAAGGATTTGCACAGTAAAAGACACTGACACTCTCCCTACCTATAGTTTTCTGTCCCTAGAAAAAATGTTTTTTTAAAGCACACTATAGCACAAGGAGAATTTCCCTCACTTTCCTTCTTTGTCCCTAGAAACAAGGATTATCACAGTGAAAGAAACTGACACTCTTCCTTCCTATAGTTTTCTGTCCCTAGAAAAAATGTTTTTTTAAAGCACACTATAGCACAAGGAGAATTTCCCTCACTTTCCTTCTTTGTCCCTAGAAACAAGGATTATCACAGTGAAAGAAACTGACACTCTTCCTACCTATAGTTTTCTGTCCCTAGAAAAAATGTTTTTTTAAAGCACACTATAGCACAAGGAGAATTCCCTCACTGTCCTTTCCTGTCCCTAGAAACAAGGATTCGCACAGTAAAACACACTGACACTCTCCCTACCTATAGTTTTCTGTCCCTAGAAAAAATGTTTTTTTAAAGCACACTATAGCACAAGGAGAATTCCCTCACTGTCCTTCCCTGTCCCTAGAAACAAGGATTTGCACAGTAAAAGACACTGACACTCTCCCTACCTATAGTTTTCTGTCCCTAGAAAAAATGTTTTTTTAAAGCACACTATAGCACAAGGAGAATTTCCCTCACTTTCCTTCTTTGTCCCTAGAAACAAGGATTATCACAGTGAAAGAAACTGACACTCTTCCTTCCTATAGTTTTCTGTCCCTAGAAAAAATGTTTTTTTAAAGCACACTATAGCACAAGGAGAATTCCCTCACTGTCCTTCCCTGTCCCTAGAAACAAGGATTTGCACAGTAAAAGACACTGACACTCTCCCTACCTATAGTTTTCTGTCCCTAGAAAAAATGTTTTTTTAAAGCACACTATAGCACAAGGAGAATTTCCCTCACTTTCCTTCTTTGTCCCTAGAAACAAGGATTATCACAGTGAAAGAAACTGACACTCTTCCTACCTATACTTTTCTGTCCCTAGAAAAAATGTTTTTTTAAAGCACACTATAGCACAAGGAGAATTCCCTCACTGTCCTTCCCTGTCCCTAGAGACA
Source organism: Rana muscosa (assembly GCA_029206835.1). Lineage (NCBI taxonomy): Eukaryota > Metazoa > Chordata > Amphibia > Anura > Ranidae > Rana > Rana muscosa. Next base: position 11,493,483 of record CM055117.1, read on the forward strand.
AGGATTCGCACAGTAAAACACACTGACACTCTCCCTACCTATAGTTTTCTGTCCCTAGAAAAAATGTTTTTTTAAAGCACACTATAGCACAAGGAGAATTCCCTCACTGTCCTTCCCTGTCCCTAGAAACAAGGATTTGCACAGTAAAAGACACTGACACTCTCCCTACCTATAGTTTTCTGTCCCTAGAAAAAATGTTTTTTTAAAGCACACTATAGCACAAGGAGAATTTCCCTCACTTTCCTTCTTTGTCCCTAGAAACAAGGATTATCACAGTGAAAGAAACTGACACTCTTCCTTCCTATAGTTTTCTGTCCCTAGAAAAAATGTTTTTTTAAAGCACACTATAGCACAAGGAGAATTCCCTCACTGTCCTTCCCTGTCCCTAGAAACAAGGATTTGCACAGTAAAAGACACTGACACTCTCCCTACCTATAGTTTTCTGTCCCTAGAAAAAATGTTTTTTTAAAGCACACTATAGCACAAGGAGAATTTCCCTCACTTTCCTTCTTTGTCCCTAGAAACAAGGATTATCACAGTGAAAGAAACTGACACTCTTCCTTCCTATAGTTTTCTGTCCCTAGAAAAAATGTTTTTTTAAAGCACACTATAGCACAAGGAGAATTTCCCTCACTTTCCTTCTTTGTCCCTAGAAACAAGGATTATCACAGTGAAAGAAACTGACACTCTTCCTACCTATAGTTTTCTGTCCCTAGAAAAAATGTTTTTTTAAAGCACACTATAGCACAAGGAGAATTCCCTCACTGTCCTTCCCTGTCCCTAGAAACAAGGATTTGCACAGTAAAAGACACTGACACTCTCCCTACCTATAGTTTTCTGTCCCTAGAAAAAATGTTTTTTTAAAGCACACTATAGCACAAGGAGAATTTCCCTCACTTTCCTTCTTTGTCCCTAGAAACAAGGATTATCACAGTGAAAGAAACTGACACTCTTCCTTCCTATAGTTTTCTGTCCCTAGAAAAAATGTTTTTTTAAAGCACACTATAGCACAAGGAGAATTCCCTCACTGTCCTTCCCTGTCCCTAGAAACAAGGATTTGCACAGTAAAAGACACTGACACTCTCCCTACCTATAGTTTTCTGTCCCTAGAAAAAATGTTTTTTTAAAGCACACTATAGCACAAGGAGAATTTCCCTCACTTTCCTTCTTTGTCCCTAGAAACAAGGATTATCACAGTGAAAGAAACTGACACTCTTCCTACCTATAGTTTTCTGTCCCTAGAAAAAATGTTTTTTTAAAGCACACTATAGCACAAGGAGAATTCCCTCACTGTCCTTCCCTGTTCCTAGAAACAAGGATTCGCACAGTAAAACACACTGACACTCTCCCTACCTATAGTTTTCTGTCCCTAGAAAAAAATTTTTTTAAAGCACACTATAGCACAAGGAGAATTCCCTCACTGTCCTTCCCTGTCCCTAGAAACAAGGATTTGCACAGTAAAAGACACTGACACTCTCCCTACCTATAGTTTTCTGTCCCTAGAAAAAATGTTTTTTTAAAGCACACTATAGCACAAGGAGAATTTCCCTCACTTTCCTTCTTTGTCCCTAGAAACAAGGATTATCACAGTGAAAGAAACTGACACTCTTCCTACCTATAGTTTTCTGTCCCTAGAAAAAATGTTTTTTTAAAGCACACTATAGCACAAGGAGAATTCCCTCACTGTCCTTCCCTGTCCCTAGAAACAAGGATTTGCACAGTAAAAGACACTGACACTCTCCCTACCTATAGTTTTCTGTCCCTAGAAAAAATGTTTTTTTAAAGCACACTATAGCACAAGGAGAATTTCCCTCACTTTCCTTCTTTGTCCCTAGAAACAAGGATTATCACAGTGAAAGAAACTGACACTCTTCCTTCCTATAGTTTTCTGTCCCTAGAAAAAATGTTTTTTTAAAGCACACTATAGCACAAGGAGAATTCCCTCACTGTCCTTCCCTGTCCCTAGAAACAAGGATTCGCACAGTAAAAGACACTGACACTCTCCCTACCTATAGTTTTCTGTCCCTAGAAAAAATGTTTTTTTAAAGCACACTATAGCACAAGGAGAATTTCCCTCACTTTCCTTCTTTGTCCCTAGAAACAAGGATTATCACAGTGAAAGAAACTGACACTCTTCCTACCTATAGTTTTCTGTCCCTAGAAAAAATGTTTTTTTAAAGCACACTATAGCACAAGGAGAATTCCCTCACTGTCCTTCCCTGTCCCTAGAAACAAGGATTCGCACAGTAAAACACACTGACACTCTCCCTACCTATAGTTTTCTGTCCCTAGAAAAAATGTTTTTTTAAAGCACACTATAGCACAAGGAGAATTCCCTCACTGTCCTTCCCTGTCCCTAGAAACAAGGATTCGCACAGTAAAACACACTGACACTCTCCCTACCTATAGTTTTCTGTCCCTAGAAAAAATGTTTTTTTAAAGCACACTATAGCACAAGGAGAATTTCCCTCAATTTCCTTCTTTGTCCCTAGAAACAAGGATTATCACAGTGAAAGAAACTGACACTCTTCCTACCTATAGTTTTCTGTCCCTAGAAAAAATGTTTTTTTAAAGCACACTATAGCACAAGGAGAATTCCCTCACTGTCCTTCCCTGTCCCTAGAAACAAGGATTCGCACAGTAAAACACACTGACACTCTCCCTACCTATAGTTTTCTGTCCCTAGAAAAAAGGTTTTTTTAAAGCACACTATAGCACAAGGAGAATTCCCTCACTGTCCTTCCCTGTCCCAAGAAACAAGGATTCGCACAGTAAAACACACTGACACTCTCCCTACCTATCCTTCTCTTTCCCTAAACTAAAGGAATCCAGGTTAAGCAAGAAAAAAATAAATGTCACTGTCCCTGCCTATGCTTCTCTTTCCCTGCTCCGGAACACACTACACTAGGCCGCCGTGCTGGCGGCCTTTTATAGTGTGGGGCGTGTACTAAACACCCTCAGCAATAATTGGCCACAGGCATCCTGCCTGTGGCCAATCATTGCTCTCCTCGCTGCCGGCGCTGTGATTGGCCAAGCATGCGGGGTCACAGTGCATGCTTGGCCAATCACAGCGCCTGGATGACACTGCGATGGCGTAGTGCATTGTGGGCCGTTCGCGTCACTCGAATTTGGCGCGAACGGCCCAAATCGTTCGATCTTCGTCGAACGATCGAACAGCCGATGTTCGAGTCGAACGTATGTTCGACTCGAACACGAAGATCATCCCTACTCCTGAACACGAAAATGTCTCTTTCTTGTCAAGCCTATGTGCAATGATAGTAATAAAGGAAAGCTCTGACCTTATTCTGAAGAGCAGGATACTGTGATCTGTAGGTTGCTGGAACAAATAGTCTTAAAGGAGACTTGTCTTTTTCGATCTGATGCTCTACTCTGACTTGCGATGCTTTGCGCTGACGTGCGATGCTTTGCGCTGACGTGCGATGCTCTGTGCTGTCTTGCGATGCTCTGCGCTGACTTGCGATGCTTTTCGCTGACGTGCGATGCTTTGCGCTGACGTGCGATGCTCTGTGCTGTCTTGCGATGCTCTGCGCTGACTTGCGATGCTTTTCGCTGACGTGCGATGCTTTGCGCTGACGTGCGATGCTCTGTGCTGACTTGCGATGCTCTGCGCTGACTTGCGATGCTTTTCGCTGACGTGCGATGCTTTGCGCTGACGTGCGATGCTCTGTGCTGTCTTGCGATGCTCTGCGCTGACTTGCGATGCTTTGGGATGCAGGCTTTGGGCCTAGTGGCAGGGAAATAGCTGGCTGCAGTACGTGGCCTCTTTGTGGGTAGCGGTGCAGGCACTCTAACTCTGGATAAAAAACAAAGGTATGCAGCGCTGAAATAAGATCTCCAAAATTAAATTAGGAGAACATAAAATGGGTTAATAATCAACTAAATAATTAAACACAAAATATAAAGTGAATTATAAATAAGTGCAGTAGTGAACCACAAAAAATTATTAAATAAGTAAATGTTGACAATATAAATAATGTTAATAATTAATCCGTGAAGAAGTTCATAAACAAAGTCCATCAAAGGAAACCTCCTTAGTGCAAAAATCAACAACAATCCAATGTGAAGTGAAGTGTTCCGAAAAAAAGAAGAAAGCTTGCTCCCAAACGTGAAGTAATGGATACAATGGTGACACCCGGGTGAGAAAGATATATATCCTGCTTACCAGATGCCCATGACTGCATCCAACAGTCTCACCCAGCACTAGGGATGAGCTTCGTGTTCGAGTCGAACATACGTTCGACTCGAACATCGGCTGTTCGATCGTTCGACGAAGATCGAACGATTTGGGCCGTTCGCGCCAAATTCGAGTGACGCGAACGGCCCACAATGCACTACGCCATTGCAGTGTCATCCAGGCGCTGTGATTGGCCAAGCATGCACTGTGACCCCGCATGCTTGGCCAATCACAGCGCCGGCAGCGAGGAGAGCAATGATTGGCCACAGGCAGGATGCCTGTGGCCAATTATTGCTGAGGGTGTTTAGTACACGCCCCACACTATAAAAGGCCGCCAGCACGGCGGCCTAGTGTAGTGTGTTCCGGAGCAGGGATAGAGCAGCATAGGCAGGGACAGTGACTGTTATTTCTTTCTTGCTTAACCTGGATTCCTTTAGTTTAGGGAAAGAGAAGGATAGGTAGGGAGAGTGTCAGTGTGTTTTGTGCTTGTGCTATATTGTGCTTAAAAAAAACATTTTTTCTAGGGACAGAAAACTGTAGGTAGGGAGAGTGTGTCAGTTTCTTTCACTGTCAAAGTCCTTGTTTCCAGGGACCTGGAAGGACAGTGAGTGAATTCTCCTTGTGCTAAATTGTGCTTAAAAAAAACATTTTTTCTAGGGACAGAAAACTGTAGGTAGGGAGAGTGTCAGTTTCTTTCACTGTCAAAGTCCTTGTTTACAGGGACCTGGAAGGACAGTGAGTGAATTCTCCTTGTGCTAAATTGTGCTTAAAAAAAACATTTTTTCTAGGGACAGAAAACTGTAGGTAGGGAGAGTGTGTCAGTTTCTTTCACTGTCAAAGTCCTTGTTTCCAGGGACCTGGAAGGACAGTGAGTGAATTCTCCTTGTGCTAAATTGTGCTTAAAAAAAACATTTTTTCTAGGGACAGAAAACTGTAGGTAGGGAGAGTGTGTCAGTTTCTTTCACTGTCAAAGTCCTTGTTTCCAGGGACCTGGAAGGACAGTGAGTGAATTCTCCTTGTGCTAAATTGTGCTTAAAAAAAACATTTTTTCTAGGGACAGAAAACTGTAGGTAGGGAGAGTGTGTCAGTTTCTTTCACTGTCAAAGTCCTTGTTTCCAGGGACCTGGAAGGACAGTGAGTGAATTCTCCTTGTGCTATATTGTGCTTAAAAAAAACATTTTTTCTAGGGACAGAAAACTGTAGGTAGGGAGAGTGTGTCAGTTTCTTTCACTGTCAAAGTCCTTGTTTCCAGGGACCTGGAAGGACAGTGAGTGAATTCTCCTTGTGCTAAATTGTGCTTAAAAAAAACATTTTTTCTAGGGACAGAAAACTGTAGGTAGGGAGAGTGTGTCAGATTCTTTCACTGTCAAAGTCCTTGTTTCCAGGGACCTGGAAGGACAGTGAGTGAATTCTCCTTGTGCTAAATTGTGCTTAAAAAAAACATTTTTTCTAGGGACAGAAAACTGTAGGTAGGGAGAGTGTGTCAGTTTCTTTCACTGTCAAAGTCCTTGTTTCCAGGGACCTGGAAGGACAGTGAGTGAATTCTCCTTGTGCTAAATTGTGCTTAAAAAAAACATTTTTTCTAGGGACAGAAAACTGTAGGTAGGGAGAGTGTGTCAGTTTCTTTCACTGTCAAAGTCCTTGTTTCCAGGGACCTGGAAGGACAGTGAGTGAATTCTCCTTGTGCTAAATTGTGCTTAAAAAAAACATTTTTTCTAGGGACAGAAAACTGTAGGTAGGGAGAGTGTGTCAGTTTCTTTCACTGTCAAAGTCCTTGTTTCCAGGGACCTGGAAGGACAGTGAGTGAATTCTCCTTGTGCTAAATTGTGCTTAAAAAAAACATTTTTTCTAGGGACAGAAAACTGTAGGTAGGGAGAGTGTGTCAGTTTCTTTCACTGTCAAAGTCCTTGTTTCCAGGGACCTGGAAGGACAGTGAGTGAATTCTCCTTGTGCTAAATTGTGCTTAAAAAAAACATTTTTTCTAGGGACAGAAAACTGTAGGTAGGGAGAGTGTGTCAGTTTCTTTCACTGTCAAAGTCCTTGTTTCCAGGGACCTGGAAGGACAGTGAGTGAATTCTCCTTGTGCTAAATTGTGCTTAAAAAAAACATTTTTTCTAGGGACAGAAAACTGTAGGTAGGGAGAGTGTGTCAGTTTCTTTCACTGTCAAAGTCCTTGTTTCCAGGGACCTGGAAGGACAGTGAGTGAATTCTCCTTGTGCTAAATTGTGCTTAAAAAAAACATTTTTTCTAGGGACAGAAAACTGTAGGTAGGGAGAGTGTGTCAGTTTCTTTCACTGTCAAAGTCCTTGTTTCCAGGGACCTGGAAGGACAGTGAGTGAATTCTCCTTGTGCTAAATTGTGCTTAAAAAAAACATTTTTTCTAGGGACAGAAAACTGTAGGTAGGGAGAGTGTCAGTTTCTTTCACTGTCAAAGTCCTTGTTTACAGGGACCTGGAAGGACAGTGAGTGAATTCTCCTTGTGCTAAATTGTGCTTAAAAAAAACATTTTTTCTAGGGACAGAAAACTGTAGGTAGGGAGAGTGTGTCAGTTTCTTTCACTGTCAAAGTCCTTGTTTCCAGGGACCTGGAAGGACAGTGAGTGAATTCTCCTTGTGCTAAATTGTGCTTAAAAAAAACATTTTTTCTAGGGACAGAAAACTGTAGGTAGGGAGAGTGTGTCAGTTTCTTTCACTGTCAAAGTCCTTGTTTCCAGGGACCTGGAAGGACAGTGAGTGAATTCTCCTTGTGCTAAATTGTGCTTAAAAAAAACATTTTTTCTAGGGACAGAAAACTGTAGGTAGGGAGAGTGTGTCAGTTTCTTTCACTGTCAAAGTCCTTGTTTCCAGGGACCTGGAAGGACAGTGAGTGAATTCTCCTTGTGCTATATTGTGCTTAAAAAAAACATTTTTTCTAGGGACAGAAAACTGTAGGTAGGGATAGTGTGTCAGTTTCTTTCACTGTCAAAGTCCTTGTTTCCAGGGACCTGGAAGGACAGTGAGTGAATTCTCCTTGTGCTAAATTGTGCTTAAAAAAAACATTTTTTCTAGGGACAGAAAACTGTAGGTAGGGAGAGTGTGTCAGTTTCTTTCACTGTCAAAGTCCTTGTTTCCAGGGACCTGGAAGGACAGTGAGTGAATTCTCCTTGTGCTAAATTGTGCTTAAAAAAAACATTTTTTCTAGGGACAGAAAACTGTAGGTAGGGAGAGTGTGTCAGTTTCTTTCACTGTCAAAGTCCTTGTTTCCAGGGACCTGGAAGGACAGTGAGTGAATTCTCCTTGTGCTAAATTGTGCTTAAAAAAAACATTTTTTCTAGGGACAGAAAACTGTAGGTAGGGAGAGTGTGTCAGTTTCTTTCACTGTCAAAGTCCTTGTTTCCAGGGACCTGGAAGGACAGTGAGTGAATTCTCCTTGTGCTAAATTGTGCTTAAAAAAAACATTTTTTCTAGGGACAGAAAACTGTAGGTAGGGAGAGTGTGTCAGTTTCTTTCACTGTCAAAGTCCTTGTTTCCAGGGACCTGGAAGGACAGTGAGTGAATTCTCCTTGTGCTAAATTGTGCTTAAAAAAAACATTTTTTCTAGGGACAGAAAACTGTAGGTAGGGAGAGTGTGTCAGTTTCTTTCACTGTCAAAGTCCTTGTTTCCAGGGACCTGGAAGGACAGTGAGTGAATTCTCCTTGTGCTAAATTGTGCTTAAAAAAAACATTTTTTCTAGGGACAGAAAACTGTAGGTAGGGAGAGTGTGTCAGTTTCTTTCACTGTCAAAGTCCTTGTTTCCAGGGACCTGGAAGGACAGTGAGTGAATTCTCCTTGTGCTAAATTGTGCTTAAAAAAAACATTTTTTCTAGGGACAGAAAACTGTAGGTAGGGAGAGTGTGTCAGTTTCTTTCACTGTCAAAGTCCTTGTTTCCAGGGACCTGGAAGGACAGTGAGTGAATTCTCCTTGTGCTAAATTGTGCTTAAAAAAAACATTTTTTCTAGGGACAGAAAACTGTAGGTAGGGAGAGTGTGTCAGTTTCTTTCACTGTCAAAGTCCTTGTTTCCAGGGACCTGGAAGGACAGTGAGTGAATTCTCCTTGTGCTAAATTGTGCTTAAAAAAAACATTTTTTCTAGGGACAGAAAACTGTAGGTAGGGAGAGTGTGTCAGTTTCTTTCACTGTCAAAGTCCTTGTTTCCAGGGACCTGGAAGGACAGTGAGTGAATTCTCCTTGTGCTAAATTGTGCTTAAAAAAAACATTTTTTCTAGGGACAGAAAACTGTAGGTAGGGAGAGTGTGTCAGTTTCTTTCACTGTCAAAGTCCTTGTTTCCAGGGACCTGGAAGGACAGTGAGTGAATTCTCCTTGTGCTAAATTGTGCTTAAAAAAAACATTTTTTCTAGGGACAGAAAACTGTAGGTAGGGAGAGTGTGTCAGTTTCTTTCACTGTCAAAGTCCTTGTTTCCAGGGACCTGGAAGGACAGTGAGTGAATTCTCCTTGTGCTAAATTGTGCTTAAAAAAAACATTTTTTCTAGGGACAGAAAACTGTAGGTAGGGAGAGTGTGTCAGTTTCTTTCACTGTCAAAGTCCTTGTTTCCAGGGACCTGGAAGGACAGTGAGTGAATTCTCCTTGTGCTAAATTGTGCTTAAAAAAAACATTTTTTCTAGGGACAGAAAACTGTAGGTAGGGAGAGTGTGTCAGTTTCTTTCACTGTCAAAGTCCTTGTTTCCAGGGACCTGGAAGGACAGTGAGTGAATTCTCCTTGTGCTAAATTGTGCTTAAAAAAAACATTTTTTCTAGGGACAGAAAACTGTAGGTAGGGAGAGTGTGTCAGTTTCTTTCACTGTCAAAGTCCTTGTTTCCAGGGACCTGGAAGGACAGTGAGTGAATTCTCCTTGTGCTAAATTGTGCTTAAAAAAAACATTTTTTCTAGGGACAGAAAACTGTAGGTAGGGAGAGTGTGTCAGTTTCTTTCACTGTGCAAGTCCTTGTTTCAAGGGACAGAGAAGGACACCTGAAGGTAGCCCTTATTGCTTTTTTCCCATCTCCCTGCAGGCCATCTATTAGAATGTCTGGAAGGCAAACAAGGAGAGGCAGACAGTCAGGAGGCAATAAAAGAGGGCAAGCAGGCTCTGTGTCTGGGGGCAACAGTGCTGGTCGTGGACGCGGTGCATTGTCATCAGCACATGGCCATGGGACACGCTTGTCCTTCTTTTCGGCAGCTGGACATGTTGAGCCACATCATGCCGAAGACTTGGTACAGTGGATGACCAAGCCCTCCTCCTCCTCCTCATCCTCTCTCACCCAGGCTCAGGGTACTGGAAAAGCAGCTGCCAAAGCGTCCTCTTCCCTGGTATCAATGTCAGACTCATCATCAGTCACTCCTTCCCTAGACCCACCATGTCCTCCTCCTGAGGAGTCCCCCGAACTGTTTCAGCACAGTGTTGGGTACATGCTCCAGGAGGATGCCCAGCGTTTCGAAGGGTCTGATGATGAAACCCAGCTAGAGGAAGGCAGTAGCGTGAGAGCAGACAGAGGGGATGCTCAAGAAGGACACCAATCTGGCAGTCATGTTCCAGCAGCTGCAGCATACTGCCAGATTGGCTCCAGTGATGAGGAGGGAGGTGATGATGAGGTCACTGACTCCACGTGGGTGCCTAATAGGAGAGAGGAGGAGGAGGAGGATGAGGAGGAGGCACATCTCCAACGAGGCAGGATGCCCTTTGGTGGCCAGCGTAAGGGCAGTACACCGACGGAATCACACCGCAGAGCTCCGCCTGTGCAGGGCGCTGCCTCTGCCCGTCATTCAAAAAGTTCTTTGGTGTGGGCCTTTTTTGAGGCTAGTGCATCAGATCGCACAGCTGCTGTTTGCAACATATGTCTCAAGCGTATATCGCGTGGCCAAAACATCAGCCGCTTGGGTACCACATGCCTGACCAGACATATGTTGACCTGCCATGCAGCTCGTTGGCAAGCCTACCTCAAAGACCCACACCAAAGAACAAAGCGGACCTCTCCTTGCACCGCATCAGCTGGGATCTCCAACCCCACTATAACTTCAGTCCTCTCTGAAACATGCACTGAGAGGAATGAAGGTGTAGAATTAGGTGTGTCACAGCCAAGTACTTGCGGCCACTCTGCTAGCAGTACACCGACGTCCGATTCTAGCAGGCAAATTTCCCTGCCCCAGCTGCTGGACCGTCGAAAGAAGTTCACTCCCAGCCATCCACATGCCCAGCGGTTGAATGCTAGCTTGGCTAAATTGCTAGCGCTTCAACTGCTGCCTTTTCAGTTGGTAGACTCGGCCCCCTTCCGTGAGTTTGTGCAATGTGCGGTTCCTCAGTGGCAGGTTCCCAAACGCCACTTTTTCTCACGGAAGGCTATTCCGGCTCTCTACCGGCATGTGGAAGGCAATGTCTTGGCCTCGCTGGACAGGGCGGTCAGCGGTAAGGTGCATATTACCGCTGACTCATGGTCCAGCAGGCATGGACAGGGACGTTACCTTTCTTTCACGGCCCATTGGGTCACTCTTTTGGCAGCTGGGAAGGATGCAGGACAAGGTGCAGTAGTGTTGGAGGTTGTCCCACCGCCACACCTCCAAAATGCTACTACTGGTTGTGACACACCTCTCTCCTCCACCCCCTCCTCTTCTTCTTCCTCCATGGCCTCTTCCTGTGGTTTGTCCTATGAACCAGCGGTGCTCCGTAGCCGTTCACGGGGCTACGCAAGTACGCAGGCAAAAAGATGCCATGCCGTGCTTGCGCTGGTGTGTTTGGGGGACAGAAGCCACACTGGGGCAGAGGTCCTGTCTGCTCTGCAGGGCCAGGCCGAGAGGTGGTTGACGCCACGCCAGCTTAAGCCAGGAATGGTGGTTTGCGACAATGGCACCAACCTCCTCTCCGCCCTCCGACAGGGACAACTGACCCATGTGCCCTGTGTGGCTCACGTCCTTAACCTGGTGGTGCAGCGGTTCTTGGGCAGGTACCCGGGCTTACAGGATGTCCTGAGGCAGGCCAGGAAAGTCTGTGTGCATTTCCGCAGATCTTATAATGCCAGTGCTCGCCTGGCTGAGCTGCAAAAGGAGTTGAACCTGCCCAAGAACCGCCTTATATGTGACATGCCCACCAGGTGGAACTCAACGTTGGCCATGCTGCAGCGGCTGCACACGCAGCAGAGGGCCATCAATGAGTACCTGTGCGACTACGGCACCAGGACAGGGTCAGGGGAGCTTGGTTTTTTTTCTCCACGCCAGTGGGGCATGATCAGGGATGCATGCACTGTCCTGGCACCATTTGAGGAGGCCACGAGGATGGTGAGCAGTGACAGTGCATGCATCAGTGACACTGTACCTCTTGTCCACCTGTTGGAGCACACGCTGCGTGGAATAATGGACAGGGCACTTGAGGCAGAACAGAGGCAGGAAGAGGAGGACTTCCTTGCCTCTCAAGGCCCCCTTTACCCAGACAGTGTTCCTTCTGTCCCACCCATCGCACAGGAAGAGGAGGAGGAGGAGGAGGAGGATTGTGTCAGCATGGAGGTGGAGGCTGGCACTCAGCATCATCAGCAGCAGTCTTTTAGGGATGATTTACAGTCCCAAGAAACCAGTGGACTTGTACGTGGCTGGGAGGAGGTGGCTGCGGATCATGTCGTCCTTAGTGACCCAGAGGACTCCGGAGCGAATGCCTCAGCAAACCTACGCTGCATGGCCTCCCTGATCCTGCAAAGTCTGCGGAAGGATCCTCGTATTCTTCGGATCAAGGAGAGGGACCATTACTGGCTGGCCACTCTCCTTGATCCACGGTACAAGGGTAAGGTTGCGGACCTTATGTTACCGTCGCAGAGGGAGCAGAGGATGAGACAACTCCGGGAGGCCTTGCAGAAAGGTCTGTGCAACGCGTTCCCAGAGACTGGGAGGTTACAAACTCCTGGTCCTGGACAACGAGTTGCTGAGGCTTCGGCCAGTCAAAGAAGGAGCGGTGGGGAAGGTGGCCGTCTGACCGATGCGTTCAGACAATTCTTTAGTCCGCAGCCCCAAAGTATGATCGGTTCCAGCAACCATCGCCAGCGTCTGATAAACATGGTGCAGGAATATCTAGGGGCAAGGTCAGACTTGGACACCTTCCCCACCGAAAATCCTCTGGCTTACTGGGTCTTGAGGATGGATCACTGGCCAGAGCTTGCACAGTATGCAATTGAGCTACTGGCCTGTCCTGCATCCAGCGTTCTTTCGGAACGCACATTCAGTGCTGCTGGAGGATTTGTCACGGATCACAGGGTGCGCCTGTCCACCGACTCGGTTGATCGACTGACTTTCATCAAGATGAACCAGTCTTGGATCACCACCAGCTACCACACACCTGATGCTGATATAACAGACTAATTGATTTTAACATGTCACATCCCTTCAAGACTGATGCTGATGCTGAGTGCCTGTGCTGTTATGTTGACTGGCTATCCTCCTCCTCCGAGTCCTCAATGATACGATTGATGATGATAGCTTGGAAGATCATTTTTGTTTATGGGTGCCGCCACCAGTGGCTAAGGCCCAATTTTTCAGCCCCTGTTTTACAGGGGCGTGTAATTACAATTTTTTTAGCAATAATTTGCCATAGGGCTCATTGCTGTGCTCCAAGTACAGTATCTGTGAGGGGTTGGAGTGTTGTGGCACCAGTGCCTAAGGCCCAATTTTTCAGCCCCTGTTTAACAGGGGCGTGTCATTACAATTTTTGAAGCAATACTTTGCAACAGGGCTCATTGCTGTGCTCCAAGTACAGTATCTGTGAGGGGTTGTAGTGTTGTGCCACCAGTGCCTAAGGCCCAATTTTTCAGCCCCTGTTCAACAGGGGCATGCAATTACAATTCTTGATCTAATAATTCACAGCAGGGTCCATTGCTGCACCCACCAAGAGTAACTCTGAGGGCTTACAGTCTTGTGGCAACGCCACCACCACCACCACCACGAAAGGCCCAATTTTTCAGCCCCTGTTCAAAAGGGGCATGTAATTACAATTCTTGATCTAATAATTCACAGCAGGGCCCATTGCTGCACCCACCAAGAGTAACTGTCAGGGCTTACAGTGTTGTGGCACCAGCACCACCATCAAAGGCCCAATTTTTACTACCACTGTTCAACAATTATATGTAATTAAAATTCCTGATATAATAGTTGACAGCAGGGCGTTCCAGCACCAACCAAGAGTAACTGAGTGCTTACAGTGTTGTGCCAACACCAACAACTAAGGGGCCTATTTCTGCAGAGTATATACGGCAGGTCCCTACTTTCAAACATCCAACTTACAAACGACTCCTACTTGCAAACGAAAGAAGACAACAGGAAGTGAGAGGAAATCTACCCCTAGAAAGGAAAATTCTCTCCTGTAAGAATAAATATGGGAGAAAGGGGTCTCCTCTGTACTGATGCTTTATCAGCAATCCTTGTTTCAAGAAAAACACCAAATTTCAAAAACAGTTGTCATTGGGACGGAAAGTGAGGTGAAATGTTCTGAACAGGGGCACAGACAGCAAAACAAATGTTACAGGGGTGATAACCCTTACCTATGTTTCCCAAAAAGTTTAAAAATAGATTTTTGGGCTGGAGCTACACTTCAACAATGTACCTGTTCAAAATTACAAACAGATTCTACATAAGAACAAACCTACAGTCCCTGTCTTGTATGCACCGCCTGTATACGGCTGTTCAGAGTATATAGGGCCTTTTTTATTTTATGTGCGGGGTTCCCCTTAATATCCATACAAGACCCAAAGGGGCTGGTAATGGGCTGGGGTAGGGGGGGGGGGGGGTCATGGGGTAGCTATGCCATTTTTCTTAAAGATTTTCATCCATATTACCGGGACCAGACATTACATTAAAGCCGCAAGCAGTTTTAAATGGCTTTTTTTCCTTTAGAAGTGTCATTTTGTGCAGGGACAGTTCTAAACACGGGAAACACGTGGCACTTCACAGGCATACTTTAGACACCCCCCAGGTACGATATTTAAAGGAATATTTGACTTTTTTTTTTTCACTTTATGCATCATTAAAATGACTGCTCCCGAAAAACGACCGTTTTTAAAACTTCTTTTTGCATTGATACATGTCCCCTGGTGCAGAACCCGGGTTCCCAAACCCTATTTATGACAATAACATGCATAATAGTTGTTATAATTAGCACTTTAGAATTCGAACGTTCGCATCCATTGTATTTAATAGGGTTCTAATGTTCGTTCGAACTTTCGGTCCGTTCGCGGGTTCTGGTGCGAACCGAACCCGGGGGTGTTCGGCTCATCACTACCCAGCACAGGGAAATTAGGCTTCCCTCACAGCCTTTAAATTTCAATGGTGTAGATTCCTCGTCCAACCTTAAACTCAGGCATGAAAAAAGAATTCCATAGGGTAGTATGTCAAACCAGCTTAGTTTATTAAAAAGTATTGCACTTACAATGTCGAAGATCGTTGGAAGCAGTGATCACAATACAACGATATGGCAGTAACAGCTCCGGCGTTAGTCAGTGTCTCTCGTTCCTGTTTGTTCCGCGGCACTTCCTCGTATTCAAAAAATGCGTGATGACGTCACTGGCCCCCTACGCGTTTCGTCACGATAGGACTTCAACTGAGGATTGGCCGAGGTGAATGTCAGCACGCTGAAGATATATATACATAACAGCGCCATTTTGAAAATTGGCAAACCGTTAAAATGCAGCGGAGAAAAAGGGCAAACCATTGAATGGCTAATAATATACAGGAAACGAAAGACTATAGACAGGAATTAATAGCGCCATCTTGTGGCTAATTAGAAAAGTGCAGCAGTGCATAACAGGAATAGGAGATGAACACGGACCCACGCTCACAGCTAACATAACATATAAAATAAATAAACTAAATAGTTAAAACGCTGGTGATCAAATATAGGATAAATATAAATCAAAATACATAGATCCTGCAAACATCCAATATTAAACTAAAAAATGTATGTTTAATGGTTAAAAACGAATAAAAAAATTAATAAAATTAATTAAGAATTATTAATAAAACAATTAATATCCCAATCCACATTGAGGCCAAAAGGTCTAAAAGATTTCATGAGAAATATCCATCTCGTCTCAGATCTAGAAATGGCTCTCACCATATTGGTCCCTCTCCAATGTGGACTGAGAGACTGGACAGCTAAAAATTTGGTTCCCTTAATCTGACGATTGTGATACTTATCATAATGTTTAGATAGATTATGTTTAGGAAAACCTCTCAAGATATTGCCTACATGTTCATTTAAGCGTATGTGCAACTCTCTTTTCGTACGTCCTATATATTGTTTGGAGCAAGGGCATTGGATCAAGTACACTACATACTTAGTAGAACAGGTAATGAATGAATCAATCTCATAGGTTTTATTGGTCACAGTGGATGAAAAACTTTCCTGCTTACGGCCTATAGATGAATTGATCTTACATATGCTACATTTACGGCAGGGAAAGTAACCCTTCATATTATGAAAGAAGGACAGTCTCTTGGGTGGATCAATAACATTAGGAGCCAGAGTCAATCTAAGAGGTGGTGCACCTCTATAGATCATCACAGGTTGTTCCGGAATAACAGGACCCAGGATCCTGTCACTCCGCAACACGTCCCAATGTTTTTTAAAGATTTTTTTAATAGAAAAATGTTGATCAGAAAATCTCGTGATCATTGACCACCCAAATCTTTCCACAGAAGAATCTTCTTTAACCACTTGCCGCCCGCCCTATAGCGGATTGACGTCGGCAAAGTGGTTGCAGAATCCTGACTGGACGTCATATGACGTCCTCAGAATCTTGAGCCGCTGCGCGCCCCCGGGGGCGCGCATCGCGGCGATCGTTGCTGCGGGGTGTCAGTCTGACACCCCGCAACACCGATCTAGGTAAAGAGTCTCCGACGGAGACTCTTTACCACGTGATCAGCCGTGTCCAATCACGGCTGATCACAGTGTAAACAGGAAAAGCCGGTCATCGGCTTTTCCTCACTCGCGTCTGTCAGACGCGAGTAGAGGAGAGCCGATCGGCTGCTCCTCTGACAGGGGGGGTTTGTGCTGATCGATTATCAGCACAGCCCCCCCGAGGATGCCCACTGGACCACCAGGGATGCCACTAGACCACCAGGGATGCCACTAGACCACCAGTGAAGCCCACAATAAGGTATGCCACCCTAGACCACCAGGGATAATTGATGCCAATCAGTGCCACAATAGATGCCAATCAGTGCCCACAATGGGCACCACTGATTGGCAGGCATTATTGTTTGGCACTGATTGGCATCCATTAGTACAGTACAGTGCCACCTATCAGTGCCCACCCATGCCACCTATCAGTGCCCACCCATGACACCTATCAGTGCCCACCCATGCCCACCCATGCCACCTATCAGTGCCCATCCATGCCGCCTATCCGTGCCTATCTGTGCCCACCCATGCCGCCTATCTGTGCCCACCCATGCCGCCTATCTGTGCCCACCCGTGCCGCCTATCTGTGCCCACCCGTGCCGCCGATCTGTGCCCACCCGTGCCGCCGATCTGTGCCCACCCGTGCCGCCGATCGTTGCCTATCCGTGCCGACGATCGTTGCCCATCCGTGCCACCTCATCGGTGCCCATCCGTGCCGCCTTATCCATGCCCGTCAGTGCAGCCCCATCAGTGCCCATCAGTGAAGGAGAAAACTAACTTATTTACAAAGTTTTGTAACTGAAACCAAAAAAAAAAACTTTTTTTTTTCAAAATTTTCGTTTTTTTTTTTTTTTTTTTAGCAGAAAATAAAAATTGCAGAGGTGATCAAATACCACCAAAAGAAAGCTCTATTTGTGGGAACAAAATTATAAAAATTTAGTTTGGGTACAGTGTAGCATGACCGCGCAATTGTCATTCAAAGTGCAACAGCGCAGAAAGCTGAAAATTGGTCTGGGCAGGAAGGTGTTTAAGTGCCCAGTATGGAAGTGGTTAATTTTCCTTAACAACAAAGAATCTCTATCCATCCCAGCAACATTACTGATAGTTTCATCAATTACAGAAACCTGATAACCCTTACTAATGAATCTTTGCTTCAGTACATCAGCCTGTACATAAAACTCATGTACTGAAGCAAAGATTCATTAGTAAGGGTTATCAGGTTTCTGTAATTGATGAAACTATCAGTAATGTTGCTGGGATGGATAGAGATTCTTTGTTGTTAAGGAAAATTAAAGAAGATTCTTCTGTGGAAAGATTTGGGTGGTCAATGATCACGAGATTTTCTGTTAAAAAAATCTTTAAAAAACATTGGGACGTGTTGCGGAGTGACAGGATCCTGGGTCCTGTCATTCCGGAACAACCTGTGATGATCTATAGAGGTGCACCACCTCTTAGATTGACTCTGGCTCCTAATGTTATTGATCCACCCAAGAGACTGTCCTTCTTTCATAATATGAAGGGTTACTTTCCCTGCCGTAAATGTAGCATATGTAAGATCAATTCATCTATAGGCCGTAAGCAGGAAAGTTTTTCATCCACTGTGACCAATAAAACCTATGAGATTGATTCATTCATTACCTGTTCTACTAAGTATGTAGTGTACTTGATCCAATGCCCTTGCTCCAAACAATATATAGGACGTACGAAAAGAGAGTTGCACATACGCTTAAATGAACATGTAGGCAATATCTTGAGAGGTTTTCCTAAACATAATCTATCTAAACATTATGATAAGTATCACAATCATCAGATTAAGGGAACCAAATTTTTAGCTATCCAGTCTCTCAGTTCACATTGGAGAGGGACCAATATGGTGAGAGCCATTTCTAGATCTGAGACGAGATGGATATTTCTCATGAAATCTTTTAGACCTTTTGGCCTCAATGTGGATTGGGATATTAATTGTTTTATTAATAATTCTTAATTAATTTTATTAATTTTTTTATTCGTTTTTAACCATTAAACATACATTTTTTAGTTTAATATTGGATGTTTGTAGGATCTATGTATTTTGATTTATATTTATCCTATATTTGATCACCAGCGTTTTAACTATTTAGTTTATTTATTTATATGTTATGTTAGCTGTGAGCGTGGGTCCGTGTTCATCTCCTATTCCTGTTATGCACTGCTGCACTTTTCTAATTAGCCACAAGATGGCGCTATTAATTCCTGTCTATAGTCTTTCGTTTCCTGTATATTATTAGCCATTCAATGGTTTGCCCTTTTTCTCCGCTGCATTTTAACTGTTTGCCAATTTTCAAAATGGCGCTGTTATGTATATGTATCTTCAGCGTGCTGACGTTCGCCTCGGCCAATCCCCAGTTGAAGTCCTATCGTGACGAAACGCGTAGGGGGGCAGTGACGTCATCACGCATTTTTTGAATACGAGGAAGTGCCGCAGAACAAACAGGAACGAGAGACACGGACTAACGCCGGAGCTGTTACTGCCATATCGTTGTATTGTGATCACTGCTTCCAACGATCTTCGACATTGTAAGTGCAATACTTTTTAATTAACTAAGCTGGTTTGACATACTACCCTATGGAATTCTTTTTTCATGCCTGAGTTTAAGGTTGGACGAGGAATCTACACCATTGAAATTTAAAGGCTGTGGGGGAAGCCTAATTTCCCTGTGCTGGGTGAGACTGTTGGATGCAGTCATGGGCATCTGGTAAGCAGGATATATATCTTTCTCACCCGGGTGTCACCATTGTATCCATTACTTCACGTTTGGGAGCAAGCTTTCTTCTTTTTTTGGAACACTTCACTTCACATTGGATTGTTGTTGATTTTTGCACTAAGGAGGTTTCCTTTGATGGACTTTGTGTTTATGAACTTCTTCACGGATTAATTATTAACATTATTTATACTGTCAACATTTACTTATTTAATAATTTTTTGTGGTTCACTACTGCACTTATTTATAATTCACTTTATATTTTGTGTTTAATTATTTAGTTGATTATTAACCCATTTTATGTTCTCCTAATTTAATTTTGGAGATCTTATTTCAGCGCTGCATACCTTTGTTTTTTATGTTTTGTATAGTTTTTAGTATTTAGCTATTTATGCTAGCTGCTGTCCTTTGATCACTGATCACTTTACCAATTTCAATTGCTTCTCTAGCGCAACGTTAGCCCTAGGGCTTTTTTCCACTCTAACTCTGGACTTTGGCCTCCTACCATGCGTCTTTTTCTCTCTCTAGGGATCGCAGGAGGGTTGGCGCTCTCTCTGTGACTATCTTGCCTTTGCCGCTCTGCCACTTTAAGAGTCGGCTGCAGTTTGACTAAAACACATGTCCTATGGCCTCTATGGTAGCTCCGCTGCTCAAATGCGCTCTTTACTGTGCAAGTTGAGGAGCACAATCGCTTCACCCTCAATGGGCTAATATTTCCACTATGGGCAAATAGTTCCACTTTGGGCTAATAGTTCCACTTTGGGCTAATAGTTCCACTTTGGCAGGCGCAGCACTATGAAGTGCTTTTATGCGCTGTGGCATTAGAAGAATTTGATTTCTCTGATCTTTTAGTCCACACAAGACTATCTGTTACTCTATAATTCCTCTAGCGCCGTTCTATGGAAGCAGTAGATTTAAAGAGCACACCAAACCTTTAAGATAACTTCTTTATTCACTTCAGCTTTTCTTCTTATATAACACTGACAATTTCGCAGCAGGAAGTCCATGTACAAACACGTGTTGAATAAAGTATAACAAATGTCGGTTCAACTGTTCAATCTTGTAATTCTACATAAAATGGTAGATATATTTCTCTCTTCAGTATCTGTACTTTCACTTTAAAATACTTTAGACACTTTATGATCTATCTGGGACTTGCTCTATAATGCTGTTTGCTCTGATGTTTGCTCTGAAACCTGGTTTGATTCCTGGTTTGTTTGCTTGAACGTTTGTTTGAAACCTGGTTTGTTTGCTGGTTTGATTGTTTGCAAACCTGGTTTGGTGGAACTACAAGTGAACACATAACTAGTTTCAGTATACAGCTCTAATCACATTATTAACAATAGGAACATATATAACTGTATTAAATACCTATTTTGGCCACTTGCTTCCATAAAACTGGACTCTGGATGGATCTGAACTGTTCATCTCCACACTCTGATGTAAAATTAAATTCTAGAAATGTGCTATGAGATTTCCTAGACAGAACATGGGTGTAATGCTGGCTATGATTGGCCAGAGACTCTTGCTCAGTGAGATTGGTTGTGATTGGCTAAAACTCCTGATGAGTCACAAAAGCTTAACTCTATGCTTTCTGGTTGCAATTCTGCTGTCATTAAGCTTACCTTTCTGCATATAGAAATGACTCTTAAAGGTATATTTTTTCTTTTCTTCTGTGAACACAATATACAACTGTTATATGACATCCACATATAAAGTCACAGTAAATAACTCTGCTGTTATTTCTCACAAATGAGCATATGCACTGTATTAACATTATTAGCAGGTCTAGCTATATATGCATGTAAGCCACATTAGCAACCTAGGACAGGTCTTAGCTGGCCAGCTACACCACCACCGAAGGCCCAATTTTTCCTACCACTGTTCAACAATGGCATGTAAATACAATTCCTGATATAATAGTGTATTGCGTTTGTTAAAAATATGATTTTTATTATATTAATCAGACATAGGATACATGGGACAATTTTACAATAGTCAGATTACCTGTCAGCATTTGGTTTAAGTAGATCTCTCAAACAAATGACAATGGGATTAGATACCATTGTTGTATTTTAGTACATTACCTGTTTGAGATTTCTTTCAGCTCTCAAACTGAAAAGAATTACAGGTTTCGTTTTGAGTAGACAATAGGTTAGATACCATTGTTGTATCCAATATGCTAATGTCTCTATAGCCACAGTAAACATTACCTGTTTGAGATTTCTTTCAGCTCTCAAACAGAAAGAAATCACAGTTTAGATTACAGGTTCGTTTTTTGAGTAGACAATAGGTAGATAGCATTGTTGTATTCAATGCTATTGTTGAAATACATCTATGTTTTCTGTTTTGGTAACAATGGTAAACAGCCTGACACACATAAAAGCAGTAAGCTCACACACAGGACACACCATGTTGCTGTAAGATCATGAAGAAGAACAGGACCTGATCTCCAAGAAGAATCATTGCCAATGGAGATCATGAACAAAGCGTAATCCAAGTTAAGTAACCTTTAAATGTATTTGTAGTTATAGACCATAGGCTGTTCTATTTTCTAGGCATTTTGCTTGTTATAGAGATCTGTCAGTCTTGTATTTTAGTCCTAATATTGTAATAGTTTTGTATGTACAGCATCTTGTATAGTAAAAGCACATTTACACACTGCAGAAGTCTCAGCTTCCTTGTTATACCACAGAGTAACCTTGCTAGATAGACGCAAAAGCGAAACATTTGGGGGCTCGTCCGGGATTTGTGCTATAATTCAATTGAAGCAGACTTGTTTTTCTGTAGTGTGTTGTGTAGCTTGTGCTAGGTAAAATGCTGCGTAAGCTGTTTAGAAAAAGCAAGGCTGCAGAGGGTTCTGGTGACCAGAAGAAAGTGTGAAGCTTACCTATCTGGGCCAGAAATAATGAGTGGGAGCCTCTTGCTAATGCATTTGTGAAGTATGCTTCTCCCTTGAAGCTGACTTGGGGTGATAAAGTCTCAGATAATTTTGTAGATTTTAGCCTTAAGGGGTTGGATTTAAGTAAGAAAGAGAAGAGGACAGTGTCCACAATGGGTCGGTACTTCCTCCATGCTCTCTATACTGAATCACATAGAAGGGAGAAGGCAGAGGCAGAAGTTAAGGTATTAAAAGACCAGCTAGCAGTTGCTTCAGAGTGTGTACGTTCAACCGCTAGTCGGGCTGATGATTTGCAAAAGCGGTGTGCAGCCCTCATGACCAAATCAATTAATGCCTTAAGGAAAAGGAAGGGGCGTAAACCTGTTAGTAAAGCCAGGGTACGTGCCATTGTCGCATCCCAAAATTGGGATTGTGAGGATGTGTTCTCCTCAAATGATAGTGAGGATGAGGAGATAGAGTTTGATATTTCAGAGGATGATCTGCTAGTGGGAAAGAAAAAGTATGCCAGACCTCTCATTACTAAGCATAGGAAACGGCAACATGATAGAGAGGATATGGCAGATGGGGAGGTGCATTATCGCAACCCCAGAGATGTTGAATTTGAAGAAGTACGGGAGTTTTCACAAACTGAACTCCATGAGCTGGCAAAACAATACAAACAAAGGTCTGGGTTGGCTCCTACGCTTATGGGATGAAGGGGCGGACAGTGTTGTTTTGTCAGGTAAGGAAGCAGTGGCTATGGGAGTGTTAATCCATGATCCACAATTGCGTCAGGCAATGCGAAAAGCCTGAGAGTTTAGCGTGAATTTTTCACTGTTAGACCTTGTGAGAGATGGAATAGTCCGAGTATACGCCAGTCCTACTGACCTGGAAAATACCTACTCCTGGAGATCAATAGGAGAGGGTATTTCCAGGTTACGTGAGATGGGCTGTATAACCGGATTAAATACATTTCCAGAATGGATAGGTCCAGATATGGAACCCTTTACGTCTGCTCTGCGCTCTAAGCTGATGAAGTCTGCGCCATTTAATCTCAGGGCTCCATTATTGTCCTTGTTGGGAGGCCTGGGATTAAACAGCAAGATTCATGAAGCCACAACCCTTTTAAGCCAGTTGGGGGAGATAGAGGAGACTAGAAAAAAACCTGTCAGGGCAGTAGATAAGGTCAAGGCCAGACAGGAAGAATACAAGCAGAAAAGAACAGAGAAGAAACGGAATGGGGTAGAGAAGACAGAAGGTGAAGAGAAAACCAGGCTAGTTGTTTCTAGGAAAGAAATGTGGGTGGATCTATTAAAGGCAGGAGTACCTAGAGATGAGATAGATGGCATTCCTACTGCAGAAATGCTGAAGAGGTGGAAACATTTAGTAGGGAAAACTGTCAGGGTTAGAAACACTACTCCTAGTGAAGATAACATCAGCCTAGACTTAGAGGAAACAGAACAGACCCCTCCTGTTAGCCCCAAACCAATTCCCAAAAGTGAACATGAACCCAAACCCAAATCCCTTTATCCTGGGGAGGAGTTAGAGAGAATCAGAAAAGGGGATTGGGAGGTTCAATATCCTTTATGAAGGGAAGGTGAGTCTCCTGTAATAGCAGCAAGGGCAGTGACAGCAGGAGACCGACGCCCATATGCACCTGTAACTGTATGGTGGGGGAAGTCATCTTCTCCTACACATGTAATGGCTTTAGTTGATAGTGGAGCTGAAGTTACACTTTTGCAAGGAAATCCTTCCCATCACAAAGGAGAATTGATTTATGTATGTAGCGGGGTGTTCCCCTTTAATCAGAGACAGGAAATTCCAGAGAGAGGGGAGTCGGGGGGAAGGAATATAAGGAGGGGGCGAGGCCTAGCTCTTTCTCTTTGGACACGGGGAGGCAGAGAGAGAGACACCTGTGCGGATCTGTGCTGCTCCAGGCCTGAAGCCTGGGGCCTGTGGAGCGAACCAAAGAGCCATCCACCCCTTTGCGAGCCTGAGTGGCATCCAGACTCATCTCGTCGAAAGTTGTCTGGATCGGGGATCCGATCGCAGAAGCCGCTGTGGACGAGGACCGACACAGCCGGTGGAAGTTCCGGACTGAGGGAAGTGTTCCGGAGTGGTGAGCGAGCGAAAGCTCATCTTTAAACTGTTACTTTTATACTTTGTGCCTACTAGACTTCCGAGGCCTAACACCTCCGGTGAGGGAGAATTACCCCCCCCCCTATTGGATTACAAATACATGGTTTTAAATACTTCAAGTGCACCACCTTTACAGATCCTGTGCCGGTGAAGATTTGTGTTTCTTCAAAGACTGAGTTTCATGGTTAGGGATCAGGCCTGATCCGTTAGATAGTTATAAGTTAGTTATCACACCACAGGGTGTTTAGGTAACGGTCGCCCCACGTGGCGTTCCGTCCCCTTTCCATTGCTGGTACACACACACACAGTATTGTGATTTATAACTGCAGGGACCTGCTTATGTGTTGTGAACCAAATGTTACATGCATGTTATCCCCTTTTATCTTACCACTAGCAGTAAAGTCAGTTATTATTTACAACATTGTCTATGAGTCTGAGTTATCAATCCACACACCCACATTTAAAGCATAAGTGATTGTTTATGTGAAATTGCTGTGGGTTAACTGTGCCAGAGCGGGTAGAGCAGATTGCCGGGGGGTTGGGGAAGCTGTACTCAGGGCCCAAATCAAAACTTGCGGCTCTCTTAAGTTGAGGGTATCGCAGCACGTGGGGGCTCGTAAATCCGGGATTACTGAGACAGCGGTGAGAGCCCGCCAAGACTTACCGGCATGGACCCGAAAGACATCAGAACGTGGTGTGAAGTAACTAAGACAGATCCAAGCCAGTCAGTGGTCATTAACATTCCGGGTCAGGAATGGTCGACCGAAACGGTGGAAGGGTTAATGAAGTCAGACCCAGACACCTCACACCAGTATACGCTAGTGGAATATTCAGATGGGAAGCCAGAGGCTTGTAAATGCAAATATGCGCAGATGCCGGATAACAGATCTTATAGTCTGGCGCACGCTACTAAGAAAAAGCTATCACCAACGGGATCACCGCAAGTTGCGGCCCGTACCCCGCCAGAGAGGAAAGACGGAGCGACACCTCCGGTGACGCCTGCACCTGCCACGGCCATATCACCCGAACTGATAAAGGCGTTAGGGGATCTACTAACAAACTGTCAGAAGACAAGCACAGTGCGCGTAGAGACTAGCTACCGGAGACTAAAAACATTCTCGGGGGAGCTCCCCGTCCCTGCGGGAGAGGAAGATTTTGACACTTGGGTGGAACAGGCATTACAAGCAGTAGAGGCATGGGAGGTGCCTGAAGCACAGAAAAGACAACGAGTTTTAGAAAGTTTGAAAGGTGCCGCGGCAGAAGCGGTGAAGAGCTTCCGTTTTGGAAATGCAAACTGTACAGCTCAAGATTGTCTGGCCATGCTGCAGGAAGAGTTTGGACAGCTGGAGAAGGTGACAGAGATGGTCTACCAATTTGAACATACTTTCCAGCAGTCGAATGAGAAACTGTCAGAGTATGTTAGAAGGTTGAACAGGCTGTTATGCAAGATCGTCCTGAAGAAGGGAATGCTGCCCAAAGATGCAGATGAAGCACGAATGAAGCAGATCATGAGGGGAGCGCGGCGCTCAGACCCAGTCTGGCTGCACCTGAAAACCTCAGGAGGAGGAATGTCACTAACCTACTCTGATCTAATAAAAATTATTAGGGATGAAGAGGCGCTGCAGAGAGATCAGCAGGTGGCCAGGGTGAAGGTCACCCCTGTACCAGTGTTGGTCAGTTCAGTCAAGAGCCAGGAAAGAGATGCAGAAGTCGACACTTTGAAATCACAAATGTCCCAAGTGTTGGAGATGCTGACCTCTTTGATGGAGAAAGATCAAAGAAGAGCAGAGAAACCAAGTCCAAGAAAGGAGTTGTTCCCGAATACCTCAGAACCAGCCTCCATTCAGGACCGAGAAGAGATGCTATGCTACAACTGCGGGGGCAGTGGCCACTTTGCCAGTAGGTGTTCCAGTCCCAAGAAGAAAATGGATAATCGCCAGCCGGCGGGAAACTCCAGAGGGCCCCGGTGAGGGAGTCAACCGGGTGCCCATCTCTTTCAGTGAGCTCCAAACTGAATGGAAGGAAGCAAAAGAGAGGGGACAAGACCCCTCAGAAGGAATCTAGGGTCTCTCAACCAAGATACACACCAGAGAAAGGGGACAAGACCCCTCAGAAGAAATTTAGCACTCCCAAGAAGGAATGTCCACAACCAAGAGACAATAACATCCCTCAGCGGGTTTGTACTCCCATTAGGGTGGGGAAGGTCAATGCATACCGGGCTCAAAAGAGAATAAAGTCAAAAACAAACTGGATGAAGACAAGTCCTCAGAAGAAAGTGACCTCAACCCGGCCGTACCCAGAAGAATTGGTCGGCCCGTCCCCCACTGTATCTATCCAGGTGGAAGAAGTATATACAAAGGCCCTCCTGGACACTGGAGCTCAAGTGACTTTGTTGTACAGAGACTTCTACGATAGGCACTTAAGCCATTTGCCTATACAGAAGATAGAAGAACTGGAGATATGGGGCCTGGGAACGCAGAGGTTCCCCTATGATAGTTATCTGCCCATAAAGCTGACATTCGACCCCTCTGTGGCTGGGAAGACAGAAGTGTTCGACACCCTGGCAGTTGTGTGTCCTAGACCACCCGGGGCCAGCAAGATGTCCCTCATCATAGGCACCAATACGGATCTAGTGAGAAGACTTCTGACCCCCCTGGTGAAGATGAGGAGCCATCAAGATCCAAACATCCATCCCATGCTGAAGACAGCCTACCAACGGTTAGTGTTGGAGCAGAAGACCCCAGGAGAGGGGATAGGGAAGGTGTGGAGACTGGGGAGAGAAGGAGTGGTGCTGCAGCCCGGACAGGTGGCTTGCCTCAGGGCCACTGTGAAGCTCATCTGGAAGCAGCCTGGTCCCTTTGTCATGCTGGAATCCGACCCAAGGGAAGATCACTCAGGCCTGGAAGTGATACCGGAAGTGATTCCAATCAAGGCCCTGAAGAAAGCCAGGGGAAGAGTCCCGGTGAGTGTGAGGAACTCTACAGAAAGGGCCATAGAGATCCCTGCCCGGATGCTGTTGGGACAGGTGAGTCCTGCTGTCCCAGTCAGCTGGTCAGAAGTAAAGGGGACGGGTGAAGAAGGAGATGTTTGGGAAAAACTTTCCATGGAGAACCCGAATTTACCTGGAGCCTGGAAAGAGAGAGCCAAGGCCCAGCTGACTAGATGGGAGAAGATTTTCTCCAAAGATGAGTTCGATGTGGGGTGTGCGAGGAGTGCTACCCACCGCATCCGCCTGCAAGAAGACAAACCGTTCAGGGAGAGAGTCAGGCGGGTTCCGCTGGCAGATCTGGAGGATCTGAGGGAACAGCTTGCAGAACTGAAAAAGACTGGGGTGATTCGAGAGTCCAGAAGCCCTTATGCCTCTCCAATAGTGGTGGTCAGGAAGAAGAATGGGTCGCTGAGGCTCTGCATTGACTACAGAACTCTCAACAGGAGGACCACCCCTGATCAGTACACCACGCCAAGGATAGAGGACGCCTTACAGAGTTTGTCTGGAGCTAAGTGGTTCAGCGTGATGGACCTCAAGAGCGGGTACTATCAAATTCCCATGCACCCAGAGGATAAAGAAAAGACCGCTTTCATAACTCCTGTGGGGTTCTTTGAGTTTAATAGAATGCCTCAGGGCCTATCTGGGGCCCCAGCTACTTTTCAACGTCTCATGGAGAAGACTGTCGGAGATATGAACCTCATAGAAGTCCTCGTGTACCTGGACGATGTCATTGTCTTCGGGAGAACTTTGGAGGAACATGAGGCCCGATTGGAGAAAGTGTTGAGAAGGCTTAGTGAAGAGGGACTAAAGCTTTCCCCCGAGAAGTGTCGGTTCTACCAGTCTTCGGTGAACTATCTGGGACACATAGTGTCTGAAAAGGGGGTGGCTACTGATCCTGAGAAGTTGGAGGCAGTTACCTCCTGGCCAAGAGCCACAACAGTCACCGAACTTAGATCTTTCCTGGGCTTCTGCTCCTACTATAGGAGGTTTGTGGATGGGTTTGCCCGTATTGCCAAGCCCCTAAATGAACTGCTCAAGACTGAAGGGGAAGAGGATGGCTTGGGACCCAGAAGACCCGGGGAGTCGGTTCAAGATCAGTGGACCCCCAGGTGTGAAGAGGCCTTCAGAACCCTGAAGAGGAGCCTCACCACAGCCCCAGTATTGGCCTATGCTGATCCCACCAGACCATACGAGTTACATGTTGATGCTAGTCATGAAGGCCTAGGTGGAGTGCTCTACCAAGAGTATGAAGAGCAACTGCGACCAGTGGCCTATGTGAGTCGGAGTCTGACCCCCTCGGAGAAGAACTACCCCACACATAAGTTGGAGTTCTTGGCCCTCAAATGGGCAGTGGTGGACAAACTAAGAGACTACCTCTATGGGGCAGAGTTTACAGTAAAAACAGATAACAACCCTCTGACTTATCTATTCACCACTGCCAAGTTGGATGCCACAGGACACAGGTGGCTGGCTGCATTATCTGGGTTCAACTTCAGTCTTAAATACAGACCAGGGACTGGAAATAGGGATGCAGATGCCCTGTCCCGAAGATCTCATACCATGGCTGATGACTGGGAGGACTGGACTCAGGTAGCACCGGAGGGAGTGCGAGCCCTTTGTCAGGGGGCTGAATTTCAAGCCAGAGGGGGCTCCAGAGCCGAGGAGATAGGAGTTACCACAGTGGGAGTCCCAAAACACTACTGCGGGGTGACTCAACTTGAAGAGGAATGCTTGCCGAAGCTGTCTAAGAAGGAGCTGAGGTGCGACCAATTGGAAGACCCCATGGGGAGATTGGCCTTTGAAGCATTGGAAAACGAGAGTCCAGAGAAACTTCGACATCACCCCTCCAAGGAGGCTCGTCTGCTATGGAGGGAGCTAGACAAGCTACAGGTCCATCAGGGAGTGGTCTACCGAAGGGGCCCCTCTGATGACTTCGAGGATAAATGGCAGTTGTTTCTCCCAGAGAAGCACCGAGAGACTGTGCTGGTTGCCTTACATGACCAGCATGGTCACCTGGGAGCTGAAAGAACCTTCCAACTTGTCAGAAGCCGGTTCTATTGGCCCTGTATGAGGGCTGAAGTGGAGGAGTATTGCCACTCCTGTGCACGATGCATCCAGAGGAAGACTCTAACCCATCAAGCTGCCCCAATGGGCCACCTACAGAGTCAAGGCCCAATGGACCTGGTATGCATTGACTTTCTCTGCCTCGAACCCGATTTGAGTGGATTGGGAAATGTTCTGGTGGTAACCGATCATTTCACCCGTTATGCACAGGCGTTTCCCACCAGAGACCAGAAGGCTTCCACTGTAGCTAAGGTGCTTGTAGAAAAATACTTCGTCCACTATGGATTACCACAGAGAATCCACTCCGACCAAGGAAGGGACTTTGAGAGTCGCCTGATCCGGAACCTACTGGACTCCCTGGGAGTGGAAAAGACCAGGACTACCCCTTATCATCCCCAAGGAGATGCCCAGCCTGAGAGATTTAACCGGACTTTGCTAAACATGCTTGGGACTCTGGAGACAGAGAAGAAGCAGCATTGGAGTCAACACATATCCACTTTGGTGCATGCCTACAATTGCACCACCAGTGATGTGACGGGTTACTCTCCCTATCGCCTCATGTTTGGGAGAGAAGCAAGATTGCCAGTGGATCTGGCCTTTGGCATTTCTCTAGACTATACCTCTGCTACCTCCCACAAAGGATATGTAGACAGACTTAGGTATAATTTGAAAGCGGCCTATGAACAAGCCCAAGCGGCCTCAGACCAGAGAGGGGCCCGAAATAAAAGGAACTATGATTTGAAGGTTCGAGTGCAAGACCTGCAGCCTGGAGACCGTGTTCTGCTACACAACCTAGGGATCCCAGGGAAGCACAAACTTGCTGATAGGTGGAGGTCTGAGCCTTACGTTATTTGTAGGAAACTCCCTGGACTACCGGTGTACAAGTTAAAGCCAGAGGGGAGAGTGGGACCCTTGAAGACCTGGCACAGAAACCACTTACTCCCGCTTAAAGAAGCAGTCAGGATACCTCTAGTGAGGAACTTACCGGAATCTGTTTCCATCTTGGATACTCCCAGACCCAACACTCGGTCTCAGACCTCTCGATCTAGAGGTGGACAGGCTTCTCAACCAAGTGAAGATGGGAGAGGAGAACTGGAGTGGCTATGGCCTTCCCCAACCCCGGAAAATCCCACCATAGACCTTCCACCCACTGAGGATATGCAGGATGGGACCCTGAACCCAGAAGCTACAGAGTTCATTCCATCCAGTGGCGTGCCTGAATGCTGGGAAGATATTCTGGGCCTGTACTCAGATGAAGAAGAGACAGAGGCCCCAGAACCAGTGACGATGACAGAAAGTGTTCCTGAAACAGAGCCTGTGGCACCAGAGCCTGAAGTCCCAAGGGAGCAGAGAGCTCGCAGAGTCGTGAGGCCTCCCATGAAGTTAACCTACCCTCAATTGGGAAAGAGCTCAGAGGACTCTGTTACCACCGCTAGAAGAAGTACCGAGTGCTCCAATCCTTCCACTGTTCATTTGGTGGAGGGCAACCCCCGCTCACTCTCTGGCACAGTTAGGTAGGCCACTCATGCCAGTGTGACCTGTGGGACAGGGAATCCCACCTCTGAGTTTTGGTGGCAATTCCCTGTACCAACATCATACTCCGCACTCTCTAAAATGGTTCAGGAATTTTGTTGAAATGTTTATCTTTGGGGACCAAAGAGTTTTAGTGGGGGGAGTGTGTAGCGGGGTGTTCCCCTTTAATCAGAGACAGGAAATTCCAGAGAGAGGGGAGTCGGGGGGAAGGAATATAAGGAGGGGGCGAGGCCTAGCTCTTTCTCTTTGGACACGGGGAGGCAGAGAGAGAGACACCTGTGCGGATCTGTGCTGCTCCAGGCCTGAAGCCTGGGGCCTGTGGAGCGAACCAAAGAGCCATCCACCCCTTTGCGAGCCTGAGTGGCATCCAGACTCATCTCGTCGAAAGTTGTCTGGATCGGGGATCCGATCGCAGAAGCCGCTGTGGACGAGGACCGACACAGCCGGTGGAAGTTCCGGACTGAGGGAAGTGTTCCGGAGTGGTGAGCGAGCGAAAGCTCATCTTTAAACTGTTACTTTTATACTTTGTGCCTACTAGACTTCCGAGGCCTAACACCTCCGGTGAGGGAGAATTACCCCCCCCCCCCCTATTGGATTACAAATACATGGTTTTAAATACTTCAAGTGCACCACCTTTACAGATCCTGTGCCGGTGAAGATTTGTGTTTCTTCAAAGACTGAGTTTCATGGTTAGGGATCAGGCCTGATCCGTTAGATAGTTATAAGTTAGTTATCACACCACAGGGTGTTTAGGTAACGGTCGCCCCACGTGGCGTTCCGTCCCCTTTCCATTGCTGGTACACACACACACAGTATTGTGATTTATAACTGCAGGGACCTGCTTATGTGTTGTGAACCAAATGTTACATGCATGTTATCCCCTTTTATCTTACCACTAGCAGTAAAGTCAGTTATTATTTACAACATTGTCTATGAGTCTGAGTTATCAATCCACACACCCACATTTAAAGCATAAGTGATTGTTTATGTGAAATTGCTGTGGGTTAACTGTGCCAGAGCGGGTAGAGCAGATTGCCGGGGGGTTGGGGAAGCTGTACTCAGGGCCCAAATCAAAACTTGCGGCTCTCTTAAGTTGAGGGTATCGCTACATGTAGAAGGTTTGGGAGGGCAAACTACACCAGCAGTTAGGATATGGGTGAAATTGGCTATTGGCAAGGGATCAGGATTTATGACAAATGTTTTGGTATCAGAGTTACCCGAAAATATTCTTGGGATGGATGTACTTCAAGGTCAGTCAATTCAGACTGAAAGAGGTACATTCACATTCGGGTATCCTGATAAAGCGTATCTGGTAAGGGCGGTGAAGGCTGTGGTCAGAGGTCATGCGAAATGGACCCCTGTCTACATTCCTCCACCAGAGAAGCCAGTCTGTCTCAAGCAGTGCAGACTTCCTGGAGGCCACAAAGAAATTGGGGAGACTATTCAAGAACTGTTGAGAGTAGGGATCCTTAGACCTGCTGTAAGTCCTTTCTCGTCTCCGGTGTTCCCAGTAAAGAAACCTGATGGGACATATAGAATGACTGTGGATTACAGAGGTCTAAACAAAGTGGCACCTCCATTGAAGTCAGCTGTACCAGATATGATCTCAATTGTTGAGAAAATTGCTAAAGATGCAGGAGAATATCATGCTGTGATAGACCTGGCTAATGCTTTCTTTTCAATTTTGATAGACCCAGATTGTCAAGACCAGTTTGCTCTGGTGTGGGACGGCCGCCAGTACACTTTCACTGTCCTTCCGCAAGGCTATCTTCATTCTCCAACGATTTGTCATGGACTGATTGCCCGAGATTTAAGTACCCTGAATTTGAAAGTCGCTGTGTTTCACTACATTGATGACATCATGATCTCTGGGACAAAAGAAGATGTAACTGAAGCACTGCACCTGCTGATACAACACTTGGAGAACAGAGGGTGGGCTATCAACAGAGACAAAGTCCAAGGACCTGCCCCAGAGGTGAAATTCCTAGGAATGCTGTGGACTGGGCCACAGAGGAAGATTTCAGAGACTGTTGTGCAAACTATCCAGGCGCTGTTGCCCCCTACTCCCAAAAAGGAGGCACATAAGTTCATTGGAGTTGTGGGATTCTGGAGATCGTTCATTCCACATCTTGGACTGATTCTGAGGCCTATATACAATGTTACCAGAAAAAAGACTGAGTTCTCATGGGGTTCAGAGCAGCGGACTGCATTCCTGGCTGCTAAAGAAGCTATTTTGCAGCATCAGGGATTGGGACCCGTGAGACAAGGAGTACCATTTCAGCTGGATGTAGTGGAGCAGAATGGTACCATATTTTGGAGTCTGTGGCAGCCAAATGAAAAGAAAGGACTGAGAGCAATACCCATTGGATTTTGGTCCAAACAACTGACAGGGGCACAGACGAGATACACGCCCTTAGAGAAGTACCAGTTTGGGGCCTACACAGCACTTCAATATGTAGAGACCATTACAGGAAAGGACACAGTCACCATCCATACTGCATTGCCAATAGCAGGATGGGTGAGAGATAATGGACTGACCACTAGGGCAGCTGTAGCCCAGAACCAGACACTGATGAAATGGAAGTGGTACCTTCAAGAAAGAGGGGGTATTGCAGCTGGGGATGTTAGAGACATTTCAAAACAGTTTGCAGGGCTTGTTACTTTTACCAGCACCCGGCCAGAAGAAGAAATTCCTGTGCTGCAGTCATCCCCCATTCAAGAGGCTCCACCCTTTGAGTCTCTGTCAGAAGACATGAAGGAGTCAGCGTGGTTCACTGATGGTTCAGCCATAATCACCTTGTCTGGGCGTAAATGGACAGCAGCAGCCTACAACCCAAGTACAGGCACAGTCCTGCAGGAGTCCGGAATCGGAGGGTCCAGTCAGTATGCAGAGTTGAAAGCTGTAGTAATGACTCTTCAGGAGGATCCTTCTTCCCATGTCACTATCTACACTGACAGCTGGGCGGTTTTTAAAGGACTGACAACTTGGATGCCCACGTGGAAGCCCAATGAATGGATGATTCATGGAAAGGTGGTGTGGGGAGGCAAGGAAGTCTGGGACTACATCTGGAAGGAAGCTCACTCCCGTACCATAAAAGTGGGGCACGTTGATGCACATGTGCCCCTAGTACCAGACTTTGAGAACTATAACAGAGTTGCAGATGAAATCGCAAAAGTGAAGGCAGTTGTGCCAATTGATCCTGTTTTGATGAACTTGGCCAACTGGGCCCACAAACAATCTGGACATTTGGGGCAGAAAGCAACATATGAATGGGCACAGCAGAGAGGATTGCCTATATCCATGGACATGATAAAGACTGTAATAGGGAACTGTACAGTGTGTGGAGAAGTGCGACAATGGCCATTGCAAAAGTACTCCACTGGGTCGATTAAGAGGGGTGAGAGGCCTGCAGAGATCTGGCAGATTGACTTCATCGGTCCCCTGCCCCGGGGAAACAATGGACTGAGATATTGTTGCACTGCGGTGGACACCTATTCAGGACTTATGCTTGTTCATCCTTGCAAACGTGCAGATCAAGCCGCAATGCTTCAACTGCTTCAGAAACTTGTCATTGCTAATGGTTGTCCCAAACAAGTCCAAAGTGATAATGGCTCACACTTCACCGAATTAACAGTACAGCAGTGGGCCAAAGATTCTGGAGTGTACTGGTTGTGCCACATCCCATACCATCCACAGGCAGCTGGTTTGATTGAAAGATACAACGGGCTATTGAAGGACCAGATACGCAAAATTACACCCACACATACACTAAGGGGGTGGGATCGGGTCCTCACACAGGCAGTCATGTTGTTAAATTCTAGGCCAATAGCCAAAAGCACACCATATGAGAGGATGGTAGGGGCTGAGGCACAGATTCCACAGCTGGAGTGCAGAGTTCAGTATTTATGTAAGGTTCCTGAAAGAACAGGGTTTAACAGATACCATGTTACTGCTTCCCATGACATAGAAACCAAGAGTGACGTATCTAAAGCTGAAGCTTATCTAGGAATGAGAGGGAATCTGGCAGGAAGGTTTGAAGTTATATTTGCATTGGCAGATGAGCTTCAAGACAGTGGCTGGGACTCTGACTGGTTAGTGGATACTTCTCAGCAAGAGTGGAAAGTAAGGCTACATAACATCAAACCTTCCAAAATAAACAGCAGTGATTTTCTGGGAAATATCAGTATATTTCCTCTCCTCCCTATTGATGTTCTTTGGGAGGGTCAGAGGTGCATACAGGCAGGTGGCAAAGTATTGGTCAGATATCCAGGCAAGAAGCCATTTAGAGGAGAGATAGTAGCTGAAGGGCCAGGATCTACTGTTTATGTATTGTTAGAAGGAACAGATAATCCGCTTTGTTTTCCACTCCACAGGTTGTCTCCGATTTGATCCATAGGAAGACCAGAGAAAAGTGGTTACATGATGGAAAGAATAACGGAAGATCGCTAGAGCTGTGGAGAACAAGGCCTTTGATGTATTTCGAGCCTGGACTTGTTTCTAAAGAACTTTAGAATGGACTTTCTAATGAACTGTTATCCAAAGACTGAAACACCTTCCCAGTGACATATGGGAGGGGTTGCATTTAGGGAAAATTCATGTGTATATTGAGTTTTCAGTAATGAAGAGATTTTCTGTGTGTGGTCTGAGAGAGAAAAAATAAAAATCATAGGGCGGAATGTATTGCGTTTGTTAAAAATATGATTTTTATTATATTAATCAGACATAGGATACATGGGACAATTTTACAATAGTCAGATTACCTGTCAGCATTTGGTTTAAGTAGATCTCTCAAACAGATGACAATGGGATTAGATACCATTGTTGTATTTTAGTACATTACCTGTTTGAGATTTCGTTCAGCTCTCAAACTGAAAAGAATTACAGGTTTCGTTTTGAGTAGACAATAGGTTAGATACCATTGTTGTATCCAATATGCTAATGTCTCTATAGCCACAGTAAACATTACCTGTTTGAGATTTCTTTCAGCTCTCAAACTGAAAGAAATCACAGTTTAGATTACAGGTTCGTTTTTTGAGTAGACAATAGGTAGATAGCATTGTTGTATTCAATGCTATTGTTGAAATACATCTATGTTTTCTGTTTTGGTAACAATGGTAAACAGCCTGACACACATAAAAGCAGTAAGCTCACACACAGGACACACCATGTTGCTGTAAGATCATGAAGAAGAACAGGACCTGATCTCCAAGAAGAATCATTGCCAATGGAGATCATGAACAAAGCGTAATCCAAGTTAAGTAACCTTTAAATGTATTTGTAGTTATAGACCATAGGCTGTTCTATTTTCTAGGCATTTTGCTTGTTATAGAGATCTGTCAGTCTTGTATTTTAGTCCTAATATTGTAATAGTTTTGTATGTACAGCATCTTGTATAGTAAAAGCACATTTACACACTGCAGAAGTCTCAGCTTCCTTGTTATACCACAGAGTAACCTTGCTAGATAGACGCAAAAGCGAAACAAATAGTTCACAGCAGGGCGTTCCTGCGCCCACCAAGAGTACGGTAAATGTGAGGGCTTACAGTGTTGTGGCAACACCAACATCTTATGGGGCAAATTTCAGCAGAGTATATACGGCAGGCCCCTACTTTCAAACATCCAACTTACAAACGACTCCTACTTGCAAACGGAAGGAGACAACAGGAAGTGAGAGGAAATATACCCCTAGGAAGGGAAATTCTCTCCTGTAAGAGATAATATGGGAAAAAGGTGTCTCCTCTCTACTGATGCTTTATTACCAATCCTTGTTTCAAGAAAAACCCCAAATTTTCCAAAAACATTTGGCATTGGGACGGGAAGTGAGGTGAAATGTTCTGAACAGGTGCACAGATAGCAAAACAAATGTTACAGGGGTGATAACCCTTCCCTATGTTTTCCAAAAAGCTTAAAAATAGATTTTTTGGCTAAAGCTACACTTAAACAATGTACCTGTTCCAAATTACAAACAGATTCTACTGAAGAACAAACCTACAGTCCCTGTCTTGTTTGCACCGCCTGTATACGGCTGTTCAGAGTATATAGGGACTTTTTTTATTTTGGGTGCGGGGTTCCCCTTAATATCCATACAAAAGGGGCTGGTAATGGGCTGGGGTAGGGGGGGGGTGATGGGGTAGCCATGCCATCTTTCTCAATGATTTTCATCCATATTGCCGGGACCAGACATGACATTAATGCCGCAAGCAGTTTTAAATGTCTTTTTTTTCCTTTAGATATGTCATTTTGTGCAGGGACAGTTCTAAACACGGGAAACACGTGGCACTTCACAGGCATACTATAGACACCCCCCAGGAACGATATTTAAAGGAATATTTCACTTTTTTTTTTCACTTTATGCATCATTAAAATGACTGCTCCTGAAAAAATTTCAGTTTTTAAAAATTAGTTTTGCATTGATACATGACCCCTGGGGAAAAAATCCCCAAACCCTTTTTAGGACAATAACTTGCATATTAGCCGTTATAATTAGCACTTTTGATTTTGAACTGTCGCGTCCATTGTATTTAATAGGGTTCTAAAGTTTGCGTGAACTTTCGGTCCGTTCGCAGGTTCTGGTGCGAACCGAACCGGGGGGTGTTCAGCTCATCCCTACCAATGACAAATGTAAATGCTGATGCCAAGCCTGGCTATGAGGGAGCGCATGAGTTGCACATAATAAAACTCCTACCAGAAAGCTATAAAGTGTGGAACCAGCCAAGCCTTGAAGAATCCTCCATAGGATGGACTTTTTGCTGGGCTGCAGAAAGGGAACTGTCATAATGCAGTATGTTGGTACTCTTAAACTGTGGACATGTAGATCTCTTCAGTTGTGCCAGAGGACTGTTATATAGACCTCACAAGTTCCCAAGCTACATGTGGGAAAAGCATGCCCTTCATGTAGAGATGTGTTCCCAATAACCTTGCTAAATCTGCACTTGTTTTTTGGTTTTTGCAGTTGCGCATGGACTTCTACAGTAGGGTGTTCTCAATGGCTTCCTATAATGTGTCATCTGCTAGATATATCCAGAAGACCAAGTAAGGGATGCAGCTTGAACTGCCCTTACATGCTTGTTATTAACCAGCCAGTCGCTGGCTTTTTGTTGGTGGCTCAGACCTAGTTTTAACAAGCCTCATGAGAAGGCTTGTGAAAAAGTATTTTGTCCACGGAGTCTGAGTTCTGGGCTGGAGCCCAGGCCTGAGAGCCTCAGTCTTCAGGGTCCACCATGTGTTACCTGATACACAAGTTAAACTTTACCCACGCTGGTTTTGCTGCTAAAAGGATACCACTGGAGCCGCTGGAGCCGCTGGAGCCGCTGGAGCCACACACTGGTTTAAGACCTCACCCTTGTGGATCCAGCAGCTGAAGAGAAATTGCACTAGGGACAATAAAGCCACACTTGAACATCCGTTGGTCTGAGACTTCTTCTATATTGATCCAGTAGCTGAAGAGATATCGCTAGGGACAATGGATCCACACTTGAACATTCACTGGTCTGGGTCTGGGACCTCACCTATATTGATCCAGTAGCTGAAGAGATATCACTAGGGACAATGAAGTAACACTTGAATCTCCACTGCTCTGACATTGCAGAAACTACTAGAGGTTTTAGCAAAGCCAGCAGTCAAAGCCAGAAGATGAGGTCAAAATGGGAAAGACACAAGCACAAAAAACACACAAGAGACACAGAAAGAAGGGTGATCTGTCACTCATCCACATGCCCAGGAAAAGGATTGTGATGATTAAAGCGGTATTAACCCCAAAAGCAAAAATGTATTA
Source organism: Rana muscosa (assembly GCA_029206835.1). Taxonomy (NCBI): domain Eukaryota; kingdom Metazoa; phylum Chordata; class Amphibia; order Anura; family Ranidae; genus Rana; species Rana muscosa. Next base: position 11,531,687 of record CM055117.1, read on the forward strand.
GATTAGTATTATTAGATGCAATGGCTGCATTCGTTTTCTTTTCCAGGATTTCTGTCCTATATTTTCACCTGTTGTTCTGGCCGGTAAGTTTGTTATTGTACAACAAAACAAGCTCTCCTGCAAATGCATCTGTTTAGAGTGTTCAGACAAACCATTTACCACTGACAGGGGTGCTTACAATTGTAGCACACTCCCAGATAGGCTGTGTAACGGGAGGGCCCATGGAATCCAGAAGTTCTTAGAAAGTATGAGCCAGGAAATAATGGACATTGAGAATATGCCTTGGATTGCTTTAAAATGGGTCTGTAATATTAATCCACAATATTTCCCAGGATATCTGTAAAATAACTATTTATTATTTGTTGATCCTGAACTCATTGAAATGGGCTGATGTGTTTAACTTCAACCAACTGTCCGCCTGTTGTAATGTTAATGAATCCCGACTAACTTCTAAAGATCTCCTCTTTGTGGATTGTGATAATTAACTCTGTAATTGTGAATATTGTAAATTAGCAGACAGACAGTCTGGGAAATGGAAAGGTTATGCATAGTATTCATTTAAGCTGTAAAGGTATTAGCTAATGAACTCACCTGTTGTCTGCTAAGAGATGTCAGAATAATGTGTATTGGGGGAACCATTGTGTGATGTTGTGGGTGGAGTTGTTCATTTGGACTACAGTATTCTTTTAGTGTATATAAGAGCCTGCTTTTCTCAATAAAGTGTCAGACCAGTTGGAAACCTAACTACAGAGCTGTGTCTCGTGATTAGGGGGGAATTATCAGTATGGATCTCGTTCGCCTGACTGGGGAGTGTCAGTAGTTGCCTTGTGTTTGGAAAGGGAATATCCTAAACGGCGTTAACCCCTTTCATACTTGGGGTGCCGTTACAATTGTTGGCAAGCAGTGGGATGATTCCACAGCCTATAAGGACAGCTACAAGAGGACACAGGACAATGGAGGCACAGTAGGAACGGCTAAAGCGATCTACCCTCAAGGACTTACTGGAGAACCGGGGCATACCGGCCAACAACCGTAAGAAGAGGGACATTATCAGAGAACTAGTCGAAATGGATGGAACCGAAAGGCCCAGCATAACCAACAGAACACTCGAAGAGGCAAGTTTTGATCGGGCTGTTAACATAAGACTGGCACATTATGGTCCTAACCCTACAGCGGAGATCATAGACCGAGTTATAGCGGCTGTGGACGTAAATTTGCTACCGCAAAGAGGTGCTGCAGCAGCAGCAGAAGTCAGAGCAGCACCAGCTGAAAGGAGAAAGATACATTTTGCTGCTTTTAAAAATTTCATTGAAACTGAAGGGGAGATTGATGGGTACCTTGCGGATTCTGAATGGCAATGTGCCCTTTACCTGGTGCCCACAGAGGAATGGATTACCATTTTGTCTGGGAAATTGTCCGGCCAGGCCAGTGAAGCATTCAGGGCCATCCCAGACGAGGATATTATGAACTATGGACTGGTAAAAGAAGCACTGTTGGCCAGGTATGCCGTGAAACCGGAGGCATACCGGAGGCGGTTCCGAGAGACGAGCAAGCAGACTGGAGACACGTATAACGAGTTGGCATCCTGCCTACACCGCACGGCATCCCACTGGGTCGCTGGATGGCAAGCAGAATCCAGGGAAGAGGTGCTGCAGGTGTTCCTGCTGGAGCACTTTTGACAAACTGTCCCTGGAAGTCAGAGAGTGGGTCCAGGACCGAAAACCTTTCACCTTGCCTGAAGCAGCTCGCCTGGCGGATGAATACACAGACGCCCGCAAACTGGATAACCCTGGGGTCAAGACAACAGCTCGGGTGGATTATCGATCAGCGGCACCCCCTCCGGCTATCGCCTACCATCCACAGTCGTACCGCCCTATAGCACCACCTCCAGTGGCCACTTATCCTCAGCAGCCCAGGTTCAACTCCCAGGACTACTCACAACCCATCAGGTGTTTCGGGTGTAAACAGCTAGGGCACAAAAAGTCAAACTGTCCATTGAATCCAGCCAGGCAGTCTCAGTCATGGAGACAGCCAGCAAGGGGGAACCCCCACACATCCATGCCTGCGGCCCACTGCGTTGAGGAGGAAGAACATTGGGGTGTCTTGCACGAGGCTGATCCAATACAAGCAGCTAACTGGGACAACCGACAGCAACACAAGCAGACTGTCTGGGTCAATGGAAAGGTAGCCAATGGCCTACGTGATACTGGCGCCACCATGACCCTACTACAGAAGAACCTCATCCCAGAGAGCCAACATACTGGAGACACTGTAGCCGTAAGAGTAGCGGGAGGCACCGTCTTCCGGCTACCCGTTGCCCGTGTTCACCTGGATTGGGGGATTGGTTCGGGACACATGAATGTGGGGGTGATGAAGGATTTGCCAGTGGATGTACTACTGGGGAATGATTTGGCCCCCCTCGTTTCTGCTTACGCCGCAATGGGCCCCGCTGAAGCCAACCCAGTGACTACCTGTGCCCAGACTCGTGCTGCTGGAACCGACCCGCTTGCTGCTGAGACCCGGGTAAGACTATCTTCCCCGACATGTACCTTAGATCAGGCACAATATCACAGTCTAAAATTTAAATGTGACAAGTTGGCCAGTGAGAAATCGGAGATGCAACGACACTACGTCATGTATTATGAGATGTCCCATGGCTTGAACATTGAAATGCACAAACAGGCTGAAATTGTCAAAAGGTTAGATGGGATTTGCGCCCAGGTTTTGCCTTACCTCTCCCAAGTGCTTCAACAACAAGTTTTGGGAGCCATTGAGAGAGCAAAGCAAGTGACTGTTCCAGAACTGAATTCCATTATTCGCCCTACAACCTTACAACTTCACCATCAGCTACCGACCCGGTAAGCAAAATGGCAATGCTGATGGGTTGTCCAGGCATTAGAGGAATGGAACTATGGACTAACTTCGGAGTCAACCCGTCTGGGGTCTCCTCCTGTGTTAGTCTCCTGCCGAAAGGGGAGAGATGTAACGGGAGGGCCCGTGGAATCCAGAAGTTCTTAGAAAGTATGAGCCAGAAAATAATGGACATTGAGAATATGCCTTGGATTGCTTTAAAATGGGTCTGTAATATTAATCCACAATATTTCCCAGGATATCTGTAAAATAACAATTTACTGTTTGTTGATCCTGAACTCAACAGGTTAATTAAAAAGGGCTGATGTGTTTAACTTCAACCAACTGTCTGCCTGTTGTAATGTTAATGAATCCCGACTAACTTCTAAAGATCTCCTCCTTGTGGATTGTGATAATTAACTCTGTAATTGTGGATATTGTAAATTAGCAGACAGACAGTCTGGGAAACGGAAAGGTTATGCATAGTATTCCTTTAAGCTGTAAAGGTATTAGCTAATGAACTCACCTGTTGTCTGCTAAGAGATGTCAGAATAATGTGTATTGGGGGAACCTGTGTGTGATGTTGTGGGTGGAGTTGTTCATTTGGACTACAGTATTCTTTTAGTGTATATAAGAGCCTGCTTTTCTCAATAAAGTGTCAGACCAGTTGGAAACCTAACTACAGAGCTGTGTCTCGTGATTAGGGGGAAATTATCATTATGGATCTCGTTCGCCTGACTGGGGAGTGTCAGTAGTTGCCTTGTGTTCGGAAAGGGAATATCCTAAACGGCGTTAACCCCTTTCATACTTGGGGTGCCGTTACAGGCTGCTAGTGAGGAGTAGGCAAATTTAGTTTTGTGGCTCTGTTGTGGAGCAGAGTGAAATTGCTTTAGGCTGCACTGGGATCTACAGGCTGCAAGTTTGATTGCTTCCCTATGTTTTCTGGGGATTTTCAGAATATGGTGGATGGAAAAGTCAGACAAGCAGCCTGAATATTTATACATCTCCAGCCAATCCATGGGGAGGTGTGCCTAGATGGTGGTTGGGGAGTGCATAAATAGTTTGGAGGGCCAGAGAGCAGTGTTCTTTTCCAGTAGGAGAGGAGCTTCCCAGTCAGAAGGGCTGCCAGCTCTTCCTGGCCACCCTTCTGAAGGTTTTGCCTGTCTCATGGAGGTCCCAGCTGTTCTTTAGCTGGGGGACCTGTCCTGCTACAAGTCTTTTGGGAGCCAAAAGAGGGGTGCCACCAAGGATCTTATCTGGGAGGTCTACAGAGGAGTCTGCCTGTCTGAGCTGGAGGGAGACACCCTAGCCCTGGGGACACTGTGAGTACAGACCTAATGGAAAAGAATTCTGATAAAACAGATTTCCCAGTGTGCCACATCCCATGAGAACAGAAAAGAAGGAGAACCCCCGAGGGTGGGACTTTAAAGTCACTGCAAAAAAACAAATGTAGCGCCCTGCTCCTGATGACCAGGTGCTATGTTAAATTCAGTGGGTGTCTGAGATGGTAGTTAGCTCAGACTCTGTAAACAATTAAGGCTAAATCAGCCTCCGTTCCAGCTATGGCTGTGTTTGGAAGGACTTCCCACTGTTTGCCTGTAGGTGGCGTTACCACCCCAGGCCAATGTGTAAGACAAACAGGTCAAAGTGCATTGGGTGTCTTTCCCCGGGAACAGTTCAGTGGGAGTGGTCTACCCGCTGAGCATGCTGGGGAAGGGTACTTGAGGGGCAGACGCCATTGTTCTGGGCTCTTCTTCACCTCGTGGCCCTCCTGGCTCAAGGCATGTGTTACTGGGAACACAGCCTCGGGGCCACGTTGGTCTGAGGCTGTAACTATACCAGGTAGGCCCAGTTGTCTTGACTGGGGCCTACGCTTGAAGGTGATTCTGTGCTGTCCGTCCTGCGGGAGGGAGCCACTCGATGGAGAAAACCAGGGGAGGACCTGTCCAGAAGAGGACCGAGCGGAAGGCCGGTATCTTGCGGAAAGCCTGGGGACCTTATTGAGGGATGCACCGTGACCAAAGTGACCTTACAGTCTGCCGGGTTTGGCTTAAAGGCTCTTAGACTGTAAGGCTGGATATTCAGGTACTAAAATCCTGTGGCAGAGGATAACTGAACGGTTCAACATAACCATCAAAAAAAGGTCTGTGGCAGAGACTATTCTTTCTTATCTGTTCGTGCACCATTCCGGCTGCTAGGTCGAGTAAGGGGCCTATCCAGGCGAACAATACCCACTCGAAGGAGAGTGGTGAGTGAGACTTTGTAACTTAGGAGTTTTCCCCAGTGATCTGCTGTGTGTGCCTGAACCTTCCCCTAACCCTCCATCCCTTTACCTATACAAGTTTGTTTGGAAAATAAAGCCTGAAGAAAAAGGATTCATGACTTGTGTGGAGTTACTGTAGACTCTCAACCCCTAGACAACAAATATTGAGGTAACGTGCAAGGCCCAAAATTAAACCAACAGCTCCTGCGGGGGTGTGCTACACGTGGGGGCTCGTCCGGGATTTGCCGTTACCTCTCACAACTGGACGCAAAGATTTTATTATTTCACAGAGAGTCTACAATTAAGAGTGTGTTGAACTGTATTCTTGGAAAAAAAGGGGTTAAGTGTGCAGATCACTCTGGTAACTGCGTAGGCTGTGGGCTGAGTCAGGAAAGCCCGCGAGCTACGTGCCAAAGAGACCAAAGGGGAGGAGTTCCTGCCTCCTGCGTGAGACGGATGTGTGTGTCTGGCGCCAGAGGGAAGAAGCTGCGAGATCACAGTGAAAACATCGGAGAGCAGCCATGTCGTTGTACTCATTGGCACAATCTGTGTCAGGGCCTAGGATGTTTTCTGCTAACGCTGGTGCAAGCGTTACATGGCTGGGAACCCTGTTGACGGATACAGGCATCCGAATGAAGCCACATGGGCATTTAATTTTTTACACCAGTGGAGATGTGGAAGCGCTGGGCATGCTGTGCCCTAAATGTGAGGGACTGGCCATTCAGCTACGTCCATTTGCCAGATGCTTGCACTGCGGGGAGTATTTGTTTGCAGTGGACCAGTCCACTGAATTGCCCGTGTCTACCGGGTGGATTGGACCGCAGGCATCGCTACGTTGGAGGATATTGCCCCCGGGCCAGTGGCCGAACCTGCACTTGTCGGGCCTGTTGCGGTGAGTGACCCCAGAGGGAATGCTGTTGCTGCAGTTGTTGCAAAACTCTCTGCGGACATTGTTCCGGATACCACCTCCACGGCACTTGTCCCCATTACACCCACCCGGAGAAAGGTGGGATACCTGAAGGCTTCCCGCGGCCGCGGTAGAGGCCTACCCCAGATACAACCAGAACCGGACTCCGAGAGAAATGATATCCCAGGGACGTCCACGTCAGGAACCGGTAAGAAATCTGGGGAAAAACTGTTCGAGACTGTACGTAGTTATTTGCTGGCAGAAGAGTTGCAAGACTCGGAATTAGACTTTGTCAGATGCTGGAGATGACTATTTGTTTGAGCATATGTCTCAGGAGTTATTGTGGGATAACGTGGAAGATGTTACCTAAACACATAGCTGTTCGGAGTGGACAGCTATGGACTCCGGGGAAACTACACCCAGTGTGGAAACCCTGGACATTGATAAAGGGACTTTGCCTGTTAAAGAGATGTTGCCTAAACTTGCTAAGTCCATGATAAAGAAATCGCCAGATTCATGTGTGTTACTCGGGACGGGAAGCTCCCGTTCATTGCCAAATCTTGCCCGTCTACAAAGAGTGCTTATGAAAAGGGTAGCCACGGAGTACAGCCTGGAATTCCCCTACGTCCCAAGGGAGATAATGCAGGAGATTGAGGCAAACAGGGAGCAGTGGTACGGTGAAGCCATTTGGGACTATTTGTCCGTGCCAAAGCCATTTAGGAACTTGGATTACTCTTTTATTATGGCAGAACGCTTTAAAGGATGCTGGCTGCACTGGAGCTACGGTCGACAAATCTACACTGATCGGGTGACTATTTACAGGCCAGGAAGAGATGACATTGTGTATTTTATTACTACTCTGGACAAGCAAGGAAAACCCCTGACTTTGCCGGATCCCAGGTTTTACCTATGATTATTCAAAGTGACCCTTTGTCTTCATTTCTAATTTTTCTTTTATGCAAGAAAGACATTTTTCAACTGAGAGAAGGATTTTTGTTTACCTTCTCATTTTTGCTATGCTAACTGGACTCTGGGGAAATTAGTGTAGCACTGACCCCCGAAGGAGCTGCTGGTTTGATTTGGGCCTGCACTCTACTAGTAAACCCCACTAACTTGGCTCAATCCCCTTGGCACAGCTGTGGTGCAATGCAATACAATACAATATAAGACCATGCAAAATACCTGTATTGTAACCCCAGGATCCTCTGGTTCCACCTGGTGGGGGAAAAACAGTACGCCACACAACTGGATACTTAACCAGAAATATATTTTACTGTAAAATATTGCAAAGAAGTGATCACAGTAATTGTGCTTTCATCCCAACATAGGACGACAGCACAATGGATTTCAATATAAACAATTTGAAAAACAGTATATATATATATATATATATATATATATGTATGTGTGTGTTTTTTATACCTGGGAGCTCCTTCTACTTTATAAGCTATGCGTGAGATCTCACTTAAAGTACTTAGTCCTGGATCTTCTTTTCTTCGCTAGCTAAAGTAACTCCTTGTGATTTGTAATCCACAGTTTATGGTAAGTTAAATTGAAGTGAAGGTGCTCCTGGTGTAACTCCAACAACTATTTTACAATGCTTGAGACGTCTGGGTAGTACTGCTCAGTGTCAGTTGCTCTGCTCCTCCGTGGAACTACAAATTCCAGTGAGGCCTGTATATGAGTCTAACTGCGTGTGAAACTTTACAAACTGTGGGCCGTGACCCGCTCACCAACTGGATCAGAGCTCCGTGTAGTAACTTTGGTCCGGTGACTGCAGCTTGCTTCTCTGTCAGCTGGGCTAGTCACTCTGTTCTGCTCCGTTGGATGGATCCGGTCCTCCGATGCTCAGATGAGTGTCTCTGGATCTCTTCAATCCGGTCACCGTCCCTCAGGCACCGTCAGATCACTGTACAAACACGCGGGGTTGCTCTGTTATGGCTGTGAGCCGCTGTCTCCGGGAGGCCTCCACACAGATCCTCACAGGCAGGCCACGCGATCCCAAGAGACCTAAAATGGCCACTCTGGTTCCTTTTATTTCCTACCCAGCATGCACTGCTTAAGAAAGTGTTCATGGGTAGGTCACCAAGCCTCCTGGGTAACAAGGGTCAACCTTCTAATCAAAACAACAGTAATTTCCTGTCTAGTCCTTTGTGCTTCTCAGAGGTAAAAATCATATATCTGCATTACCAGTATTTGGTCACTAGATGGCTCCAAATACTGAACCATAGCAATGTCCATAGACTTTGTATTAAAGTATGCAAACACACATCAATATGCAAGGATGTGTCCATAGATTTTGTATTAAAGTATGCAAACACACATCAATATACAAGGATGTCAGCGCTACATTAGTCACTTAGCAATAGGGTTGCTGAAGGACTTCGGGATCAACTGCTTCAGCTCTTGGATTTAAAAGACTCTTGTGTGTTACCTCGGACACTAGGTGGCAGTGATCAGTAGTGTAGGGAGAGACTTTTCAAGTTTGATTATGCATCTTTTAAAAGTCTTTTAAAAGTAGAAGGAAGGTTCCATCTCCTAGGAGATGTAGCTTTGCTTCATTTGAAATGCCTTAATGGTTGCTATGGTATTTGTCTGTGTGTCTTTGTTTTGTTTTTTAGGTAAGCCGGATCTTCTATCAAGACTGCTGGAGGATGGGTGGTCTAGACAGTTAGTGAGGGATTGTAAAGTGTGTATTATTGTGATTTTACTGTAAAGTTCATGTAATGTTTTGCATTTTCGCTTCCTTCCCTTTCCCTCCCCTTCCAGGGTTTTGGTTCAGGCACTGGTCCTCAGGATTGAGGACAAAGTTTTTCCAGACACTGAGGACAGTGTCTTGTTGTAGTGGGGGTAGTATGTAGTGCCCTGCTCCTGATGACCAGGCGCTATGTTAAATTTAGTGGGTGTCTGAGATGGTAGTTAGCTCAGACTTTGTAAATAATTAAGGCTAAATCAGCCTCTGTCCCAGCTATGGCTGTGTTTGGAAGGACTTCCCACTGTTTGCCTGTAGGTGGCGTTACCACCCCATGCCAATGTGTAAGACAAACAGGTCAAAGTGCATTGGGTGTCTTTCCCCGGGAACAGTTCAGTGGGAGAGGTCTACCCGCTAAGCATGCTGGGGAAGGGTACTTAAGGGGCAGACGCCATTGTTCTGGGCTCTTCTTCACCTCGTGGGCCCTCCTGGCTTGAGGCATGTGTTACTGGGAATTCAGCCTCGGGGCCACATTGGTCCGAGGCTGTAACTATACCAGGTAGGCCCAGTTGTCTTGACTGGGGCCTACGCTTGAAGGTGATCCTGTGCTGTCCTTCCTGCGGGAGGAAGCCACTCAATGGAGGAAACCAGGGGAGGACCTGTCCAGAAGAGGACCGTGCGGAAGGCCGGTATCTTGCGGAAGGCCTGGGGACCTTATTGAGGGATGCACCGTAACTAAAGTAACCTTACACTCCGCTGGGTTTGGCTTAAAGTCTCTTAGACTGTAAGGCTGGATATTTGGGTGCTAAAATCCTGTTGCAGAGGATAACTGAATGGTTCAACATAACCATCAAAAAGGTCTGTGGCAGAGACTATTCTTTGTTATCTGTTCGTGCACCATTCCGGCTGCTAGGCCAAGTGAGAGGGGCCTATCCGGGTGAGCAATACCCACTTGAAGGAGAGTGGTGAGTGAGATTTTGTAACTTAGTGATCTGCTGTGTGTGCCTGAACCTTCTCCTAACCCTCCATCCCTCTACCTATACAAGTTTGTTTGGAAAATAAAGCCTGAAGAAAAAGGATTCATAACTTGTGTGGACATTGAAGTTACTGTAGACTCTCAACCCCTAGACAACGAATATTGAGGTAACGTGCAAGGCCCAAAATTAAACCAGCAGCTCCTGCGGGGGTGTGCTACACAAACAACAGACCTAAGTGAGTACAGACCTAAGTACCTAAAGTATCTCAGTGACTGTGCTGCTGTTAACCCCTGCCACACTAGGTTAAAGCTTGCTTGGCCTGGGACATTGCTAATGGGGTACCAGTGCTGCCGACTTTATGTCCTAATGCTTGAAGGACTGTGTTAAGAAGCTTCTGCTAGGGGAATAGTGTCCTCACATTCCCGTTTAGTGTTCTAGAGAATCCCACTGCAAGTTGATCTTCAATAAACATTTAAAAAAAGGCGACCCCTAGACTGTTTACTGAGCCAGAAGAGTGAAAGTTTCTGGAAGAAAACTTGGGTCAAATCAGTGACACTTTCGGGGGGTAACCGCTACACAATGATCAACTTTTATTTATTTTCGTAAAACCTTTATCGCAAAATAAAAAAAAACTGTTTGCTATAACTGCAATGTGAGCTGGAGTTTGCTTTCGATTTGTTAGGGTATCTAAATGTACTAGTCCATCTAACACTCCCCTCCCTTCAGATTAACAATGATGCCGTTCAAATGTTCTCCTTGCTCTCCTTCATCCAGAATGGGGGGCGCTCTAATACAGTGTCACTGGCCGGATCACTAGGTGAAAAAAGAGGGGAAAAAAGCCTGAGAAAAAGAAAACGAATGCAGCCACCACATCTAATGATTGGTAAGCTGCAATACAGTGAAACCTCGGTTTACGAGTAACGCAGTTAACGAGCATTTTAAAAGACGAGCAACTTTTTAAAAAAAATTCTGACTTGGTTTGCAAGTGTTGTCTCGCAAAATGAGCAGAATTCAAGCCAATGGAGCCTGCATTACCGCATTTGGCCTGAGGTAGGGGGGTGCCGGAGCCGAGCAGAGCCGATCAGAGCCGTTCGGAAGTACTCGAAATACTCAGTTCCCGGGTGTTTCCGAGTCTTTCCGAGGGTTTCCGAGGTCAGCCGAGCTGTCTTTGGTCCTTTCTGACCGTTTCCGATGCTCTCCGGCGCCCCCCACCTCTCTGGCCACACGCGGTATTGCATGCCATTGAAGTCAATGCGGAACAAATTATTTTTGTTTCCATTGACTTCTATGGGGAAACTCGCTTTGATATGCGAGTGCTTTGGATTACGAGAATTCTCCTGGAACGGATTATGCTCGTAATCCAAGGTTCCACTGTATATAACATTTTTGGTTTGGGGTTCAATACCACCTTACTATGCTACTATGCTTCTGAAAGCCACCTTTTGGGGGCATATTCAGGTACCTACAAGAAGTATAGCACCACAAGTCCCCCCTAGATACTGAAACTGAGGAGCAGAGTAAACTAAGAACAGAGCGTAGTAGGACTCATGGGCGAGACATAGTAAAAAAGACTAAAACATATGTCATGGGACTATGACAGACAGGAAGGGCAGGGGCCCAAACAATTCACAGGTGGCACTAAACAGAGCTTACTCAGGGAGTAGGCACAAGAAACTGGGAAGACCTGAGAGGGGGGCAGTGACAGGGGTAATGACAGCAGAGGCAAAGCGAGATGAAAACCCAATAATCACATAGGAGATATCAATAGAAAGTACACAGGGGCATGAAGCGGGAAGGAGTGCTTGTCAAGGGCAATGACAGCAGACTGAAAGGATTACAAAAATGGAGACAAGACAGCAAGGCGCAGTGCTAGTCAGAATCCATAACACCAAAGGTCTTCCACTCTGTCTGCTCCCAGGGGCACCATTGGTGGAACTGGCATTGAATAAGGACATGCTTGGTGGGACTCATAGATCTTCAGGAATTCCACAGCCGACGCTACATAGCGAAAGCGAATGTTACTAGGTGGCCAGTAGAAACAGACCAAGAGTAAACAGGAGAACTGATACTCCCACTCCTACAACTGACCGCAGAGGAACTGTCACTTAGCTGGAGGCAGTAAGAGGGACTAGAAGATAGGTGGTCAAAAGTGTTGTCACAGGGAGACCTGGGCTGTAGCAATGGCATCAAGCATGAGAGAAGTCCTCCTATCTAGGAGAGGTACCAAAGCATACCCACCCACCTCTACCATGAAGTCCAGCAGATGCTGGAACAGATGATGCAACAATTAGTTATTGAAAAGAGTAAAAGGCGGCTTCAATCGCCTTAGTGTGGAAGAAACATGGCACCCTCTTTTATTGCGTGGACTGTAGACATGTGAATGCAGTTACCATGAGGAACGCCAATCCTCTTCCTCAGATTTAGGAATCACCTGCTGCCCTAGGACAGTCTCACTTTTTCTCCACACTTGATCTTGCCAGCGAGTATTGGCAAATTCCTGTTGCCAAAGCAAGTTCATCAAAGAGGTGCCTGACACCTTCCAGAGGTTGCTTGAACACTGATAGTGTTCCTAGATAATATTCTGAGTTATCTAGACAATGTAGTTGTATTCTCAGCTTCCTTTTATGAACACATTGCCTATCTAGATGCTCTGTCAGCCTGGTTGCACTAGTGTGGGCTTAAACGCAAACCAAGAAGTGCCACTTATTCTAGTGTGAGATTGAGTTCCTGGAACACATCATCTCTAAGCAAGCATGCTCTCCAACTCGGAGAAAGTCAAGGCTATATAAGAGTGGAAAGCCCCAGAGACCATGGCTGAAGTCGGAGCTTTTATATGACTGGCGGGATATTATCAACGTTTCATCAAGCACTATGCATGTATGTGGGGTGCAGCATGTAGAGAGAGCAGGTTTCAACCGAGCTGACAGCACCTGTTCACCTGTTAAGAGGGACAGAATGTGGCCTGCCCAAACAGTAAGATATCCAGAGAAGTTGGGAGCCCTACACTTTCCCTCCTCATCAGAAACCTTACTCTGCCGCTAGCTCTGTCCCCACCAGACAGAGTACCTGTCCTTACTCTGCCAACTCGCAAAATGCATGCCAAACTTGGGGACCAGGGCCTTAAATAGGCTCGTCCTGACCCAAGATGGCTGCTAGAGTCCCATAGGGAGGCAGCATCCACGTGGATAACTTCCCCAGTGACCCAGGAAACCATAGAGTAACCATGTTCCTCTTGACTTCCTCTCCAACTGCACTGCTGTGGAGGAGGAGCACCACCTGCAGTGGAAAAAGTAGACTGCACCTGCCTACATGCACACTACTCTGCCCTGATCCAAAAGCTTCTACATGGGGTAAACCAGAAGAGGAGGGGGAGGGGGGACAATAATGGGCACCAGAACAACAAACAGAGTTTGACTTCATGATGCAGCAGTTGTTGGACCCTGTACTGCCTTTGCTGACTTCTCCTTCCCTTTTTGGTTGAGAAACAACACCAGTACCCAGCGCCTAGGGATCTGACTATCATAAGTACAGAATGGTCAGAAAAGGGTTATCGTGTGTGTAGCCCTCCCACTATGCACCTAGTGCGGACCTCATGCATGCACTCAATAACTTCTTTAACTTCCTGTACTTATGTGACCAGGCCATACATCTCCATAATGCGAGTTTGGATCCCCTTGCTATGGGATACCAACTGCTCGGGAGGAAGCCAGACAACAATACCCTCGCTACCTGTCACCTTACCAGGTACAATGCCTAATGACTGGTTACTTGTAGCTTGTTCCTTCACTTGGTTACTCTTAGCAATAGCCTTTCTCTTCCTTCTCTTGCTGAGTTAACCCTTGTGTAACAATGTTACTTCATACCCCGCTGTGCTTTACAGACCGTGGTTCTTTAGATACGCCAAACCCAACATGCACCCCAGTGAATAACTTCAGACCAGGCTTAGAACAGTAAATATAACTTTACTTAACAAGTTCAACATGACAGTTCAATATGAACAACGTCCTTCCTCTAACTCTAACTATATTGGTGTGGCAGCCCAGGCATACCTCAGTGAGGTGAGAGTCTACTATGTGTAGCACCACCCCCGAAGGAGCCGCTGGTTAAATCTTGGGTTCTCTGTTCTGTGCCTCGACTCCAAGAACAAGCCCCCCCCCCTCCCCAAGCACAATTTTTAGCACAAGTGAGAAATACCTTTCGCCTGGCTGTGGGATATGGCAATAAATACACACACACCTGTTTAGTGATAAATACGCTTAAAGTGGTTGTAAACCCACTTGCACAACATGCACCTACAGGTAAGCCTAGATTAAGGCTTACCTGTAGGTGCATGAAATAACTCCTTAACCTACACGGTTAAGGAGATATTTGTTTTTGAAGCCGGCTACGCTGACGTCACGCGCATGCGGCATAGTAGCCGGATTTCTGAATGGAGCTTGCCGGCCCGAGCGTGCATGCGTGTGACGTCATCGCCGCTCCGGGGCCAATCACAGCGCCGGAGCGGCGATACACGGAAGGCAGAGGGGAGCAACATGGCGGCGGCGACGGAGGTGTCTGAGCACAGCTGCGGGGGCTTCGATCTCAGGTAAGTGATTGATAATGAGCTAGTATGCTATGCATACTAGCTCATTATGTCTTTCTTTTGCAGGTTGTAAAAAAAAAAAAAGGATTCGGGGGTTTACAACCACTTTAATCTATTGATTGACTATTATAGCGTAAGTAACAGTTAAACCGAATTGAACACACTCGGTAAGGCCTGCAGGCAGTATTAGAGCTATGGGGTCACTGGTTAAGTAGCTCCTGGTTACTTTATTCCCTAGCAGTGGTAGCAAGTATTGGCTGCAAGACCTGCTTACCAGTTCCGGTAACACTGATTTAGGTGCCTCTTCGATCAGGCGTCAACTCGCTTAGGTTACTTTGGGTGACTCTGGCAGGCAGCATGCCAAAGACAGCATACCGGGAGTGGCTCCGTCTCCACGATCTTGTCCCAGAACTTCTTACCCACACTGTAGTAGCTTCCAATGGCACCTTGTCCTCTCTCCACACTGGCCCTGATAACTCGCTGCAGACTTAGGAGATTCCCCAAATGGCTGTGGATTTCTGCCAACTCAGGCTCTCTCTTTCTCTGGCTGACAATCATGGGCACAGTTGTTCTCTCCTCACTGTCTCTGCACTGTCATGTGAGAGCCTTTTCTTTTCCACTCCTGGGCTCCTAGATCTCTTTCTCTCTCTTCCTCTGAAAAACACCTCAGCCTCCTCGCTCTTTTATATGTCTCTCTCTCTCTCTGATGCTGGTACCTCAGACAGCTCTCCTCAGATGCTTTTTACCTCAGACAGCTCTCCTCGGATGCTTTTTACCTCAGACCGCTCTCCTCAGATGCTTTTAACCTCAGACTGCTCTCCTCAGATGCTTTTTACCCCAGACAGCTCTCCTCAGATGCTTTTACCTCAGACAGCTCTCCTCAATGTTAAGTGTCACTGTGTCCCAGCAAAGGACTGTTTGAGCCTTGGTGTCTCCCTCTCTGATGCTGCCTTAGTCTCACTCTCTGTCTCCTCAGTCTCCTGTCAGCACTCCCTCTCTCTTTTACCTCAGTAGTTCCCTCTCCTCATTCCCCTCAGCCTCCTCAGCAATTCCTGCCACTCCCCTTTTTTCCAGTGAGCTTTTTGTTTGAGTTTTCTGGAAGGACAAGTCAGCATCTCTCTCATTACAAAAATGCCTGCTACATACTCCCCCCACCAAAGAACCTTTGGTTCCTCAAAGGAAGGACAGAGTCTATCAACATATAATGTCCACAACCTGTTACATGCTTTCAAAAATACAACGGGAGGCAAAAACAGGTTAGTACATGTAAGAAAACAAGCAATTTACATTTGCATAAGAAACTGGCAGAGGAACCTCCCACAAATGAACATTGGAAGGAAGGTTGTCCTGACTACAGGCCACCTTAATTGAAATGGCCCTACCAGTTGTGCCAAGGGGTGAGTCAGGGTTGCCCTTCACCAAAGCAGCGGTGAACAGGTCAGGCATGTCAATAGTCCCTTCAGGGGAGAGGACAGTTTCTTTGGAGCTCTCACCCAATATGTCACAGGTCGGTCTCTTGAATTGGGAAATGACTCTTCGTTTCCTCTGCTTCACTGGTTCTGACAGAGTAGGCTCACTGGCCACTTTCTCCTGTTTAATCGCTTTTACCTCTGCTGTGGATCCTTCTCCATCAACTATGGAAGAGGGAGACACCTCTGGTCCTCCTGCTGGCAGGGAAGGTAAGGGATCACACCTGGGGAAAACAGGGGCTAACAGCCGCTTCACCAGATCTGTGTTAGTTCCAATGATTAACGTACTTCTTGGTACTTCTTGTGGACCCTGGCACCCAAGGGCAGACAATGGCCAGCGTCTCAAAGTTCTGAGGCTTTCCAGCCCTTAATGGATCACATGACAACATGATCCGCAGATATCCATCACAAGGGTAATCTTCCGATTGAATACCATGAATCTCTATATCTTCCAACATTTGCAGGGGCATGTATGACAAATACCTCTTGTAAAAGTCTCTGGTCAGCAAGGTAATAAATCCCTTCAACCAGAGCAGGCACTACAGGCAGAGGGCCTACCAACTGGGCAGGAGGCCTGTTGGAAGCATCTGGAACAGTAGGTTGGCGTGACTGGACTCGTGCTTCCTTCAGCCTCCGGCATTGGGAATGCCGTTTCTGGCGTTGTTTTGGAGGCTGATAAGCATTGCTCACTGAGACGGCATAAACTGCAGGTGTTCTCCATTGTTCCCATGCAGATTCAGGGAAAGTTCTTCTTGAACGCCCAGATTTTCTCTCCATCCTTGGGTCACTTCTCTGAGGTCAACGCCAGTCTTCTGTCCCCCTCGGTGGACTAGGACATACTCGCTGGTAGTGACCTACACCTCCACAGTTTAGACAGACGTCTTAATTCATTGGCCAGACACAGTAGGCGAGTCTGGGGGTACATTCTGCCCCGTAGCACCATTGTCAGACAGCTCAGTATATTTTGCTGTCAGCCGGTTAATCACCTCCAACATCTGGGATACCTGTATCTTCAGTGCAGCTATCTCAGACCTGACATCAAATGACTCGGTCACCATCTCCATTATCTTGGACATCTGAGTCTTCAGAACCCCAATCTCTGGATCTCTATCGGTTGTGCTGGCCCCTCTGACTCCGACAACAGATTCAGACTTTTGTCTCTTCTTGTTCTCAAGCATGGCCTCCTCTTCCCGCACAATCCTGATCAGATCTGGATACTTCAGGATGCCACCATCTGGCCTGGTTCTCAGCAGGATGGTGATGGGCTCCAAAGGCTGGGAAGCCCGCAAGACTTGTTGTGCACGGACCTCATCTACTTTCTGGGGATCCAAACCCTTCTTCAGTAGGATTTGATGTAGTATCTTATCCAAACGCCTCACATAGTCGGATAACTTTTCCCCTGCGTCCTGGTAAGTATGCTCAAATTGGTACATGAGGTCAGAAGCTTTTTCAGTACACCCAAACACATCCTGCAGAATGTTCAGGTAGTCTTGAATGATGCAATCTTTCTTACCGAGCTTTAGATTGCGGATAGCTTCTGAGGCAGGGCCCCTTAGACTCTCTGTAATTCTCTGCTTCTTGTGAGTCTCAGGAATGTCCCATTCATCCAGGGGTTGCGTGGCCTGGTCCAGCCACTCTTCGAAGTTGTCCTCTTCTGTAGGCACTGGTTGTCTCCCAGAGAAGGTCTTGAGTTTCTGATACTCACTTTCAGAATACGTTGGAGTATCCCTCTGGCACTTTGCCACAAAGTCTCCCAGAGCAGTGAAGAACTCCGGCCCAATTGTGGCCAGGGATGTCGTGGAAGGGACTTCTTCCTTCATGGCCTTAACTCGACTGGTACTTTCCGGACACCTGTCTGGTTTGTGTGACTGGATTCGACGAAACTCAGCCTGGTCAGCCAACTGCACTCTGGATCCTCAGAAACGGTCAGGAATCCCTTGCTTCCATTCCAGTAGCACATGTGTGCAGGAGGCCTTACGATCAGGTCTAACATCGATCACCCATGTTTTCTTGCCACAGGACAATGTCTGCACTACCTGACCGATCTGCTTATCAGTCCAGACCTCCTCAGGGAGTTTAATCACTATGCTTGATTCTGGGCTGGCGCCTTCTTCTTCACACCACTGAATCACAGCGGCAGGGTCCATCTTGATGCTTCAATGGTGTTGTTTTGGTGGTTTGCTAGCAGAACAGGAAATCCTGGACGAGACTCCACGTGTAGCGCCACTCCCGAAGGAGCCGCTGGTTAAATTTTGGGTTCTCTGTTCTGCGCCTCGACTCCAAGAACAACCTCAGCCCCCCTGGCACACCTGGTTGAATAAAATTAGTGCAAGCACAATTTTACAGCACAAGTGAGAAATACCTTTCACCTGGCTGTGGGATATGGCAATAAATACACACACACCTGTTTAGTGATAAATACGCTTAATCTTTTGATTGACTATTATAGCGTAAGTAACAGTTAAACCAAATTGAACACACTCAGCAGGCAGGTTAGCAATAAACAATGCATATAAACTTTAAATGCAACAAGGGTATTTATAAATCCACACTAGGTTTTGAGTGCACTCAAACGAATAGTACCCCTTTAAACAGGCTAGCAGATAGAGCATCAAGGTAGTTAAAACTTGGGGCAGTCCTTAGTCCTAAGTTTTGTTGGAGCTCGTTGGTGCGCGTTGCGGCCGTCGGTAAGGCCTGCAGGCAGTATTAGAGCTATGGGGTCACTGGTTAAGTAGCTCCTAGTGACTTTATTCCCTAGCAGTGGTAGCAAGTATTGGCCGCAAGGTCCGCTTACCAGTCCCAGTAACACTGATTTAGCTGCCTCTTCGATCAGGCATCAACTCGCTTAGGTTACTTATGATGACTCTGGCAGGCAGCATGGCAAAGACAGCATCCCGGGAGTGGCTCCGTCTCCACGATCCGGTCCCAGAACTGCTTACCCACACTGTAGTAGCTTCCAATGGCACCTCGTCCTCTCTCCACACTGGCCCTGATAACTCGCTGCAGACTTAGGAGATTCCCCAAATGGCTGTGGATTTCTGCCAACTCAAGCTCTCTCTTTCTCTGGCTGACAATCATGGCCACAGTTGTTCTCTCCTCACTGTCTCTGCACTGTCATGTGAGAGCCTTTTCTTTTCACTCCTGGGCTCCTAGATCTCTTTCTCTCTCTTCCTCTGAAAAACACCTCAGCCTCCTTGCTCTTTTATATGTCTCTCTCTCTCTCTCTCTGATGCTGGTACCTCAGACAGCTCTCCTCAGATGCTTTTTACCTCAGACAGCTCTCCTCAGATGCTTTTACCTCAGACAGCTCTCCTCACTGTTAAGTGTCACTGTGTCCCAGCAAAGGACTGTTTGAGCCTTGGTATCTCCTTCTCTGATGCTGCCAGAGTCTCTCTCTCTGTCTCCTCAGTCTCCTGACAGCACTCTCTCTCTCTCTTTTACCTCATTAGTTTCCTCTCCTCATTCCCCTCAGCCTCCTCAGCACTTCCTGACACTCCCCTTTTTTCCAGTGAGCTTTTTGTTTGAGTTTTCTGGAAGGACAAGTCAGCATCTCTCTGTCTCCATCTTGTGGCCAAAAGGAGAAATTGCATTACAAAAATGCCTGCTACATATGGCATTGTCCATGGTTTGGATGCCTCCGAAAGTACCGGAGTCACGAGCAGAAACAACTGAGAAGAAGCCCATTCAGAACCCCTGGACCTCAGCCTTCCCTCTTTTTATAGCACAGGTGAGCAGACTAGGACCAAAAAGCAAAAACTGAGTTTTCAGCAGTTAACCCTTTTTCCAGCCCGGGCCAGCCACTAACTTAATACATTTCAACCTGCCTACATGTTTACTACTTCTATTCCATCCTTTGGTTATTGTTTTACGGTGTGTTGCACAAATAAATATTTTCCCTTTAGCCTTGGTGTGTCAGAGGGAGTTGCATTGCTGGGAAGGTCATTGACATCTGGAGTCATGTGACTCAAAAATCAGTGGCTCCTTTGAGTGTACCTATGCCACTTTTAGCCTACATGCAGCCAACAGGAATCAATTACCGCTCTCTTAAGCTGGAACTGTGGACTTCGGTGTGGCAGTCACTAAATGCCTTAGAGAGTAATTGACAGGGTCCAAGTTTTCATTTGGTACATCTCTAAACACATAAACTTGGTGCTCTAGAACAATGATGGGTTATCTGTCTGACAAAGTTCAAATTCTCCTTGCACCATCATTCCGGAAAGAACACCCAGTCAGCAGATACCTTGTCCAGGTATCCTATAAACCAGCCCCATTGGACTTGGACTTGACTTGAGGGAGACCTAAGAGAAGACTTCCAGTGAGCCCCCTCCATGTACAACAAGGGAATACCTGGGCAGAGACCCAGAAAAAAAAACGGCCTTCGGGGAAATGTCCTCAGTGAAG
Source organism: Rana muscosa (assembly GCA_029206835.1). Classification (NCBI taxonomy): domain Eukaryota; kingdom Metazoa; phylum Chordata; class Amphibia; order Anura; family Ranidae; genus Rana; species Rana muscosa. Next base: position 11,551,828 of record CM055117.1, read on the forward strand.
AAATGGAGCACACCCCCATATCCTGGATCCATGACTGAAAAAGCTGCCTGTTGAAAGTCCAACAGTTCATTGAAGATTGATCATGGCTAGAACACCAAGAGTTGGGAAGGTGAATTTGCTTTGGGGACATTAGATCTGCGATCTGTAGACAGGGTTCTAGTATACAAAAGTGCAAGTTGCAGACATTGCTGGGAAGAGGCCCCGGGAATTGCCTTGCAGCAGTCTTTTCTAAGCATGCCAGTCTACAGTATGACATCTGGAAGGACGGTACTCGAGACAGGCCAAGGCTCCTACACCGAAGGCTCCTCATTTCCCCCCAGTAATCATGTAGAGACTGATGAGGGATGTTATAGAAAACCTGTCCAAGTTTATGAGACACAGGTTTCTCGACTGTAGGACATCCAATGGTGGCTACCCCTTAAGCCCCGTACACACGATCGGTTTGACTGATGAAAACCGTCCGATGGATGGTTTTCATCAGACCAACCGATCGTGTATGGTACCCATCGGTCTTTTTTCCATCGGTTGTAAAAAATAGAACTTGTTTTAAAATTTTCCGATGGATAAAAAACCGATGGGAATTTCCGATCGTCTATGGGCAAGTCCATTGGTTAAAAAACCCACGCATGCTTAGAATCAAGTTGACGCATGCTCAGAAGCATTAAACTTCATTTTTCTCGGCTCATCGGAGTGTTTTACGTCACCGCGTTTGGAACGGTCGGTTTTTTGACTGATGGTGTGTGGCCAAGACTGATGAAGAACAGTTTCATCGGATTTCCGATGGACAAATCCATCGGACGAAAATCCATAGGTTATCCGATCGTGTGTACGGGGCTTAACTCTTCCATAAGTAACCTCCAGACCCTCTGGAGAAGTTGCCGACCCTGATGATACCACTCGGCCTGATAGTCCCCCAGCTCAGGTTCTTGTTCCTTCTGTAGACTTTGTGTGATCTACAAACTTGCCAGGGACAGCAAATTCACATTGTGAGAGGTGCAGCGGAGTCCTGCTTTACCCACCTTGTCCAACAGTGGGTACAGGCCCTTTAACTCCTTTGCTTCTAATTCTGTGGGCTTCCACAATTCCTTAGACTCCCACAACCCCTGGGACTCCTAAGCACATCCAAAGGAAAATAAATTCCACTCTTTCCTGCTCTCAGGTGCTCACAAAGACTGCTCCTGATAGGGCAGCAGTGACTGGACTTGTTAGCTTTCGGCTGACTGGGTAAAAGAGCAAGAACACACACCTTCATCTTAAGTCCCAGTCCCTGTGGTGGTCACTGTGCTAGTTGACCCTGGAATGCTGCCTTTTCAGTGGGGTTGTGGGTGGGGCCTACTTGCCCTTGCACACGTACAGGAGTACCTCTCCTCTGATGTACGCGCTCATGTGAAAATCAACATTATGGCGTTACCCCGGCTTACAGATGAGCTGCACATTGTGTGCAGCGCCGATGCTACCACTAGGCAAAATAGGCAGCCACATAGGGCGCCTTGCTGCCTAGGCCGCCCAGCCACTGGTGTTCCTACTCTCTTTTCTCTGCAGCAAGCAACTAAGTCTCAGCATCAGCAGGCAGCCGCCGCTCCGTTCGCACATAGTGTCAGAGGCGCAGCGGCGGCGGAGGACTGTGTCTGTGTCCCGACTCCCGAATGAAAGCTACATTTGATGGGCTCTGGTGAGGCTACATTTGATGGGCGTAAAAAAAGTAGCGCTATACAGTGAAAGTGAGAACAAATCAATGTCTCTCTAGAAAAGTGAAACCTAAGTGAAAATATAGTGATAAATATCTAATCATAAAGTGTATACGTGAATATAAAGTCTGTGATATCTATCATAGAAAATCATAAAATAAATATGAAATGTCCATTCAAAACATGTATCCATTATGATGAAAGGAAGGACGTGTAGGCTTTATGGGTCATCAAGGAAAAAACATCTTCCAACTCTATATAAAATTAGGTGGAGTACTCTTACCAGAACCCGTGGATCTGCCTGTCAATGACAGCAGATCGCGTAAGCGTAGAGAATCCAACTCCGGGGCCAATCGACTTGTCTGATGACTCGTATATTTTGGGATCTCAGTCTCAGTCGTGGCAACTCAGTAGTCCTCAGCTCCAAATCTTAGTAAGAAATCCAGAGTATTTGGGACCAACCTGGATTCACCGGATGTCAGCCGTATTCAAATGGGTATCAAGATGATTGAACCCAAACATACCCCCGATGGGGGGTGACTTGAAATGTGAAGTGGTTCCAAAAGAAGCTCTCTCCAACTCACATGCAGAAAAAAAGAGACAATGCTCCGATGGTGCAGGTCAAAAAATAAAGTATACGGTTTTATTGAAATAAAACCACAAGATTTGACATATAAAAAGTGATCACATAAAACAGGATAAAAAGCAGTATGGGAAGTGGCGTACCAAGCCCAATACATTTGATGGGCGCTGGTGAGGCTACATTTGATGGGCGCTGGTTAGACTACATTTGATGGGCGCTGGTGAGGCTACATTTCATGGGCGCTGCTGGACTGCATTTGATGGGCGCTTTATTAAAGAGGTGGGGTATACATGGGCAGGTTAAAGGGGGTGGAGTCAGGGCTGGGGCGGCAAAATTAGGTTTTGCCTAGGGTGTCAAAAATCCTTGCACCAACCCTGATTGTGTGCAGTAGTTAAATGTACAGAGTTCCTCTGTGAAACATTCCGTCCCATGCACTACACACCTTCTTCTCCAATGTATATTGCCATTAGAAGGGACATTGCTGAGCCCATGCCCTCTCCACCAGTCCAGTGTAACTCTGCCACCTCGCTCTCAGTGACAGAATGGGGTCCCGCCATGCACATAGCACGGACCTCATGCCTGCCCTAAATGAACTCCTTCAGGTGTCCTGTACCATTCAGCTAGGTATATGGGGTCTCCTTACCACGAGTTTGGTCCCAGATACTTTGGTGAACCAACTGCTAGGGAGGGAGCCAGAACTCCGACTCCCTCACTACAGGAGGACCCTAACCCTGCGCCAGGTAAAAACACTTTATGACCGGCTGCTATTCATTTCCATCAGTTCATAGTTACCAATGGCAACTTCTCTCCTGCTCCGACTCTTCTGCCAAGTTTGTGATGTTCCTCCTGTACCTGTGTTTGCTTTACAGGCCCTATTCCTTCCATACATTGTTTACCACCATGCACACCTTTGAATGACTTCAGACCAAGCGTAAGAGCATTTTTACCATCTTTACTGAATGTTTCTGCAACATTACAGAATAAAGTGCAAACACAGTCCAACTTCTGTCTAGCCATTCGGTGGCTGCCTAGGCATACCTGTAAGGTGTAAGTCCATTACTGGCAGTGTCCATTGCTGGTGAATCCCTTGGAGTGGTAGACGGAGGCTACATCCTTCCAGATGACACAGACCCTCTGGCTCCCATGCGGTCCTGTACTGAAAACCCTCTTCTCCCTCCTAAGCCCAGCCTTCCCCCTATATATACTGTTTATGAACTGGGAAGGAAGGCCGAACACAAAAAATCTGGGAAACCGATGATCTAGAACTTACATGTTCCCTAACCTGGACATATTACACTCACTTGCTACTATAAAGCATTGCCCTTGTAGGCACCTGCCTACTGGGTGGTTTTGTATCTTCAGCCAGCAACTTGTTTAGCCACCCCTTGGACTTCTGCTCCTACCCGAACATCCACACCAGAGACTCTTTCTGCCTTCCCTCTATGTAGCCTGTCTGGAGATCCCTGTGGTTGACCATCTTGGCTACCAACTAAAACCAGCCTCCTTGTGAGAGATGTGTTACCCCACCCTTTGTCCAGGAACTGCAAGACTGAACTGGACCGTTTATTACCAGTGATTTAGTAAAAAGGTCAAGTCTGAGCATTACAAAATAATCTAGAGTGGGTGACTGGGGACAAAGAGAAGGCTAATTTATTAAATACTTTCTTCAGTTCTGTGTATACAAAGGAGCATGGGGGAGCTCATGTCCAAAATGGGGGTGGTAGTGACACAGCCCCAAATCCACAATGGCTCAAAAGTGATATGGTCCAGAAATATTTAGACAGAATAAAGGTGGATAAAGCACCTGGACCAGATGGCATACACCCACTGATCCTAAAAGAATTGAGCTCTGTAATTTCAAAGCCATTGTATCTAAGTTTTAGGGATTCATTAATGACAGGAATAGTACCACTGGATTGGCGCAGGGCCAATGTGGTGCCTATATTTAAAAAGGGAACAAAGTCTTTACCAAGTAACTATAGACCTGTTAGTTTAACTTCTATAGTTGGGAAGATACTGGAGAGATTAATAAAAGACCACATAGATGAGTTCTTGCTGGAAAAAAAAACTATTTAACCACTTCCATACTGGGCACTTAAACACCTTCCTGCCCAGACCAATTTTCAGCTTTCTGCGCTGTTGCACTTTGAATGACAATTGCGCGGTCATGCTACACTGTACCCAAACTAAATTTTTATCATTTTGTTCCCACAAATAGAGCTTTCTTTTGGTGGTATTTGATCACCTCTGCGATTTTTATTTTCTGCTAAAAAATAAAAATAAAAACGAAAATTTTGAAAAAAAAAAGTTTTTTTTTGGTTTCAGTTACAAAGCTTTGTAAATAAGTTAGTTTTCTCCTTCACTGATGGGGACTGATGGGGCTGCACTGACGGGCATGGATAAGGCGGCACGGATGGGCACCGATGAGGTGGCACGGATGGGCAACGATCGGCGGCACGGGTGGGCAACGATCGGCGGCACGGGTGGGCACAGATAGGGGGCACGGATAGGCGGCATGGATGGGCACTGATAGGTGGCACGGGTGGGCATGGGTGGGCACTGATAGGTGGCATGGGTGGGCACTGATAGGTGGCACTGTACTGTACTAATGGATGGCAATCAGTGCCAAACAATAATGCCTGCCAATCAGTGGTGCCCATTGTGGGCACTGATTGGCATCCATTGTGGCACTGATTGGCATCCATTATCCCTGGTGGTCTAGGGTGGCATACCTTACATGTTGTGCTTCCCTGGTGGTCCAGTGGCATCCCTGGTGGTCCAGTGGCATCCCTGGTGGTCTAGTGGCATCCCTGGTGGTCCAGTGGGCATCCTCGGGGGGGCTGTGCTGATAATCGATCAGCACAAACTCCCCCCCTGTCAGAGGAGCAGCCGATCGGCTCTCCTCTACTCGCGTCTGACAGACGCGAGTGAGGAAAAGCCGATGACCGGCTTTTCCTGTTTACACTGTGATCAGCCGTGATTGGACACGGCTGATCACGTGGTAAAGAGTCTCCGTCGGAGACTCTTTACCTAGATCGGTGTTGCGGGGTGTCAGACTGACACCCCGCAGCAACGATCGCCGCGATGCGCGCCCCCGGGGGCGCGCAGCGGCTCAAAATCCTGAGGACGTCATATGACGTCCTGTCAGGATTCTGCAACCACTTTGCCGCCGTCAATCCTCTATAGGGCGGGCGGCAAGTGGTTAAGCAACAGACAGCATGGATTCATGAAAGACAGAAGTTGTCAGACAAACCTGATTTCTTTTTATAAAGAGGTAAGTAAAACCTTGGACAGAGGGGTGGCGGTGGACGTGGTATACTTGGATTTTGCAACGTACTATGTATTTATTTATTTGTTCTGTTAGATGCTGCCATTCTGTGTTGTGCTACCACCTAGAGCCCATTGAGGGGAACTATCCCGAGGCACCCTTGTGCTACAAAAGTTCAATTGCTTGCTTTTTGCATATACAGTATCTCACAAAAGTGAGTACACCCCTCACATTTTGTAAATATTTTCTTGTATCTTTTCATGTGACAACACTGAAGAAATGACACTTTGCTACAATGTAAAGTAGTGAGTGTACAGCTTGTATAACGGTGTAAATTTGATGTCCCCTTAAAATAACTCAACACACAGCCATTAATGTCTAAACCGCTGGCAACAAAAGTGAGTACACCCCTAAGTGAAAATGTCCAAATTGGGCCCAAAGTGTCAATATTTTGTGTGGCCACCATTATTTTCCAGCACTGCCTTAACCCTTTTGGGCATGGAGTTCACCAGAGCTTCACAGGTTGCCACTGGAGTTCTCTTCCCCTCCTCCATGACGACATCACAGAGCTGGTGGATGTTAGAGACCTTGCGCTCCTCCACCTTCCATTTGAGGAGTCCCACAGATGCTCAATAGGGTTTGGGTCTGGAGACATGCTTGGCCAGTCCATCACCTTTACCCTTAGCTTCTTTAGCAAGGCAGTGGTGGTCTTGGAGGTGTGTTTGGGGTCGTTATCATGTTGGAATACTGCCCTGCGGTCCAGTCTCTGAAGGGAGGGGATCATGCTCTGCTTCAGTATGTCACAGTACATGTTGGCATTCATGGTCCCCTCAATGATCTGTAGCTCCCCAGTGCCGGCAGCACTCATGCAGCCCCAGACCATGACACTCCCACCACCATGCCTGACTGTAGGGAAGACACACTTGTCTTTGTCCTCCTCACCTGGTTGCCGCCACACACGCCTGACACCATCTGACCCAAATAAGTTTATTTTTGTCTCATCATACCACAGGACATGGTTCCAGTAATCTGCTTGTTTTCAGCAAACTTTTTGCAGACTTTCTTGTGCATCATCTTAAGAAGAGGCTTCCTTCTGGGATGACAGCCATGCAGACCAATTTGATGCAGTGTGCGGCATATGGTCTGAGCACTGTGAGGCTGACCCCCCACCCCTTCAACCTCTGCAGCAATGCTGGCAGCACTCATACGTCTATTTCCCAGAGACAACCTCTGGATATGACGCTAAACACGTGACCTCAACTTCTTTGGTGGACTATGGAGAGGCCTGTTCTGAGGGGAACCTGTCCTGTTAAAATGCTGTATGGTCTTGGCCACCGTGCTGCAGCTCAGTTTCAGGGTCTTGGCAATCTTCTTATAGCCTCGGCCATCTTTATGTAGAGCAACAATTATTTTTTTCAGATCCTCAGAGAGTTCTTTGCCATGAGGTGCCATGTTGTACTTCCAGTGACCAGTATGAGAGAGTGAGAGCGATAACACCAAATGTAACACACCTGCTCCCCATTCACACCTGAGACCTTGTAACACTAACAAGTCACATGACATCGGGGAGGGAAAAATGGGTAATTGGGCTCAATTTGGACATTTTCACTTAGTGGTGTACTCACTTTTGTTGCCAGCGGTTTAGACATTAATGGCTGTGTGTTGAGTTACTTTGAGGGGACAGCAAATTTACACCGTTATACAAGCTGTACAATCACTACTTTACATTGTAGCAAAGTGTCATTTCTTCAGTGTTGTCACATGAAAAGATAGAAGAAAATATTTATAAAAGTGTGAGGGGTGTACTTACTTTTGTGAGATACTGCACCTTTACCATTTTATTGGCATTGTCAGTTTAGCATGCAATCATACAGTAAACCTCAAGTTCAATTTGTCATTGTTGGTCTGATCACAGATGGCTGTGGGGGGGGGGGGGGGGGGGGCAGACGGAAAACACTTTATTTTACTGTAGTCTGATCTTTAAAGATGATTTCTTATTGGTTGCTGGGGGATACATAAGTTTGTACATAGCCATAACACTTTGTAAAGTTTTGGGGGGTCTTTCCCTATTTTTGTTGGTAAATAGTGTCCCTCCCCATACATTGGTTGCACTGTGGATCTCCTGCATCTACCAGTGTTGGTGATTACTGTACATTGTCAGGTGGTGAGAAATGGTGAGAACTGTGAGGAGTATTTATAGCACATCCTGTGCAATCTGTTTGGTGACCGTCAAACCACAGAGGATGGTGCCTCCAACAGAAGTGACACCTCTGGGCTCGTGTTTACTGAGTTAAAGACACATTTACAATTTTTACTTTTACTAATCTGACCTCCGTGACATTATTAGTTGCCTGCAATCTTTCCCTTGTCATCAGGCATCTTTGAAAATGCATTACCTGCTCTGATTGGGGGACGGATACACACAGGTCAGAGGAGGAGAGTGACAGATAGTGAGATAGTGAAACGGTTTGGAGTGTGAATAACAGTGGCGGCTGGTGCTCAAAATTTTTGGGGGGGCGCAAACAAATTGAAAAAAAAAAAATCAATTGCAGCCACTATGCCCATCAATTGCCGCCACTGTGCCCATCAAGCGCAGCCACTGTGCCCATCAAACGCAGCCACTGTGCCCATCAAGTGCAGCCACTGTGCCCATCAAACGCAGCCACTGTGCCCATCAAGCGCAGCCACTGTGCCCATCAAACGCAGCCACTGTGCCCATCAATTGTGAAAATATCATTAAAATAAGAGGTTTGTTGTCCCCAGTAGACCACCTCCATCCCTATAGTCTGTAGCAAAAACAAAGGGTTAGCCCTGGGACTTTAAATGAGGTGGGTACTTTTCCGCCACTGAGTATGACACTATTAAATATAGTACAAGATTTTAATAGAGTAAAATGATTACAAGCATGATTCACATAAACAGTAGCCAACTTAAAGAATGATACAACAATTATAGAGCATAATCATTGTAATAATCATAGTGCACGGGCACTGTATGTACCCAATTGCCATCCAGAGTTATATATGCAGTATTGGTCACATGGTTGTAATGACAACAGTAATGCTGTGGCATCAAGAGATATACCCGATGCGTTTCGCGAGAATCACTCGCTCATCAGGGGTAGATGCACGTGAGGATGTTCTAGAGTATAAGATATTGAAAAATGTGTAAGTTGGCAATACAACAAAAATGTTAATGATAACAGTACAGGGTGAGAGGGGTCCGAGAAGGGACCCCATACTTACCCCTGAACTTTGACCAGAACAGGAACTGTATCGACTCCAAAAGGCAGCAACAAAAAGCCTCCCCAGGGAGCTGAGGAGACAGGTTGCTGCCTTTTGGAGTCGATACAGTTCCTGCTCTGGTAAAAGTTCAGGGGTAAGTATGGGGTCCCTTCTCGGACCCCTCTCACCCTGTACTGTTATCATTAACATTTTTGTTGTATTGCCAACTTACACATTTTTCAATATCTTATACTCTAGAACATCCTCACGTGCATCTACCCCTGATGAGCGAGTGATTCTCGTGAAACGCATCGGGTATATCTCTTGATGCCACAGCATTACTGTTGTCATTACAACCATGTGACCAATACTGCATATATAACTCTGGATGGCAATTGGGTACATACAGTGCCCGTGCACTATGATTATTACAATGATCATGCTCTATAATTGTTGTATCATTCTTTAAGTTGGCTACTGTTTATGTGAATCATGCTTGTAATCATTTTACTCTAGTAAAATCTTGTACTATATTTAATAGTGTCATACTCACTGGCGGAAAAGTACCCACCTCATTTAAAGTCCCAGGGCTAACCCTTTGTTTTTGCTGTGCCCATCAATTGTTGCCACCGTGCCCATCAAACGCAGCCACTGTGCCATCAATTGCCACCACTGTGCCATTAAACACAGCCACTGTGCCCATCAAACGCAGCCCCTGTGCCCATCAAACGCAGCCACTGTACCCATAAATTGCCGCCACTGTGCCATCAAATGCAGCTACTGAACCTATCAATTTCCGCCACTGTGCCCATCAATTGCTGCCAGTGTGCCCATCAATTGCCGCTACTGTGCCCATCAATTGCTGCTACTGTGCCCATCAAATGCTGCCAGTGTGCATCCCCCGCCCGCCCGGCACTTACCTGTCTCGTGGGGCAGCGGGTCAGGGCGGTGTCCTCCAAGCTTCTCAATGTCTTCTCCCGTCCTCTCTTCCCCTCCTCTGCTATGATTGGATGCCTGACAGGTGTCCAATCACAGGGCCTGTCGTTTCAGCCAATCAGGTGACAGGTAACAGACCCAAGCAACTGATTGGCGGAGAGGCTGTTCAGTGTTAGGAAAGCAAATATTTATTCGCTTTCCTAACACACAGCTGAGTGAACTGCGAGCGCCCAGCATGACGCTCGCTGTTCACCTTTTTGGATGCCTATTAGAGCCTATGGCTCTAATCAGGTGATTCAAAAAAATACCCCTCCGCTGTAATTCAGGCGCCCGGCGCCCAAAAAGGGCGAATGCATGAATCTATCTATGCATGAATCTATCTATTGGTGATTGAGGGGTGGCAGGAGAGAGGGGGCGGCGCCCGTGCGCCCCTTATGGAGGCACCGCCACTGGTGAATAATATCTTCCCTACAATGTGTAGTTTGATTTTTTATGTTTTTGGAGGGGGGGGGGGTAGTTATTGCCTTATTTTTACAGTTTTTTATTTTATTTTATTTTCTATAGTTTTAACATACCACTTGCAAAAATGAAGACAGTACAGGGGAGAGTATCTAAAGTCTTAAACCATGTTTTTTTTTTTAAACTAATGTAGCGGGTACTTACTTTCCCGGGGTAATTTTTGAATTTTTCAGTGACACCGGTGGTGTGTTCCCGGCGGCCCACTGGGTGGCGCTGTCACCATGGGCTGACGGACGGATACCGCTGTGTGCTGAGCCTCCTTTTTGTCCTCTCTCGGCAGCGGTATGGTGGGGCAGGGAACCCGCCGTGCTTGCTGGGAGGGGGTATAAAGGGGCCGGCCATCTTGATCACGGGGTCAGAGTCCCAGGCACCTTCAGCCTGCGGACGGTGGTTCGTGTCCATCCTCTAGGCGGCCTAGGCCTAGAGGACCACCGGAGATCGTGTTCCACCTCAGGCACCTTTAGTCCTGGGGTGAGGTACTTGGATGGAGGTCCGGAGCTCAGTGCCCAACACTGAGTTCCGCGAGGGAAGGATCCTAAGGCACTCCGGGGATGGATGCCTGAATCCGAGGTGGGCGTAATGGACCGGGGAGAGCTCCTCATCTGAAGACCCGGTGCAGCAGACTGCCGGTGACGGGTGAGTCTCTTGTCGGAGACCGTCCGGAAGGAGAATTTCCCTCGTGCGGAGACCATAGCCCACTCTCAGGGAGTAGAGTGGAGGATCGAATTTGTGTCTGGGCCTATTCGCACCCACACCTCCTTTTTCGTTCTATAGCCAAGGGAGTCCATGTTATGTTCTACAATAAAAGTGTGTTGGACGTTAATGGTGTGGGGCTCAATTTCTGGCAGACGAGGTTCACGGAGACTCTTGGAGGGAGGATCCAGATGCACAGCACAGACCTGAAGGTAAAAACAACAGAGACATTGCTGATACCACATCACACCTGTGGTAGAAGCCTGGCGTAGCTCACCCTGTCCCTCCCCTATCATACCCCTAGACCAGAGACAGTGCGAGTTGAACTTTAATAGAGGGGACTGGGACGAGGGTGTCCGCTACACGTGGGGGCTCGGGTCCGGGATTGTGTTGTGCATCACTGTATGGAACGTGTCTGCTGGAAGAGTTAAACGAATAGGCCAAAGTGCAGCCCTGCTCGAAGTCGTGGACATGACCCCAAGAAGGGAAAGGCCCGCGCAGGAAGAGCGGTGAACGGGGGGGAGCTCAGCCGTGTGAAGCAGTACACTTGGGGGCTTCTAATTGCACTGCGCCACCAGACACAACCCCCGCCGCTTGGTTCATGGGCGTGGCTCAACCAAGGAAAGTGAAGAAAGCCCGCGAACTGGAACAAAGGGGAGGAGTCCAATACGTGTGAAGGGACTACACGTGGGACATTGGCGCGAAAACTCTGCAGTGTGCGATGGATCAGCAACAGGTCGCCATGTTTGGACATACCTCGTGGATTCCGGTTCATCCTTCCACCACGACATTGACTGCTGCTGCTCCGATAACGGATACGGGGATCCGACTGAAGCCAAGGGGTCGATTCGCCCTATACTCGTGTATGGACGTTGAGGCCCTGGGTATGATTTGTCCCGGGTGTTCGGGACTGGTGTGCCTGTTGAAGCCGTTCGGACGCTGTGAGGCCTGTGGGGAGTTCACGTTTTAAGTGGATCCGGCAGTTGAGAGGCCGAGAACCATCTACCCAGGCCGGGCTTCAGGTACCACCACTCAGAGAGGAGAAATCACTGCTGTGAGAGTCACCCCTGCGCACACTGCAGCGACCGCGGAGGAGGTCGTTAAAACTCTACGGGAGAAATCCGAGGATGCTGACTCGGTCGCCACTGTCTCGCAGTGTCCGCCACCGAAGAAAAGAACCAGCGGTGGTAGCCCCGACCAGCGGTGGTGGTGGACCGTCTCGCACGCTTACGACAGGCCCCGATGGATCCGTTGACGAGGGTTCCGGACGTCCCGCTTCAAGGAAAGGCCGAGGTAAGCCAGACGAAGAGACTTGGTGTGTGGGAGGAGGTGTCGGGAAGGCATGGCCTAGCAAGTCCGCGGAGTGTGGAGGCTCCGGTTCCACAAAGGGCTACATACCCGCGGAGGAGTGTGGCACCTCCGACCTGGAATCGCTCTCGGATCTGGGAGATGATGACATCATAGATGATCTGTTTGCCAAGAAAGGCTGGGACAAGGTACCACTTGCTTCATTCCGCAGACCTCGGAATTCACCCATGTCAACAGGGGAGAGTACCTGCCCGGGTGGAGGCGTCAGGGCCTGAAGAAGGGTCCCGTCCCCAGCTTGTCCCTGGATCCCCGGCGCAACCTGCATCTGATGCTGGGGTAAAGAGACTGTTGCTGCGGGCACCGATGCCCAGATTGGAGGTGGTTAGGGCGCCTTGTCATCCAGAATCAATAGTTTTGCCTGGTGAAGGAGACAGAGCTACCATGCCTCCTTTGGCGAGACTACAACGCTTATTTGGCCAAAAGGTTGCAGAGGAGTACGGATGGGAGTATCCCTGCTTATCGAAGGACTTGCTTTATGAGGTGGAGGTGTACAGGGAGCGCTGGTACAATGACTTTGTGTGGACCCATATTAAGGTTCCGCACACCCACAGGTACCTGGCATGCTCTTCCACTGCTTCACAACGTTTCAAAGATTGCAAGGCCGAATGGATGTTAGGACGACACATCCATGCAGATAAAGTGTTGATCCGACGCAAAGAAGGCGAAGATGTGGAGTATCATCTGGAGACCGTGGATCAGCACTTGAAGCCACTGATTCTGCCGCATCCCCGCTTTTACTTATAGGAGAGAAAGACTCCGTTCTTATCATGTTGCTGAACTTTTTGGGGCAGTTGTTTTGTGTGTGCCCAAAGGAATGAGGAACTATTCCTGTTGTTTTTTTTTCATCTTCCTGCAAAGAGATCACAGACTCTGGGGTAGATAGGGCCAAAGAAGAAGAAGCTCCACGAGTGCAGTACCGCGAGGCTGTCACCAGGTGGCAGTCTTGCGCAACGTTTTTTTTTTTACACTTTTCATGCACTCACTCTTTGGAGAAAAGGAATTTCTTTTCGGAGAAGTTTCTTTCCTTCACTACACGAATACATGTGTCAGGGTTTGTGTGTTGGTTTTGTTTTTTTTCCCCTCTGCAGGAGAGCATCCCGGCAAGATTATGGAACCTGGGGGTTGGTTCTTAGTCAGGATGGGAGGGAAAAGTATAATGTTGAATGTGTTGTTCTTCACTCCTCTTTTGTTACAGGGGCTCAGACACAACTTCTTTGTTAGGATAGTTTTCCTAAAAAATTTTGTTTTTCAATTTGTTAGTTGGTTTCTGGACTGGATTATGTCAGCCGGAGAGGGCATGATTCACTCCAGACACTGGGGACCAGTGTCAAATGACAGGGGGGAGACTGTAGCGGGTACTTACTTTCCCGGGGTAATTTTTGAATTTTTCAGTGACACCGGTGGTGTGTTCCCGGCGGCCCACTGGGTGGCGCTGTCACCATGGGCTGACGGACGGATACCGCTGTGTGCTGAGCCTCCTTTTTGTCCTCTCTCAGCAGCGGTATGGTGGGGTGGGGAACCCGCCGTGCTTGCTGGGAGGGGGTATAAAGGGGCCGGCCATCTTGGTCACGGGGTCGGAGTCCCAGGCACCTTCAGCCTGCGGACGGTGGTTCGTGTCCATCCTCTAGGCGGCCTAGGCCTAGAGGACCACCGGAGATCGTGTTCCACCTCAGGCACCTTTAGTCCTGGGGTGAGGTACTTGGATGGAGGTCCGGAGCTCAGTTCCCAACACTGAGTTCCGCGAGGGAAGGATCCTAAGGCACTCCGGGGATGGATGCCTGAATCCAAGGTAGGCGTAATGGACCGGGAAGAGCTCCTCATCTGAAGACCCGGTGCAGCATACTGCCGGTGACGGGTGAGTCTCTTGTCGGAGACCGTCCGGAAGGAGAATTTCCCTCGTGCGTAGACCATAGCCCACTCTCAAGGAGGAGAGTGGAGGATCGAATTTGTGTCTGGGCCTATTCGCACCCACACCTCCTTTTTCGTTCTATAGCCAAGGGAGTCCATGTTATGTTCTACAATAAAAGTGTGTTGGACTTTAATGGTGTGGGGCTCAATTTCTGGCAGGCGAGGTTCGTGGAGACTCTTGGAGGGAGGATCCAGATGCACAGCACAGACCCGAAGGTAAAAACAACAGAGACATTGCTGATACCACATCACACCTGTGGTAGAAGCCTGGCGTAGCTCACCCTCTCCCTCCCCTATCATACCCCTAGACCAGAGACAGTGCGAGTTGAACTTTAATAGAGGGGACTGGGACGAGGGTGTCCGCTACACTACCTTTAAGTGATTGAACACTAGCAAAGAGCTAGCTTTATTTTTGTAGCAAGCAATAGGGGGGTCATAAGAGCAGAGGGTAGGGAACCATGTTCTGTACTGTACTCCAAAAAATGGATTTACTGGCAAGTCAAATATCCTATTTTCTATGTCGTACAACACAGGACACAAGATTTTTAGTCTTAAACCTTGGGACGTCCAAAGGCAGTCAAATTGAGGGGTGAGCAACACAGCAAATAATGTCAACAGGCCCAAGTAATAAATGAGCCAAAAGGCTTGACAAACTCAAAAAGCAACCTGTAGTAACCTTCACCCTAACCTGGCTTCAGAGAAGGCCTGAACATCCAGCTGATTAAACTTAGTAGAACAAAACATCCAGCTGGTAGAACAAAAGAGTGAACAGAGGACCAGTCTTGCAAATCTGTGAAACAGATGCTTGATGCTGAAAAGCCCATGAAGCTCTACCAGATCTGGTAGAGTGCACCTTAACAGGGAAGGGAGAACCCCCTATCCTATAGAACAAGGGTCTCCAAACTTTCTAAACAAAGGGCCAGTTTACTGTCCTTCATGCTTTAGGGCAGTGTTTCTCAACTCCAGTCCTCAAGGCGCACCAACAGGTCATGTTTTTGGGATTTCCTGCAGATGAAACAGCTGTGTAATTACTAAGGCAGTGAAACTGCTCAAATCACCTGTGCAAATCAATGGAAATCCCAAAAACATGACCTGTTGGTGCGCTTGAGGACTGGAGTCGAGAAACACAGCTTTAGGGGGCCGGACTGTGGCCAGTAAAAGTAGAAAATGCCCCAGCATCAGTGGGAGTAAACAATGCCCCATCATTGGTTTTAGTGGGAGGAATAAGGCCTCATTCTTGGTATGAGTGGGAGGAATAATGTCCCATTAATGGTGTCAGTGGGAGGAATAGTGGCCATTATTGGCAGTCAGTGGGAGGAAAAGTGTCCTAAAGCTGGATAAAGGCAAGCAAAGGGCCGCATCTGGCCCCAGTTTGGAGACCACTGCTATCAACCACAGGCTAAATTGATGACATGTTAAATCCACCTATCAATGGTTGAGCAGGAAGTCCCCAGCAGGAACCCACTGGAGGCACAAAGAGGGAATCTGATTACCTAAAGAGGCTATAGCTGAGTGATAGACCCCAATGGCACATCCAGACAGGGGCAAGAAGTTTCCTTTTGGTTGAGGTGGAATGAGAAAACCATCTTAGGGAGAAAAGAGTCCTCAAGAAAACTTTGCCTTTGTGTAAAACTAGAAAATGTTCTTTACGGGATACGGCTTCTAACTAAGAGATCCTCCACGCAGAGGTGATCACAATTAGAAAGGCAACCTTGTGAAGTCAGACAATGGAATATCTCTAGTAAGTTTGAAAGGCGGCCTTTAAAGGGCGAAGAGAACCGCGGTAAGGTCCCACAGAATCAGGGGAATGTACAGGGTGAGAAATGTGAGCGACATCCTGTACAAATGTCTTAACCAGGTAACAAGAGGCCAAAGGTCTTGGGAACACAACAGCTAAGGCCAAGACTTGACGGTTCTCAAGGACAGATGCTGGTCCTGCGCCAAGTGAAGGACTTATCCGGCGCACCAATTAAGGTTAGAACCAGCGCAGCGCACTGTTATTAGGAAATCAGCCCCGATATGTCCCACAGAGAATATCCAAGGAGGAAATTTCCTGGTCTCGCTCTGCACAAAACAGGATTTAAAGGTTGTGATGGTAGACTTTGCAAGAATTTATATAAAACATACAGCACTACCTATTAGATTAATTAATACACAAAAATAAATTTCAGTATCTCATACAGTGCAAACACATAGATTGTGAATCAGTCTTTACTTCCAACGTGGTGAACGTGGCCTGTGCTTCACACCTTTCATGATGTACCCTAGCGGCTCAACCCACTCTCCAGATTTATTTGATCAAAATGGTCAAACAGCACCCTAAATCCCCTGGTTCTTTAGATTTTTCCATACACTTACATTCAGAAAAAAAGGTCCAGCTTGGGACGGTTCAAAGAGAGTGAAGGCTCATAGCACAAAACAACTTCTTTATTAGGGATCATCCACATTAAAAAAAATCCAGCCATACTCACAAGTAAGTCCCGCACTAGGAATCTGACAGTTTAGAAATGGACTGCCCCTGGTGACATCCGAGTAGACAAAACATGAGGGCTTGAGTACTGTGACGTCAGCACGTTGTGAGAGGAGGCTGCATATGCAAGCAGGAAGCACGCAGTTGCAGTGTTCTACACGTTTGTAAGCTGTCAAACTCCAAGTGCTGGGCTTTCTTGTGAGTACCTCTGGATTGTTTTTAATGTGGATTTTAATAAGGAGGTATTGCGTGGAGGAGTTCAGCTTTAAGGTGTCACTAAACTCACATCACAAAAAACTAACAATAAATGGTGTATTCCATGCTGGTCATACTCACTCAGTCACTATGATATTCCTTTTCTGGATTCTGCAGAAAACCTGGTTGATCCTGCTGCTCTCTCTCTCCCCCACCTGTCCATGTCCCCACTGCAGATAGGCATTTTGCAGCTGTGGTGGCAACTTTGCACATGCTCAGTTTTCAGTGAGTTTTTATGCTGAGCATTTCCTCCCTATCACATCTGAGCAGCCCATGTGACTATACAGCCACACATGTGGGCGTATACACAGTGGTAAATGACAGCCCACCCCCTCCCTCCTCCTCCATGCCCACTAACCAGCTAAACACAATGGGGGCAGGATATTACATGTAGGTTGATGGAGGCTTCACCTCCCTCTTATTCTAAGACACAGGCTGGAGGAGAGTGACACAGCCTGTGACTGGCAGAAATCCGCCACACCATGTTATTGCCAAAAAATAGTAAAGATTTGATTTCAAATATATATTTTTTATGACAATTTAAAACAGTTTATTGATATTTATAATTTATTTTTACTCTGTATTCCAAAGGCTTATTTTTTTTATATATTGAACATGTGACCAGCAGCAGAGGACTGTCTGCTTGTGTTTCCCTGCAGACAGGCTGGGAGAGAGCCGGGTAATGTGACAGCTGGATATCAATTAGGAAAAAGGTGCTTAGATGTTTTTTATTAAAATATTAGCAGTGCTGTCCTGTTAGCTTGCTTTTCAGCACTACTCCAGCAAGAACTATCAAAAGCATGCCTGTCTATCACTGCTGAAATGAAGCATGATTTGAACAGCATTGGTAAACAGTTAGACACCATTGAGTCTAAGATGGATGGCACAGTAAGGAGGGTGAACCAAAATTCTACCTGGATCTCTTCTCTACAAGATCAACTGGACCAGGCAAATGCTAAAATAGAAGATCAGGAAAATAGGTGCAGGCGGTATAATTTTAGAATACATGGCCTGCCAGAAGCTGTGACTGATCTGGAAGATGCTGTACACGTCCTGATGCAGGACCTGATACCGGACATTTCACCACACCACTTTGAAATTGATTGAGTGCATCGCGCCCTGAAGGCTCCTAGACAGGATGGCCTACCTAGAGATGTCATAGTTAACCCGCACTTCTACAGAATCAAGGAAAAAATAATGTCCACAGCTCGCACCAGGAGCGACATCACCCTTCTGGGCCACACCATACAAATATTCGCAGGCATTTCTCAATTGACGATACAAAAGAAACGCGCACTGAAACCATTACTGGCTCAGCTTACTAATCGTCAAATCAAATTTCGCTGGTCATTTTAATTTCACTTGTCATTCACCTATAAGTGCAAGTCGCACTCCTTTGCCAACTTTCCGGATGGAGAGGAAGTCCTCTTGAGCCTGGGTCTGATCTCCAGGGAATCTTTCTCCCCCAAAGCACAACAAGCAGGAGGCCGCCCAATTTCACCCTTGTGGGATCAACAACAGCAATCTTCTTCCAAGAGACTCCTCCCTCTCGCAGGACCCTATGGATTACTGCGATAACTGTAATAAGAGAGGGATACCCGCTCAGTCATAATTTCAATCACCCACTGCCTGTAAAAGGCCTTTCTCAAGCGGTTTGGGACATGCCCTGATGTTAACAATTTTCCTATGTTTATAGTGTTACATACCCCCAATGCAGTTACCTCAGTTCTGGGGGGAGGGGGGCTCTCTTATATTGAGTGAGGGAGCTCCATCATATGAGAATGCAATATGTTATTGATGTGGGTTTTGCTGGTAAGGTTAATGTTGGCTCTTCCCCATGTTTACTTAAAAATGTTATCTGTTCAAATGGTTCTATCAGTTTTCCCCAACTCCCTTACTATCCTTTAAATGGAAAGGGACCAGGCGGAAACGCATGCCACTTATTAGCGAGCTTGTCCTTGCCTAGTGGAAAGTGACAACCTCACACTACCTGATGGGAACTCTAATTTCCCGGACCTCTGTGTTTTATTTACTAATCTGTCAGCTGACACAGTTCTTTTGTGTTTGACTGCTGGTATGCGTTGGCCCAGTTTACCACATCCCAACACTTAAGCCTCGTACACACGATCGGATATCCTATGGATTCTAATCCGATGGTTTTGTCCATCGGAAATCCGATGAAGCTGACTTCCATCAGTCTTGCCTACACACCATCAGTCAAAAAAACCGACCGTTCCAAACGCGGTGACGTAAAACACTCCGATGAGCCGAGAAAAATGACGTTCAATGCCTCTGAGCATGCGTCGACTTGATTCTGAGCATGCGTGGGTTTTTTATCCGATGGACTTGCCCATAGACGATCTGAGTTTTCGATCGGTTTTTTATCCATCGTAAAAATTTAAAACATGTTCTATTTTTTAAAACCGATGGAAAAAAGACCGATGGGCCCCATACACGATCGGTTTGTCTGATGAAAACAATGTCCATTGGACGGTTTTCATTGGTTAAACCGATCGTGTGTACGGGGCTTTATCATTGCTTTTCTATTTTCTCCTCATGTCTCTTCTCTTACATGCACCCCTGCTCCCAAAGCCAGAAGCTCTCAATAGAAGCACCAGACCCTCAGAAGTGATAATGGATAACGATAACAGGCGAGTATAGTCTATCGAACCCTTATTTAAGTACCCATTGCTCTAAAATTCTAATTTTAACTCACAATGTTCAGGGCCTTAATTCCCCTACGAAACGCACGATGGCCTTCCAAACATATCACAAATTGGGTATAGACATCCTGCTGCTTCAAGAAATGCACTTCTCTCGTACCTCAGCCCCCAAATACTTAAATGCCAGATACCCTACATTCTACTTATTTAATGGCCCAGATAAGAAAGGAGGTGTAGTGATTTGTATAGCAAAAAAAGTCTCATTTACTCCCACCACAGTAATTAAAAATAAAGAGGGGAGATACCGTATATACTCGAGTATAAGCCGAGTTTTTCAGCACATTTTTTTGTGCTGAAAATGCCCCCCTCGGCTTATACTTGAGTCACCTTTTGCGCCTGATATTCCGGAATTTGGGGAACCGGTACCGGCTGGCCGTAGGTTCTCTGGACCCCCAAACTTGGCACACATGTAGCCCCACTCTTCCCCCAAATTGTGAGTTTGTTGTCCAGGGGACCTACGGCCGGGGAGCACCGATTTTTCAAAGCCGGGCACCCCTTCCATAGACTCCCATGTTAAATGGTCATTTCTTTGGTTATTTTGGGGACCCGGTACCAGCCGGTCGTAGGTCCCCTGGACCCGAAACTTACCACACATGTAGCCATATTTCTCCTCTATAAGTGTGCAAAGTTTGTTGTCTGGAGGACCTACAGACAGGGAGCACCGATTTTTCAAAGGCGGGCACCCCTTCCATAGACTCCCATGTTAAACGTCAGTCTAGTCATGGACACAGTGAGGCATGGGCACAGTGAGGCATGGACACAGTGAGGCATGGACACAGCGAGGCATGGGCACAGCGAGGCACCGTGAGGCATGGATACAGTGAGGCACAGTGAGGTATAGGCACAGTGAGGCATGGGCACAGTGAGGCATGCACATGGACACAGTGAGGCAAAGTGAGGCACAGTGAGGCATGCAGATGGACACCCTAGGCTTATACTCGAGTCAATATGTTTTACCAGTTCTTTGTGGTAAAATTAGGTGCCTCGGCTTATATTCAGTTTGGCTTATACTCGAGTATATACGGTACATCATGGTGGTGGGGAAAATCAACGAACACGCTATCACCCTCATTTCATACTATGCCCCCAATGTGGGCCAAGTAAAAAATTTTGAGACAATGCTCACAGTACTGATGCCACTTGTGCAGGGTCACGTTACAATAGGGGGAGACAGTAATGTGTCTTTAGACCAAGCCCTAGATAGAACCAATGCACACAAACCAATTTTGAAACACGTCCCGAAACAGGGTTGCCAACTAGCTCGGATACTACACTCCCATGACCTCATAGATATCTGGAGGGACCTCCACCCCACGACCAGAGATTACACCCATTATTCTCAGGTCCACAAAACGAACTCACGAATAGACCATATATTTACACTGTCACCACTGCTTCCCTCTATTGACCCGGCCAAAATACTGTCCACCTCGTGGTCTGACCATTCACCAGTCCAGATTTAATTAACAGATTTGTGGACTTGACCAAAACCCTCAACGTGGTGTCTTAATGCCTCGTTACTTAACGACCCTACCATTTTTAATGAAATAGAGACTGCCCTACCTCAATACTTTACCGACAATCATGCAACTGATACCTCCCCTAGTATTAACTGGGCAGCACATAAGGCAACAATTTGTGGCAAACTAAACCAAATAGCCTCAAGAACCAAACAAAGCCATGCACAAACGATACAACAACAAGAGGAGGAGTTACAACATATAGTTCAAGAGCAAAAGTCTAACCCCCAATTCGATTTGAGACATATAATAGAAGCGGCACGTACGGCATTGAATCTTAGTCTTACCACTAAGGCTGAGAAATATGTTGGTCTAGGCATCGATTCTACACTCTGGGAGACAAACCTACTACACTATTAGCTAGGAAACTTACCCCTCGACCGTACAATCCGGCCTTGCCAAGATTACGGATGCAAGACGGGAAGCTGACTCAAAACCCCCAATTAATAATTGCGGAATTTTCTAATTTCTTCTCTAAACTTTACATAAAACCGAACCCATTCCCCACAGCTCAAGCGCATAATTTTTTTCACGATATCCCCCTTCCACAGGTAGCACAGGATCACATTGAGTTAACGGAGGGCGACTTTACGGAGGGAGAAATCAAGGCAGCAATTAAAAGTTTGAACCCTTCAAAAGCACCTGGCCCAGATGGCTTTACTGGCCATTATTATAGAAAGTACGCAGAGATATTGACACCTCATCTATGCTCCTTTTTTAACGCATTGAGAAGGGGTTCTCCCTTAGCCACACATGAAAATTCTGCCTTGATACATGTCATTCCCAGACCAGGGAAGGACCATGGGGACTGTGCCAACTATCGCCCAAACTCACTGATTAACATGAATCTTTAACTGATGACCAAAATCTTAGTGACCAGAATGAATACTTTCCTATCCAATTACACCAGAGAAATGGAAAGGCATTGATCTAGATAAATGTGTATTACACAGTATTGTATTTGTAGTGAAAAACATTTATTTAAACAACAAGGTTAAAAACATAAATTGGAATGTATACAAATCTGTATAAAGACATCAATGTTCAAGCATAGAAGCAGATGTCGTCTTTCACCCGACGCGTTTCAAAGTAAACAACTTTTTCTTCAGGAGTGTGTTTTAGAAGATATACAGGTGATACTCAAAAATGTTTAATATCATGCAAAAGTTCATTTATTTCACTAATACAACTTAAAAGGGGAAACTAATATATGAGACTCATTACATGCAAAGCAAGATAGTTCAAGCCGCGATTTGTCATAATTGTGATGATTATTGCTTACAGCTCATGAAAACCCCAAATCCACAATCTCAGAAAATTAGAATATTACATGCAATCAATAAAACAAGGATTGTACATAGAACAATATCGGACCTCTGAAAAGTATAAGCATGCATATGTACTCAGTACTTGGTTTGGGCCCCTCAATGTGGCGTGGCATGAAAGCGATCAGCCTGTGGGTGAAAGACGACATCTGCTTCTATGCTTGAACATTGGTGTCTTTATACAGATTTGTATATATTACAATTTATGTTTAAACCTTGTTGTTTAAATAAATATTTTTCACTACAAATACAATACTGTGTAATACACATTTTTCTAGATCAATGCCTTTAAAGTCTGCTTAGGGGAATCCATTTCTCTGGTGCAATTTATATTGGATGTGGCATTAGATCTAGCAGAGCACACCCACCGACCTCCCTCTCTTTTGCTTCCTATCCAATTATATCCACCTGGACCAGGTAGGGTTTGTTCCCAATAGACAGGCTCCTGACCAAACCAGATGGGTGATAGATGTATTAGCTGCTCTTCATTCAAATTGGGACAATTATGACAAACGTAAGGGCACGCTACTGTCATTAGACCTTTGCAAGGCTTTCGACTCTGTATCATGGGATTACATACACTATGTATTGAAAAGATATGGATTTGGGCCTAATCTTTTAACTACATTGCAGACATTGTATAGCACACCTACTGCTAGACTCCTGATAAAAGGGTATAGATCGCATACCATAGATATATACAGAGGGACACGACAAGGCTGCCCTTTATCTCCCATCTTATTTATAATGGCCCTGGCAAACTTAGCAATCAAACTAATAAGTCACCCAGATATAAAAGTTATATACTGCGGAGATAGGGAGCACAAATGTGCCCTTTTCGCCAATGACATATTGATGCTTCTTGTCAGGAAGGACGTTCTCACAATCAACCCAGCAATCTGGGTTTCAGAATACCTGTGCACAGGAGACCTGTTCGGCGCACGCGCATGCGCGATAGCAGTGTGCGGGTGCGTGACAGCGTCGCGCGGGTGCGCGATAGCGGATCACGGGAGCACGCAGATGCGCTATAGCGGCGCACGATCGCGCGCGGATGCGCGATAGCGGCACGCGCGCGCACCTATGACGGTACTTGGCGCCAAGACTGCCTATTTAAGGAGAGCTGTCACCTTGCATCCTTGCTGTCCGGTCTACAGCGTTCCCCTGAGACCCTTACTGCCTGAACCTCTGATTGTGTTACTCTGATACCTGATCCGGCTTCCCTTGACTTCTCCTGTTTGCTGCCCGCCTGATATACTGACCCGGCCTGGACTTTAACTACTCCTGGATCCTGCTTGCACCTATCTGCCCGCTTGTGTTTGACCCAGCCTGTCTTCTCCAAGCCTGTCTCCTGGTCCTTGAGTGTCTGCTGCGGACCACCGCACGCCTCCATCAGCTACCTTCAGCTGCAGACTGCTGCTTCCATTTCCACCTGCTTCAGTTCCTGCCAGGCACTTGTGTCCCTTTGCCCTCTTGAGCCCCTGTCTGCTCTATCAGGGGTTCTCGAGCCAGAGGTTTACGAGAGGCCACTCCCTGCACGTTGGGCTCACCTACCAGGTACGTGACACTTCTCTCATCCCCAGTAACGTCACTACCTAACCTATACCAAACCTTGGACAGTTTTACAGCTATCTCAGGTCTTAAGATCAATCATTCAAAATCAGTGGCTTTAAACCTCACATTGGAGGCAGACACAGTGAAATTAATCCAAAACTCGTTCCAGTTCAAGTGGCAAAGAGAGGCTTTCCCGTATTTGGGAATTTCTTTAACTCCCTCCCTACATACTTTGTATCAGGCCAACTATCCTCCTTTATATAGAAAACTGACAGCGGACCTTCTGCGCTGGGCCAGCAATCCACCGTCATGGTTCAGTAGACTGTACTCAATAAAGATGAATCTCCTTCCGAGGCTGTTGTACTTGTTTAGAACACTTCCGATTGCAATCCGCATGCCCGATCTTAAAGTATTGCAGAACAAGATTATGAAATTTATCTGGGGGGACAAAAGACCCAGGGTGAATAGGTGCACCCTTTATACTCCCAAATTGACAGGTGGCCTGGGAGCTCCAGACTTGGCCAAATATTTTGAAGCAGCGCAATCCGTTCCCATTCCTTGCAAGCTCAACCATCCTGGATGAAAATTGAATCATCTCTCCATCCCACCAAACTAATTAGTCATATGATGTGACTACGTATGAAAGATAGACTAATTATAATGTGCCCTACGTTATCTTTTTCACTAAGTCTATGGGACAGATTGATGAAGCCTTATGCATTCAGATCTTCTCATGCTCCCCTGGCTCCGTTGACTGGTAATCCTGACTTCACCCCGGGTCTTAATCCTCAAGAGTACGCATGGTGGACTAACAAGGGCTTGATACGTATTGCTGACATGTGCGACCATAAAGGTATCTTATCGAAACAAACCCTACTAGATAAATACCAACTCCCTAACACAGAAGTGTAGCATCACTTCCAGATGGAAGTGCATTATCTGAAGACTCTACAGCGTACAAATGATTTAACAACTTCCAACTCAATGGAAAATCTGTGCGGGTCCTTCGATAAGCATACCGTCATATCTCCAAAATATACAGTATCGGAACACACGATCGGAAATTACGACAAGAGAACCGTGGATTTTTTTCCGACTAAATTTTGGCTCAAACTTGTGTTGCATACACACGGTCACACAAATCTTGTCGGAATCTCCGAAGGCCAATAACGTGGTGACGTACAAGACGTACGATGAGCCGAGATCAATGAAGTTCAATAGGCAGTTCGGCTCTTCTGCTTGAGTCTGAGCATGCGTGTTTTTTTTGCGTCGGAATTGCATACAGACGATCGGAATTTCTGATAGGAACTTTTTCCGTAGTAAAAATAGAGAACCTGCTCTCAATCTTTTGTTGGCGGAAATTACGACAGCAAAAGTCCGATGGAGCCTACACACGGTCGGAATTTCCGACCAAAAGCTCACATCGGACATTTCTTGTCGGAATTTCCGATCGTGTGTACGCGGCTGTGACAGGAGTCACTTTTGGGTGCAGGGTGACCAAGAAAATGATGAACCCTGAGAATATGATTGGATTGCTTCAAATGAAAATTATATATAGGAGAAACTATGATGAGATTAGGTTAATCCTGAGACTTCCTACCACATCCCAAATTGTGGAAAGAGAAAATGGAGGCCCCAAGGGATAGTATGGGCAGGAAGCTAAATCAGGATAACATGAAGGAGTAAACAATTGTATAAAAATATAAATTTTAGCAACCCTCAGACAGGCGTGGCCCCGGGAGGAACCCGGGGCCGCAAGGTGCGTTCGAAGTGTCAGAAAGACTCTTAGCGGTGGATCACTCGGCTCGTGCGTCGATGAAGAACGCAGCTAGCTGCGATAATTAGTGTGAATTGCAGGACACATTGATCATCGACACTTCGAACGCACCTTGCGGCCCACGGGTTCCTCCCGGGGCCGCGCCTTTCTGAGGGTCGCTAAAATTTATATTTTTATACAACTCTTTACTCCTTCATGTTATCCTGATTTGGCTTCCTGCCCATATTATCCCTTGGGGCCTCCATTTTCCTCATTCGGATTACTTCAAATGGGACAGTAATATTCATTAACAATATCTCTCAAGAAATATGAAGATTTTATCCCCTGTACACTGTGAGGTCTATGATCAGGAAGTATAACTCCTAATATGGGCATTCCAGGAAGTTCAATGTAAGAGACCGACAGTCTATTGCTTAACGATGTTGCCTTTGTCTGGATAAGTAAATTGTGTTAATCTTGTCTGAGGCAGCTTTCACTTCACCTATTATTAAGTGTGCTAATGAACTCACCTGTTGTCTGCTAAGGGATGTATTGACACTCAGAATAATGTGTATTGGGGACTCGTTATGTAACCATTGTGTGATGTTGTGGGTGGATCCGGGTCATTGTTCATGTGGTCACTGCAGTATTCTCAAGTGTATATAAAGAGCCTGTATTCCCTTCAATAAAGTCTGATTCCTGCTTGACCCTCAATACAGAGCCTCGTCTCGTACTTGGGGGGGGGGGGGGAATTATTTGTATGGGTTTCTTGTTTGGCTGATCGGAGTGTTCAGTAGCTGCCTTTGTGTTCGGGAATGGAATGTCCTAAACGACTTTAACCCCTCTCAAACTCGGGGTGTCGTTACAGCGGCATTAGTCGGAAAAACTGTTTTATATGTACAAGTGGGAACAGGATATAGAGGCAACAATGAAAATAGATAAATGGGTTAAAAAGGCACAACTCGCCTCAAAATCATACATTAACACCTCACTGATCGAGGCGAATTACAAAGTTTTGCTGCGATGGTACATGGTACCAGTGAGAGCGGCGACATATGTCCCAGGCACTCCCCCTCTATGTTTCAGGGGATGTGGCATAGAAGGCACAGTATACCATATATGGTGGACATGCCCTAAAGTCAGGCGATTTTGGATTTGCATCTATAATTTTATCTATTCACTAACCCAGGTGAACCTAATCAAATCACCACAGCAGGCGCTACTAGGAAGCCCAGTGGAGGGAGAACCAGGACACACGAAGAAACTTATATCATTCATCTTTACTGCATCCAGGATAGTGGAAGCTAGATCCTGGAGGGCGCCCATGATCCCCTTCGACTTGGTGAAAACGAAGTTGTCGTGGATCATGATCAATGAATGCCTCTCAGCGATATTACTGGATAAACAGCCAGTCTTTGATAGGGTCTGGGAACCATGGATAAAATACCTGTCCGAAGGTCAATGAGACACCAGTACAGTTAAGCGGAGAACAGCAGGGGTGCACATCCCCCCCCCTTTACCTTCCTCTCCCTTCTCCTCTCCCCTTTCTTCCTTCCTCTTGCAGGTTTTTCTTTTCTTCCCCTACATCCTGTTTGAGTGACCAGTAATGCCCTGTACACACGGTCGGTTTTTCCGATGAAAAAAGTCTGATGGACTTTTTTCATCGGAAAAAACGATTGTGTGTGGGCCCCATTGGACTTTTTTCCATTGGTTTTAAAAAATAGAACATGTTTTAAATTTTTCCGATGGAAAAAAAAAACGATAGGAAATACTGATCGTCAGTGTGGAAATCCAACGGAGAAAAAACCCACGCATGCACAGAATCAAGTCGACGCATGCTCAGAAGCATTGAACTTAATTTTTCTCGGCTCGTCTGAGTGTTTTACGTCACAGCGTTTTGGACGGTCGGAATTTTGTCTGATGGTGTGTAGGCACGACTGATGAAAGTCAGCTTCATCGGAATTCCGACGGAAAATTCTATCGGATTTTATTCCATCGGAAATCCGATCGTGTGTACAGGGAATAAGAGAACTTAGGCCATATGTTCACATGCTATGGATTCCTCCTCTTCATCTTCATGAAGCCTAAAGGAATGACAGGGATCCAAGAAAGCGCTAATCCTGTCCTCCCCTATTTTTTTGTTTCTTTCTTTATTGTTTTTTCTGTTTTTTTTACTTGTAACAGGTTTCTCATGTAGTTCATTAAGATGAAGTATAAAGAGATGAGAGATACAACGAGCACCCTTGTTAGGGTATACCATATTGCTCACACCTCTAGTATCTTAAGACTTTTTGTATACGGAAATGCTTATCTCACGTAAACAATATTTTGCCTTGAAATTTTGATATGTACAATTTTCAATAAAAATTATTGGGAAAAAATTAATAATAATTACAGTGCCGTCATCCACATACAGAAATATAAGGCACAATGTAAATTACACAGTGTGTGTTTAGTATCACTTTAATGTATTATGTATCAACAGTTTTGAACCGTAATCTCCATCACAGTTGCAAAGTTACATTCTTTAAAGTGACACTAAATGATATCATTATTCTCCAAGATTAATCCATACACATCCACCAGCGCCAGAACAAGGTCATCTAGAGCCTAGGGCAAAGCTCCCAAACGGTGCCCCTTCCCACCCCCAAAATGTATCAGCATGTGTCAACAAAATACTCCCCCCCCCCAAAAAAAAAAAATTGAGCACTAATCTTCACACTTACCCCCAGCATAAAGCACAAATTCCTTTTGCTCAGCGAAATTCTCCCCAAACAAAAACTCCCGTTCTTCCAGTACACATCCCCCCTCCCAGCTCAAATCCTCTCCCTCCCCAAATCCCTCCTCCTAGCACAAATCCTCTCCCTCCCCTAATCCCCCCTCTTAGCACAAATCCTTTACCCCCAAAATTTCCCCTCTGAGCATGAATCCTCTGCGAGTGGGGGATCCTCCAAATCCCCCACTCCCAACACAAATTCCCCCAAATCCTCTCCCCTAGAAATAATTCTCCCCCCCAAATTTTCCCTGCTAGCACAAATCCCCCCAGTCATCCCTGCTAGCACAAACACCCCCCCCCCCCTGATACCCCTTCCTAACACAAATCCACCCTCCTACTTCTAATCCCCACCTCCAAAACACCCCTTCTAGCACAAATCTACACCGCGCCCAGGACAGCCATCCCTCCTGCCCACCCTTTTACTCGGCCCTGACATCCATCACTTAATGGACCTGTAATACTGTCTATGCACACTAGACATCCCATAGTCTGGGGGCCAGAATCAGCCCTTTGCTTGCTTTTATACAGCCCTTGGGGCACTATTCCATCCACTGATATCAACAGTGGGGCATAATTCCCCCCCCCCCAAACTAAGACCAGTAAAAGGGCACAATTCCCCCCCCCCCCATGACCACAACGATGGGGCACAATTCCTTCCAATGATATCAACAATTGGCCCAATGGCGCAAATTAAATGGCACAATTCATCCCAATGACACCAACGATGGGGCACAATTCCTCCCACTGACACTAAAGATAGGGCATTGTTTTTTCCCCCCAACATCTTGACCCTTTCTACTCCCAATGACCAGAGCCCTTAAAGTCTGAAGGACAGTAAACTGGCCCCCTGTTTAGAAAGTTTGGAGACTCCTGCCATAGTCCATCTCAGCAGTGAGCAAGAGAGTAGCTACATTTCAACATACAGGGGAACCATGGAGAATGAATGTAGCCACCCTCTAACAGGAAGTCAGATCACAGCAGCAAACAAAAACAAATTAGAGATTTAGAGGAGGCTGAGAGGTTTGAAGAGGAGTTAAGAATACTTACTTTAATTTAATTTAATTGTTTATTTTTTAGTGTCACTTTAAATGGTTAGGCAGACCAAATATTGGTTTAATATAAAACAATTCATGACTAACATAATAATAAAAAAAAAAAGCCATATCCTAACATAATCCTAGTAAATAAATAAAAGTAAAAAAAAGCATTTATCAAATCTTGATGTTTCAAGAAATCTTTACTTGAAGAAAGCAACAAAAATGAACACTTTACAGAAACAACTGTAAATCTAGATAAACACTGAGCCCCATCGGGTGTATTGCATGGAGATCATAGATTCATTTACTTCCTTGCATTTTTATAACCACTCACAATCCCCTCCCTTGCCCTCAACGTACAACTAGAACAGCCTTGAACTTTTACTTGCACTACAATGTGTCCATTAGACATAAAGGGGTCTATGTATAAAACATTGGTTGTGCCAATGTTTTTTCATATTTTGGGGGCAAAGTCTACTATAAGAATACATGTGTCCACCATAAATATTAAATTAGGGGCAAACTGTTTTCACAGGTGCCAATACCAGGAAGAAGAAAGTTCCACCACTCCAGTCACCTATTATTATTCACAAAAGTTGAAGCTGCTCTTAAGACCTCTGCAATCCTCAGTTCCAGCTGGCACTTGTCTGGGTCTCATTCTTCCCACCCACAATTCAGCAAAGCTCTGAAGCTGCACACTACTTCCAAAGAGTAAAATCAACTTTATTGTTCAGCACAAGAACAGACACACCATCCAGGATCCTCCCACTAACTAATTTCACCTCCCTACTGGGGCTTAATCATAGAGCAACTATGATTGCTTTACAATTAAACCCCAGTAGATGGCAAACTATGTTAGAGGGAGGCTTCTGGTTGGAGTGTCTGTGCTTGTGTTAAACAATAAAATTGATTTTACCTTTTGGAAGTGGTGTGGAGCAGTCATCAATTGCGTTGGATGATCTTTGCCGATTTGGGCAGGCAAAACAATCTGCAGAATAGTAGACCATATGTAGGCAGGTGCAGTCTATTTTCTCCACTGTAGATGGCGTTCAACCGCAGCGGCACTGCTGTTGGAGGGGAACTTAAAAGGAGCGTGGTTCTTCTATGGTTTCCTGGGTCACTGGGGAAGCTATAAATTAGATGCTGCTGCCCCATGTTACTCTGGCAGCCATCTTGGGTCAGACAGAGCCTATTTAAGGTCCAGTAGCAGGCCTTTAGAAGGGGAAAGAAGGTGAAAACTCCCTAAGAAGTTCCTGAACACTCTGTTACTATCTTTGTAGGTACGAAAAGGAGTTCCAAGATGGCAGGAGAGCGCCACAAGGTCAACTTTAGGTACAGTAAGTTCTGTGGTGTTCTGTAAGTTCCATGAACATAGAGGCCATTTCCTTCCATCTTCAGGACCTCTATGATTTACAATAGAGTCCAAAAAAAACATAAATTATGGAAAACTTCTTTACTTCCTGGCAATACTCCAAGGAGACAATAATGGGCAAAGGCAATGAGGCTCTTTACTAACACATTGACTGAGCATTGCTGGTGTAAAAACATGTTGGCAAAGTTTCCAGCAAGGGGTTTAAAGATACAGTAGTCATAGCAGTGTCCACCCTGGCAAAGCCGGGTCAGATATTATTAAAATTTTTCGAAGTCCAGCAAAAAGGTTCATCAGACCCTGAAAGAGCATCCAAAGAAGCAGAGAGAGTCCAGCTCGTGTCCGTTCATCGGGGTCCCCATATTGCACGAATTATCATTTCTGAAAGAGAAATAAATGAATACATTTCATCGTTTATGAACAGGATAATATAGAAGATATAGTACCACAATTTTTTTCCGTTTTTAAGTTGTGTGCTGCTCAGACCAATGGCCAAATTTACCACCTCCTACAGAGAGAATCATCATTCTATGTGTTTCAGATGAGCAAGCATAGATAGAAAAGGTAGTAATTGGTCCCAACTGGACATGATCTGTAAATGTTGCTGCCATTTTGCTTCTCATCCAAGCAGCTTCCTAAGTTCTAATACATTACAAAAAGTCCAGTTGAATGTGACCAGCCACTAGATATATCATAACTTAGATAAATGAGAACCGTCTTTCAAAAACAAACATGGTTAATATTTTAGTTTTTTCCTCACGTGACCAAACATGACACTCCAACATGCAAGTATTATGCTTAGTTGTCATCTATATAAACAGCCCAGTTATATCCAAACTAGAGCTGGATATAGAAAAGACAGAACAGAAGGCACTCAGTGTATGGCACGCATTGGATATTCATGGCAGTTTTAGAACTGAACTATGTGACATGGATGAACAAGGAAAAGCACCCGCTCCAGGTGTCTGGGTCAGAAAAAATCTTCTCCTCCTCAAAATGGTGGTGCTGGCTCAGTATGCAAAATAGCATATAGAAAAGGAATTCGATCCGGATGGCCGCACTCCAACAACGGTTTCTTTATTGGTTAAAAACCATACAGCATGTTTAAATTAGGATTTTGGAGCGCCCTTCAGATTACCCATTTCCTTAGTACCCTCCTGGCTCCAGGAAGGTTCACCAGGCCCCCTTACGAGATTTGAAAAATTCTGCTCAGAGAGGGGAGGACTGTCCCATACCCTATCGATCAATTACGACCTATTAAATATAGGCACGGAAACCAACTCCCTGAACTGTGTTCGGGAATGGGAGCGGGAATTGGGTAAACCCTTTAGCACAATACAGCAACAACATATCCTTAGGTATATACAGGAATCATCAATCTGTACGAAAACTCAAGAGACCAATTTTAAGATATTCACTCGGTGGTATAGAACGCCAGTGAAATTGAAGAGAATCTTTCCTGACTCCTCAGACTTGTGCTGGAGGTGTCAGAAAGATAGAGGTACCATGCTACATATTTTTTGGGACTGCCCTAAAATAAAGAACTTTTGAACAGAGGTCAGACGTATCCTTGAAATATGTACAGACGTTATTATACCGGAAGACCCGGCTTTTTTTCTTCTCCATGCATCCCATATACCAGATAATGTATACAAGGAATCCATTATTCGCCACCTTTTAGACGCCGCAAAGGCATGTATCCCCTTGAGATGAAAATCATTGTTACCCCCAACGATAGAGATGTGGATAAGTAAAGTATGGGAGATTAGTAAATTAGAAGACCTGGTACTCTCAGCACGACAGCAGCAGGAACGCTATATCAAGACCTGGTCACTCTGGAATGTTTTTTTGATATCAGAGACCTTGACAAGGACTAGAATAGTTAGGGTGGGTACTTGAAGTCAGTAAGGTTACTATGTCAATTTCCCTCGCGTTGGGCGAGCACACATGAGACTTGCCTCCCTAAACTGGTTTGTTATCCTATTTCCCCCCCCCCCCCCCTTTTTTTTTTTTTTCGTCTTGTTTTGCTTTTAGTTTGCTTTTTTGAAATATTATAAAACTGAGTAGGACAGGCTCGAGACTAGGAAGGAGGCAACATGAGGGCCTACTAAAGCATATTATTTTTTGTGGTTATGAATTGGTGATAGGAGAGATACTCTATATGGAGGCCCAATAACCTGGTTGAAACAATGTTATGCTTTTGACTTTGCATGTTTAATACTAATGCTACTGTTTAATGTTGTGTTTTATCCTTTATAATTTTCCCCTTTTTTGGGGAATATCCATTTGTAGTCTTTTGTTATGTCCTATAAATAGGTAAATAAAATAATTTGAAAAAAAAAACATACAGCAAAAGATGCAATCAACAGCTGACATGTTTCACACCGTAACTACTGGTGCTTACTCATAGAGCTATGAGTAAGCACCAGTAGTTACTGTGTGAAACATGTCAGCTGTTGATTGCATCTTTTGCTGTATGGTTTTTAACCAATAAAGAAATCGTTGTTGGAGTGTGGTCATCCTGATTGAATTCTTTTCTATATGTGACATGGATGGTTGCCCACAGAAAATGGCCATAGTTGAGATACAGCTTGAAGGAATCTAGTCTATGTTACTAGGGGTGTGCATATCTGTGCAGCTCTAGAGGTGCCTTGGTGTTCCAGAGAGAGAATTTGTCATTGGAACTAGGCAATGACCAGGTAAGTTTGGACTTGATGATGGGTTCTGTAACGGCACCCCAAATCTGAAAGGGGGTTAACGCCGCTTAAGCGTTTCCCTCTCCTGGACACACGTTCGCTACCGATACTCCACAGTAGGGCTGGGAAAAAAATCGATTTTAATCTTGAATCGAGTTTTGAGCTCAAATCGATTCAGTTTTGAAGAAAATCGATTTTTTTTTAGATTTTTTTTTCTTTTTGAAAAAAAAAAAAAAAAAATTTTTTTTTTTTCCTTCAAAGTTTCCGTAGCAGGACTGCAGGGGGCGTATCCGGAATGGCACTGGGCAGCGTTACCCCAATTACATCTACTCGCTGCAGCCGCCGTCTGCCTACCTGATCAGCGTGTCATGCAGACAGACGGCGGCCATTGCAGTGTTCAAAAGCCGCGCCTCCCGAGTCCTCGTCGTCTGTGATAGGCGGAACACTCAATTTCACAGCAGGCAGTATTCAGCCTATCACGGACATCCTCTCATCCTCGTCTGTGTTATGAGGATGACCATGATAGGCGGAACACTGAATGCTGGGAAATTGAGTGTTCCGCCTATCACAGACGAGGAGGAGGCGCGGCTTTTGAATACTGGAATGGCCACCGGTGTAGCAGTAAAATCCGTATACCATGAAAATCTGCATCAGGTACGGGCACAGTGATTGAAGCACGGGCACAGTGAGACACGGGCACAGTGAGACAAGGGTACAGTGAGACAAGGGTACAGTGAGGCATGGACACAGTTCAATTCAACTAAGAGTAACCTCAGGATTTTTTGTTGTTTTATTAGCTAAATCCAAATACAGTATTAATAATTTGGATGTTTAACAATCTTTGTTGCACACTGCAAAAAACAACAAAAGGTCACAAGCGCTAAATTGGTGGATAAAGAAAAAAATATAATGGATGATAATAATGATAATAAGAAAAAAATCCCAAATATTTTGGGAAGTACAAAGTATCCAAAAGGGGGAAAAAACAGGATCCAGCGCAGCAAGAAAAAAATCCGTACCCAGAAGTACAAAATACACAACATGCACACAATATAATCCAGCGCTCATGGAACATACATTATTAACTATTGAAAACTCTTGAAGAATTGATAAAAAAGCTTAGTCCATTTATTAATCACAATAAAGAGAGGGATCCAATCCCAAATGTGCAGAGGGCAAATGAATCTTAACTCTCCAGTTGGCAGTGGTGACAAACTTGTTAAACTTGCAGTGACATCTGTGGAGCAAGGAGGGGTTAAAAAAGTCAAAACAAAGCCTGTGGCATGATCTCCGTGTGAGCACAGTACCTTGAATGATGGACAACAGGCAGACCAGCGTGTGGAGGGCCCTCCAACCCAAAAGGATGCAGAGCCAGGATCGCAGCAAGGCTGGGACAGAAGGAATCACACACAGAGTTTCAAGAGTTTTCAATAGTTAATAATGTATGTTCCATGAGCGCTGGAATATATTGTGTGTTTGTTGCACACTGACTTTGCAGTTAGAGAAAGGGTTTGCCTTTGCAATTTTGTTTGTTGATGCACTTTAATTAATATAATAATAAAAATAAAAAAATCGAATCGAATCGTAAATCGAGTTTTTTATAAAAAAATCGCAGATTTTTTTTGGGGGGAAAATCGCCCAGCCCTACTCCACAGTCAGGCGACCACTTCCCATAGGATTAATCCTTCCGGAAGAACGAGACAACACGCTCTGTATCTTCCCAAGATAGACTCTCTTTATTGAAAAAACATTGCAACTTTTATACACATAGAGGGGAGTTTCTTATTTTCTTCTCACCATACATCTTTGACCAGAGCTAATTTACATGATCTACTTAACTACAGCTTGATGACTCAGACATATGACCTTTTAGGCTAGCTTTTGTCTCCCAATCCACATTTCAGTTTAAATGATTGTGCATGACCTTTTAGGCTAGCCGTACTGTCTCCCATTTCTCAAAAGACTTCACACAATAGATACATAACGAGCTTCCAATACACATCTCACAATGAAAGGATCTGTAGCATAATTGAGGTTCATTAACATTCCACAAGCAGACAGGTGACACATCAGCATCTCTTAATTTAACCTGTTGAGTTCAGAATCAACAAAATAGTTATTTACAGATCCTGGGAAATATTGGGGAATAATATTACAGACCCATTTTAAAACAATCCCATACATATTCTCAATGTCCATTATTTCCTGGCTCACCCTGTGCCCAAAATTACCCCTGTCACAACAACGTATATACAGCATTGAATCTGATTAGTACAGATCATAGTGGGGTTTTCATTCACCCTGTGCCCCTAATAGAGACACAGGGTGGTTTACACATAAGAGGCATTGGGGAAGCTGAAGCAAGGGTATCTCATACTTTCTAAGAGATTCTGGGTTCCCCGGGCCCTCCCGTTACAGGTTCCATTGAAGCACTGGTTGGAGACTGTTCATTTTGTTACCTGCTCTCCATAACTAACTGTAAAAAAGTGGTGGACAGCTTCCCACAAGGCTGGCCATAATTAAGATGCAGACTAAAGGAAATCTATAAATTTCCCCAGAAATGGGTGTATCTCTGTCTATACAATCGTGGAGGTGCTTTGTTGTTCCAGACACAGAATCTGGTCTTGGAATTGGATTGGATGATGACCAGGTATGATTGGGCTTGACAGTTTCCATTCAAGTGCTGGTTGGAACTGCTCATTTAGTTTCCCACTCTCCATAACTTACTAGGACACAGTGATGGACAGCTTGCCCACAACTCTGGCCGTGGTTGAGACACAGCTTGAAGGAATCCTGTCCACCTCCCAAAAGGTGGGCATAGCACTGTCTGTATAGTTGTGGAGGGGCTTCGTTGTTCCAGATAGAGAATCTGGTCTCGGGATTGGATTGGGTGATGGCCAGGTAAGACTGGACTTGACAGTTTCTATTCAGGCACTGGTTGGAACTGTTCATTTAGTTACCCACTCTCCATAACTGACAGGACGCATTGGTAGACAGATGCCCACATGTCTGGCCATAATTGAGACACATCTTGAAGAAATCCTACCACCTCCTCAATGGTGGCCATATCTCTGTATGTACAGTTGTGGAGATGCTTCGTTGTTCCAAATAGAGAATCTGGTTTTGGGATTGGATTGGATAATTACCAGGTAATGCCGCGTACACACGATCGGAAATTCCGACAAGAAAATTTCGATGTGAGCTTTTGGTGGGAAATTCCGACCGCGTGTAGGCTCCATCGGACATTTTCTGTCGGAATTTCCGACAACAAAAATTTGAGAGCCGAACTGCCCATTGAACTTCGTTGATCTCGGCTCGTCGTACGTGTTGTACATCACCGCGTTCTTGACAGTCGGAATTTCTGACAACATTTGCGTGACCGTGTGTGTGCAACACAAGTTTGAGCCAACATTCCGTCGGTAAAAAATCCACGGTTTTCTTGTCGGAATTTTCCGATCGCGTGTACGCGGCATAAGACTGGACTTGACAGTTTCCATTCAAGCACTGGTTGGAGACCGTTCATTTAGTTACCCACTCTCCATAACTGACTAGGACATAGTGATAGACAGCTGCCCACAAGTCTGACTATAGTGGAGACACAGCTTGAAGGAATAATGTCCACCTTCCCAGGGGTGGCCATATCTCTGTTTGTACAGCTGTGGGGGTACTTCATTGTTCCAGATAGAGAATCTGGTTTTGGGATTGGATTGGATTGGATAATAACCAGGTAAGACTGGACTTGACAGTTTCCATTCCAGCACTGGTTGGAGACCTTTCATTGTGTTAACCACCCTCCATAACTGACTGGGGCACAGTGGTGGACAGTTGTTTCCAAGTCTGGCCATAGTTGAGACATCTTGAAGGGGTGGTCTTATCTCTGTCTGTACAGTCAGTGGGTGCTTCGTTGTTCCAGATGGAGAATCTGGTTTTGGGATTGGATCGATAAGATTGGGCTTAACAGTTTCCATTCAAGCACTGGCTGGAATTGTTCATGTGGTTACCCACTCTCCATAACTGACTAGGACATAGTGGTGGACAGCTGCCCATAATTCTGGCCATAGTTGAGACACAGCTTGAAGGAATCCTGTCCACCTCCCCAGAGGTGGTCGTAAATATCTGTCTGTAGAGTAGTGGAGATGCTTTGTTGTTCAAGACAGAAATCTGGTTTTGGGATTGGACGATGAACAGGTAAGATCGGACTTGACAGTTTCCATTCCATGCTGGTTGGAGACCTTTCATTGTGTTAACCACCCTCCATAACTGACTGGGGCACAGTGGTGGACAGTTGTTTCCAAGTCTGGCCATAGTTGAGACATCTTGAAGGGGTGGTCTTATCTCTGTCTGTACAGTCAGTGGGTGCTTCGTTGTTCCAGATGGAGAATCTGGTTTTGGGATTGGATTGATAAGATTGGGCTTAACAGTTTCCATTCAAGCACTGGCTGGAATTGTTCATGTGGTTACCCACTCTCCATAACTGACTAGGACATGGTGGTGGACAGCTGCCCATAATTCTGGCCATAGTTGAGACACAGCTTGAAGGAATCCTGTCCACCTCCCCAGAGGTGGTCGTAAATATCTGTCTGTAGAGTAGTGGAGATGCTTTGTTGTTCAAGACAGAAATCTGGTTTTGGGATTGGACGATGAACAGGTAAGATCGGATTTGACAGTTTCCATTCCATGCTGGTTGGAGACCTTTCATTGTGTTAACCACCCTCCATAACTGACTGGGGCACAGTGGTGGACAGTTGTTTCCAAGTCTGGCCATAGTTGAGACATCTTGAAGGGGTGGTCTTATCTCTGTCTGTACAGTCAGTGGGTGCTTCGTTGTTCCAGATGGAGAATCTGGTTTTGGGATTGGATTGATAAGATTGGGCTTAACAGTTTCCATTCAAGCACTGGCTGGAATTGTTCATGTGGTTACCCACTCTCCATAACTGACTAGGACATGGTGGTGGACAGCTGCCCATAATTCTGGCCATAGTTGAGACACAGCTTGAAGGAATCCTGTCCACCTCCCCAGAAGTGGTCGTAAATATCTGTCTGTAGAGTAGTGGAGATGCTTTGTTGTTCAAGACAGAAATCTGGTTTTGGGATTGGACGATGAACAGGTAAGATTGGACTTGACAGTTTCCATTCCATGCTGGTTGGAAACTGTTCATTTTGTTCCCCGTTCCCCATAACTGAATGAGTGAAATCTTCCATAGCATTCCCTGCCATAGCCCACAGATTACTTCTTCTCTTACATGTTTATTTCCACATTAAAGCCCAAGTGATGTCACAGAAATCAATATGCCGCCACATGGACATCCTACTAATAGCCCCAGTTGTCATAATCTTACTTCCACTCTCCTGTGTCTAATTAGGACTCTACAGTCCCATAAGCAACAGAGTGAAGCCCCGTACACGCGGTCGGACTTTTTGCCAACAAACTTCATTTTGAGCAACTTTGACAAAAAATCCGACCGTGTGTACGCTCCATCGGACAAACTTTTTTGGTTTTCATCGGACAAATGTTCGGTCTGTAAACGGACAAACTTTTCACCAACAAAAGTCTGATGGAGCAAAGTCCGACCGTGTGTACAGAAATCCATCGGACTTTTGTCCGATGGACAAAACAAATAATGTTGAAATCAACCAACAATAGCAGAATTTGACCAAAGGGTGGCGGTAAAGAGTAGAAAAGAGCAGAAAAAGCACGTGATGTTGGAAAAGTTTTTGGGAAAGTTTGCAGAAAAGTCCTGCCGTGTGTATGCTATGGGTGTTCCCGACCAATTCCCTTCAGGACAAAAATCCACGGAAAAGTTTGTTTGAAGTCTGACCGTGTGTACGAGGCTTTAGACCTGATGATCCCAGTAATCAGCACTCAGCAACAAAACCGCCCTCTCCTTCTCTATAATACAAATCTGTGTGGAGAGGGTTGTGCTGGGAGGCGTGGCTACTACTCAGCTCTGCCAGCACAGAGCACTGGAGAACAGGAAGCAGCATTTTCACTGAGATAAAAGGTTATTTTAGGGCATTTCCAAGCAAAAAGCCCATCTAATGCCGCGTACACACAATCGATTTTTTCGACAGTGAAAACACCGTCGAGAAAATCGACGTGAAAAACGAGAAACAGCTTGTTCCCCTCACACACGGCCGTTTTAAATGTCAATTTTTTTTTGGTCGAAAAAAATGACCGTGTGTGGGCTCCGCGGCAATGTTTCCCTATGGGAAACACTGCCGCGGAAAACATGTCGAAAAAAACGACGAGAAAAATTAGAACATGTTCTTATGTTTCTCGTCGTTTTTAATGCCGTTTTTCTCGTCGAATGGGAAAAATTTCGTTTTTCTCGACGAGAAAAACGGCCGTGTGTACGCAGCATAAGATTTTATCATGTGCCACCGTCACAGGGCTTTAATTTCAATAGAGATGTGCCCAACCGAAAAAAGTGTTTTGCTTCGTTTCGAATTCGGTTGTTAAGTTAACAATTTTGTTCCATCGAATTTGTTGTGTCATGCCGCGTACACACGATCGGAAATTCCGACAAGAAGTGTCCGATGTGAGCTTTTTGGTGGAATTTCCGACCGTGCGTAGGCTCCATCTGATTTTTGCTGTTGGAATTTCCGCCAACAAAAGATTGTGAGAAGGTTCTCCAGATCGTCTGTATGCAATTCCGACATGCAATAAAACACGCATGCTCAGAATCGAGCAGAAGAGCCGAACTGCCCATTGAACTTCATTGATCTCGGCTCGTCGTACGTCTTGGACGTCACCGCGTTCTTGGCGGTCGGAATTTCCGACAAGATTTGTAAGACCGTGTGTGTGCAACGCAAGTTTGAGCCGAAATTCCGTCGGAAAAAAATCCACGGTTTTCTTGTCGGAATTTCCGATCGTGTGTACGCGGCATTAGAAGGATTCGTTTTTGGAATTTGTTTTTCGTATTCAGATTTTTGTACATTCGTTATTTTCAAATCGATTCGAATTTCAGAAGAGAGCTATATTCCTTCTACTCTATTCTATTCTATTTTATTATTTTATTTTCAATTCCGATCTATTCTTTTTCTGTTCTTTTACATTCTGTTCTATTCTTTTATTTTCTGTTCTATTCTATTCCTTTATTTTTCATTCTATTCTTTTATTTTCTATTCTATTATATTCTGTTTTATTCTATTCTATACTTTCCAATTCTATTTCTTAATTTTCTTTCCTATTCTATTTCTTTATTTCTATTATATTACATTTTTTTTCTATTCTCTTCTATTTTATTTTATTCTGTACTATTCTTTTCTATTTGGTATTATTCTATTCTATCCTATTCTATTTTTTTATTTTATATTCTATTCTGTTTTATTCAGTTTTATTCTATTCTATTCTATTCCTTTATTTTCTATTCTATTATTTTATTTTCTATTCTATTAGATTCTGTTTTTTTTTCTATTCTATACTTTCCAATTCTATTTCTTAATTTTCTTTCCTATTCTATTTCTTTATTTCTATTATATTCCATTTTTTTCTATTCTCTTCTATTCTGTTTTATTCTGTTCCATTCTTTTCTATTCTATTATTTTCTATTCTGTTTTATTTTATTCTATTTTTCCTATTCTATTTCTTTATTTTCTATTCTTTTATTTTCTATTCTATTATATTCAGTTTTATTCTATTCTATATTTTCCTATTCTATTTCCTAATTTTCTTTCCTATTCTATTTCTTTATTTCTATTATATTACATTTTTTTTCTATTCTCTTCTATTTTATTTTATTCTGTACTTTTCTTTTCTATTCTGTATTATTCTATTCTATCCTATTCCATTTCTTTATTTTCTATTCTATTCTGTTTTATTCAGTTTTATTCTATTCCTTTATTTTCTATTCTATTCTTTTATTTTCTATTCTATTAGATTCTGTTTTTTTTCTATTCTATACTTTCCAATTCTATTTCTTAATTTTCTTTCCTATTCTATTTCTTTATTTCTATTATATTCCATGTTTTTATTTTCTATTCTATTATATTCTGTTTTATTCTATTCTATACTTTCCTGTTCTATTTCCTAATTTTCTTTCCTATTCTATTTCTTTATTTCTAATATATTACATTTTTTTTCTATTCTCTTCTATTTTATTTTATTCTGTACTATTCTTTTCTATTCTGTATTATTCTATGCTATCCTATTCTATTTTTTTATTTTCTATTCTGTTTTATTCAGTTTTATTCTATTCCTTTATTTTCTATTCTATTATTTTATTTTCTATTCTATTATTTTATTTTCTATTCTATACTTTCCAATTCTATTTCCTAATTGTCTTTCCTATTCTATTTCTTTATTTCTATTATATTCCATTTTTTTATTTTCTATTCTCTTCTATTCTGTTCCATTCTTTTCTGTTCTATTATTTTCTATTCTGTTTTATTTTATTCTATTTTTCCTATTCTATTTCTTTATTTTCTATTCTATTTTTTTTCTAGTCTATTATATTCTGTTTTATTATATTCTATACTTTCCTATTCTATTTCTTTATTTCTATTATATTCCTTTTTTATTTTCTATTCTTATCTATTCTGTTTTATTCCATTCTATTCTTTCCTACTCTTTTTTTTTATTTTATATTCTATTCTATTTTATTATTTTATTTTCAATTCCGATCTATTCTTTTTCTGTTCTTTTACATTCTGTTCTATTCTTTTATTTTCTGTTCTATTCTATTCCTTTATTTTTCATTCTATTCTTTTATTTTCTATTCTATTATATTCTGTTTTATTCTATTCTATACTTTCCAATTGTATTTCTTAATTTTCTTTCCTATTCTATTTCTTTATTTCTATTGTATTAAAAAAAATCTATTCTCTTCTATTTTATTTTATTCTGTACTATTCTTTTCTATTCTGTATTATTCTATTCTATTTTTTTATTTTCTATTCTATTCTGTTTTATTCAGTTTTATTCTATTCTATTCCTTTATTTTCTATTCTATTATTTTATTTTCTATTCTATTAGATTCAGTTTTTTTTCTATTCTATACTTTCCAATTCTATTTCTTAATTTTCTTTCCTATTCTATTTCTTTATTTCTATTATATTCCATTTTTTTTATTTTCTATTCTCTTCTATTCTGTTTTATTCTGTTCTATTCTTTTCTTTTCTATTATTTTCTATTCTGTTTTATTTTATTCTATTTTTCCTATTCTATTTCTTTATTTTCTATTCTTTTATTTTCTATTCTATTATATTCAGTTGTATTCTATTCTATACTTTCCTATTCTATTTCCTAATTTTCTTTCCTATTCTATTTCTTTATTTCTATTATATTACATTTTTTTTTCTATTCTCTTCTATTTTATTTTATTCTGTACTTTTCTTTTCTATTCTGTATTATTCTATTCTATCCTATTCTATTTTTTTATTTTCTATTCTATTCTGTTTTATTCAGTTTTATTCTATTCTATTCCTTTATTTTATATTCTATTCTTTTATATTCTATTCTATTAGATTTAGTTTTTTTTCTATTCTATACTTTCCAATTCTATTTCTTAATTTTCTTTCCTATTCTATTTCTTTATTTCTATTATATTACATTTTTTTATTTTCTATTCTATTATATTCTGTTTTATTCTATTCTATACTTTCCTATTCTATTTCCTAATTTTCTTTCCTATTCTATTTCTTTATTTCTATTATATTACATATTTTTCTATTCTCTTCTATTTTATTTTATTCTGTACTATTCTTTTCTATTCTGTATTATTCTATTCTATTTTTTTATTTTCTATTCTGTTTTATTCAGTTTTATTCTATTCCTTTATTTTCTATTCTATTATTTTATTTTCTATTCTATTAGATTCAGTTTTTTTTCTATTCTATACTTTCCAATTCTATTTCTTAATTGTCTTTCCTATTCTATTTCTTTATTTCTATTATATTCCATTTTTTTATTTTCTATTCTCTTCTATTCTGTTTTATTCTGTTCCATTCTTTTCTGTTCTATTATTTTCTATTCTGTTTTATTTTATTCTATTTTTCCTATTCTATTTCTTTATTTTCTATTCTATTTTTTTCTAGTCTATTATATTCTGTTTTATTATATTCTATACTTTCCTATTCTATTTCTTTATTTCTATTATATTCCTTTTTTTATTTTCTATTCTTATCTATTCTGTTTTATTCCATTCTATTCTTTCCTACTCTTTTTTTTTTATTTTATATTCTATTCTATTCAGTTTTATGGTATTCTTTTCTATTATATTCTATTCAATTCCTTTATTTTCTATTCTATTCTATTTTATTCCATTCTATATGATTACACTTTAATCTTTTCTATTCTATTTTATCTTATTCCATTCTATTCTATAAAGCAGCCTAACTAGTAATCATTATCTTATTTCACTTTTATACCTTACTGTATTTATTGCAATATGTTTCCATTTTGAATTAGATTTTCGTTTTGTTATAAATTTATTTTGGATTTGTTGAAATTCGTTACTATTGGGGATTCGGACGTTCGGATACAATCCGAATCCCTGAATAATGAAAATTTCTGAATTCACACTAGAGATCGCCGCGGCTCCCAGCAGGGGGTCTCCAGTCACAGTTTCAGGTGCGAATTCGGGCCGAATTGTTGGCTGAATTGGGACCTGAAACTGACCAAAAGACGCACACAGGACTCCTGTGCAAATCGCGTCGGAGCCGCTGAGGTGTGAAGCTTTCATTTTGGATACAGTGCGCTGGTGTCACGGCGACAGGAAGTGAGAACAAATCCAAAACTAAAAAATGCTTTGGCTGGGCATTTAACCAAACTAACTAAAAAAACAAAAATGGAATACCTGTATATTGCAGCTTTCCAGTCCCTAGACGTGGTGGCTGCATTTGTTTTCTTTTTTCAGGCTTTTTTCTTTTACTTTCACCTGGTGATCCTTGCC
The DNA here is from genome assembly GCA_029206835.1 of Rana muscosa. Classification (NCBI taxonomy): domain Eukaryota; kingdom Metazoa; phylum Chordata; class Amphibia; order Anura; family Ranidae; genus Rana; species Rana muscosa. The sequence goes on from CM055117.1 coordinate 11,596,385, forward strand.
AGTAACACACTTCCTGTTTTAGGGTGACAACGCTCACCGTACTATAGCTATGGAGTTTTCTCACCGGAGGGGATCTGGAATTGGCACTGCATATTTTTTTGTGATATAATTTCATATGATCATCAGCGCCATCTAGTGGCCATAATGTGTGTTTTTTAGTTTTTTTAGAAAAATATCTTATTACGGCCACTAGATGGCACTGGCGATCATAAATAGATAATCCTACCGTATTACAAACACTATGGTCATTTTTTGGGTCTGTGCAGATGCTGAAGACTTTTCTCTGACATATTTTTGTACATAGACCCCTTAATGTTTGCACACATATACACTATATCACCAAAAGTATTGGGACACCTGCCTTTACACGCACATGAACTTTAATGACATCCCAGTCTTAGTCCGTAGGGTTCAATATTGAGTTGGCCCCGCCCTTTGCAGCTATAACAGCTTCAACTCTTCTGGGAAGGCTGTCCACAAAGTTTAGGAGTGTGTTTATGGGAATGTTTGACCATTCTTCCAGAAGCGCGTTTGTGAGGTCAGGCACTGATGTTGGACGAGAAGGCCTGGCTCGCAGTCTCCGCTCTAATTCATCTTAAAGGTGTTCTATGGGGTTGAGGTCAGGACTCTGTGCAGGCCAGTCAAGTTCCTCCACCCCAAACTCACTCCTCTATGTCTTTATGGACCTTGCTTTGTGCACTGGTGGGCAGTCATGTTGGAACAGGAAGGGGTCATCCCCAAACTGTTCCAACAAAGTTGGGAGCATGAAATTGTCCAAAATGTCTTCGTATTCTGACGCCTTAAGAGTTCTCTTCACTGAAGCTAAGGGGCCAAGCCCAACCCCTGAAAAACAACCCCCACACCATAATCCCCCCTCCACCAAATGATTTGGACCAGTGCACGAAGCAAGGTCCATAAAGACAAGGATGAGCGAGTTTGGGGTGGAGGAACTTGACTGGCCTGCACAGAGTCCTGACCTCAACCCGATAGAACACCTTTGGGATGAATTAAAGCGAAGACTGCGAGCCAGGCCTTCTCGCCCAACATGACCTCACAAATGCGGGTCTTCTGGAAGAATGGTCAAACATTCCCATAGACACCCTCCTAAACCTTGTGGACGGCCTTCCCAGAAGAGTTGAAGCTGTTATAGCTGCAAAGGGCGGGGCCAACTCAATATTGAACCCTCCGGACTAAGACTGGGATGCCATTAAAGTTCATGTATGTGTAAAGGCAAGTGTCCCAATACTTTTGGTAATATAGTGTATATGAAAACAGGGCTGCATATGCACAGAGCACTGACTGGGGCAAAGGGCCCCCCCTTCTGGTAAAGGTTTCACTCCTTGTATGACATGAATGTTTTTACAAAAGAAAACAAAAAAAAAAGATGGGCTATGAAGACAAGGTACTGTTTGTCATATGTTGCCTGAACTGCAGAGTGTCTTGTGATTGCTCTGCAGTCAGTCTTTGCACCCAATATATTTTGCCAAGTGGTCAGAAAAGTGTAAAGTAGTCACACTGGTGGCTCGGTGTTCACCATCTCACCCTTCTAATTTGTATACTAAGGACTACCACCAGGATGTACCAACCGAGGAAATCAGAGGTCAGAGAGCGGCTGGATGGGCGAGTACAGCGAGAAGACACAACAGGAAAACAGACGGCGACAAGATGGCGGCTGAGCCAATCACGTCCAGGCGGGATTCCGTCTTCAGACCTGTAACTGTAGGAGGAAAACATTAAATGTTACCATCAGAAAGCTGACATTTAATCTGCTTAGATTTGTAGATATTATATTACTATTATTATTTTATATTCTATTAGATTCTATTATTAATATTTTATTATATGATTATATATTATATTCTATTATTATAATATTATATTCTATTATTATTATTATTATTATTATTATATTATATTATTATAATATTATTATAATATTATATATTCTATTCTATTATTGTTATTATTATTATTATATTATTTTTATATATTATAATAATATAATATGATAGAATATATAATAGAATAATAATAGAATAGAATATATAATATAATAATAAAAATAGAATCTAATAGAATATAAAATAATAATAGTGATATAATATAATAATACAATATAATATATTATATCATTATAATAGTATATATTGTATTATTATCATATATATATATATATATATATATATATATATATATATATATAATTATTATTATTATTATAATAAAATATAATTATAATAATATATAATAATAATAATAGCAAAATATAATAATAATAATAATAATATAAATGTATAATATAGTATTAAATAATAATAATAATATATTACCTCAATTATCTTATCAAAATATTTCATTATATGACAATTGTGTAAATGTATAGCAAAAACCACTGGGGTCTTTGTTCGGGGCCTGGCCTCGGGGTCTCCCCAGCACTTGTTGTATACGTGTTACACCGGTGACACTTGTGGGTTGTTTTTCATTTCTGTTTCCGGTGCCTCTCCTGTATTTTTTTGCGCCTTTTTTTGCTATTTAAATAGCGTGATGAGTGACGTCCAGACACAATCTCCTTTCCCAGTTGATGCCTTCTATGGGGAAACGTGTCGGGTGGAGCTACAGTCTCTGACGTCACCACGCACTAGCTGGTCTGGTTGTGAGCCGCAGCTGTGATTTTAAACTGTTTGTTTGGTTGTCAGTACCGTGTGTTTTTTAAATAAACCCTTGAACTGATTACTGCACCATGAAGCCTTCTCTTATCTGCCTTTCCTAAATGCCGGCCATGAAAGTTTACCTTACCGTACCAACTTACCATTCTACTTACCTGGAAGGAAACATCGTAGCAGGAGCATAAAACAGCGTGAGTGGAGAGGTCCCACCATTGGAGGAATCCATGGATGTATCGCCCTTGGCCAGCTGAGCTTCTTTTGATGTGCCCATATGATCTCTATAATCTGAGATCCATCCCATCTGGTGAGCGGCGTTGATCGCCTTTTGTTTGACGAACAGAACATAAGATTAACCTTCTGTCAAGCCGTCTTTGTCACTGAGCACCGCCAGCTTATATGGACTGTAACGGGAGGGCCCGTGGAACCCAGAATCCCTTGGAAAGTATGGGATGGGAAAGTATGGGATACCCTTGCTTCAGCTCCCCATGCACCTCTTATGTCTAAATCACCCTATGTCCATTAGGGGCATAGGGTGACTGAGAAAATATATCTTGGACTACTTCAAATGGGACAGAAGTATTTATCCACAATAATTCCCAGGATATATGCCATATTAGAAAGAGTGACTCATTCATACTGTTGGGACATATACTGTAAGGAGATGCTAATGTGTTCAACTCCAACACCTGTCTGTCTGTTATAATGTAAATGAGTCTAGGATAACTTCTAAGGATCTTTCATTGTGGCTTGTGCTAATTGACTCCGTAATTGTGTGAAGGAGTTCTGTGTTAATGTGTATTGTAGTTAGGGAGAGGAGACAGCCAGGCTAGGAAACTCAAAGGTCATACATATGAGTAATCTTGGCTGCTTAAAGGGATTAGTTAATTAGCTCATGTTAATTAGGTCTGGTCACAGGTGTATTTTCAGAGTAATATGAGCAGGATATGTATGCACCTCCTCTTTTGGTGTATATAAGAGCCTGTATTCCTCAATAAAGATTATGATTCCTGCTTAAACCTCACACAGAGCCTTGTCTCGTATTTGGGGAAGAATTATTCGTCTGGTGTTCTTGTTCGCCTGGTTGGAGTACCCGGTAGCTGCCTTTGTGTTCGGAAATGGAATGTCCTAAATTACTTTAACCCCTTTCATACACGTGGTGTCATTACATTGGTGGCAAGCAGCGGGATGATTCCCACAGCCTAGAAGGACAGCTACAAGAGGACACAGGCCAATGGAAGCAAAGTATGAACTGCTAAAGCGCTCTTCCCTCAAGGACTTACTGGAGAACCGGGGCCGACCGGCCAAGAACTGTAAGAAGAGGGACATTATCGCAGAACTAGTCGAAATGGATAGCGCCAAAAGACCCAACATAACCAAAAGGCCCAGAGCGTAACAGACAGGACACCCGAAGAGGCAAGTTTTGATCAGGCTGTTAAAAAAAGACTGGCACATTATGGTCCTAACCCTACAGCGGAGATCATAGACCTAGTTATAGCAGCTGTGGATGCAAATTGGCTACAGCAAAGAGGTGCTGCAGCAGCAGAAGTCACAGCAGCACCAACTGAAAGGAGAGGAGAGGTACAGATACCAGCCGCCATGGAAGAGGAATTCAGAAGGAGGTTGCAAGAGATGCAGATACAGCATAGAGGACCAGTATCAGAGGAGGTCCTGCTGGGATGAGAAAAACAAAAAAGCAGCGCCTTCTGAGCGTAGCAATCAATTAAAATTTATTGAAACATAAAATCAATAACAGGTATTCCACTCACAAGAGGAGAATATAAGTGAGCTTATCTGTATGAAGACTGGGATAGTTGGAATCATTCGCTCATCCCGGGCATGTGAAGCTGTTTATCCAGAGGTGGAGGGGTGATGGTGTCTCTGGACCTCCTCTCAAGAGTCGCCGATTATGCCGTAGAGTGGAACTACTCATTTGCAATGGAGGAACGGAGGACGACTTTGCTGGAACACAACGACAGAGTACATCCGGGTCGTGGGGTCAGCGGGGAGGATGCGCGCGTTCGAAGCATCCGTGCTTCTTCATCAGGTCCTGCTGGGATGGTCTGATTCTATCCGCTGCGAACTCTGGAAGAAAGCGCTAGCCCTCGTGCAGCAACACCAGGGAAAGGTTCTCCCCTCTATCTATGTAAGGTACAGGTCGCAGTATGATGTACGAATGCTGTTATTGGGGGAACAACCGAAGCAGGAGTGGACAGCTGAGTTAAGCAGGCTGATCCGGGCAGAGATGCGGTTGGACGAGAGCTACAGAGCCCTCCGGTGGTATGTAGCCCAAGAGTGCCTGTGGACAGCGGATGACAGCCCCATGGAAGGCTTTGACTATGATGGCCAGGGATTGTTGTATTGGAGGCTGTCCAGGGACCCTGACTTTGGGAGTGATCGGGAGTGGCGTTTGGAGGAAATAATGGAGCACAGAGAGCAAAGACTGAATGTCTCGGAAGGGCACTGGGCATAGGAAGATTTGGAGTTTCTGGCCGTTCAGGAATGGGAGCTGGAGATCACCTACAGACAGCTGCTAGACTCTGCTTAGCAGCAGGGTGGGGCTTCCTTTGCCTGGGACTATCAGGAAAAACCAGTTGACAACTCTGAAATCCTGGCTGAAGAATCGGCAGTGGAAAATCTAGAGATTGCCACCCCCAAAGCTGAAGTGCTGACTGACCTTGATGATCTTGTTTCTGCTTGGGATGATCTTGGATAGAGGAATGTACCTGTCCAGCAGCATGCCAGAGAATTAGCAGGGGAAAATCTGGAGATTGCCATCCCCAAAGCCGAAGCGGATGATGTGGAGTCCCCAGCAGAAGTGCTGGCAACAGGGCAGAGTGCTACCAACCTCTGCCCAGCACCGGCAACAACTGTGGAGTTCCAGGGAGCCGGGGCCCCTCTCTCCAGCGACAAGCCGAGGTAGTAAAGCTTTTATTCCCAGCTGAATCACTGGAAGCAGGAAGGAATGCTACTGGCCTCTGCACACAACTGCAGCTTGAGCTGATATCGGGGGATGGGACTGCGTTCCCCACTCACAGCAACCCAGCAGAAGAGCTGGCAACAGAGCAGAGTGCTACTGGCCTCTTCCCTCAACTAACAGAGGAAGGAGTTCCTATGGTAGTGAATGGGACTTCGGTCTTCACTGACACAACCCCAGAAAATGGTGCGACACTGAGACAGGAGGATGTCAGCCTTGCTTTGCAAGCACTAGGGGATTTTCCCCTACCACAAGTGGATGGGACTTCAGTCTTCACTTGTATACTCCAGGGATGCTGGGTAGTTGGCCCAGATCCCCAACAGCATGACGGAGGGAGCCCAGTCACCCTGTCTTCTCTCCAGCGGCTGAAAGGACTCCAGGGAGAAGGGCCAGTCCAGGCCTCTCCCCAGCGGCGGGCATGTTTTCTGAGAGAGGCAGAGGTTGGCTGGGTGAGTAATGCTCTGTTTGGAGCAATTTGTTTGGGGTACTGTGTGGAATGGAACTATGGACTAACTTTGGAGTCAACCCTTCTGGGGTTTCCTCCTGTGTAAGTCTCCTACCCAAAGGGGAGAGATGTAACGGGAGGGCCCGTAGAAACCAGAATCCCTTGGAAAGTATGGGATACCCTTGCTTCAGCTCCCCATGCACCTCTTATGTCTAAATCACCCTATGTCTATTGGGGGCATAGGGTGACTGAGAAAATATATCTTGGACTACTTAAAATGGGACAGGAGTATTTATCCACAATGTCTCCCAGGATATATGCCATATTAGAAAGAGTGACTCATTCATACTGTTGGGACATATACTGTAAGGAGATGCTAATGTGTTCAACTCCAGCCACCTGTCTGTCTGTTATAATGTAAATGAGTCTAGGATAACTTCTAAGGATCTTTCATTGTGGCTTGTGCTAATTGACCCTGTAATTGTGTGAAGGACTTCTGTGTTAATGTGTATTGTAGTTTAGGAGACAGCCAGGCTAGGAAACTCAAAGGTCATGCATATGAGTCATCTTGGCTGCTTAAAGGGATTAGTTAATTAGCTTATATTAATTAGGTTTGGTCACCGGTGTATTTTCCAAGTAATATGGGCAGGATATGTATGCACCTCCTCTTTTGGTGTATATAATAGCCTGTTTTCTTTAATAAAGATTATGATTCCTGCTTGAACCTCATACAGAGCCACGTCTCATATTTGGCGGAGAATTATTCGTCTGGGTTTCTTGTTCGGCTGATTGGAGTGTTCGGTAGCTGCCTTGGTAATCGGGAATGGAATATCCTAAACGACTTTAACCCCTTTCATACACGGGGTGTCGTTACATGGACTATGAGATAATTTTTTATCTAATTGCATATTTCACTATTTGCTTTTTATTGGCAATTAGCTACATTGCACATTTGTTTGTGGACTTATATTAATTTTATTTTTTGTGTGGTAGCGCAACTATTTTTTGCTATACATCTACACAAACTGAATATTTAAGTTTTTTAATTTGCAGCACCCAATATTCACATATATATAGTGTTTATTCCTTCACTGTATATTGTAGATATTCCACCATATACATTATATGACAATTATCAATTTCATAAGAATATGTAGTCAAATTTAAATTTAGCTTAAAATTTGGATAAAATTTCAGATTAAATTTAGTTTTGTTATTTCGGATTCGTTTCAATTTGTTACTATTGTAATTCTGAAATCCGGACACATCCGAATCTATGAATAATGAAAATTTTGTCCGAACTTTGATTCATAACGAAACAAACCACACATATCTAGTAGGAAGGCTCGGCAATGGTAGACTCCATAGTCTCTCAGTACAGGTTTGCTTCACACATTGACTCTCAAAATGATGGCGGGTGAGGATACCCACCTGTGAACTTGGCAATGCCCTGAGCCTTGGCCAAACCATTCTGTATGATGCAGGTGTACTGCGTGTCCGCTACGGCACCTCTGAGGTCCGATATCACCTCCATCATTACGCTAAGCCCCGGGACGATGGTGGTACTGGATGAATTGGTGAGGTTTGCTTGGGACGCGACGTCTGCGGACGTGGAGTTCCACCAGGTGACGCTTGGTTGGGGGTACCAGCTGGGAGAATCGCAGCGTAGGGTGGTCGGGGTTGTGTTAGTCACTGTGATGGGGGTGAACGCTGTAAGCAGAAGGGACACACATTATATTTGCAGATAGGAGAACCTACTGACTGACCTAACTGGTCAGAGACATAGTCAACGTGAATCTCCAATATCTTCTAAAGTTATATAATGGTCTCATCCACCTTGTTACCTCGTCTTTTTGCCCAGTGGTCTCACCTCTACTGATTACCCTTCTCTTTTATCCAGGTGGCCTCACCTTTACTCTTTTGCCCCAGAGATTACCGTTATCCGGTTTCCTCCACCATTTTGCCCCAGTAAAATCACCCCCCACAGTTACCACCCATTTTGCCTCCATGATCTCACTTCAATCCTTATTTCCCCTCCATATCCCTGGTGGTCTCATCCACCTTGGTATTTTCTCTGTTTGCTCCAGTGGTCTCTCCTCTTCTGATTACCCCCCTCTTTTATCCTGGAGGTCTCACCACCCCACTTTTCCCACTTTTGTCCCAGTGGTCTCGTTTATTCTGGCTTCCTTCCCAGCTTTGCCCCTGTGGCCCCGACTTCCATTGTTGCATCCCCTTTTTTGTCCTTGTGGTCTTCCCACTCCTGGTTGCTTCCCCTCTTTTTCTCTGGTGGCCTTACCTCTTTGGTTGCCTCCCTCTTTTGACCTAGTAGTCTCATCTACCCTGGTACTTCCCCTTATTTGCTGCGTGGCCTCACCTTTTCTGAATACCCCCCCCCCATTATCTTGGTGATATCAACTTTCTTCTTTTGTTTCAGTGCTCTCACTCCCCCCTTGCTCCGGTGGCCTCACTTTTTACAGTTGCGTCCTCAGTTTTGTCTAGGTGGCCTTTCCACCCCCAGTTGGCTCCCTTCTTTTGCCCTGGTGATTTACTTCTGGGGTATCTCCTCTCCTTTTCCCTCATAGTCTCATCTCTATGGTTGCCCCCCCTCCTTTTTCACTGATGACCTCATCTGCCCTGGTATCCCCCATTTTTTGTCCCGAAAGTCCCACATATTCTAACTGCCCCCTTCTTATCATGGTGGCCTTACCTTCTTTCTTTTTTCCCAGTGGTAGTACTTCCCTGGGTTCCTCCACCCCTTTTTCTCCAGTGGCCTCAACTCCCACAGTTACACCCTCTAATTTGTCCTGGTGGTTGCACTCCCCCTCCCCCCATTTAGCCCTAGTGGTCTCATCCACCCTGGTACCTCCTCTCTTTTCCCCCAGTGATCTCACCTCTGCTGATTAACCCCTTATTTTATCTAGGTGGTCTCACTTCCCTGGTTTTCTCCCCCTTTTCCCCTGGTAGCCTCCCTTCTCACAGGTAAATCCCTTTTTTCGTTCAGGTGGACTTTCTGCCTCCAGTTGCCTCCCCTATTTTTGCCTGGTGACCCTACCCCCCCCGAGTTGCCTCCCCTCTTTGTGCATGTGGTCTCACCTACCCTGACTACCTCTTCTTTTTCTCCCTGACAATCTCAACCTCCCAGTTGCCTCCTCCTCTTTTGCCCCCATGATCTCACCTCCCGGTTGTCTCCCCCTTTTTCACAGTTGCTCTCATGTTTCTCCCTGACCTCTCCCCCCCCCCAGTAGTCCTAGCTTCCTCCTCCTTTCCCTCCCCTCCCCCATTTTTGTCCTGATGGTCTCACCTCCCACGTTGAGGTACAGTGTGTTCGATCCTTCACCCTGAGAATTAGTGATAGTGCACTTGTAGGTCCCGATATCACTCAGCTGAAGATTGCTTAGCAAAAGAGAGCCGTTCCCCTTTGTCAGCTCGGTGGGGAAGAGCGAGGTCCGACCCTTGAAGGCACTGTTCTGGTCCGTCAAGGAGATCTTCCCTTTCACATATTTGTAGACAGTACCAGTCAGGCCCACTTTCTCCCACAAGACATCGGTGGACTGCTTTGTGTCCGGGGTGAAGGTGCAGCCCAGAATTACATTGTTGTTGATTTGTCCAACCGTGTTCGAAGTCATTACAGCATTGGTGGAGCTGTTACCTGGAGGGAGAGAGAGAGAGAAGGGAGTTCAGCCTCTGTAATATTAAATTGCTAAAATATATTCTGGACCTGTCAATGTCCTCACACAAAAATCCCTGACATTGTACACTATAGAGCGACAGGATAATTTTTCAGAAAAGCTCCATCTTTTATCATCAACAGGTCATCCTTGAACCTCAGTCAGTGAATTTGCCTAGGCTAAGATGATGTCATCAGTCTGCTGCAGGCCATGGGGGGATGCTGGGAACGGCAGTGTAGCTCAGCTCTGTGTAGTGTGGGGAGGAGGAGGAGCTGTGTACAGGGATGGCAAAGGAGCTCAGTGGCCAGGCAGAGCATCCAGGGTGGAGGGAGGTGGTCAGGGGGCTTTGGGAGGGGGCGCAACTACACAGAGCATAAATCACTCTCTTTTACACACAGCCACGATCTGCACAGGGTGTATCAGAAAGTGCAGCAAGACTGCCGTTCCGACCAGGGAATTTCACAGGTCAGAATGGCAACATAGCAGCCAGATACACCCGGTGAAGATCATGGCTGTGCGTAAAGGAATGTGATTTCATCTCTGTGTAGTGTAGGGAGGAGGAGCTGTGTACAGTGCGGGGATGGGAAAGGAGTTTTGGTGATTCCTGTCCTCTGACTCTTCAGCCATGATCCCAGTCCTCTGCCTCTCCAGCATTGATTCCTATCCTCTCCCTCTCCAGCTGTGATCTATGTCCTCTATAGACATGTGCACAACATAAAAATTTGTTTAGTTTAGTTTTGTTTCTGTTCGTTTCCGTTGATTCGTAACGATTCGTAATTTCGTAAGACGTGGGTTATCGTATTCGGACTCTTTCGTATTTCCGTAAGGGTTATTTTTCCGTTGATTCGTTTTTCTGTTCCACCAAAACAGTGCCACCTACCCAACCACACCCTATCTGGACTCTGGATGGAATGCACTGCAGTCTAACACAGAAAAACACACAAGGGAATAAGAAACAAGCTCATTGGGGGAAGGGGCAACCTCTTCAGGAGAAGGGACAAGCTTATTGGCCAACGTCCAGAAATATTTCAGAACTAACGAATTCGAGTTTTCATTATTTCGTATTTTCGTTGTTGTGATTTCTGTTTTCCGATTATTCGTAATTTCGTTTTTCTTTTTTTTCGTTCATTTTGATTTTCGTTAGTTTGAATCTTTGTTCGGTATTTTCGTTGTTTTGATTTCCGTTTTCCGAATATTCGTAATTTCGAGTTTTCGTTCATTTTGATTTTCGTTATTTTGAATCTTTGTTCGGTATTTTCGTTGTTTCTATGTTTTTGTTCTTTCACTCTTTCGTATTTTCGCTGTTTCTAATTGAATAATTTCGTATTTTTGTTGTTTTCCATATTCGTTCTTTTCGATAATTCGTTGGTAATTTTAGTAAACCGTTCGTTCATTCGTATGTTTACGAATTAACGAATATAACGAATTTTGACAAATAACTAATTTGTAACTAAACGAATTGCACATGTCTAGCTCCTCTACCTCTCCAGCCAAAGATCCCTGTCCCCTGCCTCTCCCGCCGTGATCCCTGTCCTCTGCCTCTCCAGCCGTGATCCCCGTCCTCTGCCTTTCCAGCCGTGATCCCTGCCCTCTGCCTCTCCAGCCGTGATCCCTGTCCTCTGCCTTTCCCGCCGTGATCCCTACCCTCTGCCTCTCCAGCCGTGATCCCTGTCCTCTGCCTCTCCCGCCGTGATCCCCGTCCTCTGCCTCTCCTGCCGTGATCCCCGTCTTCTGCCTCTCCCGCCATGATCCCCGTCCTCTGCCTCTCCCGCCGTGATCCCCGTCCTCTGCCTCTCCCGCCGTGATCCCCGTCCTCTGCCTCTCCAGCCGTGATCCCTGTCCTCTGCCCCTCCAGCCGTGATCCCCGCCCTCTGCCTCTCCAGCCGTGATCCCTGTCCTCTGCCTCTCCCGCCGTGATCCCCGTCCTCTGCCTCTGCCGCCGTGATCCCCGTCCTCTGCCTCTCCCGCCGTGATCCCCGTCCTCTGCCTCTCCCGCCGTGATCCCCTTCCTCTGCCTCTCCAGCCCTGATCCCTGTCCTCTGCCTTTCCCGCCGTGATCCCTGCCTTCTGCCTCTCCAGCCGTGATCCCTGTGCTCTGCCTCTCCCGCCGTGATCCTTGCCCTCTGCCTCTCCAGCCCTGATCCCTGCCCTCTGCCTCTCCAGCCGTGATCCCTGTCCTCTGCCTCTCCAGCCGTGATCCCTGTCCTCTGCCTTTCCAGCCGTGATCCCTGTTTTCTGCCTCTCCAGCTGTGATCCCTGTCCTCTGCCTCTCTAGATGTAATCCTTGCCCTCTGCCTCTCCAGCGGAGATTTCTTTCTTATGCCATTCTAGCGTGATTCTCGTTTTCTCCCTCTCCAGAAGTAATCCCTGTCCTTTGACTCACCAGTGATAATTCCCTGTCCTCTGCCTCTCCAGCAGTGATCCCTGTCCTCTGCCTCTCCAGTAGTGATCCCTGTTCTCTGCCTCTCCAGCGATAATTCCCTGTCTTCTGTCTCTCCCGTGGTGATCCCTGTCCTCTGCCTCTCTCGTGGTGATCCCTGTCCTCTGCCTCTCTCGTGGTGATTCCTGTCCTCTGTCTTTCCCGTGGTGATCCCTGTCCTCTGCCTCTCCCATCGTGATCCCTGTCCTCAGCCTCTCCCATCATCATCCCTGTCCTCTGCCTCTCCCATCGTTATCCCTGTCCTCTGCCTCTCTTGTGGGGATCTCTGTCCTCTGCCTCTCCCGTGGTGTTCCCTGTCCTCTGCCTCTCTTGTGATGATCCCTGTCCTCTGCTTCTCTCGTGGTGATCTCTGTCCTCTGCCTCTCCCGTGGTGTTCCCTGTCCTCTGCCTCTCCCTTGGTGATCCCTGTCCTCTGCCTCTCTTGTGGTGATCCCTGTCCTCTGCCTCTCCCGTCTTGATCCCTGTCCTCTGCCTCTCTCATGGTGATCTCTGTCCTCTGCCTCTCCCGTCGTGATCCCTGTCCTCTGCCTCTCCCGTCGTGATCCCTGTCCTCTGCCTCTCTCGTGGGGATCTCTGTCCTCTGCCTCTCCCGTGGTGTTCCCTGTCCTCTGCCTCTCTCGTGGTGATCCCTGTCCTCTGCTTCTCTCGTGGTGATCTCTGTCCTCTGCCTCTCCCATGGTGTTCCCTGTCCTCTGCCTCTCCCATGGTGTTCCCTGTCCTCTGCCTCTCCCTTGGTGATCCCTGTCCTCTGCTTCTCTTGTGGTGATCCCTGTCCTCTGCCTCTCCCGTCATGATCCCTGTCCTCTGCCTCTCTCGTGGTGATCTCTGTCCTCTGCCTCTCCCGTGGAGTTCCCTGTCCTCTGCCATTCTCGTGGTGATCCCTGTCCTCTGCTTCTCTCGTGGTGATCTCTGTCCTCTGCCTCTCCCGTGGAGTTCCCTGTCCTCTGCCATTCTCGTGGTGATCCCTGTCCTCTGCTTCTCTCGTGGTGATCTCTGTCCTCTGCCTCTCCCGTGGTGTTCCCTGTCCTCTGCCTCTCTCGTGGTGATCCCTGTCCTCTGCTTCTCTCGTGGTGATCCCTGTCCTCTGCTTCTCTCGTGGTGATCCCTGTCCTCTGCCTCTCCTGTCGTGATCCCTGTCCTCTGCCTCTCTCGTGGTGATCTCGGTCCTCTGCCTCTCCCGTGGAGTTCCCTGTCCTTTGCCTCTCTCGTGGTGATCCCTGTCCTCTGCCTCTCTCGTGGTGATAACTGTCCTCTGCCTCTCTCATGGTGATCCCTGTCCTCTGCTTCTCTCGTGGTGATCTCTGTCCTCTGCCTCTCCCATGGTGTTCCCTGTCCTCTGCCTCTCCCTTGGTGATCCCTGTCCTCTGCTTCTCTTGTGGTGATCCCTGTCCTCTGCCTCTCCCGTTGTGATCCCTGTCCTCTGCCTCTCTCGTGGTGATCTCTGTCCTCTGCCTCTCCCGTGGAGTTCCCTGTCCTCTGCCTCTCCCGTGGTGATCCCTGTCCTCTGCTTCTCTCGTGATGATCTCTGTCCTCTGCTTCTCTCGTGGTGATCCCTGTCCTCTGCCTCTCCTGTCGTGATCCCTGTCCTCTGCCTCTCTCGTGGTGATCTCGGTCCTCTGCCGCTCCCGTGTAGTTCCCTGTCCTCTGCCTCTCTCGTGGTGATCTCTGTCCTCTGCCTCTCCCATGGTGTTCCCTGTCCTCTGCCTCTCCCTTTGTGTTCCCTGTCCTCTGCCTCTCCCTTGGTGATCCCTGTCCTCTGCTTCTCTTGTGGTGATCCCTGTCCTCTGCCTCTCCCGTCGTGATCCCTGTCCTCTGCCTCTCTCGTGGTGATCTCTGTCCTCTGCCTCTCCCGTGGAGTTCCCTGTCCTCTGCCATTCTCGTGGTGATCCCTGTCCTCTGCTTCTCTTGTGGTGATCTCTGTCCTCTGCCTCTCTCGTGGTGATCTCGGTCCTCTGCCGCTCCCGTGTAGTTCCCTGTCCTCTGCCTCTCTCGTGGTGATCTCTGTCCTCTGCCTCTCCCATGGTGTTCCCTGTCCTCTGCCTCTCCCTTGGTGATCCCTGTCCTCTGCTTCTCTTGTGGTGATCCCTGTCCTCTGCCTCTCCCGTTGTGATCCCTGTCCTCTGCCTCTCTCGTGGTGATCTCTGTCCTCTGCCTCTCCCGTGGAGTTCCCTGTCCTCTGCCTCTCCCGTGGTGATCCCTGTCCTCTGCTTCTCTCGTGATGATCTCTGTCCTCTGCTTCTCTCGTGGTGATCCCTGTCCTCTGCCTCTCCTGTCGTGATCCCTGTCCTCTGCCTCTCTCGTGGTGATCTCGGTCCTCTGCCGCTCCCGTGGAGTTCCCTGTCCTCTGCCTCTCTCGTGGTGATCCCTGTCCTCTGCCTCTCTCGTGGTGATCCCTGTCCTCTGCCTCTCTCGTGGTGATCCCTGTCCTCTGCCTCTCTCGTGGTGATCCCTGTCCTCTGCCTCTCTCGTGGTGATCCCTGTCCTCTGCCTCTCTCATGATGATCCCTGTCCTCTGCTTCTCTCGTGGTGATCTCTGTCCTCTGCCTTTCTCGTGGTGATTCCTGTCCTCTGCCTCTCTCATGGTGAACCCTGTCCTCTGCCTCTCTAGCAATAATTCCCTGTCTTCTGTCTCTCCCGTGGTGATTTCTGTCCTCTACCTCTCCCATGGTGATCCCTGTCTTCTGCCTCTCTCGTGGTGATTTCTGTCCTCTGCCTCCCCAGCGGTGATCCCTGTCCTCTGCCTCTCTAGCGATCATTTGCTGTCCTCTGACTTTCCAGCAGTGACCCCTGTCCTCTGCCCTGCCAGAACGAACCCCTGTCCTCCACCCTGCTTACCCCTGTCCTCAGCTCGTCCCCTGCTTACCTTCCATCCTTCACCCTGCTGACTCCCTGTACACTGCCCTGCTCCATATCAAAGTGCAATGGTGCAATTAAAAGTGCAACACACTTCTGCTGCAATTCCTCTAAAATAAATAAAGTGACTTGTGCTCTGCATGTGCTCCACTCTAACCCATTCTACTTGTGTCACCACCAGTATCCCCTCCAGGGACCCAACTCCTCCTTGGTTATTGACCCCCTGAACTTATGCTTAGGAAGGTCAATACAGGCTTTTTGTCACAGACCCACTGAACCGATTATGCTGTCAGCCAGGGAACTTCATATGTTCATCCCATGCATTGGCAAGAAAGAACCCGGGAAACAATACTCTTAGCGTAAAAGCATTTATTAAAATCCAGCCAAAAATAAATCATAAAATTACACACACAAATAAGATGCCCCTCCGGGCACATGGAACGATCTGTCAAATGCTTTCACAGGGACGCTGCCGCTCTGATCTACATAGGACCCACTGTGCGTTCCAAAGAGCGTACATTACATAATCAGAAGATCCCACCTTTATGTGTTTTGTCATAGGACGCCTCCCGATGGCATCCTACAACGAAACGCGTAAGTGTGGCATCTCCTATGAGGATCAGAGCGGTAGCGCCCCTGTAAAAGCATTTGGCAGATCGTTCCGTGTGCCAGGAGAGGCACCTTATTTGTGAGTGTTATTTTATTATTTATTTTTATGGGATTTTAATAAACGGTTTTACGTATTGTTTCCCGGCTTCTTTCTGGTCAATGCATGGGATGAACAGTGGCACAGTGGGTCTGTGACAAAAAGCCTGTATTGACCTTCCTAAGCATACATTATATTACCAAAAGTATTGGGATGCCTGCTTTACACGCACATGAACTTTAATGGCATCCCAGTCTTAGTCCGTAGGGTTTGATTCTAAGTTGGCCCCGCCCTTTGCAGCTATAACAGCTTCAACTCATCTGGGAAGGCTGTCCACAAGGTTTAGGAGTGTGTATATGGGAATGTTTGACCATTCTTCCAGAAGCACATTTGTGAGGTCAGGCACTGATGTTGGACGAGAAGGCCTGGCTCACAGTCTCCGCTCTAATTCATCCCAAAGGTGTTCCATCGGCTCATCCTTGTCTTTATGGACCTTGCTTTGTGCACTGGTGCGCAGTCATGTTGGAACAGGAAGGGGCCATGCCTAAACTGTTCCCACAAAGTTGGGAGCATGAAATTGCCCAAAATGTCTTGGTATGCTGACACCTTAAGGGTTCCCTTCACTGGAACTAAGGGGCCAAGCCCAACCCCTGAAAAACAACCCCCACACCATAATCCCCCCTCCACCAAATGATTTGGACCAGTGCACAAAGCAAGGTCCATAAAGACATGGATGAGCGAGTTTGGGGTGGAGAAACTTGACTGGCCTGCACAGAGTCCTGCCCTCAACCTGATAGACCACCTTTGGGATGAATAAGAGTGGAGACTGCGAGCCAGGCCTTCTCGCCCAACATCAGTGCCTGATCACACAAATGGGCTTCTGGAAGAATAGTCAAACATTCCCATAGACACACTCCTAAACCTTGTGGACAGCCTTCTTAGAAGAGTTGAATCAGTTATAGCTACAAAGGGCGGGGCCAACTCAATATTGAACCCTACGGACTAAGACTGGGATGCCATTAAAGTTCATGTGCGTGTAAAGACAGGCTTCCCAATACTTTGGTATGTTCAGGGGGTCAACAACCATTGGTGAGTTGGGTCCCTGGAGGGGATACTGGTGGTGACACAAGTGGAATGGGTTGGAGTGGAGCACATGCAGAGCACAAGTCACTTTATTTATTTTAAAGGAATTGCAGCAGAAGTGTAGTGCCCAGATATAAGCCGGGTTGAGGGGAGCCTTGATGCAGTCGGGACATGGAAGCCAGAGACCCGAAGAGCCGGCTGTAGTCATCCTGTTAATTTTTTTTCTTCCTGCTGGTGAGATTTCCCTACATTTCCTGTCTTGGAGATGCAACAAGAAGTGAGGGGACTCC